>OX235277.1:63313475-63927795 GCA_944472155.2 Trichobilharzia szidati | reverse complement strand
GTTCTCCGTAACTGAAGATCAAACAATGAAAGGAATGATTAAACGGAAAAACGAAGGTTGTGGAGACAAACAGAACTAGATTCATGCCACCTACATGTATTGGCTGGACTGGTCTATTTCGGGAACATAGCTTCGGCTTCTAAATGAACATTGTAAATAAGTTTTCTCTTGTTGTCAGTGTTAGAATTTTGTGTATACATTCAGTCTTCAAGTCCCATTTAGTGTCCGTTTAACCCTTATTTTCGAGATCTCTTAAATAACCGCTGATACTTTTTCCGAGGCCTTCAATAAGGTTAACGTTTGACGAGAAGTCGACACCAGTTGAAGGACCATTAGAAAACTTGGGAGTAGTGGACAGCTGTTTTGTCCTAATTTGAGACTCTTCACTGTATGCGCCACTGGAGTTCACGTTATAAATATTGAAAACTGATAGTAGCTGAAGTCCATTGACTTGTGACTGGATGCTCCACGAACTAGCCTTGTAACCGTAAGGTCATGGGTTCAAACCTCGATGTGTGCGTATTGGGAAAGAGTCACAAACTAGCACGAAATAGCTGATCAATATTCACAGGTTTTCTAACTGTTCCGCTGCTGAATCCAACTAGTAATCAAACCTGTAGCTAATCAAGTCCATGCAAATCAACAAATGATCATTACTAAGTGTCAACATTTTCCTTGAAAGTCTCACTAATAGCAACAGATTATCCAAAATAATATCCAGCTTATTCTCCCTGTCACTTAAACATTTTATCAATCATAGTTATACTGAAACGAATTGGGATGGCCCGAAATATGAATATCTCGATGACCATATTGATTTTATTCAAAGATTCGTGCTTAACACCCTATAGTTCTCCCTTTACATGATAAACTACAACATTGGGAATCCCACTTTATGAATTTCACCATGTGATAAATCAAATAAACAAACAGATGGTACCTTAAAGCGTAACATCTATAGGAAAGCGACGTGGAATGGACAATACACCCACTTCCATAGCTTCATACCAATACAATATAAGCGCAACCTAATTCGTTGTCTTAGTCATAGAATTAGGCGCATATGTTTGTCTATGTATAAAAGATATATAGACGACACTTTCATTGTATGTGACGAAAACTCTTCAACTGCTGAACTTCTTGGAATATTTAATGGTTCTCACCCATCTTTGCTTTTCACGGTCGAAGAAGAGTCGAATTCCTCATTTCACTTCCTTGATGTAAAGCTAGATAGAAGAGAGAATGGTACGTTGCTAAGGTCTATTTACCGAAAGCCAACATTCACTGGGCAGTACACTAACTTCAACAGTTGGGTACCGTTAGGGAGGAAGAGAAATCTTATTCATTCCTTATGCTCTAGAATTCGTAAAATCTGCTCTGCAGAGACAATCGACAGTGAACTAGATAAGCTTCGATCAAATCTCCTTAATAATGGTTATCCTACAAGGTTTATCGAACGTAACATCAAGAAAGAACACGCCCCTAGACAAATTACAGTGCCGAAGAAAAAACTGTTTATGAGTCTGGCATTCAAAGGTGACACCATTTCGGAATTGATTAAAAATCGTTTATCTAAATGTATTAAACGTACTTTTCCTGCAGCTGACTTACAACTAGTTTTTGCCAGCCGAAATATGATCAGACAATGCGTCAAGGATAGATTACCGCTTTTGTCCACATCCATGTGTATTTACTCTTTTACCTGCTCTTGTGGAGCGGTTTATATTGGACGTTGTAAGCGTAATCTCCGAAAACGTGTAGCTGAACACTATCCAGTCTGGTTAATGAAAGGCGAACGTAGAACCGCGAAGTCGTCTATCTGTGATCACCTGTTAGAGTCAGGTCATTTAGCCCCACGTGATTCATCTTTCAAAGTTATCTACATGGCAAAATCGAATCGATCAAAAAGTTTACGTTTTCTTCACTTATGCATAGCCGAAGCTTTAGCTATACATGAACAGAAACCTAAATTATGTGTTCAAAAACGTTTTGTCAAACCCCTTTCTTTACCTTGGTCATAGTAATGTTCTTTCTAGTTTTTACTTTATTTTATTTTACCACTTGAATTCTTTCCACTTCACTTCACATCTTCATTCTTATCGTAATCGTACTTTTATTTGATAAAATTTTTTTTAGACAACGCTTGACCTTTTTAAAACATTTTTCAATTCACTTATAAAACAATCTTTAATAATTTTGTAATTTATCCACTTCAACTCTACCCCTTATAAGATTTTAATAATCGTTATTCTTATCACATATATGCATATGTACCGACGACTGCACTGAAGATGAAATAGAAAACCTCACAAACGCCTTGCTACAAAACGGCTATCCTACCAACTTCGTAAAGAAGTATATCTATGAAACTACACACAAAACCAAGCGAGACACAGTAAGTAAAAAAAAGCTTTACTTAAATTTACAATTCAAAGGCGATATATCCAACGATATATATTAAACCGTAGATTAACGAGAGCAGTTGAAAGAACTTTCAGTGCCACAAAACTGCATGTCACTTTCTTAACCAAACCGATGTTGACACTGTGCATTACAGATAGATTACCCAAAATGGCAACATCAATGTGTGTATATAAATTCAACTGCTCCTGTGGAGCTAGTTATATTGGTCGTACCCAAAGGAATTTATCTTTACGCACTCGTGAACATATTCCTGTTAGGCTTGGGAAAAGAGCGACCAAACAATTAAATAGTGCAATTCTGGTTCATCTAGTGGATAGCGAACACAGCATCAAAGTAGAAGAGTCATTTACAGTTGTGTATCAAGTACCGAACAATCTCCCCAAAGGCACACGATTACGCCTCCTAGCCATAGCTGTGGCTTTAGAGATTAATAGAGAAAGACCAAACTTATGTGTACAGAAAAAGCTTATTCACTCTCTCTGTCTACCCTGGCCCACTATAAGGTCACCAGGGTCATAATTTTCCGTATTATTATTACCATTATTATCATTCTGTGATATCATGTCTTTATTATCCATTTCTCCACCCAGTTTATTTCACCTCATCGTTACCCTTAATTTTGTCAACCTTTGTGATTTTACACTAAACATACCAACTCTGTAACATCTTATTACAATTTACAATTTAGCCTCTTTATTTTATCATTAGACATTATCAGTCAGCCCTCACATTCAGTGTCCCCTTTGTTAATGTGTGTTTGTATGTATTTTGTGGCTATCGCATTTCTCTCACCCCAATGACACTTGTATTCTGTTGACTATGAAACAGCCCTATATCACCCAATTGTTAATTCACACTTCATCACATTTTTCTGACTATACACCCTATACACATTTGATTGATTATGTTAACTAATGGACTATCATCTCAACTTACACATGCACCCCAATACAGCTTCTGATATTATTTTCATTTGCATTTATTGGCTATATGTACCCTATTATTCATGGATTTATAACTGTAGAGCCTGAAGAAGAAGAAGTTATCGAAAACAATTGTTCACTCTAAGTCTTGTTTTAAATAAACAATTCTACCACAGTGTCCATGTTGTACAGATATAAATTAAAGTATGTTTGTGTCATACATCGAAGTTGTTAAAGTATGTAAATCATAGCAAAACAAACTTGTCACGCTTTCATTTCAGCCTTGAATAGGTAGACAGGAAGCGTTCAGTTGTGATTTAAATTTCCTCAGCTTGTCGGTTCTATGTGATTGCACATTACATGCTCAGAACAATGCTTTGATCACTCTGTACGCTACGTTCGGCTGTTCGAAATGTCTCTCATTACCGTTTCTGCCCACATGGAATATATGTTGCGACGTTTGCTACACTAAAAGCGAAAACACCATACTTTTGTTTTTCTCCACACCAATAAAAGCGGTGTCCCTCAGTTCAATAACTGCGACACACATCTAGCGTAAATGTAAAGTAAGGGAAGCTTTTTATCCGAATATTTTACACATGTACAGTATACGGCATACTATAAGAATATTTCAGCCTTTTTTTCAAAAATACTTTCATAGTTTATAGCAAAACATTTTAACATAAGACACATTCAAATTCAGGAAAGCAACTGGATTCAGAGTATTATAACACCAGATTACAGTATGTGAATAAAGTTTGTCCATTCAGCTGTCCACCCAAAAAATATATCTAACATATCATGCATGCGTTATTAGCTGTAAATTACTTGTCACAGTGTGTACATTTGAATTTAATGTTTTTATGAATGAAAAACGATTTTCCGTTTGAAAATGGTAACTAATTATAACTTGAAGTGCAAATTCTGCATCACATTCAGTATCCACAAGTTGAAGGTTAATTTTCAACGTAAGCAAGTCACCAGACTGTTGCACAAGTCCCATTTATATCTATTGACACAGTTTTATTCAAAGGAAACAATCTAAGCCTACATGAATGTGTATCGTACATTGGTTGAGTATTACACTGGACTGCAATGTTCAGTCTCTCTCATAAGATGTCACCTCTTATTACGTAACCTTCGATGATCTCTGGAGATTTAAATGACGCAATTTGATTGGTGATGTTTGATGGCGGGAAACAGGGTACAAATTTCTTCTTATTTTGAGACTCGTTTGATAAATGTACTTTTTAATTCATGAATAAGCTCTACACAGACAATAATGAAAACAAAACACGTAGTTCGGCGAAGAGTACCTTTTGATTTGACACTAGTAACTAGTGTGATGCGTCTAGTCCTCTCTTTGGTGCAGACTGAATTCTATCAGTCAGGTTGTAATGTGGCCGAATAGCTCAGTGATAACGTCTCTGACTGCAGCACTGGGTGACGTGGGTTCGAATCTCAGAAAGAACATGAGTTCCTTCAAGGTTGCAGATACGCCTTGCTGATGAGTGCAAACTAGCACGAAACCTAGGTCCAACCAAGGTTTCCTGCCGATTGCCTCCAACCATCTAATATCATCACGAAGAGTACCTTTACCTACACTGGATGATGTTTGTGACACTGCAACTTGAAACCAGAATTCAACGTTATAAGCATCAACTCCTTATCAGTTGTTCGACCATTAGGATCACCAGTGAAATGAGTGACAAGGGTTATTTATTTTAATGAATTTGCATTCAGCACAATTCAGGCAGTCAGTCGTTGTGATTATGTGAAGCTCAGTAAAAGCACTTGAATTCGGATGCATCCAGGAATAAGCCAGTCAGCACAAACTTCTCTCACTACTATTATTATTGTTGTTTCGGGATCTAGTGGACTGTATGTACATTTTTCAGCCCTACCCTCATCATTCATACTCATAAAGTCCAGAAATCACATTTCCCCCCACAGTGAGCGTTATATGAAGTTATGGCAATAATTTGGTTAAATCACATATCAAATAAAAGTCCCTTAAAAACTTTCTACATCAATTAGGTTGCCTCTAATATATATATGCGCCAGGACACATGCACCGCATACAGAGAAAGAATCAATTGTAATCACAATTCTGAGATTATTCCACGAAAATTGAGAATGAAAGATGAAAAATGTTTCAGCGGTGAAATGAAACATCAACTGGTAGACAAAAAAGATACGAAACTGATGTTTTCCAATTACTCGTGTTACTTAAATAACATGCTAATTCCACTTTACTGCGCATCACTGAAGGGCTTAATGAACACAAGATCATTTAAGGTGAATTTCGCTTTCCCTTTTATATATTACAACGCACACAAGATCTCAGTAATTCTAATTTCTGGTGATGAACAAAAGGGAAAAATGAGTTTGTTTGCGTAAATTGTCAGAAATATGTTATCCTATTTCGATTTCCTTGTTACTATTTTCTGTACGGAGAGAAAAACGTCGGCCTACTACCTACACTACTGACTATAGTGTTAGAGCAGAAACATGGTCAATTTATTTGACTTCGTATTAATTTTACACCAAGAAGTGCACTCCTGGTACGTATGAAAGAAGAATTCATGGTCAAGACTTCATCAACCTGAATATTTATTTTCCTTCATTGTAGACACCGTGACAAAGTTGACCACAACAAATTGTTTTGGATAGCTACAGGTCTACCATGGTTAACTTAAAATCGTACTGCTCTCCAATCACTCACACAAGCGATATGAGTGCTGATATGAATGTTAACAAGTGGCCACACGTGTTTTTAACTTCCAGTGTTGCAACAATGAAAACAAGCAAGTGAAATGAATTTCTTGAGATAGGCGTAGAGCCATCTGATTGGTCAATTATCATGGATGCCTGCTGAAGATACCTGCTCAAGACGGAATTTGTACCGATATGATTGGAAGACATTCTGAATAGACTGATCATCATTTATTTACGCTTCAAGTTCATTTCTTTGAGAAAAAAGGGATAGTTTTCTTGGAAACTGAAGCAAATCTTCACTTCGTTCTTAGCACATTCATACTGCCTGTAGTAGACATGTGAAAATAGCATTCAGTACTAAACAGTTTCATCCATTTTCATGCTTCTTTAATAACAAACATTCTTTGTATTATCATAGTAATTCTCCAGTCAAAAGTTACAAGTTGATATTGATTGAATTACTGACGGTATATTTCAACGATGGATGCAATCATAATATAAACGGCATATCTCTGCAATTATATTATTATTATTTCCTTTAGTTCCTAGAGGAACATAGGGCTTCAGCAGCGCGTCTCCATTGCGTTCGGTTCTCTGCTAGAGATTTCACCTCGCTCCAAGTCTGCCCATACGCTTTCAATTCTTCTTCACACGATCTTCTCCAGGTCACCCTTGGACGACCAACTCGTCGCTTCCCTTTCGGGTTCCACTCGAGGGCTTGTCTAGTGATGTCACTTGCTGGTTTCCTCAGAGTGTGGCCAGCCAATCCATCTCCATTTCTTCCTGCCTATTTGTTTCACTATCGGTTCCTGGTTGGTTTGCTCCCAGAGATCTTTGTTGCTGATCCTTTCCGGCCATCTGATCTTGAGTATTGAGCGAAGACATCTGTTAATGAAGGTCTGTAGCTTGTTTGAGGTGCTCTTTGTGACACGCCAAGTTTCTGATCCGTATAGTAGTACTGACTTCACATTGGAGTTGAAAATCCCGATCTTATTTTTGACGCTGAATGCTGTTGACCTCCACACAGACTCTGCAATTAACCTTTTCATCTAAGGCTTCACAATAAATTGACTAATCCTGAAAAGTACGTTTATAATCATCAAAGCAAGAAGAAAAATAATTGCAAACTGAAAGGCTTTCAATCCATTTTTAAGATTGTGTACAGCTGCTGATGGCCCTGTAATATATTATGTGTATATAAATTATTGACTAAATAAGAAAACCCCTTCTCTGCTTAGCACAAGTTAGATAAGAAGATCATAGATTAAAGGAAAATAAATGTGTGTAAGTAAGACGATTGATTGGTCATCATAAACACTACAAACCGAACATAAAACATTTCATAACAGGATTCATCACATCCGGATATCAGTTGAAGAACCATGAGGTGACTAGAGAGAGCTAGGTGGCAGTTTCTTCCTATTTCGGACTGTTTACTGGCAATCATTAAGCATAACTGGAACAAAGGACCTCTACGAGTTAGCATTTGTCGGAATCCATTGACCACTGAGACGAAGCTCCCCGGTTGAATCACCTACGAGATCACCGTGCAACTGGTTAGGTAATCGGTTAGAACTCTGTTTGTACTGCGTACTGCTGGAACGTCGATAACTGGGGAAAAACAGCTGTCCAGTATTCCCTGATGTTTTGCCAAGCTTCTCGACTCCATATTTGCTTGTAATCAATCATTTAACCACTCAAATCCCCGCAAACCAACATTTGAAAATTTTCGTGAAGCAAGGAAGAACAAATTATCAGCATAAATTGATATTTTGCCAAATTTGAAAGGCGTATAAAATGATGGTTAATGAAAGGAGAAGATTTTAGTGCCAACATTTCGGATGCGTTCACTTTTATAAGATTTTTACTACTGCCATTTGTAAATCAAAGAGTGCTGATGTCATTCTCTCATAGTCACTGCAATTTTATGTGGTCTGAAGCTGATGCAAACCTGTGAAACAGAATATTATACTGTTTTACATCAAATTCGGTCAATCTCACTTCATCAATAATGGTTTCCTAAGAAGGTTTGAAATGCTATTCCAGGCGTTTGTTTAATGACCTTATATAAAACACTTATTAACCAGAAACATACAGCGCGAATATTGTGGAATGACATACGGCAAAACTAGCATATTCACTTACATGACATCACCTGCACTAATCTGACCACAATAAAACCAGCAGCCTTCTCTTAGCACCATGAAAATGAGGACTAATGTGGTAGATTAATTAATGTGAACATGAAAAGCTGCGTGTTATAGAATGAATTCATTAAGAACATAAAAATTGCTGAATAAAAATTAGTGGAGTCTGTTATTACTTTTCATAAAAGTGTCCTTTTATCTGCAGCGGAGGAGTAGAAAATTATTAATTAGTGAGTGTCTCAGGAAATCAAGTAAATACTTGAGGTGATAAGGACAGTCTGAATTGGAGAGAAAAAATTCTTTGATATCGTGCAGTCTAGCCACTGAACGTGACGTTCTGTTTCAATTATTAGGGTTTTTTATTTTCCATTGAGAGAGGATAAAGAGTTGAATTTACTTAATATCACTTGAGTATAATCACCCGATTAAGTCCCTGAGGAACAAACTGTACTCACGTGTTTTTTATATTGAAGCCATGAATGTCAATTTTATTGTGGAAATTATGTTCAAACATGAAACAGATTTATCGGTATCTTTCATGGAAGATTATTCACCATAAATACACAATCTTCAAGTAAATATTCATCTGCAATACACCATATTGAGCCACGTTATTCTGCCTGAAACACAGCTCAATCCACTACGACGTATTTATTCTTTATTCTTTTATTAAAATTCACAGCCATACGTGGAAATCGTTTCGTGTTGCTATCCAAGGATAACTCACAAAAAGAACGGAGAAAATTAGGTGAGTAATGCTGCAAAGGTGGCTAGGTGGTTTATGCAGACCACGGAAAACTAACAAAACACACCTTTATTACTGAAAAACATTGTATCGAACCATGGACTATATATATATATATATATATTAGTTTCTCCACTGTCAGTAACCTAACCGGATCAATTCTCAATTCATCCACATGCGTATTTCGAGGTTTGAACTGAGAATCTTCTAGGTAGCAGTCAAGCTCGTAGACCAACCATCTACTGGGACACGAGTAATATTATCTCACGAATTTCAACTTCTAACAGCTCATATGATCTGTGAGTATTTGTTCTTATACCCGACCTAGTAAATCCGACAGGTAAAGACATCTCTCCAGAACTCCAGGGAATTTCGTTTCTGCTGCTGTCAGTCGATAGGCAGCATCAGATTAATTTTCAACAGTTCAAATGTCCATTCTAATGATATCGGTAAGCGAAAAACATTTTACGTTGAAAAAAATCTATTTATGAAGCGTGAAGCAAGATAATATGATTTCATGCATCACAGGGAAAATAGGTCAGAAATTAATAAAGAAGCAAAAATTACTCTGTTGCTTTCAGCTACACACCGTTGTCTTACACCTATGATTTTCACTCACACATATGTGGGACTGAGGATCCTCCACAAATACACTCATTATCCACTTGAACGTGCTACTGGTATCATTGATCTTGGCATAGATTACTGGTCTAACATGACAAGTTAACCCAAAGTGAAGTACATTTTCTACCAGTTCTCATTCAAAATCCGCTTTTCGTTTGTTTTCATGAGTTTACAGTAGGAGCGAACACATATGGTGTATGTGAACCTCACTTAGCATACTAGTCCACTAGTTTTCTTGCTGGTCAAAATTCGGGGATCATTGGGAAGGTTAGGCGTTGAACCAGGTACTCTACCAACTGAAAATCAATCCAATCACCCTAGTACCCAACCACTTACAGTAGTTTTGTGTTAACTTTAATTGTTGCCATTTAATTATTTGTATCGTTTTATTTATTTGTTTGTAGCAAGTGGATAAACTGTTGCAATATGTTCAATAATGAGAATCACATATTATGTTCGATAGGAAATAAAGTGCTTAGGCCGGTTAGGTAATGTACGCTTTATTTATTACCTACAGAGACATCCTATTACATTAAAATAGTGAGATTGCAGGTAATTGAGTTGTATCAACCAGTTAGCTATGACTCAATGCTTCTACATATAATTCATGAATCTATAGTAGTAGTCTTGTATGAAATTTCAATTTTTCGACAATGTTAGTCATTTTCTGCTATTGTGAATGCTTTGATTATGTGAACGGATATTTGTTTTCAGGTGACTTGTGGACTGTTAATTTGATATATCGATGATTTTATAAATGGAATCCTTGCTGACCACGTACGTGCATAGTGTGGATTCCAATTTCTGTCTGATGTGGTTATAAAATGTCTCTCAGTTTACTAGTCAACAGTAAGTTATGAAGAATGGGGAGTTTGGAGTATGCATAGCAACCCTATTTTGTAAAGTAAATACCTGAGTTACTGAAATTTCAAGACTTCAACCCGGCAGTCCCATTTTTTAATCGGAACTCAAATATGGGAGAACAAAACCAGTTCAACTGATGTCATTCGTTTACATGTAATAGGAAAAACTGTCTTTCTGTTGAAAGTTGATATATATTTATAAAACGTAAAGCTTTTAGTGCACCCACATTCCATGATCACATAGTCGCACTTTTACATATCTCATAGATCTCAGATAAGAGTCAGCAACAAGTATGAAGGGTCACTACCAGACAGAAGATAAAATGTATTGCTGTGTACAACACGATTGAATTATTTAGATATGCTACAGGTTTAGAAATGTGACCAGTGTATTTCACCTTATAATGAGAACGAACTGCATGTTATAGCCTCCAACAGAAATGGTTAAATTTTTCAGTTAAATATGCACAATATTCCTTCAACATTAATGTGAAACCAATGCTTCATCATAGCTCAGAGACTTCGCACAAGCGTCAGAGGCTACCGCAAAATTTCAACAGCAGTTGGCTTCGTCCTATACTGAAATACAGATGGTCAACCATAAGGAACTCCGGTAACGAGCCAACCAACAACTGATCACCTAACAAAAATGCAGAAGGCAATATAAATGGACTGAGCACACACTGAGAACATCATGATAGCGCACGAGTTACATTTCAATAGAAAAGAAGATTTGGATAAAGTTTCCTTCGGTGACATACAGGAGAGAATGAAAGCTGATGAAGAATCCTGGAACCAGACGAAAAATACATCAAAGAAGACATTGAAACAGTGATGTGTCATTAAAGATCTTTGTTTTACTCAGAAGTCAATCAAATGATAGTAATTATACGCATAAATTTCAATTGCAGTGGACAGTTTCACTAATGTTTCATATGAGTGTTCGACCAATCATGTGATTTTCTGTTACACACGAAATTCAATCACGTGAACTAACAGACAGTTTGAGAATAAACAAAAATTGAAAAAATGGTTTATGCGTAGGCTTTAAATTTGTGTCTGAAAACGAAATTACATGCTGACGCTGTGGTAAGCACATGATACTTCTCTCAGACTACAGATATTTGACATGCATCAGGTAACTGAAAGTGTTATCACTAGTGAAAATCACAACGGTTGTAAAATCACATTAGCGTGAAAGCAGGAATCTTACATCATTCTTTTTACGTTGAGTAGCATTCAAAATAAAGTGAGTTAAGTGTATATATATATGATGAATATGCAATCCGAATCAACTGAAAATATTAAATAGAAATAAAACCCATTAATGGGTAGCTTTTCCTATTCCCAAATTCTTTTAGACTCTTTACTTTCACAAATCATGGAAAATACTCATCAGGACTCTAGGCAGAGAAGAACAAGAAGTTCAGCAAAGATATCTCTCTTTTCTGCGATTTCATCCTTAAAAGTAGTCGTGCAATCGCAAATATATATATATATGTATTACTTTAAGTATATATAGTTATTACATAATTCCTCATATAGACGAAGAAGATTATAGGTGATAATTAATTTCAGATTGATATGAAAATTTGAAAGCGCGAATATAGATAACAAGAGGCATAGAAACAACAATACACAGGGTAAGAACATGGATGCATAATTTATAAAATTGTCTTTCTAACGAAGGCAGGTTCAAAAGGGATGAGCACGCAAACAACTGTTTTCCGCAAGTGAAAATCGAAGAATGAAAGAAATGATTAAACGGCAAAATGAAGGTTAACGAGACAATCAGAACTAGATCCATGCCGAATGTAGTGGCTGGACTTGTTTATTTTGAGAACATAGCTTCGTCTTCTAAATGAATACGTTTACCCAGGTCATCAATAAGTTAAATGCTTGGCAAGAAGCTGACACCAGTTGAAGGACAATTAGAAAACTTGGGAGTAGTGGACAGCTGTTTCGTCCTAATTTGAGACTCTTCAATGTGTCCACCTTTGGAGTTCACGCTATATATTTTAAAAACTGATAGTAGCTGGAGTTTATTGACTTGTGACTGAATACTCCACCTACTAGTCTTGTAACCGTAAGGTCATGGGTTCGAACCTCAATGCGTGCTTATTGGGAAAGAGTCACAAACTAGCACGAAATAGCTGATCAATATTTACAGGTTTTCTAACTGTTCTGTAAGCGAATCCAACTAGTCACTAAACATGTAGCTAATTAAGCTCATGCAAATCAACAATTGATCACTGCTGAGTGTCAACATTTTCCTTAAATGTCTCACTTATCCTAGATAATATCCAGCTCATTCTCCCTATCACTTGAACATTTCACGAATCATGGTTATACTAAAAGGCATTGAGATGGCATGAAATCCGGTTATTTCGATGACTACATTGATTTCCTTTAAACACTGGTGCTTAACACCCTGCAGTTTTTTCTTCACGTGATAAACTGCAACACTGGAAATCTCAGTTTATGAATTTCACCATCAAATTAGCCATTCTTCTACAGCCTCCACATTTTACAGATTGAAATTGAAATATATTTGCGTCATGCATCGAAGTTGATTAAGTATGTGAGTCATAGCAAAACCAACTTGTCACGTTTTCATTTCAGCCTTGAATAGATAGATAGGAGGCGTTCAGTTGTGATTTAAATTTCCTCATCCTTTTGGTCCTATGTGATTTTGTGTTCCATGCTTCCACCAATGCTGTAATCACTTTGCACGCTGCGTTTGGCTGTTTTAATGCATCACATTACCGTTTCTGCCCAAGTGCAACATATGTTATGGTAAACAAATGTGTTTTTTCGTACAGCTGTATCCCTAATGTCCATTAAAAATCCCTTCAAGCTCATGTTCGACTGAAATCATCAAACTATTCACTCCACCGAGAGGTGTAATCTTAACGCCGTCATTTCTTGTTTAAATTTTTACAAGAAACATTTCAGTGTAATTTTGAATTTAACATAAATATTGTTTGAATAAATTTGGAAGTCATTCAACAAAAAGTAAATTGAATCTTTCCATTTGGTACAGACTTAAATCCGCTCAGTTCTGGCAAAGCCTTGGTGTGAAGGAATTTTTTTGGCATACGCAATAATTTGTCTTCACTGGACATGTATGTTTATTCTGTAAATATGTACGATTCAGTACAGAGCTATTTTATGATTATGTATTGACACACTACAGCTGTTAAGCATTAAGATGAAGCCCATTAGTAGTACGGGATTGAACAAAAGAAACGAAAGATAAAAGGTGTTATTAGGATTGTTAGTTATCAACGGAAGTCGGAAATTGAGTAGAGGTGAAAAGTCCGATAACTTCCGTTTCTCACTCCAGAATAATCTTACAAGTATATCTACGTGGATTAAAGTCCTTTAAAACACCTTTGATCCGTTCTTCTGTTTAACCACATAACTTAATGGCCTCCTTCTTTATGCTCAACAATTAGAATACTCGAGCAATTTATATATTCATATTAAATTTGTTGATAATATCCTGTGAAAAATATTAACAGTAGTGACCATATTTATTCACTTGTGGTCTGATCACAAGATTTCGGTCTCTACGTTCCTCTGAATAGCTGTAGAGGCACTGTAGGTTTATAAATTCAAAACAAGTACTGTAAGACAAATTTAGTTATCAAAGTTCAACTACAGAAGGTACCTATCTGTCAAGTAGAATGTTCGTAACAAGGTGGGATCAAAAGTTTTGTTGTGCAAGAAAATCACACTCACCGAGGCTTCTCACAAACATTTCTTGGTCAGAATCACTTCCATTCACTCAGACAAACTCATATTGTTAAATTGCACATTGTCAGTGTACATACAACCACACAGAGAAGCATAACGAATAAGGATTAACCAACGACAAAGGTAAATAATAATGGTCGAAAATGAATACGCCAGATGGAATTGTCAAAGTAATGATGTACAGTCTGGATGAAATACGTATGATAATTACAAAGTTGGTTGAGATGTCTAAAAAAAGCATAATTAATTTAAAAATACCGTCCACGAAGGATTTTCCGAAGAATTCGTCCTTAACCATAACGTCATATATCCAGCAAAAGGCGTTATTGGAGGAGAACATCCAGATATTTCAATGTTTGGCGTCTGTTTACGTGTTCACTCATAATATGAACTCTTCACCTAATACTAAAGATCGACATGCAGTCAGCTGGTGAATAGAAGCTGCTGTGGGATCTGGGATGCGCATTCCGACCTATTCGATACTATTCAGGTGGCTCAAATCTCAGTGAGAACATTGTCACTCTTTCTGGCGATTGCATGCGCATCAAACTGACGAGTCTTGAAAGGAACAATATGTGGTAGTTGGATTCTATTATTAGTCACTGTTCACCAAATAATTCTATTCATCAATTTTCACGCCTATTTGTTCATCACTTCTGTGATGCGTGACCCATTTTATTATGTTAGATTCGCTTTTCAAACGATTGTATTATCACCTCCTTTAATGTATGAATTATCGTTAAATTCTCGACCAATATTCTATTTTCAACAAATGGCGTCCTTATTGTGACCACACATAACTAATCTGGCTTCGTGTATAATTTCTACGTTGCTTTCTTGTTCAGGACGTTATTAAAATTCTTATTGAATAAATGAAATATCCCCATAGTGAAATCAAAACAAGATTTTGAGCGAACAATTGTTTTCGATAACTTCTTCTTCAGGCTCTACAGTTATAAATGCATGAATAATAGAGTACATATAGCCAATAAAGGAAAATGAAAATAATATCAGAAACTAAATTGGGGTGCATGTGTAAGTTGAGATGATAGTCCATTAGTTAACATAATCAATCAAATGTGTATAGGGTGTATAGTCAGAAAAATGTGATGAAGTGTGAATGAACAGCTGGGTGATATAGTGCTGTTTTATAGACAACAGAATACAAGTGTCATTGGAGTGAGAGAAATGCGATAGCCATAAAATACATACAAACACACATTAACAAAGGGGACACTGAATGTGAGGGCTGACCGATAATGTCTAGTGATAAAATAAAGAGGCTGAATAGTAAATTGTAATAAGATGTTTTAAAGTTGGTAGGCTTAGTGTAAAATCACAAAGGTTGACAAAATTAAGGGTCACAGTGAGGTGAAATAAACCGGGTGGAGAAATGGATAATAAAGACATGATATCACAGAATGATAATAATGATAATAATAATACGAAAAATTATTATCCTGGTGACCTTATAGTGGGCCAGGGTAGACACATAAGTACACATAAATTTGGTCTTTCTCTGTTAATCTCTAAAGCCTCAGCTATGGCTAGGAGGCATAATCGTGTGCCTTTGGGGAGATTGTTTGGTACTCGATACACAACTGTAAATGACTCTTCTACTTTGATGCTGTGTTCGCTATCCACTAGATGAGCCAGGATTGCACTATTTAATGATTTCGTCGCTCTTTTCCCAAGCCAGACCGGGATATGTTCACGGGTGAAAACGTGTACTGTTTCTTATTTAGATTGTATGAGGCTGTGGGAAACTCAAAGGAAACAACATGGATTCATCTTATCGTTAGTTATTATAAGGAAGGAAAAGTCCAAGCTTTTAAAAGGAAATTGATTTATGGATTATTCATACTGAATTGAATGTTCCCATTATGAGATTTCTGAAGGTTAAGAAGTAATTTGTTAGAATGTTGGATTTTCGTCATGGATCGAAATGTGAAATCTATCGATATCCTTCTCATGCTAACTTCAATAGGTGAAAGAGTTCAATTCTCCTCGAATTTCCTGAAGCCGTCTCCATCAAGCCACTGAAACCTGAATTATGCCTTCAGAAAGAAACTGTTATCAGCCTTTACTTGTCCTGGTGACTGGATATTTTCACTTCTCTTTCATCTGATTAAGTAATGTCGAAAGTTTACACTGTGAATGATCACTGTTCTTCGAAATAGTGTTTAATGTTGTATATATATAATGATTGTATGCATTTATTGATTGATTTTTGCATAAAAATGAACTCTGAGCAAGTATGTTAAAATTGTTTTTGCAGATATACTTAATAATGACTTTAGGTTGTAAGCAGGTAAATTGATAAGAAGCCAACGAAATAAACAATGATGATACCATTTTATCCTGCAAAAGCTGTTTTTCTTGCTTTATTCAAATTCATTATAGGGAACAAATATATATGAGATGTATTTTCGTTTACATACAAGGCAGAATATCCGGTGCTCTTTTGAAACAAAGTAGACTGGGAAACAGATGCGCTTTTGTAAGCCTACACCGATTTAAACTTTGAAACTATGAGAAAGCTTGCAGTTTACAAAATTAAATTTTCCCACTTTAGTTCTCCTAACCTTCATGGTAGGGTTTGAAAGTGGAAGAAATCTGTGTGGAGATACACAAAACAGCATTTAACATAGGGAATATAATCCCAGCTTTTGACTCAAAAGTCTTACTAAAATCGGGTGTCATCAGCAGAATTTTCACAAGGCTGCAGACTTTCATTAACACTTGCCTTCGCTCGATACCGAAGATCAGATACCTGGCTGGCAAAAAAATACAAGCGACATAGGAACTCAGGTGGGCACTGAACCTGCCAACAAGCAATGAAGTAACGTAAATGGGGAAAGAAACAGAGGCTGATTGACATCACTAATCAGTGATCAGACAGACGGGATGAACGCTTCAATCTGCCATGGAAGAGATTGTATGGAGAGAAAATGAAGGTTTGTAGTAACATGTGAAGTCAGTTGAAATGTTTACCCTTCTTCCACTTTTGTTTCGGTCAAAAAGCCGTGTGGTATTAACCGCTCAGTCATCCAGGTGTATTAAGTAAACTTTCTCTATAAATGTAACTAATTATAAATGCTTGACGCTATATGCTACCAACTGACTGACATCAACATTCGCACACTACTTGTGTCAACCGTTGGTGCCTTCTGCGCAGTTAGAAGTGGCTGTTTCGCTTGTCTCGGGTGAGCACATGAGGATTGTATGCGAAGTGACCCAGTTCAGGGAGCAGTATCAGTTCAAACCACATATATTCTGACTAACTACTTGGGTAAACTGCCAACACCACAAATCAAAATACTCAATTCACATAGCTAAAATAATTATTCATGATGAACACAGAGGCACTACATATTTTAAATAGGATAATATTCAGGAATTTTTGACGGTGGTTGGCACATAAATAAATGGCGTTGCACTTCTGGTGGTGGCAAGTTTGAATTAGTCGTGATCGGCGTCGTCTGTTCATTATCTGAAAAGCCTCTGATTGGTTGGTCTGGCGACCAGTATCAGTCAGGTATAGAGACAGCTATGATACTGTTAACAGTCAAAAAGCGTTGTATCTCATCTCTCATTATTTCTGTTAAGAGAAAGTAATCTGGATTTCAGCACTCACCATTATATCACTTATTTCAATATGTGCATTCGTAAATACACACGCGTGTGGATAGTAAAATCTGAAATCTGATAAGAATCAAATTCAGAAAATTCAAGGGCACTATGCAGAATCCCATAAATTCACCTTGTGGTAATACTATATACACATGATGTGAAAAAAAGCTAACTTCGGTGTACTTAGACGTTATGTCTGTAGAGCGTTTAAATTTGTCTTTCAGTAATTTTCACATTTATTAAAGGGAAACAATTTATTTTTTGCACAAGATTTAATTACCGACATGAAAGAAAACCTTTAATTTCCTGTTATTCTTTTAGCTTTGATTATGGTAATGTTATATGACTGCGCAACGTTTCTGGAGTGCATTCAAAAAGTGTGCGTCTCTCTGCATAACTTCTGTATGAAGAAAAGTACTTGATTTGATAGTTAGTAGCATCGTTAGTATATGGTGTCATTATTCTACCTTCATGCATGACTTGTATATCGCCTCCATTTTCCGTACGTTATTCTGTTACAATATGATGAACTGGCTATTCACTTAACGTATTTCTAAATTAGGTGACATTCATGACCCATATATTTAATAATTCCGTTTGAACGCAGCTGATAATAACCCGTATAGAGAGCTACTAATAATGGCAAGTTCGAAGCATTTGAAGGAAAATAACCCTTCAAATAAAGTGAAATGTGAAAGGTACAACTGGTCAGGCGTGAGGACAAATACTCGCCACCGATATAATTGGCTAGTAGTCATGCTATGTCGTGAACTGGGAGAAGTTGAAATTCATGCGGTGACCAATGAATCTGGTCCCAGTGACTGACTTAGTGTTCTACGAGCTCGCCTCGTATTCAGAAGGCCCTGGATTCGAACCCAATTGAGTGCGTGTTGATGAAGAATGCCTAACTATGCTGACAAAACCGCTATCCAGTACAACCTGCAGGTTTTCCAGTGGTCGTTTAACCGATGACAGCTCATTATAATATTCTATGACGTAATGTGAAGAAACTGAAATTTACATATACAAAAGTCTAGCAAAAGCCTTCAGAATGTATGTAGAGTAATGACCAGTGAGTTTAGCGTGCAGAATGAGATCTCAGTTTTGAAATTTAAATGAGACAATAATTCAAAAAGAGCAGGTCTGATTCACATCAATTCCCACAGAATACCTTGTGCACGAAATGGCATAGATGATATTACTTAGAACAATGTGTTCAACAATCTCTTCACTTTTTACAACTACTATACAGTAAGCAAGACTAACGAGGTGTAACGCTGCCCTTCACAAGACACAAGTTTTGTCATTAGTCGAGAGTTATTCATCACCAACCGGTGAGCATGATATCAATTCAGGCATTTGCCTGTTTACTAAACTGAATTGGAAATATGAAGTGGTTACATCGTGTTTTGAAAAAGATTTATTAGTATCAGCGTGTTATCCAGCATTCGTGTTTTTGAGTCGCAAACATGAACAGCAATTAAGTTAAGTAAGCAGACAGATTTTGTTTACATTTAAATCACAAAAATAATTTCTAAAAAACACTTCAGTTTAATAAAGAAAGACACTGTTTTGTCATAACATTTCACTAGACATTTTAAACTCAACTAAGAGGGCCCATCAGATGAATATTTGATTAAAAAAAATAATGGACACCTTTTAAACTTTCAGGAATTTTTGACGGTAGTTGACACATAAATTATTGGCGTTCCGCTTCTGGTGGTGACATGTTCGAATTAGTTGTGATCATATTCGTTTGTCCATCATCTAGAAAGATTATGACTGGTTGGTCTGGCGCCCAGGATCATTCAGGTATAGAGACAGCTATGATACTGTTAAAAGTCATAGAACGTTCTACCTCAGCTCTCATCATTTTCGCTAAGTGATAGTAATCTAAAATTTGGCACTCACTGTTATATCACTTATTTCAATATATGCATTCGTATATACACACGCGTTTATAGTATTGACGTATTTCTTGTGCAGATAGTTAAATCTGAAATCTGATAAGAATAAAAAATAGAAAATTCAAGGCCACTATGCAGAACCAGATAAATTTACCTTGTGGAATTACTATGTTGACATGATGTGAAAAAAGCACACGTCGGTGTACTTAAACCTTATGTCTGCTTAGCGTTTTAATTTTTCTTTCAGTAATTTTCCCATTAAGGACAGGGAAAAATTTTATTTTATGCACAAGATTTAATTACCAACTTGAAAGAAAACGTTAAATTTCCTGTTATTCGTTTATGTTCGATAACGGTAAAGTCATACGACTGTGCAACGTTTCTGGAGTGCATTCAAAAGGTGTACCGCTCTCTGCATAACTTCTGTATGAAGAAAAGTACTTGATTTGATAGTTAGTAGTATTATTAGTATATGGTGTCAATATTCTACCTTTCCTGTTTCTGCACTTTATTCAGTTACAATATAATGAAACGCTTATCCTCTTAACGCATTTCCAAATTGATTGACATTCATTGACTATGTATTTGATAATTGCGTTTGTACGCAGCTGATATTCACCCATATAGAGAGCTACTTATAATTGTGAGGTTGAAGCATTTCGAGGAAAATGATTCTTTGAACAAAATGAAATTTAGTAGGGACAACCAGACAGGTGCAAGGACTAATACTCCCAAACCATGAAATTGGCTAGTGGTCATGTTATGTTGTGAATTGGAAGAAGTTGGAATTCATGGGCTGCCCATTGCATCGTCTCCCATTGACTCGAATGTCTAGGCGCTCGCCTAGTACCAGAAGGTTGTGAGTCCTGACCCCAATGGGTGCGTACTGATTAAGAGTCTCAAAGTAGGCTGACAAAACAGCTCTCCAGTACTCTCTGCAGGTTTTTCAAAGGTTCTCTAATCGATATCAGCTCATGATAAATCCTGTATCGAAATGTGAAGAATCTGAAAATAATGTTAACAGAGGTCTAGCAAGTTAATATTACTGTACAACACTGTGTGATTTATCAAAATAAATTCTTATCCATAATGGAGTTATACTCTACCACAGTGCCCAAGTTTTATACTTACATCAACAGTCTAGCAAGAGCCTCTAAAATGCATTTAGAGAAATGAACAGGGTTTATTGTGTGCAAAATTAAATCTACGTTTTGAAATTTATAAAAACCAACAATTCAAAGAGAGCGGGTCCATTCTATAATCAAAACACTGTCTGAATCACATCAATTCCTAGAGAATATCTTGTTCACGATATTTCTTTGAGTATAGCTTGACTCCACGTCATATTTGTGGTACAAGTTTGGAATTCTCAGCATGTGATATCGGTAGCCCAAATTTTGCAGGCCGACCAATTTATATCAGGTGTGCGTCGGCAGGGGATCGAATCCCAGACCATCTGCATGGTCGGCGAGAGTTCCAACTGCTGTGCTGGCAAAGATGACATCACTTAGAACAATGTAAACAATTCGGCCAAGAAAGTTTTAATGTTCAACAATTTCTTCACAGGCACACTAGTGTGATTATGTTCCTACTGACAAATGAATCAGGCACCTATCGTTTCAGGCTAGGAAGTGTTCCTTATTAAACAAATCTTTTTAAGTTCATGAAACCCAAGCAGTGTGAATTCCGAAAATTCAGATCAAAAGTAGATATTTCCACAATTCAACTGAGTAACAAAAACTGTCTGGCAGAGGGAAAGTTTGCCATTACTCTGAAAAATCTACTCTTACTGAAACCACGAGTCTTTATGCTCAATGTTCAACTCAGAATACAAGAAAATAGAAATGATAATAATAAAATCGAAGAAGTAAGTGGAATGCATTTCGTCTATTTGAGCCATTTCATAAAAACTGTGACCAATATAAAAATATGTTTGTGCATAGTGGCTAGAAGTCAGCGTGACGAGTAGGTAGATCTCTTTAAATGTCTGAATGTGGCACATTTTGTGTGACATTTCAAAAAATATCTACAGCCCTTCTTCATCGGATATATTTGTGCGTTGAAGTTTTAGTAGCAATACGACAACGGCACATGTCAAGTGATCCACAACGGAAAACTCAGCCAGCCGTTTGGAGTAAACACAGGAGTCAGACAATGGTGCTTATTATCACCAATAATATTCCTTATTGTGGTGGACTGGATTATGCGTCAGACAGTGGGAAATGAGAAGACAGGGATATCCTGGACCGACGTGAAGAACCTAGAAGACCTGAATTTCGCGCGTGGATGATTTATGTTTGATGTCACACAAAATCGAAGACTTACAAGCGAAAACCAACAAACTGGTCGAAGAAGCAGCAAAGACAGGACTCCAGGTGAACATAGACAAGACGGAGGTCATGAAAATAACCAACCAACAACAACAACAGCAACATCCAGTGCCAATCACCATCAACGGGAGGGATTTGAAAGAGTTTACTTCTTTCACTTATCTAGGGAGCATTGTCTCAACCACAGGAGAAACGGACGGACGAGGATGTCAAATCGAGAATCGGGAAGGCGAGAAACACATTCATCAACCTGAAACCAATCTGGAAATCTTCGTCACTCAGCATCAACAACAAAATTCGGATTTTCAATACAAACGTCAAGTCAGTTCTTCTATACGGATGGATCAGAAACTTGATGGGTCACCAAGAATATTTTCAACAGCCTGTTGCAGACCTTTATCAACAACTGTCTTCGCTGTCTCTATACTGAAGATCAGATGGCCAGAAAGAATCACCAACAAGAAACTATGGGAACAAACAAAACAAGAACCAATCGCCCAACAAATATGCAGGAGGAAGTGGAGATGGATTGGACACTCGCTGAGGAGGCCGTTGAGTGACATCGCGCGTCAGGCCCTCGAGTGGAACCCGAAAGGGAAGCGGCGAGTGGGACGTCCAAGGGTGACATGGAGGAGATCGTGTGAGGAGGAGATGAAACAGTATGGAATAACATGGACGCAAGTGAAAGTACAGCAGAAGACAGAAGCAGGTGGAGGCGTGCAGTTGAAGCCCTATGTTCCACTAGGAACCCAAGGGAACAATAATAAATAATAATAATTCTTCACCGGATAAATGATACTCCATAACCCTTTTGATGCGGACGTCCCAAATTTCATTTGTCATAAATTATTTTTTTCTAGATGAACATAAATCACATCGAAAGGTAGTTAACTCTTGTTTCGCTGGTAGAACGGAAATTAAACCACACGCCTAATTTTGCTTCTCAAAATTCCACTTCTAGTATAATACCAAGTTTTTTCTCAAAGTCTAACAGTTTTGTACTAAAGAAAATGGCTACATTGAAATATGATGGTACAGTGAATAAAAGAAGGAATTTAATTACCACTGGTAATAAAATAGCTGTAATTATTTCCACCATCTTTTCTGAACATCTGACTCTTGGATAATAAAATTAGCAGCCATTTTTCTGAAGGACTATTTGAAAAACGTAGCAGGTATCTGTATATAACTGCCATATTCTAGCCATACACTGTTATTCATTCGATATCTATTATCTATCTATGCATGAATGAGCCTGCTGCTGGTTATTTTAACTCAGTAGTGAATATTATTTTTGGGCTAAAACAGGCGACGTTGCGATTACTGTTCACTATCCAAATTGTCTCCTGTAATCTATCCTGAGCCACTTGGGAAAGACTTTAATACATTCCGAAGGCCACTAAAAGCCGTCCGTAAAGCAGGTGGGGTATAACTGAACCAGCTTATCAATGCTTCTGCATATAGTCACATGAAACTAAGCAAGAAATAGGTGAACATCATCTTGTCAGCCTCTGAGTATGCTCTGTATGCACAACAGAATTTCATGAGAGAGGCTTGTAAGCAATTATCAAATACTTTGTGTTCAGACCACTAATTATGAAATCTCAACGATATCTTGTTAAGCACGCTTCATATGTGGTAAAATTCATAGGGCCATGGAACTTCCAACTGAATGCAAAACAGTAAATATACGACTCCTTTTGTTCTTCTTACCCTTAATTTATCATCATCATTATCACTTTCCATTTGCTATTAGAATCTTATATTTCTAATTTTACTGGTATTATTATTATTACTATTAATCTGGTTGTTTTGTTAATTAACATGTAGTGTAAAGGAAAATTTAGATTCAGTATTGTACACATGCTGAGAATTCCAAACTGTTGCAAAAGTACTGTCTGAACTAACAACATTATTAGTATCATAAAAAACCATCTCACACACAACTACCGAATGTCGATATCTACCTCATAATGAATGAACTCCACTTTGGTTTCCATTTTTGTGGAAGCAACTTAGTTTATTTAATATAGGAAATTTGAAGCTCAGATTGATGTTTCTATTGAGACTGTGAGCTGAGTGATTTAGAAGTGAGGTTTTTATTTGTCCCTTTCTGAATGACATTCGTATTGCCTGTTTCAATAGAAAATGAGTTTTGTTAGAATCTCCCAAGAATGGTCACCATGACTGTGACTGGTTGTCTGCGAAATTTTTATTATTCTTGTGTTTAAACTTTTGGAGGCAGTCTATCAGTAATAATATTTCCACTGTCTTAAATCTTTACATTTTCTAAATAAAACTGGTATCCACAGATGTGTGCCCATACTAGAGTACATGTTGTATCTTATTTTGGCAACTGTATGTCCATGAATTTGAAGTCGATGATGGAGTGACATTTTTGTGGAGTTTAAACCGTTATCTGGTTATTCAAAATTTCATTTTGTTTTACGCATTGGTTGATAATTGCAGCTGGGATAACAGTCTGAGTGGCGACTGTTGAACTACTGGTGTGGCACTTTGGGAGACTGAGTAGAAAAATTCGTGATGTTGTGTCTGAGTGAGTGAGTCAGTCCAAGGCCAAAGATTGTGAAATTCCACTAACGGCTATCTTCACATAAACTGATAGCGTATTGGAAAGAATAAACAATAAGAGACCCTGTAGGGTGGTAAGCCTATCAAGAATCTACTTCTCAGCAAATATGCAGAAAGAAACAAAGATGGACCGGACACAAGCGGAAGAGATATTAAAATGAAGTCACACGCCAAGGCTTCAAGGGGAACCAAAGTGTCAGTCGAAGGGCTTGTCTTTCAATGGTGAAAACGCGAAGATCATTTAGCAGAGAATTGAAACCAGATAGTGGCGAAGGCATTTGAAAGTGATTTTAGAGAGCTAAATGCATTGGAGGTATGCTAAAGAAACATTATCTTCCACTTGGAACACAAGGAGTACAAAAAATTAATAATCACACTATGGAATAGGAAATAATCCAGCCAACAATTCCGACTATCATTATTTAAATTTCAAACTTCTCACTGACAACCTATTCTTTTGTGATTGAACATCTTAATCTGAAGTTATTTCTCCTCAACGATAACATCTTTCTGCTTTTACATATACTTAAAATGAATTCACACTTTGTAGTCATACACACTATAGCATCGTTTTCAAACTCTTCTATAGAAATCAAACTTTGACTACGAATTATTCCGTTAACATATTAAGATTTGGCTAACATTTACCTTTGTAATTTTACAGGTTCTTATTCCCTAGTTATCTTCATATCCTATGCTTTCTAAATGGAACACAGGTCTTCCAGTGTTATCTTCGAATTTCAAGTAGCGGTAGTATTTATTCTCCACGGGTCAGGGTTGCTAGCCTCACGTTCAACCTTCTTAAACAGTCAAGCTAGATCATGGAGTGCGTTGATCAATGATCGAATACAAGACCACGTGTTGAGTTGACAAGTATTCCAATAGAGGTGCACCGACTCACCTTATTCTGTGGTGGATGATATGTATGGTCAAATGCACTTGACTGCTCAGCCTGTTCTCCTTCCGTCATATAGTGTGTGTGGTATAACAATATCATACTTCAAAACCTAATCCAAAAGTGGAATAAGGCATAGACGAATTACTCTGCATAGTTCTGATTGACTGATATGAATAGACAACATTCACAATAAATAGTATTGCTTGCTACACTGGAATGAGATTTCACTCCTCCGAGGCCACGTTTGTCAGTGGTGTGAATTACTCCAATTTGATTTATTGGCTGTTCGGTGTTTACGTCACTTTGGTTTGATTGCGTGACAAGTACTACTGGTCTATGCAAGTGGCATCCAATCACTCATTTCAATCGACCAGTAGTGCACAGCATCGCCCAACTATGCGTCCTTTCTTGGTTGTCATGTATACTACAAAGGTGATCGCATATTATGATCTGAATAATTACCCTTTTCAGAAGGATCTATGGTGATGTTTCACCTCAGATTGTTTGAACTCTAAGCCACGATTTTGATTTAAATGGATCCTTATTCCATTGGATTAGCAAGTCGAAATTCTCATGCTGCAGGTTGATTCAGCTCACTGAATTGAGTCACAATGGGAAGATCAATGATGAGATTGACCCCAGTACAGGTGGAACGACAATGAGGTGTTCAGTGCTTGAAATAAATACAACAACGTTCATCAATTTTTGACTATATCTGCAAATTCGTATATATTCCTTGACAGAGCTGAGAATATAAAGCGATAGATTGAAGATCCAAGGAAACAAAGGAACTAATTAAATAATTTGTTAAATGCAATCAAAGAACAATACGCTTTCTGAATGTCATTCATCCCAACATGAAATAATAATAGGTGTAAAGTGTATCTAGGCCATTTTGATAGCATGCTGTGTATGAAAAAGCCGGTATCTGAAAGTGATAATGGGAGAGAAAGCGATTAAATATTGTCAACCTGTACATACTGTGAGTTTGCGAAATGAGGTGAGGCGATGCAGACGCACACCCGCTCAAATATGTTCCTCCCAGCATGAATGTCTCCAGTTTTGGGATATGTTAATGCACATAAAGAATGAAAAAGGTGATAGTAAGGCCTACAATAAAAACAATTTACAGAATCCATTTGGGAAAATGGTTCTAACAGTTTATCCATTTATCCGAAATATCATTTCCTACTGTGCAGTGTTCAAAGGAAATTTAATTAGAGTGGCATGTATTGCTTTGAAGCATGGTTGAGTTTCTCTTTACGCAGAAATGGAAACCATTTCACTAAATAGTATAATGCCATTGGTGGGGAAATAAACCACATAACTGGCGGTAGCACTAGTAGTTCTTTGATATTCACTAGGGTCATTCATATTTATGTGAATATATCCAGTTGCTTTGCAAAGATTCTCGTAGCTAATTCGTGTGAATAACTGGAACCACTGAAATGCCCACTACATATACTTGTGAAAAAGCAACATCAAAAGTGCTGAAACAAATTTACTTTTGAGGGCAACTTATTGTTCCAGCATCATTAGCGTGCTCGCAACTCTAAGGGATCTTCAGTTAAACTATGCCAAAATCTTGTAATGTCTCGTACATTCAACTTCAGTTCAACTTATATATATACAAAAGTAGGATCAGTGGTTCACTTTTTCCTGATTTCGTGGATCAAATACGCTATTCCTCTTATATATATAGGATTTGTGGTGTTTTAGGATTAATGTATTTTATTCCTTTACGTTCCCAGTGGAACATAGGGCTTCAAGCTAGATGTCTGAATTTTCAGTAACAGTGGTGTTTATATTGACGAAATAGAGTTTCTAGCCTCTTGCGTAACCTACATTTTTTAACCTGTCTTATTAAGTGGTTATCGAGTTAAGGGAGTGCGTCAGCCGAGGATCAAACCCAGAAAAACCTACGTGGTTGGTGAGCATTCTACGGCTGTACCATCGATGCTTATCCTATTATAAATATATGTTAATGTATATATACATTCCCGTTTTGTTTCATCACAGTGACTAAAACTTAGGACCTTATTAAAATCCTGCGTTTAATCATAGAAATTCACAAACTTGTTATTCATTCAATCATTCCTTTTGTCGCATTAGTTTTATTGGCTTAACTATCAGTAAAGGCTTCATTCTCGCCCTTACGTCCAGACACTTTCTTTTCATTCAAACTCACTTGATTCAGCTACCATAGAATACCACAATACAGTCTGTATCTGATATAGTTTTAGTTACGCCCTCTTAATTCTCTATTGTCTGACAATATGCTTGACTCGGAGTACAGAATGATTATATCGAAGAAGAAGAATCGTTCTCTCAGCCAACTCACTATCTCTCTCTCTTGTGTTTTGAACATTGTTATAGGCATAAATTGAAATTGACTGTCGCTTTTGTTGATTATGATTGATGACGAGAATGGCATTGATACTAAAGTTAGATAAGCGACATGAACAGTGTTTTAGAGGCTTCATTGTAAACCAAAAGCTGCTTAGCTGAAGACAATAAACACCATATTGTCTATTTATTTATGTGTTGAAATTGTTGATTCATTGATAAGCATTTGAGAAAAGCAAAGCAGACAACTTTTCCTTGTATTAAACAAAGTATTATTTTATCTATAACTATGATTCTGCAAGGATTATTTCCACTGTATTCGCTGTTTTATTTGAACGCGAAATTATCGCTGTTTTTTCCCTGTGGATTCTCTGAAATTCTCTGATGTTTAAAGATTTATCTTGGGATGCGATTTCACTTTCTGTATATTCTGCTACCTTTATTGTCGCACTGTAAATACCAAGATCTCATCCACCATATGAGTCTCACAAATGAGTTCTGCTGAGCTTATTAGACTTCGTATCGTTATATTTGGTCGACCCTTTCAGTGACACAATGAAATGATGAATTCACGATTGGTTTTGTTTGAAAGTATGGATTATTCCCTCAATAAATAAATGATCAACAAAGGACTGTAAAAATAAACTATATGTCTACGAAACATAGAAATACTCCACTTTGCAGACTGAAATAGGGAAGCCGAGTTGGACACAGATGCACCGATCACGACTATCCATTGACCTAGCCAGAGATATTAAACAACAACAACCTGATTTCTAAGTCTGAGATACTTAAATGAGAGCAAACAGTGAAGTAAGCCCCAAATTAAACTTTACACAGCTTGCCACTCAGAAAGACGCAGAGATATGTCTGAAATCATTAACAGTAAAACTTCAGCTTTATTTTACATTGGCCGAATTCTGAAAGTCCAATTTCCTGACCGGATATTGACCACCAGCTAGAGTCATCCTGTGACCACACCGTAAATTTTCTGCACTTGGCTGACCAGCACTGATAGAAGGGTCTGTTGTTAAGTGGAAGTTTTGAAGGGTTTTTGGACTTCTTCACATCAAAGCATGAGCTTTGAAGCACTCGCAAAGAAAATGGCCTTTGAGACGGGAGAATTTGACGTCACTTGTGGAAATAAAACAGCTGGTTTAGGTTTCTTTGTTTTTGGAATAGGCATGGCGCCAAATATGTTCCTAAGAGTCCAAAAACTGACGAATCTTATCCTGAGGTAGACAACGAGCAGATGTTGATTAGTAGACTAAATAAATCCACAAAGTATTGGATAGTTGCATTCTCATGTCCTCTGGTTGAAAGTTATTCGGTCTTGATCATGAATAACTGGATCAATCGAAATTCGGTGAAAATTATTTTCAAAAGCTAAAGTGAAATCAGTCGAATTAGAAACAAACTGAATATTTGAATGTAATTCTGATGAAATTTCCACTTCATTTATTTTCACTGACTGATTTTTGTGTTATATAGCTAGAGCCTTTGTGTTTCTTTTGATTACTTTCATGTTAATTATATATTTAAAACTTGGGCACTGTGGTAGCAAGTAATTCCATATTAGTTTGTTTACTAGATATATCACACAGTGAAACAGCATTATTTACTGGATGACGTTTCAAACAAAATTTATAGTTTTATAGTTTTCTTTGTTTTCTCCTATTTGTCGTATAGGTAGTAGAGTTTTCCAGATATCGGGGACAGGTGATGAATCATTCCTATTACATGTATTTGCAGTTGATTCGATAAACAAAGATTCTGTTATCAATCTCTCCCTCAACCCATGTGACATTATATTTCAAAACTGTCGCCTTATCACATCCAGCCTATTATATGGTTGTGTGTAGTTGCATGTAGTGTTATAGCCAAACTATTCTCTAGATTTCTTATCTTATTTGGATCAACCAATCTAGATTTTGCTAAGTTTTTATGTTCAGCTAGTCTGACTGCCCCTGTTCTACTAGTTTGACCTATGTACTTGACCTGAAAATCATTGAAGGGTATGAGATAAACTAAACTGTTTTGTTTAAAAGGCTCTACAGGATCCTTTAAACGACAAAGCTTGTTTCTAATTGAGTTTGTGTGTTTGAATGCCAGCCGCTTCTATTCCTGCCTTTTTAAGAATTCTGCGTAAGGCTTCCGAGGTTCCTACAAACAACTCAGGTGACGGGAAAGAAGAATTCTGCAGACGACTGTAAAGAGTAGTGGATAAGACACCAAATGACAATACGATAATTCTAACGGATGAGATCAATGCTGAATTGATAGCAAACAATACAGTATGACGCCACTACTGGAGAAGGTGTGGAAAGAAGGCAAAGTATCTGAGGATTGGAAGAAAGGATACTTATTCAAACAACCAAAGAAAGGAGACTTAAGTCAATGCAAGAACTGGCGCGGAATTATGCTCCTGTCCATCCCAAGCAAAATACTGAGCCGCATCATCCTGGAGAAAATCAAACATGACCTGGATGAAAACTTAGACCGGAACAGGCTGGATAAAAGAGAAACAGGTCATGTATTGATGAGATCGTCACATTACGGATCATCATTGAACACAGCTTGGAGTGGCAGTCACCTCTCTATCTCAACTTCATCGACTTTGAAAAAGCCTTCGACAGCGTCGATCGAGAGGTGATTTGGAAACTACTTCTCTACTACGGTGTGCCACCGACAATTGTACATCTCATCCAACAGCTGTACGACAATTCTGCATACCAAGTAATCGACAACTGGAAACTAACGGAATCCTTCGAAGTGAGAACAGGAGTAAGACAAGGCTGCCTACTATCACCAATGATTTTCCTGATTGCAGTAGATTGGATAATGCGACAAACAGCGGCGGGTAATGAGGAAACAGGAATAAAATGGACTCACACAAAAAACCTGGAGGATTTGGACTTCGCCAGTGATATATGTCTGATTTCCCACAAACTGGAAGATATACAAGTGAAAAGCAACAAGTTGGCAGAAGAAGCATCCAGAGAAGATAGGTCTTCAGGTGAACATAGAGAAAACAGAGGTGATGAAGATTCCTGGGCAACACCACCACCACCAACAACAACAACAGACAACAATCAGCCAGCATAAATCCGAGGATCCTGAAAGAAACAAACTCCTTTACCTACCTAGGAAGCATCGTTTCAACTACAGGCGGAACTGACGAGGATATCAAAGCAAGAATCCGAAAAGCAAGACAAGCATTCACTACTCTCAAGCCTGTGTGGAGGTCAACAGCACTAAGCATACAAAATAAGATCCAGATTTTCAACGGATCAGAGACTTGACGCGTCATAAAGTTCATCTGAAACAAACTACAGAGCTTCAATAACAGTTGTCTCCGCTGAATACTCAAGATCAGATGGCCGGCCAGAAACGATCTGGCAATGAGCGAACCAACACAGCAGGAACCGATTGCGAAACAAATTGGCAGGAAGAAATGGAGATGGATTGGCCATACTCTGAGGAAACCATCAAGTGACATCACTAGACAAGCCATTGCTCGAGTGGAACCGGAAAGGGAAGCGGCGAGTTGGTCGTCAGTGCAAGGGTGACTTGGAGGAGGCCATGTGAAGAGGAGATGAAAACGTGTGGGCATACGTGGAGCCAGGTGGAGACTCTAGCAGAGAACAGAACGCAATGGAGACGCACGGCAGAAACCTTATGTTCCTGTAGGAATTAAAGGATACAATAATAATAATACAGTATGATAACTAATTATGAATCAGGAGTCTTTTGTCTAAAGGAATGAACACAGAGATCTTTCCTCAGACTTCTGAGTAATCTTTGATTAGTGACTGGAGGTGGCGTGTACAAGTTCAAGCATCACAATTTAAGTTCAACTCTGTGAAATCGAGAAACCAAACAATGAAAGACTGAATCTATCAGATATAAGTTAGATATTTTAAACAGAATCACACAGGTCACGAGATTGGAGGAACACGAGAACAGTCTGCAAGTGATACGTAAGGAAACTAATAAAGCCGTTTTAGGAAAGTAGAAGAGGCAAGACAAGGGATGGCTTCTTGCAGACAAGCACACCTATGGATAACAAAAAGAGAACTCATATTCAGTCTACAGCGTACTGAACAAATAAATGAAGAAGAGCGCCAAAAATGCAAAAAACAGTTCAGAAAGACGCTGGTAACTACAGGTCGGAGGGATATAAGGTCGCTACCCCCAAATAACCCTGTGTGCAGAACAAACCATTGGAAGAGCAATGAATGCAAAGGTAATAATGAGGAGGCTGATCATTTCAAAGGCTTTCTGAACCGGTAGACGAAAGACTCGACAAAGAAGGGTTTATTTGCAATTTGGTATCGCTATGTAACGAAACTATGCACACCTTGTCAATAACGCACCGTTTGCAGAGGAAATTATTCTGGAAATTCCCCACCCATTTATGATAAATACACGAATGTACAGCCTAGTTGATAACTTTGTCGAAAAGAAAATTTTCTTTGCTGCAAACGTGTTTTTTTAATAAATCCTATGAACTAATACTACTTCCTCTCCACTTATTCTATGGCTACAATCTCACTGTACAATGACAGAAGGGGAAAATAGTTATACAAATAAGAACTCAAAGAAAGCGAATCACACCGTCACTTCATACCACAAGGCATAAGCCACTAAATTCACGGAATATATTTTGTATAAATTCTTGCATCCCTCAGTGTTTGTATAATTATTTGGTATTTCAAATACATGTACATAAATCATAAGAAATTGAGCAATTTCACTTCACTGACGAACATTATTTTGCAGATGATGACATGAAAGTGACAGCGAAAAAAAAAGATTTTTGACATAATTTTGCCATCGAAAACAAATGTATTCACTACTTGAATATAGTCTGTATTGCTTTATTAAACTTAATCAAGCTATCCCTGTCATCAGTGAAGAAGCGATAATTATTCACCGTATGTCAAGTGATAGGATGTTCACCAGTTGACACAAATAAGGTTTGCAGCTGTAAACATCCAAATGTCATTTATTAGTAAAAATTCTCTTATAAACATCATATAATCATCAATGTAGAAGACGATAATTAATTAAGTAGTGTAGCTTTTCATTATTCAGTCACCTCTATCGAAAAACAAAAGAAATTCTTCTGGGAATTACTCATCTTTACGTCATGTTGATAAGTCCATGTTATTATTCAAAAAGAAAATATATTTGTGATGTTTTGACAGTATACAATTTAGAAAATCAAAACAAATGATTCAGCGAAGAGACTCTTTTCAACGAATTTATCATCAAGCTGTACAATCGGATATATATATGGTTTTTAAGAAGTTATATCCGGTGAGGGAATTGAATCATAGGTGTGAATGCATGAAATAATAATAACAATATGAAATGCAATTAAAACTTAAACGTTTGTGATTATAATCGTAGTTAAATGTCAAGTGGCAAAGCAAATTAATGTCATATATAGAATAATTCATAGGATGGATAGAACTTGAAAAAGGTGTGCAATTATAAGATTAGTAGACAAATAGAAAAAATAAAAACTTTACACAATATTGTGTGAAATTTAAGAGCATAGAATTTAATATTGCATAAAGGAACTGACTTAGAATGACAAGTGGAACAAGTGAAATAATACCGGGGACAATTAAAAGTGAGAGTAGTAATAGTAACAATTGACTTAATAAGGAAGAGTATACAAATTGAATAGACAAAAATGAAAAAATGAAAAATTGGTGGAGCTAAAATATGATTGGGGATTACCATACTTTAGCATAGAGGGATTGTGACCATGAAAGTTGGAGGGGTTGAACGAACTTTTTCTTTACACAGAGATCTGGCTTTTCTGTTTCGATAGCCAAAACTTCAGCAATACAGATGAGTCGGTTACGTAGGGATTTGGGTAAATTACTCTTTGCTCAAGAGAGTGCAAGAACACTATCCCGCATGTTTACGAAAAGGTGGAAGTTGAGCAATAAGAAGCACGATCATTGAACATCAGGTCAATAACGATCACCCTATCTCTATAGCCTCCACCTTCAAAGTCACCTACAAGGCAAAGAGTAATTTACCCAAATCCCTACGTAACCGACTCATCTGTATTGCTGAAGTTTTGGCTATCGAAACAGAAAAGCCAGATCTCTGTGTAAAGAAAAAGTTCGTTCAACCCCTCCAACTTTCATGGTCTTAATCTCTCTATGCTAAAGTATGGTAATCCCCAATCATATTTTAGCTCCACCAATTTTTCATTTTTTCATTTTTGTCTATTCAATTTGTATACTCTTCCTTATTAAGTCATTTGTTACTATTACTACTCTCACTTTGAACTGTCCCCGGTATTATTTCACTTGTTCCACTTGTCATTCTACGTCAATTCCTTTATGCAACATTAAATTCTATGCTATTAAATTTCACACAATACTACGTAACTTTTAATTTTATTCGATTTGTCTACTAATCTTATAATTGCATACCCTTTTCCAAGTTCTATCCATCCTATGAATTATTCTATATATGACATTAATTTGCTTTGCCACTTGACATTTAACTACGATTATAATCACAAACATTTTAGTTTTAATTGCATTTCATATTATTATTATTTCATGCATTCACACCTATGTTTCAATTCCCTCACCGGATATAACTTCTTAAAAAAACCATATATATCCGATTGTACAGCTTGATGATAAATTCGTTGAAAAGAGTCTCTTCGCTGAATCATTTGTTTTGATTTTCTATATGTTACAATGGGAATTTTCCATGATTTGAAAAATAGCAAGGTTACAATTTATCTGAGATTCAAACCTGCCACCATCAGGGGAAGCAAATTACTCGGTGGCACAGTGGTTAGGACTCTCGCCGACCATGCACATGGTCCGGGGTTCGATCCCCTGCCGGCGCACACCTGATATCTATGGTAGGCCTGAATTTAGGCTAACTGATATCCATGCTGAAAATTCCATACTTGTACTAAAAATATGGTGTGGAATCAAGCTGTAAATAAAAAATAAAAAATAAAATAAAAATTCTGTTATCACTAGTTAGTGTACATGTTACTAATTAAAAAGAAGACATATTTGCCATGTTTTGACAATCTACATCGTATCTGAGTTTCAAGTCTGTCACAATTAAGGAAAAAAAATTTCTGAGCTTTGTCACCATTGGCTTGTAAACATTTTAAATGCAAAACAAGCGAAAAATCTCAACAATTTCATTCAAAGCATGGTTTCAAAAGATCTTGAAAATCTAGATAACGATGTGTGTAATACATTCAACCTGAGTCTCAGGACATTTGGAACAAAAATCCTCTCACTTGATTTCATTTGCCTTTGTTTAATATAATCGTTCTGGTAGACTGTGAGCTGCGAAATCAGAATAATCATCGTAAACTCCTGGAATTGCTGATCGTAATCTCAGTGACAACACCACCAACACGTGAACTTCAGACAGAAGAACGATAGTTGATCACTGACATTCCACTCTCTCAAATGTCTGACACAAACATTAAGTTCATGAAATAATAGAGAAGATTTGTAGCTCAGGTGGATGATTTGCCATTAAAAGTGTTCTCTGAGCTGGTTGGTTTAGTCGCGAAGCTTTCGTCGTCCTTCCGGACAACATTTTAGGCGCCATATTTAGCACAAAGTGAAATGATTTAAATTTCTTCATGTGTGAAGTAATTGCGTCTCCTGGTTACTAACTTCACATATGTAGTGATCATTTTCTATTGACTTGGATTTTAAACTTTTTGGTCACCTGATTTACTTTTTATTAATTGGTATATTTCATCTATATTAACGTGTTTGTTAATTGCATTTTCGCTTGAGTACCAGGCTTCTAGGAATTCTTTGGCACTTTTCGTGTTTCCTCTGTTTAAGATTTTGACATGATCCTAATCAAACTGATGACCATAGTTGTCTGCATGCATTGATACTAAAGAATACATATCATGTCTTTTCATGGCTGATTTATGTTCTTGGATTCTGATTCAAAGGGGACGCCCACTTTGACCGATGTAATGCTTGGTACAGTTCACACAATTTATTTTGTGGATGGTATTAATTTTATCCCTTTTTTCTGTTGGATCTTTTGGTTTGCATAATATCGAATTAAGCGATTTTACTGGTTTGTGTGCTATATTTATATCCAACGGTTTCAGTATTCTGGCTGCTATTTCAGAGATAGTCCTCATGTATGGTAGAATGAATTTTCTTGTGGTCTTTGATGATGGTTTCTTGTTGGTGTTTCGATTCGACTTTAAACACTTTTTGATGAAATTTTGTGGATAACCACTCTTTTTGAAGACCGTTTGTAGGTACTTTTCTTCCATTCTTTTCAGCTGTGGAGTGCTACAATGTGTCTGAACTCTTTTAAACAATGTCTGCACACAGTTTCGTTTGTGAGTAACTGGATTATTGCTAGTATAGTTGAGTATTTGATCTGTGTGCGATGATTTTCTGTAAACTTGTGTCTCTAAATCTCCTGTGTTGGTTCTCCTGATTAAGACATCTAAAAATGGGATTTTGTTATCTAATTCTTCTTCTCTCGTGAATTTGATGTCTTCAAATATGTTGTTTATTATTTTTATGAGTATATTCTAAATCACTCCTCTGAATTATTACAAATGTATCATCAACGTAACATATCCAGATTTTCGGTTTAATTATAGGTAGAGCTATTAATTCTAATCTTTGCATAACGGCTTCAGCTATTTTTCCTGATATAGGCGATCCCATTGGTTTTCTTTTCATTTGTTCATATATTTGAGTATTGAACTGGAAGTATGTTGTAAGGCATAATTTTATGAGTTCTATGCAAGTTGATAATTGCGTTTTTGTGTTTTCATCACTATAGAGTAATTGTTACATAGTTTCTATTGCTAGTTTTGGACTAATTGAAGTATATAATGCTGTGACATCAAAGGACACCATTATTTCATTGTCTTCTACTTAAATGTTTTTGATTTTCTCTAAAAATTGGATTGACGAATTGATAGAATGGTCGCATGATTCTGTTAGGTAATTTAATTTCCTGAAAAGTTCTTCAGATAGATTATATGTTGGTGTTCCTGGAAGCGAAACGACTGGTCGTAAGGGAATATTTGGTTTGTGTAGTTTCGGTCTACCATAGAATCGAGGTAAAATAGGTCCGTTAGATTTCTTTCGCCATTGATCATGTTCTGTAATTTGTCCTGATTTCGTTAGTTTATTTAACGTTGTTTTGATTTTGTTATCTAATGTTTGTATATGGTTTTTTGTCAACTGTTGATATACATTATTATCTTTGAGTAAATCCTCTGCTTTCTTTATGTAGTCTTCTGTGTCCAGGATTACTGTTGTTCTTCCTTTATCAGCCGGTAGAATAACTATATCTTTTCTATTCTCCAGTTTCTTCAATGCATTTTGCTCTTCAGTGCTAAGATGGGAATTATGTCTTTTCTGTTTGAGCATAGGTATGATACATTGACGTACTTCTTGTTGTACTTCCTCATTTAATTTTCATAATTTGAGTGATGATTCTAAGGAAGCACAAAAATCTGTTACTGAAGCGTCGCCAGTATTGTACTTAAGTCCTTTCTGAAGAAGTTGTTCTTCTGCTTTTGATAATGGTTGTTTTACTAAGTTCATGAGTTAGAGGTGAGGCCAATAATAGTTGGGATACAAAATATAACCTAAACATAGTGGGCTGAATAAATACTGACAAAAAGGTTTCAAGTATTCCCTGTTCTCAATGGTTCTCCAACTGATATCACTTCACGAGTTAACCTGAAACAAATGAACTCCCTGTACACAAAAATCCGGATGTATAATAGATGCTCCATTCAGAAAAGAGAAATATTTATAAACTAGGTTATCAACTAATCATGGAGACTAAACTGTCCGTTCTCTTCCATTTTTTCAAATTTCCTGAAAAAAATATCGTGTTACGGTGTGAATATATATCACATCTGCGAATAAATGGAGTATCTGAGTATTTGATTATCTTGACGAGTTTGTGGTTCATGCTACACTGAAGGTCACCAAAGAGTAAATTTGTATGAAATAAATTCGGATATGTCCCTGCGTTCGTTTGCAAGGATTTAATTGACTTCAAGTTAGGCCGCGAACTGACACAACTTGAACAAACCATCGGAAACAGGAAGTACTGGATAAACGCCTTACATTCTTATTTGGAACTTTACAGCTGTAGACATCAATAATCTCACCGCCGGTAGCCTTCACGCTACAAGGGGAGATCGTGAAGACCACAGTCCCTGATTTTACACTGGTGCAAGTATGAAGTAAGTTTCTGTGTTCAACATTGAATGGAATAGGTTGTCGTTCGTTACCAGACGCAATTATCTCTAGGTAGCATATATGTATTGTACAATTACAAGTATTCATCACATACCCCTCCTAAATTATATTAGTTAATTTGAAATAACACGCAAAGATACAACATTATTAATAGGATAAAATGCTGAGAACCCTGGAATTTCCAATGATAATATCAGTGTGCCTACAAGCCATCTAACTTAGTTTATGCAGTTTCCCTCCCTATTGTGTTTCGTTTAAATTCCCTATTTATCAGAACACGTATTCAAACATTTTGCGTTTCGTGTATTTCATGAGAACTCAATGAACAGTGGTTCGGTGACTCACCTCTGCTTTAATCTAAATGTATTGCTTTTTTAAAAATGTTTTGCCCCATTACTAATGAAATCAAACAAATAAGAAATTATTATCTACAAGAATTAAGTCAAAAAATCATAGGAATGCTTACAGTTGTATGTTAATTAACATTGATAATAAGAAATTTAATTACCTTGATAGCACTGCAACATAAGGAATGCATGCGAGAACACCTTTGTGGAATTATTCATAAGACTGCAATTATAGTGGCATTTAAAGAAATCAGAGATGAAGTTTCCCAGCTCATGCATCGAGTAAGCCAGGTCACATAAATTTTTCCAGTGTATTGAGTGACATTTAATGGTTGTGTGACCGGTCGAGCTAATGGATCGGTGTCACTTAGGTTATCGGAACACATAACTTTAACCAGATGCAAAATGATTGATATATATATTCACTATATGTCAATTAATATAGAAAACGAATCCGACAGTGCACTGAATGTACTTGCCTGTCATCACAGCATCAAGTGATAAGATTAAGTAATAAAGGTAAGTGCAGAGGATGGAGAGAAGTTACCACTGAATCTGTATTCAAAGAATCAACACCAGTTTCATGACTTTCTTCAACAATCTCTAAAACATTCATGCGCTCTGTAACATTCAACGATGATTAGCCTCCTTTCTGATGAGAAGACTTATAACTCAGCTTTCTCATGTGGAAATAGTGTTATCAAAGTCGTACCATCTTCTTTATGGGTATCGGATCATTGTATTGTTTACATTTAGGTAAATGTTTATTATGCCATTGTCAATTTTCCAAGAATGAAGCAGGAACTCTAGCTTCTTTTGAACAATCGCAGAAGTAACCATTGGCACACTCCACACTGAGGAATCTATTTGATAGTCCAATATTTCTGCATGATTCACAAATGCATTCAATGCTCACTTGGGAATAATAATTAAGATTAAATAAAGCAAGAACAACAGTGGTTTGTGCAGAATAATATGGTACCATCATTTATTTCGTCGGCTTCTCATCAGTTGCTTACAGTCTAAATAAATTGTGAGGTTAACGTACAGAAAAGTTTTAACATACTTGCAAATTTTGCATGTTGTCAGTTGACAGAAAGTTCCACAATATAAGCACGATTTTCTGAGCATTTTCACTAATTGTGGAACTTTCTGTCAACTGACAACATGCAAAATTTGCAAGTATGTCAAAACTTTTCTGTACGTAAACCTCACAATTTATTTAGGCTGTAAGCAACTGGTGAGAAGCCAACGAAATAAATGATGGTACCATATTATTCTGCACAAACCACTATTGTTCTTCCTTTATTTAAACGCACCTTTTGCACAAATCTTCCATGTTGCACTAATTCTGTCCTTCAAATTGTGTTTTTATTTGTGTTTATTTCATGTCCCTCCTACATCTGCGAAATGCCGAATTAATTTTTCCTCCGACATCAACTCTTTCCCTCCTGCTATTTGATGTTTTTTCGATTGACGAACGTTTCTTTGTATATTACTGGTAAATCTCCTCAGTAGCATATACTACATCGTAAGAAATCGATTCACAGTCCTCAGCTGATATCTCACCGTCACTAGAACAAAAGGTTTAGAAAAAAGTAAGGTATCTTATAATTGGAAGAAACGCTTCTTTGTCAAACTATGAAAAAGGTAGTCTTAGTCCTCTGAAATAACTGGTACAAAATCCTGGTCTTTTCTCACCATCATCCTGGGGAGACTAACGCATGCTCTGAGTGGAAAACAAGCGGGATTGAGGAACATTAAGTCTTATGCGGATCATATTTCAAGTACATGCTTCCTCATTGAACAAAGAACAGAATGGAAGTTCACTCTACCCCATAAATCAACTTCATCGGCTTTGGAAAGCCATTTTACAGTGCTGACCACGAAGTAATTTGGAAACCAGTCTGAAAATATGGTGTACTTGAAATCCTTATCAGCTTCGTTCAACACTTGACAGTGACATATTCTCACAAAAGAGAACTGAGAAGAATGTCTGAAGTGAAGACAAAAGTGAGGCAATGGCCTCATAGACCACCGAGGGTATCCTTGATTGTAGTAGACTTGACTGTGTGGCAAGCCTTTAGAAGTGAGATTGTGATTATAGTGACAATAATGTATTGTTAAAAGACTGTGACCTTGGCTTATTTGAAGTCAAGATTACGCCATGAGGGGGACTACTTGACTTTGGGCTACTTGCAGGAAATGCGTTTGTTCTATTTGATTCACACAGACAGAGTTCTGATACCACCACTTTGGGAATAACCCTCTTTATTCGCAGGTAATTTACGATTATTCATATGATTTGTAATCAAGATTTAATGTAACAATTCAAAAATAATTGTGCTCCAAGTGAAAAGTAGATATTTGTAAAAGTTGTATTTGTAAAATCCCAGCCAAAATGAAATGAGAAATTCAATGAACTGGTGATTGGTGGCAGCGTTTACAAACACAAGGATATCCACAAGGCTACACAGGTGTCATCAGATGGGCGAACCAAAAACCAAATTGACCTTATCTCAATCTCAAGGAAGTGGAGGCACAGCTTACTGGATACAAGAGTAAGAAGAGGAGCAGAGGTTGGCTCAGACCACTACCTCGTACAAGGGACAACTCAAATAAAATTAAAAGCTTTCAGAGAATCAGGAGCTGCAGACAGACCACAAGTCAAGTTCAACACTCAAGACCTGAAGGACCAGGACACAAAATGCATCTTCACTGCAAGCATAAAAGACAAAACCGAGACACAAATCAACACTAGCGAAGAGGTCAGCGTCGAAAAACACTGGAACAACTTGAAGACAGTGTGGAGTCAAACCTGCATGGAAGTTCTAGGCAGAAAAAAGAGACAGGACAAACAGTTGCTCACTACGGACACTTCGAGACTGATAGACGAGAGAGAGGGATAGTGAAACAAAAGATTCTCCAGTGCACCGACGAGCAACAAAAACAGGATTTGAATGCAAGCTACAAGACACTGAACAAAAGAGTAAAGAAGAGTGTCAAGGGAGACAAAAGAAAATATTATGAAGCCATGGCAGGTGAAGCAAAACAAGCTGCAGGCAAAGGAGATCTCGCAGTACTCTACCAAACAACTAGGTACCTATCGGGCAAAAGTTTGACACAATTTAAGCCAGTGAAGGATGACAATGGAAAGTTGCTCACCAAAGAAGTGGAGCAAAAAGTAACACTGGGCTGAACACTTCAAAAGACTCCTAAATCGACCACCACCTACAACGCGCCCAGCAATACCAACAACGGAGACAGAGCTACCAGTGAACACCAACCCTCCGACGAAATCAGAAGTCCTGAAGGCAATCAAGATGCTAAAAGCTGGAAAAGCAGCAGGACGAGATGGAATCCCAGCAGAAGCATTGAAAACGGACCCAGAGACAACAGCGGACTTGATGACGCCACTACTGAAGAAGGTGTGGAAAGAAGTCAAACTACTCGAGGATTGGAAGAAAGGATATTTATTCAAACTACCAAAAAAAGGAGACCTAAGTCAATGCAAGAACTGGCGCGGAATTATGCTCCTGTCCATCCCAAGCAAAATACTGAGCCGCATCATCCTGGAGAAAATCAAACATGACCTGGATGAAAACTTAGACCGGAACAGGCTGTATTCAGGAGAAAAAAGTCATGCATTGATCAGATCGCCACATTACGGATCATCATTGGCAAAAGCCTGGAATAGCAGTCACCTCTCTATCTCAACTTCATCGACTTTGGAAAGGCCTTTGACAGCGTCGATTGAGAGGTGATTTGGGAACTACTACGCTACTACGGGGTGCCACCGACAACAATACATCTCATCCAACAGCTGTACGACAATGCTGCATGCCAAGTAATCCACAACGGGAAACTTACGTAACCCTTCGAAGTGAGGACAGGAGTAAGACAAGCTGACTGCCTACTATCGCCAATGATTTTCCCGATTGGAGTAGATTGGATAATACGACAAACAGCAGGCAATGTGGAAACAGGCATACAATGGATTCACACAAAAACCGTGGAGGATCTGGACTTCGCCGATGATGTATGCCTGATTTCTAACAAACCGGAAGATATACAGGCGTAAAGCAACAAGTTGGCAGAAAAAGCATTAAAGATAGGACTTCAGGTGAACATAGAGAAGACAGAGGTGATGAAGACAAGAACAACAACAACAGAAAACGATCAGCATAAATGGAAGGAACCTGAAAGAAACAACCTCCTTTGCCTACCTAGGAATCATCGTTTCAACTAAAAGCCGGCGGAACTGACGAGGATATCAAAGCAAGAATCGGAAAAGCAAGACAAGCTTTCACTACTCTCAAGTCTGTGTGGAGGTCAACAACACTCAGCATCAAAAATAAGATCCGGATTTTCAACTCCAATGTGAAGTCAGTGCTACTAAACGGATCAGAGACTTGGCCAGAGCGTCATAAAGAGCATCTCAAACAAACTACAGACCTTCATTAACAGTTGTCTTCCCTCAATACCACTCAAGATCAGATGACCGGCCAGAAAAGATCAGCAACAGGGATCTCTGGGAACCGATTGTGAAACAAATAGACTCGAAGAAATGGAGATGGATTGGCCATACTCTCAGGAAACCATCAAGTGACATCACTAGACAAGCCATTGTTCAAGTGGAACCCGAAAGGGAAGTGGCGAGTTGGTCGTCAGTACAAGGGTGACTTAGAGGAGGTCATGTGAAGAGGAGATGAAAACGTGTGGGCAGACCAGGAGCCAGGTGAAGACTCTAGCAGAGAACCGAACACAATGGAGACGCATGGTTGAAGGAGAACATTTCACCTCCTCCATACATCAGTTAAAATTTTTTTCAAAGCTATGTGGTTCTTGACAATTGTTTTTTTCCCACTTCTGTACTTTCTAGTAATGCTCACGCATGATCTAATCAGCGATCAAACCCTGAAGCTTCAGATAACGAGGCTAAGCTGGTTTCCCTTTCATCCTGTTTTTAGACAGAAATTTATTGATTCGTGAATTTTAACTTTTTCTCAGCCTGCAGTATAGCACTAATCTCAACCACAATGCAATTCAATCAGCATCCTCTCTATTTTGTTATGGTTTTTAATTTGTCTCAAACTGATGTTACTTCGTCGTAAAATCCACACTGAAATAGAATCACATTCCTGCAAATACCCTAACCTTATTACTTGATGAATGTTAGCTTAATCAATGTTCTTTCCATAATTAAACTACGCAGTTTACAATAATAAAAAGCGTAGCATGTTGTTTTTGTCCACTAACAGGGATTGTTTTGTAAATACGAAGAGTTTTTATTTCACAAAATTAAATGTGAGTTTATATAAATTAGTGAAATAGAAATAAGCGCAATTAGGGGATTAAAACAAATTTCATGTTATTTTATAGTTTTTATTTGTATGCAATCAACATCCATGAGATATCACTACACTTTGTGAATACTGCATCTATTCATACACAGGTAATATTTACATCACAATACAATATCTGTGTTGATAGTTATATTTGAATTTCGGCTAAATCAAAATAAAATTTGTGCCTTTAGCAGTTAAGGGATAAACTGGCATCTCCAGTAGTCTCTTTTCATACCGAAGCATTCAATTGCTTGTTTTGTAGGCATCTAACTAGTTTAAGGTTTATTGAAGAAGTGATATCAGTTAGGTAACCACTGGGGACTTTGGTATGCTGGAAATTTGCTTCATGGTAGTCATGAACTCTCCACCAGGAGCAAGCATGTGTCCACACTAGAAGGGAAACTGAGAACCTCAAGTTTACTGAATGTGCCTGTTGACCATGCAGACACTACCTTAGAATCTTCTCCTCCAGTAGCCATGACCTCATACTAGACTTGGTAGTGCCCAGTGACCATGACATCCCACTAAAAGCAAAGGCACGCTATCCTATGGTCAATCATTAGTGAACATTGGATTATCTTTCAAGTGTTCATTAACTTCGATTTTATTGATTTCAAGCGAGACGATAAATTGACATCAATTGGTGAATAACTGAAAACCATTGAACACCTCACTGCCGTTCACTATGACTTTGCGAATTCTCAGCATTGCACATATGTGGCTTCTGTTCAGATTTCTGCGAACCTTTCACTGATGCGTAGTGAAAAAGCGTTCCGATCCAGAACGAAATAGACGCTGAGTACTACTCGATTTCAGATGGTCAGCTTAAATTTATCACCTTGTATCGCAACAATTAAATGAATATGCGACAAGTAAAGCTTTCTTCCAGTTAGAATTTAATTTTGTGTCTTGAGTTTTTATCTTGAGTTGAGCCCATCACATTGCTTCTCAAACTTATGGTCAGTCGGTAGCACAGTGGTTAGGACTCTCGCCGACCATGCACATGGTCCGAGGTTCGATCCCCTGCCGGCGCACACCCACACTTGTACTGAAAATACGGTGTGGAATCAAGGTGTAAATCAAAATAAAAAAAATAAATTTAGCTATTGTCTTCATCACGCTACTCCTTCAACAAAGTATTCGAGCCTTTATTTTTCGTTTAGTTTAAACTCCAACCTTTTGTGTATAAGTTACGAAGATGTAGATTTTGAGCAGTGTTTAATAATTTTAAAGTATCCTTTAAAATTATCTCATGTCTAAATCGTAGTTACGCTGAAATTACTACATATATAAAATTAATGGAATCATCCTGACTTTATTACAGCTCATAAGAAACCAACGAAATGAACGGTTATTATTATTCCTTTGTATTCCAGGTGGACATCACTTATTTCTTTTCACTGTTATCCCCATTAGCCGCCCACATGATGGCCTATAGGATCTCGTCTCATATGATCACCTCTCTGTGACACTAGAAGTGACCATCACTTCCACTCGAGAATTTGATTGTCTCATCAGTGTGCATTCCATCCACCTCAATTTTCTTCTGCATATTTTCTAAGTAATGGGTTCTTAGTTGATTCGTTTCCAGAGTTTCTTGTTCCTTATTTTTTCTTGTTGGTCGTCTGATATTTCTTTTGAAGCCACCGGAAGCAGCTGTAGATCAAGGTTTTCAGTAGCCTGTGTAAATGATTTTCGTGAAGAACATACTAAGTTTCTGCCCCATTTATAAGAAATGACTTAACTATTGTGTTTAAAATCAGAATCATGTTTTTTATGCTCAGTACAAAAGATTCTCAGACTGATTTCAGAGTAACGAATGACTGAATTGCTTTTCCCATTCTACTTTCTACATGCTTGTCCGTGCCTAATGCATAAAGTTGAAATGGTCATGCCTCGATTAGTGGGGGAATTAGTGTCATTCAAATTCGTTCCGTTGTTAGTGATAGCTGTTTGCTGTCGTTTTTTGGATGTATTCATCAACTTTGTTTTTTCTTTCATCATTGGAGGACCCATCTTTGCTGCTTCTCCTGCCAGTTTCTTGATTTTCGCCTGTAATTCATTGAGTGTGTGTTACATTAGATAGAAATCGTCCGCAAAGTCTAAAACACAAAGGGCCTTCTTATTGGTTCAACGTATTCCAGTCTCCGTGTTCCCTATACAAGGTGTGCCGTATGGTTCAGTCCACCAAAATTAAGAATAACATCGGTGATAAAACGGAGCCTTGCATACCTTCTCTCTTTACTTCAAATGCTTTCATGATTTTTCTGTTTTGTATCACCTGACGTGTAACATCGTTATCATATGGCTGTTGAATGGAGTAGATGGTGACATCTTGTTCTTAACAAACCGATGTCGTTTTATCTTTATTCGAATTCGTATCATGGGAATAAGTGTATGAGTTAAGGACTTATTCGGCATTGAATAAAGATCTACTGAAACACATCTTACGACTGATCTTTTTCTTCATTCGGTTTATTTTTTTTCTTATTTGAAGCATGTTTTTCCAGTCATCATCAACTATTTGGAAAAAATGCATAAGCGTTTCACATTTGGAGATGATTTACTGATTACATTGTCTTTATGCACAAAGCTTTTCAAGGAATAGTGTTTTTTTACCCAGTGTCAGAACACAATCGCTTATTCAAAACATGCAGAATTCAATCTTTCTTTGTAAATGAGAAAAGAATGATAGAAAAACATTTATATATAGACTTAGTAACCATCCAACTCGGAGAAAACAACCACTTCAAAACAGACTTAGTAAGGTTTATAAATTTTTGAAAAGACACTTTGCAGCGAATTTGTCGAACGCTATGTCGGCAAAACACCTGACGCTAAATTCTAAATAATCACAACTAGTTTCAGTGAATACGAAATATACTGTGCTTGCACTTTTATCATGTGTCTAGTCCTTTGTGTAGGTATTGAGTGAATCAAATTAGTCAACTTTGTAAAATTGACACCATCTATTTTTTTATTCCTTTACATTCCCAGCGGAACATAGGGCTTCAAGCTATAGCTTCAAAGTTTCGGTAGCGGCAGTGTTTAATTTTATGGCATGAGGTTGCTGGCCTCATGCCCAAACTTCCCTCCTTGCCAGCCTTATTGCTGGCTTAGCGAGGTGAGGAATGCTTCAGCCGGAGATTGCTTCCGGACCACATGCATGTACTGCGAGCATTATACAGCTATGACACTGACAAACAAGATACCATCCATGATGACTTTCAATGGTAGTGAATCTTCACTGGATGTTAGGTGGTTAGTAGGTAGTACATAGGAAGACATGGACCTATGCTCCGTGTATGCTATCACTGGCCAACAAAGTTTATCTGAAAACTTTGACGAATTAATCTCTCCTCTGAGGTCAGTCATAACCCTAACAAGCTCATTTGTAACTCTCCTGATTTTCAGTATCGGGTATTGTGTGTTTCAAATCTTGGAGGGTTCTTAAATTCATTTTGGTGACTATTGGCAACAGACACGAAACTTGTGGTTCTTCGACGCTAAGCAACAAGAAGATAATACATACGGTGATATAACAGACCAGGTTCATTGTAGGTTCCGCGACTGAAGAAATCTCTTTTGTATATAGAGTTAGGGATCTAAACTGTTTGTTATCATCGCTCCTGCTGTTGGAAAATCTTTGACTCATACACCCGTGTATTCCGTAGATGAGTTTGAAGTTGGTTCACGGGATTGCTTGATATCCAGAATCTACCAGGTTATCCAGAAAAGTGCTAATTGAGGTTTTTTTTCTCTTTTTTAAAACCATAAGGTTAAGTATTCGATAATAGGTTTGTTTAGAAAACGCTGAGTATGGCCAACATACGTATCACCATCGGAGTAGAGGACTTCATGTATGCACATTGACGAATCTAACAGTAGTAGCTTGTTCTCCACGTTCATGTGAATGTGTGACTTTGTAAAGCAAGTGAGTCAAAGTTCAGCTGAGAAGAAGGTTTTCTCCATTGAACCTGACAGGTTGAAAGTAAGTTTCATGTATATATGAGATTGTAGAGGTGGAGAATGATTTCACTGGAAGGAGTAACTCTTCGATAAACGGTCATTTTTGCATTGCTCAATTTATCACACAGTGAAAAATTACAAATGTTTCACTATTTTATGAATTCTGACTGTTTATTTACACACAAAAATGAGCCCGTTCTCTTTCATTTGTGTTTTTAAAAAATATTTGTATATTTGTATTCAAATGTCATGATGCATGTTTAATATTGATTAATCGCTTCGCGTTTCTTCTGTTAAAGTGAAAATTTAAAGTTTTAGAAAAGTTGTTGTTTATGATATATCTCCCTCCCAATCACTCACAACAATTTTTCCTCTGGCTTTACTTTTTTCATTGAGGCGAAAACTATTCATCTTATGGGAAAACAAAGAAGAGGAGAGAAAAGAAGAGTAATAGAGTAATTGGTATGTGTTGATGGAATTTTATTTTTCTCTTAGATTCTGTTTTATTTACCCAGTACACCGATGAGGAGTAAATCATCACCCTTATCATCATCACCGTTTCGTTCAAGCCCCAGGTGGCTTCTTTGTAAACAAAATAATGATAATAAACACTATTATAATGATTATTACTAAACATTCACGAACATGAAAAAGAAACAAACCTTTGAGCTTTCAGGAAGTGTTTCTGTGAAACAAAGAAACAGCTTTTCGATTTAACATAAATGCTGGAAAAAAGGGGGGAGAGAAATGGGAACTAGATTTGTGACATCAAAGCGAGAAAGCTACTTGATTATTGTTGACCTACAGTGTAGTCAATGAGGTATATCTCATCTAATTTTGGAACATATCAGCTAGTAGATGTGCATTCATTCTTACTGAGAATCGAAAGCACTTATTCGACTCAGACAGTAGGCCCTTCATGTGAAACTTCAATCCAAATGAAACGTATATTACACCAGTTTTGTTTATATAATACAACGGAATGAATGCTAGTTGAGCGAAAACTGTAGCTGCTGTCGTGTACTCGAAGATCACCCTACACGGATGCAGGAATAACGTATTTTCACTGTCATCATATTTCTGTGCCTGTAGCTTAAGACTATCCCGCTACACACCACCGATATTTATGAATGAATGAAGTGCAAAACTCAAAACTATATTCCATATCACCTCCAATAATTATATTCACATATTACGATTCATTCAAGTATTCGAAACTATTTTCACGGAAATATGATTAGCAAAACAAAAAGCTTAATTAATATTCACAAGTGAGCGTTGACTACTTTTGCAAATCATGCAGAAATATCGGCTTATCAAATAGATTCCTCAGTGAAGAGTGGAATATGCAAATGTCTTTTACTCCGGTTGTTTAAAAGAAGCTAAAGTTGCTGCTTCATTCTGAGAAAATTGATCATTATACAAAAAACATTCACTTTATTGTTCACAATACATTGACCAGATACTCATGAAGAAAAGCATCTTGTAATTCATCTAAATCGTTACAACAGCTCATTATCCAAGCACCTAGTTGAATGATAACTGTAGAAATGCTAAAATTGATTAGAGTGAACGACTCAATTTACGGTGATAAAATTCACACGTTGTTTGAGCGGAATGTATCTCCTGCTGTGTACGTTATGCAGTCCACTTACAGTGGTTGTTTTCTAAATACGAAAAGGAGCTTTCAGTTTCACACGATTAAGTGAAGTCAGCATAAATTATCAAAATAGAAAAAAGGGAAATATTTAGCAATTCGAAACCATTTCAGGACATTTCATAGTGTCATCTTTCCAGGAAATGCACAAGAGATATCGTTTCACTTTACTGACATTACATTTATTTCCAGACGTAATACATCTACGCCGCAGTACAATAATGTTTATCATGAAATTTGAAAATGAATGAAGATGGACATCTTAGTTTCCTCAAGTAAATGACAATCTAATTTGTAATTGTTTTCTCTTTTCAGTGCAGAACATTCAATATATACGTTAATTTCTGCTCGTACGAAGTTGATTAGTCTAAACTTAACTTGCGAAGTTGCATCAATTGCAGAAACATTGAGAACCAGGGAACACTTAAAACTTTTCCGTCAGAAATATTTTTTTTCATGAAGACATCAAATATGTGACCCACTAAATTTAGGTTATATTTTGTATCCTCACTTCTTTTTGCAGGACAAATTCTCATTGTCCGTGCCTTCAACTTATCAGTTAATTCAGTGTACATCTGGATCATTTTAGACATTAAACCGTTTGTCTCCAGTTTTATTCTGGCATGTCGCTGGTGTTGCTGCTGATGTAGCAAATGGGGTTTGTGCAGGTCACTGTCTACTGAAACCTAATAATGGTAACATAAAATAACGGTAACTTAAACCAAAAGAGTGTTTCTGTTCCAAACTGACTTAGACACAGATTTAACAGTCTACACAGACAAATTCCTGGATTGCTAAGATCTTTCAAAACACTTTTTCAAAGAGTTTCACAAAATATTTCACTTGTCTTGCATTGGACTTCATACATAAAATTAAATAAGAATGATTCAGCATACTTGATTTTGCCTTGTCTACAAACTCTTGATGACAAAAGAGAACAATTTTCTTCCCTTAATGAAAGCCAATATCTCAGATATGATGTGACCTTTCCCAGCTTGACAGATTTATCTTCTCTTCGAATTGTTTACAACATGGAATTAACGACTTGACATACGCGACAAGCTATCCTCAGTAGGTTTCTCTTGTTTTTCTGTAGAGGTTTTGTAAATAGTAAACAGGTATATTGCTAAATTAATTATGATCTTGTACATTAATGACAGTATGATGTTTACAAGAAAATGTTTACAGCTGCATGTCTTGCTTGTCTCAACTGGTAAACATCTAATAACTTGACATAAGGGGAATGATTATCGCTTCTTAAATGATGTTAGGGATAGCTGGGTGAAACGTAGATAGCAATACTGACTTGGTTTCAGTTGTCATCTGAAACTGAAGAGATAATTGTGAAGAGTTTTGATTTCGAAGGGAAAAACATATAAAGAAAATGTTTCTTTTTGCTGTCAATTTCCTATCATTGTCTACAAAATAATGTTCTTCAATGAAGCATATTTCCTAACTACTTATGATTGGTTTATACTATTTTTGACGAATGAACAAAGCAGTCAAAATTAAAAGTGAGAAAAATTTGTACAAAATATACACCGAGAACTTAGTTTATAAGATGCTTAAGCATTGCGGATTACAGTGACTATGAAATAAACTTTCTTTAAATTATCAACTGTTTAAATATCTGCCCATTCTATTGTAGTACAGTGAGATTATAGCCACAGAATTAGTGAAGGAGAATGAGTATGAGTCCACCAAAATACATGGAAACCTATGACTTACGAATTTGTTCTCATCTAATGTATTGCTCACTAGTGAGTCAACTAAATCTGTCTGGGAAAGAATAGTATAACTGGTGATATTTATCGACAAGACTTCAGATTTGTGCTTCATAATATTCATTGCCAGTGGCTGAACGTTCAATGAACCCTCCGTTCTTGTCAAAATCATGTAATCTGCCTCTATAATTGCTAATAATCCTTCTTCGTCTCCTTACATCAACTTCTATATGTCACTGTGGGATCAGCGTCCAAATTATCGTTCACCATTCATGCTTCTCTCGATGCTGTGCCTGGCGCGACATGTTACTCACTGTTCTTCATGGAGTGTACTCCATCCATTATTATCCCATTCTTCTTTCTTGTTAAGCATTACATCACTGGTTGTTTCGCTGCCACATTTAAATGTCCCCACTCCTTCCAGTCATGTGATCTTCATATAGAGCCATTGAGGCCAGGTGTTGATGGAAGTCCACAGTTGCCGGTAGTAATAAGTTCTCTATACGCGCTTGACGACACTTTGAACAGTGTACAAGCATTGACGTGATATTACTGCCGAAAATCTGAATGTCCATCTTTACGTTGAGTGCACTAGATTTCCGAACCTGTTTTGCAGAAATGAAAGTTTGTGTTGCTTTTCCAGTTCTGCATCTGACACACTTATTCGCGTTACATATGACTGACACAATGGTGCTAAAATAAATAAAAGACATACTTCACTTCATAACCTTTGTCCTCTCCATATTCACTTGCTGTGCAGTTCCGCTGCTTCGCCTGCCATCTTCTTGTTCTTTCCCTGTAGATCTTCGAGTTCGCACGATGAGGAGCACAAATCGTCCGCAACATCTACATCTCTTAGGTCCTTCTTGTCGAGCAGACGCATTCCTTTCTTTGCGCAATCAGTGGTCTCCGGCATGTTTCAATAGATAACAACGAGGAATCTCACCGGTGATGCTAGTCAACCTTGTCTTATTGATATTTTCAATTCACCGTGTCAAGAAGCTTAATCATAAGATCCTGTTATTTCCAAAGACACTCCGTGTCGACAACTACTAAGCACAAATATTGATTTTAATTCTAAACCGCAGTAGAAGACAAGAAATTGTATTCACCGATTGCTGAAATAAATATTTTGTACAAAGTCTTAAAACAAATGTTTTTACAAGGAATGTGTGGTACTCTTATTCGCATTCTTTCATGTTCTTCTAACTTGTACACAATCGAATCACTTGCGCCTTCCAGTTGGCTGCCAATGGCAACTGAAGCCAGTAAACAAACATTCAATGTTCAAAATCACTGACACACAGAAATTGCTGAGTTTTCCTTGTGGAATCTGGAAAATTAGGTAAGACAAATTACTTACTTAAAAGACCCTTCTCTTCAGTATGGCAGTCTTCTTTAGTAGTAGTAGGTACGTTAATGCTATTACTGGTTTTCTTCTAATGTTTGAAAGTCCTTTTACACCTGAAGTGGTGGTCAGATTATTCCACTTCAGACCAGTTCTCTTAAAGCTGATTGTTTTCAGAGGTATTAATGGAAAACTGTCCTCAGTTAATAATACGTCAAGTTTAATTACAAATTACATTCTCAGATAACAGCTAAGCCTCCAGTAGATGTGCCATTTCATTATTTCGATAGTGAAATACTCGTCATCGACTCACTTGACACGACTTCTGATTCCTGGATGACGCATCCCTGAGCTCCATCTATCGAGTAGTGAGACAGAGAAGGAGAGGGGGCTTAGCTTGCTGGTATCAAACTGCAATGTGTGTAAGAGTAACAACACCACGGCGAATGAAACTTCAAAGACTGAAGCCTTACATCTCAATCAGAATACAAAGGAATGACAAATGTGGTGACAGTTTACTTAATCGAAAAATAAAATCATGTTTGCATACAGAATATGGCGTATGCTGTGGTGTCTTTCAGTCGTTTAATCTTTCGACTTCAAAATATGCGTTCTACTGAGAGGTAGAGCGAATGATTCATACAGATGCACGATAGTTTAGCAACACGTGACTGTACCATCACAAAGAGCGCTTTTAACGTCATGCCGAACATCATATAAGATACAAACAGTACTGTGACACCTTTCCAAATGTCTTGATACTAGCTGAATATGTGCAGGCAATTAACTGACTGAAAAGTGTATTTCACCAGAGATTATAAAAAACGATTAAGTGATTCTTCCAAATAGTGTTAAATACAGTAAAAATTATTAAGCTGTGAGAATGTTTAACATAAAACAGTGCATCAAAGTGCAGTAGTTCAAGTTGCCACATTTCACGAAAGCACACCGAAACTATAGAAAATATAGAAAAGGGAATTAATTAATAATTTCCAAGGTGGCGAAAGGTTGTTTACGCTATCGAGGAAAGTTCCAGAGTGAGTGATTTCAAACTGTATCACCAACAGCTCCGAAACATGGATTTCTAGAGTGTCAAAGACCACAGTTGATCAGTCTACAAATACATACTTGGCTAAAACTGACAGTCAGTGACGTTTATAGATTGATGATATGTTTTGGTCCAGCAACCTTAATCTTCTGTTATCTGAGATTGCTGGATTAAGAAGGTGGTGGTGTAACACATAAATGACGCATGCAAAACAACGGCATCTTAACTATCCAAATTTAAGGTTAGTTATCAGACACCAGACTGGTCAATTATGGAAGAAGTTTTTTATTAATTCAGTGAGTTATTTAAATATAAGATGAAAATAAAAATAAAATTTACTATCCATTCTGAAATAAAATCCTCATAAACATATTTTAAGTAAAAAAGTAATCGGATCAACTTTCAGACAGTATGGATATAAAAATAGAATCCATATCGATAAACAAACTTTAGATAAGGAAAACCTTCCAATTACATTTATAAAAGTAGAAAAACCCATGAAAATATATTGCTGGAATGTATAATGTTTGCTTTACCTTAATAGGCATATAGTGTCGATGACGTCCAGGTATTGCACTTACCTAGCGACATAATACTGCATATCGCATCCACAGCCACTCTAAACCTTGTGATATCACATACCTATATGTGCAATTAATTTATAAAAACATTCTCAAGAATAAACAGTCTTAACGCAGGAGTCTATGAACACTCTGTTTACAATATTGATGGTGATTTGAATATTTCAACTGACTCTATATTAACTATCATCTTTCTGCCTACATCAATGTTCTTATGTTTGCATTTTTCATGTTGATTTGGACTGCGATATTTACATTTGTTTTCCATCAATCAACCTATTCTAATGCTGCTGTTTGCTTTCATGTGATGATATTTATAATTAAGTTATGTATGTTATACTACTGCGATTTAATCTGAGTTTGATTCATCCAGGTAGAGTTTTGATCTCCTCACTTTAATAAATATTCTTCTTCATTCTCACTACATATTTTGCAACTGAGAAACGTTTGGATTGTGCATAGGACTTACAGAATCGTTGAAGAAACCGTCTTTTGACGTTTCTAAATGTGTATGGATGGTGAAGGTTCCTCAAGAGCTTCGGAATCACTCATCGATTGTCCCTCTGCTCCCAGATTGAAGAGCATGGATTTCGGTCGCGACACACTGTTCCAGTTTTGGTTTTTCATCACAGGTTGTGGATTAGGTGTAGTGTATTAGGTCAGAAAAGACGAGGACTACTCAACTGTTCAATAATGTTGTGAATCTGCAGGATATGCTAGTTACGCTAATTTCTTAATCTAGCTATATCAAAAGACCTAGGACCGCACTGGGTAAAGATGAACGGTGGCCGGGTGGAAACATGACACATATCCAAAATAAGCGCTGAATTTTGATTTAAGTCAATTATGTATGCATTGACTGCAGGGAGGTTGGTAACAGTCTGGAACCCGTGACTATCAGTGGTGAAGAAGCATTCATTCTTTCTACGTACTCAGATGAAATAAGCCCTCACTTTCTTTCATGTAATTTTTTCTTGCTCGCATTCGTTCTGATTTCTATTATTATTAATATTATTATTATTCCCTACCATTCCAAGTGGAACATAGGGCTTCAACAACACATCTCCACTTTCAAACAGAAACTCAAGTCTAAAGAAAATCACTTCACACAGAACAAATCCTGAATTACAACAGCAACAACCCAATAAAACACAAAAGGAATTGCATACAAACACTATTCAAGAGAGCCAGGACACATTGCAGCCCTCCCACCTTAAGGAAAATTGAAGAAAGATATCGCATGGACGTCTTCCAAAAGAATGGATATCCACGGAATTTCACCAAAAGGCATATACCACCAAGCAAACTTATCAAACCAAAAGCTCCCAAGGAAAGCACAAACAAAATCGCGTTACCATGTATAAAGGATATATCAGAAATCACTACAAGACTCGTCAAACCTTTAGGAATTGACGTCGTACACAAACCAACAAAGTCACTTCACTCAATTCTATGTCAACCAAAAGACTCAACAGCAAAAGAAGATAAAACCAACATCATCTACAAGGGAAATTGTAACAACTGCAAAAAACACTACATTGGCCAAAGTGGACGCCCCCTTCGTCTTCGTTTCCACGAACATAAGCTGGCTGTCAAAAGACATGATATCCACTCCCTCATATCACATCTCCACTTTGTTCTGTTTTCTGCCGTCCTCTTCAGCCGGGTCTACGGTTGAACAAACTCTTCCATCTCCTTCTCACACGATGTCCTCTATGTCACCTCAGCACTGATGACACACTCGCCGCTCACCACTGGGATTCCTCTCGAAGCATTACCTGGCATTTGATTTCATTCGGCGGCCTATTTAATGTATGCCTGATCAATCTTAACTTTCTCCTACATATTTTGCCAGCGATCGGCACTTGGTTGGTTTGTTCCATAGTTTCTTGTTGCTTATTCTTTTGCACCAACCATCTGATCCTCAGTATGGAGCCAGCGAAGCTATAGATTGCGTAATGTAACAAACAGCGGGCAGTTAGGAAACAGGCATAAAATGGACTGACACAAAAAAACCTTGGAGGATCTGGACTTCGCCGATGATATATGTCTGATTTCCCACAAACTGGAAGATATGCAAGCGAAAAGCAACAAGTTGACAGAAGAAGCATCAAAGATAGGACTTCAGGTGAACATAGATAAAACAGAGGTGATGAAAATTCCTGGGCAACACCACCAACAGCAACAACAACAACTGACAACAATCAGCACAAATGGGATTAACCTGAAAGAAACAACCTCCTTTACCTACCTGAGAAGCATCGGTTCAACTACAGGCCGGCGGAACTGACGAGGATATTAAAACAAGAATCGGAAAAGCAAGACAAGCGTTCACTACTCTCAAGTCTGTGTGGAGGTCAACAGCATCAAAAATAAGGTCCGGATTTTCAACTCCAATGTGACGTCAGTGCTGCTACACTGATCAGAGACTTGCACTGCGCGTCATGAAGAGCATCTCAAACAAACTACAGACCTTAATTAACAGTTGTCTTCGCTCAATACTCAAGATCAGATGGCCAGCCAAAAAAGATCAGCAACAGGGATCTCTGAGGAACCGATTGTGAAACAAATATGCAGAAGGAAATGGAGGTGAATTGGACATACTCTGAGGAAACCATCAAGTGACATCACCAGACAAGCCATTGCTCGAGTGGAACCTGGCCGAAAGTGAAGCGGCGAGTTGGTCGTCAGTGCGAGGGTGACCTGGAGGAGGTCATGTGAAGAGGAAATGAAAGCGTGTGGGTAGACTTGGAGCCTGGTGAAGACTCTAGCAAAGACCTGAAAGCAATGGAGACGCACGGCTGAAGCCCTATGTTTCTCTAGAAATTAAAGGAAACAATAATAATAATATTCTATTTATCCAGATGGAACTTGTTTTGAATTCTGCTTTCATATAACAGGTTTCATACTTGGGTGATAGAAGAGTGATGGGAGTATTTTTCCAGTGAACACTTAGTGTACATTTGTGCAGATTGTTTGATTTGATTTTGCAAGCAGACCTTCAAAAGTGAATTGTTCTTGAATCGTAGTGAGTAAAATTGCTGATGCAAAATATGGTAAATAAAGAGGAAATAAAAATCTGCACATCAAATAGTTATCAAATCAACACAATTCAAAAACAGCGCAGACATTTTTAAACAAGATTCAATTATCACTTGTTTTTAGGTTAATTTGAATATCTAATTAATTGATCATGTTGGAGTGTGGCTGGTGTCGTGAATGTGGCTTGATGTATAATCCTTTAACATTTAAAACGACAGGTTTGTTATACAGGCCTGAGTGAGAACGCCATCACTCGCTAAGGATTGCAGGTATATATGGCTGACGATTCCTTAGTAGGACGTAATGCGTGCGCATCACGGATTCCACCACTAGTGATAATCAACCACGTTTCAGCTGGTTTGAATAAAACATCTTGGCTTTATTTTAAATAATTTTAAAGAATACATTCGATTGATATTCTCGTCACCTCCTAGTCATTTATCGAGAACCTAAGACAATCAGCTATTTTTAGTTTCACCGCAGAAAGAATTAGGCTCCTTATTTTATCATACAGAATCACGTATAAGAAACATTCTATAACACAATAAGTGTTGATTCCTTACTGGAATCATTATATTGAAATGAGGACATTCACTACTTACTTATGTGTTTGGTAAGGGGAAAATTTCTCAAAATCTATAGTAATTCAGAATCTATGCGATTTTCCTCTGTCGCCTTATTGGAATCAATTCTTCTGCAAAAAATAAATTATTTCAATTTTCCCTCCCCATTTTCTTCTTTTTTGTAACAGGAAATTAATTCTGTTTCTGGCTTACGTTTGAATAAATTCATCCAGTGATCACCGCCAGGGTATTGTCTTTCTTAACAATACTACTGACTATAGTGTTATGTTAACAAGCCATATGGTAATCACATTATTTATATATATATGCTTCTATTAAACAGTATTTATGTTTCAGTTAGTAAGTCATGTAAAATTTAATTTACTATTGGAATAAAACTATTATTTTAACTTTCCTCTTGTTTGAGTAGGGAAAAATAAGACGGAAGTACATTAGTCTTGCCTTGATGAATTTTTCTTTCATTCTTCAGATGGAAGGTGAAGTCAAGACTGATTACTGACTGACTGATTTCAATCAGAGAACCATTGCAAACGAGGTAATAATGGACAGTTGTTCCGTCCAATTTTGAACAAATTCAGATGCAGCCACCTTCAGCTGCACCAGAGATCAAATCAAAGTCCTTCAGGTAATGGGAAAGCTTGTTGACTAATTAGCCACTGAGACGAAATCTAATGGTGTACTAGCTGCAACTTCTTTAGTTCGACCATGGATGGGGAAAAATTAATTATTATTTCAATTTCACCTCCTTTTTTTCTTCTTTTTTAACAGGAAATTAATTCTGTGTTTGATTTATGTTTGAATGAATTCATTCATTGTTCACTGCCAGGGCATTGTCTTTCTTAACAATACTACTGAGCACAGTGTTATGTTAACAGCCCTTACAATAATCGTAATTAATATTTGCATCTCTTAAACAGTATTTTTTCGCAGTCAGTTACGTCTTAAATTAATTTTTTTGGAAACATTCAAGCATTAAATTAACATTATTATTGTATCACTACGAGAAAATGTAGAAGGACCTGCATAGGTCTTTAACTCACCGTTCTATGCTTCCCTTCTTCAAACAAACCATTAAGTCAACATTTATAACTAACTGGTCTCAGTTGGAAAACCAATGAAAACCAGCAAGGAAGACATGGCATGATTCGTCCTAGTTCGTATATCTTCTGTAATGCACACCCTTCGCCACACCAGGAATCCAAAAATGATCTGAAGATTTCAAGGTGAGCTCGTTAAGTAGTTGCCTGTTACGATGGAATCTACCTGAGAATCAATTCTAACTTCCATTAATTTCATGATGCTTAGGGCTGTCAGTGCGTACTGATGAAGAGTCTCAGACAACAACGAAACAGCTGTTGAGTACTCACTAGTTGGATGTTATTGTCAAACTGAAGTCATTTCGTTGTCACTCTTGAAATCAATGAAATCTTTGAAAAACAATACACCCAAAGATGACATCAGTATGTTCTCTTTACACGATATGGTGAGGGAAAAACAAAGATTACAGAAGTCATAGAGATAAGTTGGTGTTTGCAGTTATGAAAGTAAAAACAAAGAATCAACAGGACCGTAAATATAATAGAAATAATAAAAGTAAAACTTGAAAGTATATAAAGATAGATGGAGAAGATGGTTTATTTACTAGATGAAAAAAGGTTAGTCAATTCTTGTCTGACGCTATTTTCATCACATAAAATACGTGCCAAGTATGGTATCATAGAGTTTTTATACTAAGACGTGCAAGCATACAATTTTCTGAAGTTACTTCTTGTTCTACCTGAGGAGGTTTGAGGTGAAAGCTGAGGGTTAAGTGGATGCTCCAAGTCAGACAAAATCCCTTTAGCAAATTTATTGCATGAAGTCAAGTGCCTATCAACAACGACGTTAACTACGTGGTCCACTGGGATATAAAATCACACCATACCAGGGATTTTCAGGCCTTCTCACCTGGTTGAAGGAAAAGTGGCTAGTGATACATTAGAAGTGAATTAATTCCACGGTGTGAAACACATCAAACTATCAGATTTCTTGAACAAAGCAAGAACAACTTTTGTACCAGGATAATATGAGCTCATCTTTTATTATTTCGAGGATTCTTCTCAACTGGTTACAACCTGAACGATGAAAAATATGAATTACATTACATTAAAGATTTGAACATAATTTTCCACGATCACAAGGAGTAATTGTTAGGAAGTAAAAGTAACATTAGTCCGGAATGATTTAACTAGTCACAAACAACTAACTATTTATAGAATAATTCAAATGAATTGTGATCAGATTTCTGGCTAACTGTTCGGGATTTTTGGTAACGCATGGATTATCAACAGTTATTCGTGAAGTTTACGAAGTGAAAGCAAACGCAAATGAGCAATAATTGTCATTTAACCCATATAACATCAGAAAAGTTATAAGAAATGAAGCTCGACACAGAGGATCAATTATACACATATTCATTTGAATCATTTGGGTACTCGCCTTCAAAACCTGAGTCGTATTTATGTATTTTTCACAAAAAAATGGCTGACGAGAATTTTCACTGTTCAGGCTATTTGTGTCAACCATTTTTGTGTGTGGCCATATTTAACGTCGGTTATACAGTTCATTGTTACATTATTTATAAAGCGATTATCATTATTTTGTTTTCATGGGGATTACTGAAAATGTACTGAAAACGTTACATTATGCAGTGGAACATTAATTTCAATTCGCCTAGTTTCTTTTAGAGGAAATCGCCCATTTTAAGTTCACTAATGTATTTAAACTAGATTTGACAGAACATTTCTTTCATAATTCTTCACGTTCCAAGTGGAACATTGGACTTCAGGCTAGAGCTGTGAAGCTTCGGTACCAGTGTTGTTTATTTTTATGGGATGGAGTTGTTAGCCTCATGACTAACCTTCCCTCTTACCAGTCTAATTACGTACTTAGAAAGGTGCATCAGTTTGTTAATGGGGAATCGCACTCCGAATAATATTCTTGTTCGGCGAGCACTCCACCTCTGTGTCACAGACTCAATGAGATTACATTACTTCGAATAATTCCAGATTCGTCAATTTATCACTATTAATAAGCCTGATAACGATTATACTTCAGATTTCCTCTTGTTAGATCTTTCTATACCTAAAAGCTTTGCCCCTGTCGGCAATTCATTTCTCAGTATGAGTGCTTCCATGATGCCTAAGCAATTAGGCTCTTAAGCTAACAGCAGTAGGTTCAAAATTCGAGTCTCAACTGGAAAACTATGAATAAAATGAATGCAGGTAAACACGGCTGATGATTTGCAGATCAGAGACGACATGATTCCTAGTTAATAGAATTTCAAACAAGAAATCAAGTTGGTAGAAGACAACAAGCTTGTTACTGTGATAAAAGAAAATGGCTGAATATTTATTCCGGCAGTACATAGGAAACGGAAGTATGATCCAGTTTCTGTAGGGCCAGGTATACTGATCGCTTGACGCGTATCTTGTTCAGACGTGTTCAAAGAGAATATGTAATAAGCACCAGTGGCTCTGTAATGAGTGCAGCAGTTTCAAGCACTGGTCATCACATCTCGACAAATTAACCTTTTAAAGTAATCTATAAAGTGAATGATAACCTGTTAAAGATAATACGCCTTCACCTCAATCGCGTAACTGGAGCTCTAGTAATTCAGACAGAAAAACCTGAGGTAGGTATAGGAAAGAACATTAATCAACCACTTCTACTATCATGGGTACAATCGTGTTGATTTTTATAGGCCTGAAATTTCTGTTTGTTTTTTTAATCCCTAGTAACTCTTGTATTTATTATGAACTTCTCCGTTACTCCACATTTTCCTTCTTTCCTATGTGCATCGTCATAACAACTCATCAACTAAATTATGTCTCTTATTACCTAATCTCAATACCCTTATTTACCTGCATTTATGCATTGATTAACATTAGCAGCTCTGATTGTGACAATTCGTCATCACGCTTGTCACCACACTAGTCCATGAAAGCACTTTTTCTGAAGAGTTTGAGTCAAAATCCACCTCAACTTCAGTAACCTGCCTACTTCAGATTACTTGTCTCCACACTGGAAACAATGAGTTACAGTAATAGATGATGTCTACTTCTAAAGATTTGTAAGTGCCTCTTAGGAAGCTGATACGATACAATTTTATTTTTACTATGTGAGACATCTGGAGTTCACAGAATGATCAAACATCCCACCTCGAGCCATAATGACAAAAGCACCTACTTGGTAGGGAATATTTTAGGTTGTATGAATAGTTTAATATCACAGAAACTAAGCAAACTGGTTGTCTTAAATTCAATTTTTCTTTCCTCCTATTCACTTAACAGATACTAACAAGCCTCCCGTTAAAATTAGATCACTGACAGAATAGTGTATAAACAAATAAAGTATAATTATATTTTAATAGTTTACACACAATGTGTGTAAACTATTAAAATATAATTATACTTTATTTGATCTAATCCACAATGCTCAAACTTTTTACTGAGTGTATAAACAGTTAGACAAAAAAGAAAATTCAATCATCGATAAATTGTTACACCGAAATAGGAGATTAAGATTTTCAGGGCAACAAATAAATATGTATCTATTCGAAATTTTCTGGTTAGAAGGGAGTTTCTCTCAAGATGGATTCTGAGGACGAAGAACTTATTTCTCCTATCCTCTTATTCTCGAATGTTTATGTTTGGGAAAGATTTAAACCAACTTGAAAAGAAAAAGTAGAATTTATCACCAGAATAAAATTAGAAATTATAAAATGAAACTTATTTAGTATTTTTCCCATTCTTGCCTCATTCATATATTTTAATCATTTTCTGGTCATTTGAGTGGAATAAAAGGCCTCAAACTTTTGAAGGGCTGTTTACACTAGGCGGGGTTGTTAACCTCATGTAAAAGACTGTCACCGCTATTCCGGGCGTTCTGTAGGCTGTGCGTCGACGGAACAGCGCTAAGGACGCTCGCCAACCATGCACTTGGACCGGGGTTCGGTCCCCGGTCTATGCACATCTGATATCAGTGGTCTGCCTTGTATCGTATACTTGTACTACAATACTGTGTAGTATCGAGATATGATAAAATATTTAAAAAGTTTAAAACTTACTTTAGGGTGAAGATTACTTCAGTGAGGAAATGAACCCAGAATAAATTAGTGACTCATGGGCAGTCAACTAATGAACCACCGGGATAACCTATAATATACCTTCATAAATTTATCAACAATATAATTTAGTGAGTTCTTCAATAACCATTGAATGATAAATCTTCTGTTAGAAAACCACAGCAATTGCCGTTGCCATAAGAGATGGATCAAATGATCACCTGAATGATTTTAAATAGACAAACGTCAGTTTTGTTGGGTATATCCCGAAATTACTTCTATAGAACCACCTCACTGTTTCTCCTAAATATTCTTTAACAAAATAAATAAATAAAATTACCAAAAGGACAGGTAACTAGCAAGTTGTCAGTTATTCTTTCTCTTCATGGTTGCCTTGTTCGCGAATCGAGGAATCAGATGAAGTTTCTAGCTCATGTGTTAAGTAATTTGATTGATTTCCAGTAGGGTTCTACCACGAACCCAAATCAGTTACAAAGCCTATGAAGACAATGAAGTAACCAACAGTTTTCTCGTCCAACTGTGAGACTTTGCAGTGGTGATGTAGAGATAAGTCTTAACTGGTGGATTCCAGCATATCAGACATAAGAGCACATATTTATAGATGACAATGGATAAAAGCAACTATAAATATACAAATATATGTATCATGATTTGACGTACAGAAGGATTCACGGGTCCTTGAACAGCCTTGACTCTTAGTCCAGAAGATCTGTTTTCGATTCACTGTGATCCCACAGGTGCACGCTGCTGAAAAGTCTCAAAATGGGAGGAGACAGCTCCGTATCACTTTACGATTTTCAATGGTTCTTTAACTTTGTAACTTGTCAGCGATGAAATCTCTAAGACACGTCTGAAGAATAAGGACATCCGCTGAATAAGTATTTGATGCATTTGAATTAGTTTGTCTTATCAATGCATGTGAACAAGAAAATTTACTGACCAATCCTCTGAAGAAATTTACAATGAGGTAGAATTATTGTTGACTTGCCACTAATTACTGAAATATCTATTCTGTATTTTTAAGTGCCATATTTTTCTGTCTGTTGGTTAAATCACACAGAATGACAGTATATCCGCTAAATTATTCTGTCACACTGTGTGATCTATCTAATAAACGAACTAATATGGCATGAAAATGCCATTCCTTCAAAATGAAAATAAGTATACTAAAGTGAAGCTAACCATGGTGGTTTGAAGTCGCGACAGCCAAGTGAACATTCATAAATGAAGACAACCCACTATTAATTTTCGTAGTAAACTTAAATATTTCGTCTCTGTCACAATTTTGTTTTATGGTTCACTCGAACTCTCCATTATGATAAGTATAAATTCACTCCGTAGTTCAACCTGGCATTCTGTCTCTAGTCAATCTTTATTTCCAAGCATAATCTAAACATTACCCGTCTCTTGTCTAATTATACCATAAATTATTATCTTATTTGATTTTCTGTAGGATGTACGCAGTTAAAGAGAATCCATACGATGAAAAAAACTTGTATTATCCTGTCAGCAAATGCTTTCGTTCTTTTTTTCTTCAAAATAATAAGAGTAACCGGTTGTATGGAAGACCAAAGCACCTAACTACTTATAGCCTTCCTGCGACTACTGATACACTTGATATGAGTGTTAAAATTGGCAGTGCATGCAGTGTGTACACGATATATCTGGTTTCAAATCAGCTAGGAATATCATGCAGTCAGCTGACTTCAAAATGAAAAAAACGTATCGTATATGGTTTGACAAATTCATTATTGCTGTTTCAATCATATGAACACAAGTTAATTATTTCATTTCTAAAGCTTCTCGCGTAAACCTGCTTTTTTTAGTATGATCGACATTTTCCATTTTGGAAATGCATATGACATTCATATCATCCATACACTTGAAATAACTGGCAATTTAGCAAAATCTAAACATTCCTATTCACACTCAGAGTAACGTTAGATCATAAGAAGATTGTCAGCCCGACTCTAGAGAAATGCGAATTAAACAGACGAATTGATGCAGAATCAAGAATTAAATTGAAATCAATCACATTAAACCACTACATGTTTTTTCATCCCTTTGAGTTACAAGTGGACCGTATGCCTTCAAGCTTCAGCTTAGGCATTTCAGTATCACTGGTGTTTATTTTATTCTGGGCTGAGTGGATAGCCTTAACAATCAACCTTCCCTCTTCAAGAGGCTTACTACCGGATGAGCGGGGTTAAAACATAATTCAATCAGTAATCAAACCCTTGGACCTCTTGAGTATTTGTTGAGCACAGAAGCGCCGATGCACGAAACACTCTCCACTGCACAAACACTATGATACCGGTTCGTTTCTGTTACCAACAAAATATGCCTTTAATGACAGGTTGATTAATACTCAAACTACCTTACAACTTCACAAAGCAAGATGCAAATAGTCCAAATGTTATAAGTCGAAATACACTATGAGTTCAAAGCATTATTAAATTCCACAGAACACTGGAATCGCAAGACAATCAATCATATCCTGGGTCATCAGAAGAGATAGTCGTGTCATTCATACACAACTCCAATTGACAAACACAGAGAACACATTTGTGAAACTACAGTAGAACTGTTCTAATTTTGTCTTGACATCACTAAACTCAGCTCCAACAAATATCTCCTTGGCTAGGTCAGACAAAACAAGGAAAAACGTGCCTGCAAGTTGAAAGAAGCCACTCAAGTCTTTTTTTTATTTTACGGCTTTCCATTGGCTGCTAACGGCCTAAAAGTTAACATGAGTTATTACAATCGAATTGTATAAACAACATACGTGAAAGATTATTGCTTCTCAAGTGAGCATAGTTGTGGAACAAGTGATACGTATACAAGACAGTTGATAATCTAACAAAATGGGTTGGAGAGTTTGAGACATAAAATTGTGACTGAAAAGAAACGGTGAGTAAAAGTAAAATTATCATTTGAACAAACAGTTAACACGGTTGGAAGATTAGTAGTGAGTTCAACTCAGTAAGTCGTCACTTGAAATTCCCACCCACTTTTTTCAAACACCCCATTAATTAATACATAAATGCATTCTCGCTGTTAAAAAATTAACTATCTTGCATTTATATCACTTGTCACACAACTATGTAGATTTGAGTTCAAATAATCTTTGAAGTGTGTAATATGTCAATGCATTTTTAGCAACTTGTGTCAATTTCTAGCCTGTTAGCGGATGACGAGAAGCTGTGAAATAAAGTGAAGTAATGAGCTCTTTTATACCCTGAGATTATGTTCGTTCTCACTTTGTTCAGACTGTTTTCCTTTTAGTTTCGATTTCATATGTGGGTTGAGACTCTGTGTTCAAAAGACTTACATTTTTCTATTCTGTGTCTTTTATTTAGGGTGATCTGAAGTGACATTTTCATAAGCAGGAAAAGCCATATTTGTGGTAGACAGGTAAGCTAAGAAAATTTAGCTACTATCGCGGTTCGAATACGATTTTGAAACGATTTTAAACAGTCAAAAGACTATTGGAAATATCCAAGTGATTACTCAAAACAATTTTACCTGGATCAGCATGATGCAAGGCGGTTTAGGCTCACCGATTACATTCGTGATTGTGTTTGTATCAAGCATACAACAAACCCTGAGAAGCGAGAAGACGTCAATACGTTGAATCCATCGGGGAATTCTGGCAGATTCAGACTACACGAATGAGTGTATCACATAAAATCACACATCTGTAGGTGAAAGCCAGCTAGTTATAAGAAGAGGCGAACGGTGAATAAAAGATTTCAGGTGGACATAGAGAAGACAGGGATGGTAAGGACCACCAGTCAACATTAAAAACAGAACTGAACACTGGTGGGAGAAATTTCAAAGGGATTACTTCTTCCACCTATCCAGGCACAACCAATTCAACTACAGTCACTCAGCACAGACGTGGTTGCTAAGAATAGAACTGGAGATGCAAGGTTCATCTTCATTACTCTGAAATCATTTTGGGAATTTGCTTCACTCAGCGTCAAGGACAAGATTCTGAGCAAAACCCAGAGTTAAGACGCTTTGTTTAACTCGAACCTCAAGAAAATAATAATATCAATAGTAATGTTATCAGTAATGTTTCAAAGATATGAAATTACGATGCTGGGAATCACAAACGTTTAACGCAAGAGAAGAAAATCAATTCTCGAGTAAATCTTTGATCTCATAAACGTTTTCGACAAAATATGATTTATGGAAACATTCACTGATAGACTATCCATACACTTGCGCTCAGAAAGCACATCCGCTTACTCTTATTTTGGATTTTGAGTTTGATTTCAATAGAAGCTGGAAATAATAGTTCAAAACGTCACTAACAAATTTCAAGCTGACAGTGTAACTGTTTGCCTACACCTTGTCCTTCATGGCTTTCAGCACGTTTCACCAGGCCGTACTTTCATCCTTAGAGGAATTCATACATATCCGTTGATTCGAACTCACATCACCTACTACTGCAAGAAGAAACGTAGCTAATAAGCTTTTTGGATTCAGAACTGATCTATTGTAGAGCTGAAATGCAGACGTGGAATGTCCATTTGGTAGTAACTAACGTCATACTACTGGCTCTCAATGTCAAATCTAACTTAATCAGTAATCATCAATCTGTGTTACTCAGCACGATCGAAGTATTCAATGTTTTCTATGAACAACCAGTTAAAGCTGTATGTACATAAACCGCATATCTATTCATTTTCATTCAGTGATTTCATATCTTTCATGATTAACAAATAATCTGTCAAACATTTTCACTGAAAAATTAGAAAAGATAAATAAATAAATAAAAATGTTAACAGAAAAGAAATGTTTATCTTTATTTACTTACTACGGAATATGTCAAGATTTTAGAACAACTCTAAACTCTTTGTTGCTTTTTCTCTTCTTTTTCAATCCTGAGACTTGAAAAGGCCTAATCTCTCGATCAATAGTGTTTCGGTACTGATTCTTTGACTTAATAAGCCCTACTTTGGGTTTTATCATAAACATATACTTATGAGATTTGTAAAACACATGAGATTGCCTAAGTAAGATCGAAGAAGGTACACTATGCAAACAACATATCACTCAACAAGATAAATCAGTAGTCATTAATGTAAAGATATAAATTGCGAATACTGATTCTAACTACTCATCTTACTTTGTAACCTCGCTTAGCTTACGAGCCGGACCCAATCACAGCAAGGCATTGAGCGTCAGGCTGTCGAGTGGAACCAGAATAAGTGTCCGAGGGTGACACTAGACGTGATCGTGTAAAGAGAAGTTGAGAACTTATGGTCAATTGTGAAGCCAGCTAATGGTAATCACAGGGAACAGGATGAAGGACATGAAATGTGTACTGCATGTTAGCTGCTGGTGCAAATTTTCATTAACAACTGCCCTTAATCCAAAGTAGGAAAGATCAGATAATTGGAAGGAAAGAAAAAGCTACAAGGAGCACTGAAAGGGGTCAACCCTCAGTCCAACAAAAATAAAGGAAGAGATTTAAATAGACTGCACACCTAGAGAAACATTAAAGTGAAGTTCAAATGAGACTTTCCATAGAGTCATGCAGCTGGATGAGAGTGATGACAGAACACTAGGTATAATGAAAATGTTGTTGAAGCGCTGTAGCGCTTTGTTTCACTTAAAATTATTATTATTATCAAAAGACTACTAAACCGGCCGCCACCTACAACGCGCCCAACAATACCAACAACGGAAGCAGAATTACCAGTGAACATCAACCCCCCGAGGAGAACAGAAGTCCTGAAGGCAATCAAGATGCTGAAAGCTGGAAAAGCAGCAGAACCAGATGGAATCCCAGCAGAGGCATTGAAAGTGGACCCAGAGACAACAGCGGACTTGATGACGCCACCACTGTAGAAGGTGTGGAAAGAAGGCAAAGTACCCGAGGATTGAAAGAAAGGATACTTATTCAAACTACCAAAGAAAGGAGACCTAAGTCAACGCGAGAAGTGGCGCGAAATTATGCTCCTGTCCATCCCAAGCAAAATACTAAGCCGCATCATCCTGGAGAGAATCAAGCATGCCCTGGATGAAAATATTCGACCGAAACAGGCTGGATTCAGAGGAAACAAGTAAACCATTGATCAGATCGCCACATTACGGATCATCATTGAACATAGCTTGTAATGGCAGTCACCTCTCCATCCCAACTTCATCGACTTTGAAAAGGTCTTTGACAGCGTCGATCAGAGGTGATGTGGAAACTACTTCGCTACTACGGGGTGCCACCGACAATTATACATCTCATCCAACAGCTGTACGACAATGCTGCATGCCAAGTAATCCAAAACGGGAAACTTACGGAATCCTTCGAAGTGAGGACAGGAATAAGACTAGCTGGCTGCCTACTATCGCCAATGATTTTCCTGATTGCAGTAGACTGGATAATGCGACAAACAGCGGGCAATGAGGGAACAGGCATGAAATGGGCACACACAAAGAACTTGGAGGATCTGGACTTTGCCGGTGATATATGTCTGATTTTCCACAAACTGGAAGATATGCAAGTGAAAAGTAAAAGTTGGCAGAAGAAGCATCAAAGATAGGACTTCAGGTGAACATAGGGAAGACAGATGTGATGAAGATTCATGAGCAACACCACCAACAGCAACAACAACAACAGACAACAATCAGCATAAATGGGAGGAACCTGAAAGAAACTACCTCTTTTACCGACATGTGAAGCATCGTTTCAACTACAGGCGGAACTGACGAGGATATCAAAGCAAGGATCGGGAAAGCAAGGCAAGCTTTCATTACTCTCAAGTCTGTGTGGAGGTCAACAACATTCAGCATCAAAAATAAGATCGGGATTTTCAACTCCAATGTGAAGTCAGTACTACTATACGGATCAGAGACTTGGCGTGTCACAAAGAGCAGCTCAAACAAGCTACAGACATTCATTAACAGATGTCTTCGCTCAATACTCAAGAACAGATGGCCGGAAAGGATCAGCAACAAAGATCTCTGGGAGCGAACCAACCAGGAACCGATTGTGAAACAAATAGGCAGGAAGAAATGGAGATGGATTGGACACACTCTGAGGAAACCAGCAAGTGACATCACTAGACAAGCCATTGCTCGAGTGGAACCCGAAAGGGAAGCGACGAGTTGGTCGTTCAAGGGTGACCTGGAGGAGATCATGTGAAGAGGAGATGAAAACGTGTGGGCAGACTTGGAGCCAGGTGAAAACTCTAGCAGAGAACCGAACGCGATGAAGACGCATGGCTGAAGCCCTATGTTCCTCTAGGAACTAAAGGAAATACTAATAATAATAAGAGGTCATCCTCGTTCGCTCAATAGATAATCCATGCCACGGATATCAGTCCCAGAGACTCTTAGCCTTCACTGACCACTGAAGAATGCGTAACGACTAAAGCTCTCAATTCTATACCAAATTAAACTGAAATATGGTGGAAATCTCCGTTCAAAATCTTTACTGGCTTGATAGCACGGAAAACATTGATGCATGAAAACCAAATAAGTTTTGCCTAGGCACTTTAACAAGTCAAGAACACTATTGATTAGAGGTTTTAAATGTTGAAACCACCATATTTTATGTGTACCTATGCACCCAACACAGTCACTAACAAGTTCGTGCCTTTTGTTTACCCTTCCATATGAATCATTCACTAAATTTCCGTCTTCACATAATCTCACTTGTAGAGTAATCAATTTCACAGTTTAATTCTGAAGCCATTACGTAAAGACTGGAAAGGCATACTTCTACCAATTATAAAACTGACAGTTCGAATATGTTTAGTACACGGCACACTCAAGTTATTTGAAAAAGACTACTTCGAAAGTTCTAGCACCTGAATCAACAATGCTTTTTAATGCCTTCAAACTGCTAAGCGAGGAAGAATGAGCAATCGAAAATCCATTCTCTGGATTTCAGTAAAATGAACAAGTATGGAAAGACTGGGAACATATGCTTTCAGGATGTTAACTCATACAAATATAATTACTGCAACACCACAGGAATAACCCAGGAGTATACGGAAAAATCTATGTACAGAAATTATTCAACAAAAGCAAGAATACACCTTAGTACTTCTATTTTCAGAAGTTACCCTTATAGAAGGAATGTTTTCAAAATGACTGCTAAGATGTCTTCAAATATTTTTGGATATTTATCGCTCGCAAATCAACACTGATTGTTTACTCGAAACTATGTAAGCCACAATACCTAATGAAGAAACGAGACGGAATCAACGTCGAAATAGCGCGTCCTACTAACGAGATTTATTAGGTAGTATATTGACGCTTGATGCCTTCTGAAAGAATATTGAGTAACAGAACAACTGATTGAGTTCAAAAGTGAGTGACTTACGGCCACACAGGGAACAATTTAGCAGACAGAAGAGGAAGACAGTTGAAATACAGAAAAAGAACAGTATATGTCTTTCATCAACTAAAATATCCACCTTCAAATTTTAACTTTTATGGATTTGGCTGGGTTCAAGTTTGATCACAGAACGGTATCACTTATAGAACCTTCGAAAATCAGGAAAGACGCCTAGGCAATACAAACTGATGACGACACCAGGCATTGAACTCAGGAACTTCAGGAAACGTGGCGATCCCTCACTGGTTAGTCAGCAACTAGAAAGTAATCCAATGGAGCTAACATTCTACTTTCATTCAGTCCATGATATTTTGTTGCTACCACCAGCTAATTTACTTGGCGAGAATCCGTTGAAACGCCCGACCTTTTCAATCTAACTAGTCTCAAATTTTAAATAAATAACCTCATAACAGTACGGTTCTAGCAACTATCCGATTGTGAGTCACTGGTGCGAACTTAATTTTTTCAAGTGGATGTTTGTATATACGAAACGTATCTTGGTACGTTCATAGTGCAATGGAATACACAGGATTTCTAGCCTCGATATTATGAAAGAGGGAATTAACACTCAGAAAAGAATCCTTATCGAAAATTGCTGCCCAGAGCATTTCACCACGTAATCCACTAAACTCAGACCACTTAAACTGCTCACAATTTCTTCTTTCAAGAAAGCATCTTTGCTTGAATCTACAATTCAATGGATACTCATCAGTAAGAATACTGAGATACCGTCTGTCCAGCACAATAAAGAAAACGTTCTTCAAGGCTTAATAAGCATAGAATAAATTTCTCGACGAAACCAATGATTCCCATGAACGTGAAGGATTAACTACTAATGCCGGACTCATCAGTGTATATTACCAATTTGTCAGAAGTACCCAGCGTTCGCTATCCAAAAATATCATCAAACACTTACCGTCATGGTTTTATAAAGTCGAAAAAAGATCCTCCCACTTGCAAGTCTGTCCTGGAGAGCCTGATTGATTTCGGACATCAAGCAAACCCACAAAGGAACTTCAAGGTCATTTACAGAATACTTGGGAATCCCACCAAAAGACCAAGAGTCAAACTTCTTCAAACTGCAGAAGCAATGACGATTCATGTGTCAAATCGTGGACTTGGCATGCAAAAGAAATTGGCTCGGTCAGTAAATCTAAAATGGATTTCATCTACCTTAACATCAAGTAAGTGACTTGTGTTTTTCTTTTCTTAATCGTATCATTTCATTCCCCTACCTCCGAATAAATCTCCTCCTAATTACCACTCTTGAATTCTACTGAACTCTGTCGAATATATTACGCCACTCGACTTCAGTATTTAATTTTATTTCAGTTTGAACCCGAATAACCGTTTCTATGTTGTGTAATTTGTTATCTAAATTTTAATCATCTTATGCCACACACCTTTGAAAATATTCCTTTTGTTGCTAAGAGAAAGTACTATGCGTCTTATACACGACTCTACAGCTTGAGATTGATTACACCAAAAAGAGTAACTCTTTGCTGAAGACCTTTTCTTTTAGGTGACTTATTGGGGATTTTCCTGTGTAAGTTTCACGGATCCTCCAGATGATATCAATCTCTGATCAAACTTGAGTATATTCTACTACTACTACTACGAAAGTATGGCGCATTCTGAAGTTAGATTGGAGCAAGATGAATAAATCCAAAGTAGGTGATAGTTGAATATCGATAGTGAATTTTATACAGAGTATGATAATGAGAAGTTTGAGCCTTAAAAGCAGCAGAATGGAGTGAATATGCTGAGTGAATAGGATTAAAATAATGGCTTACACAGATAACCAAGTAAACTCTCAGTGGTGATAGTTAGTCAAGATGAATGAGAGAATGATGATGCAATTGAAAATGGAAACAAAAACAGAACTTTCTATCACAGTAGTGTGAGATGAATCACTATTATGCTTCACTCTTTATGTTCACTTTGGTTGTTTAGAAGGGGAATCAATATAAAGTTTTCAATGATAATTATCTGATATATTTCATTCTTTGTTTTTTTACAATATATTAATTGTTACGAAATAGGAGTATAATTATGCAATGACCAGTTAATTAAAAATAGATCAACTTTAATGGATGTGATATGCATCGAATATAAACAGAAAGCCCATTGACTAATGAAGGCAATAAAAGGAATCATAACGCCAATGAGAGTTTGTTTATGTGTATGTTGAATGGTGGGTTTTATACATGCGTAAATTACTTATTGCCTTCACAGTTGCATTGCTCTTATCAACCTAAAATAAAACAGATAATGAAACTCGCTCAGTCTTTACAACTAAGCATGTAATAAATGGTAAAATAGAAAAGCTGAGAATGGATTTTGTATACTGACAGAGAAAGAGCATAATAGAAGACTGTGGGCCGAATACTATGAATTTAATTCAATTTTAGATTTCCTCGTCGATTGATTGGACCGAAGTGCTCGGTCACAGATTGACATGTCGGCTTCTTGTGCAGATGCTTCAACGATGTCAAGGCATATAATTAGAGGTTAATTTGTGGCTGGTGACTAGTAGCCTCGGTAGGAACATCACCACTCACTGCGGAATGCAGGCAAATTCAGATGATGATTCCCAAAAAGGACGAAATGCGCATCCTCGATTCCCCTGCTAGTTGCCATTCACCAATTAACTTCTGAATAGATTGAAACCCAAATTTATTCTCCTCAATCCTCAGCGACCTCATTTTTCACATTTAAGTTCATGGGTTCAATACCTTGTAGCGAATTCATTGCTCACTGGCCATAAACTAGAAGAAAACATCTGTTAGTGTTTCACACCTTCCGTCTGTAATTGAATCCACACAGAAATTAAACGCAGTTCTTATGAAACGTCAAATTCTGAATAAGTATATGCGATGAATGGATATTATCCATTGAAATAATACCAGAATGGAGACAAAAGATATGAACATATAAATCAGCTAGCTAATTGAATAACATCACCCTGTGATTTCCAAACCAAACACGAGTATAATGTGCACATAATTTTTGCACGCCTTATATAATGAATACAATGCTTATATTACTAAAATGTTAATGAGCTCATATCACGTAGGATAATTTACTTTGATACAAGTGGAATAGAAAATGGTTTTCCAAAGTTGGTGGAAAATTACTGTACTGGAAAGAAAACCATATGAATTGTTGAATGGATTGTTGTGCACTCTTTACTACTAAGACTATCTAGCATAGACTTGGGTTAGCAGATTACTATGACTTTCATTAATATTATTGTTTCCTCGGATGTCATGTTTGATATTGGGTTACGGCAGTTCATCCAAATTAAACCATGCCCTCTGCATCCTTCATTTGGTACCTCCGCAAATGCCAATACATTTCCTTTTATCCTCACACAGTCATCTTCAGATCAACCTCAGACGCTTAACCCTTAGTTTCTCATTCGAGCTCTACTAGAGTATCTGCTTAATTTGTAATGTAAGCCAGCTGTGACCTACAGATGGGTCCGATTCGTCCTTACTTCTGCATATTACCTCTAATATTTTGGATGATGATTTATGGTGGCATGGAGAAATTTGCATGATAACAGTATGTCAACTGCTCTACTAATGAGGAGGCCACTTGTATACAATCTGATGACAGCCATATTTTCATTTCACATAATTTACTATCTTGATACAACACAGAATATTCAGGTATCAGGAGGAAATTAGGTTTGTGTAGTCATGTGGCACGTTGTAGTCAGTGTTGATTTTGAGGTATGAAATGTTGAAGCCATTTTTATTTTATGCGTAGTCATGTAGCGAACGCAGTCATTAACATGTTCGTATTTGTTTGTGAATTTAATTTATTAGCTTTCTGTTTGTCCTGTATTTAGCAGCAATCCAGGTTCCAAATCATATTCTGATTTTATACAATATTGTTATTGGTGGGTTATTAGTGTCTGGGACGTTGAGAACTTCAAAAGCTTTAAGGAAAACACTATACCGGTTCACTCCAATAGCCGGGTGTACGAACAGGAAATGAAAACACTAATTGGAAGTAAGTGTTTTTATTTACAAATCATTTTCAACAGATTAACAACCTAATTTGTATATTTAACAATTATTGCGTCGGTGGCACAGTGGTTAGGACTCTCGCCGACCATGCCCATGGTCCGGGGTTCGATCCCCTGCCGGCGCACACCCGATATCTATGGTATGCCTGAATTTGGGCAACCGATATCCATGCTGAAAATTCCATACTTGTACTGAAAATACGGTGTGGAATCAAGCTGTAAATCAAAAAATCAAAATCAAACTATGTCCCAAAGTGTATTATTACGTAATGTAACATGTAATGTGGAACAGGGTAGCTAAGTGGAGAAAACGCAAGTTATAATTATGCAATCATTGCACAAGGTTAACTAATCACTGTAGGTGACAGAAATGGAGAAAATAGGGGAAATATGGTATAAAATCTATTTGAGAAGCACCATATATTTTCTTTGCGTTTGTCCATTCACATTGATTAGATCATTTTTCACATTTATTCCGTAATTGCCACTTCCTCATTGTACTCTCCACTTAGTTATCGCCTTCCAGATTACACCTTGATGGTTGACCAGTTACTGCACAACCTTCCTAAGAAACTTTACTCGTCATAAAACAGTTTCATGGTGAATTTGTGTTGAAGTATTCCTACTTTTCAATTCCTCTCATTACTATCGATCTCACATTGCTTAATGCATCCTCTAGAACACAGTCAAGAGTTGGCGATAATCTTAACGAATTCGTTTAAATTGTCAATGCTAATAAACACTGCTTGAAGATGATTCGTCGATAAGAAATAATACTCTTCTATTACACTTCCTTTCGTTTACTATTCCACTGACTTAGTTTTATTGAAGGATTGTAACATTCCGACTGACAGACTTGTCACGCAAAGTGTGCGTTAACACACTACACATTTCCAATCAAAGAAACTGAATCAGGGGGGTAAAGCCATTCAAGGTGTCAGAAAGATTATAAAAGACTATCAACTTATGAATGGAGAAGGTAATCGTCTAAGTGATGTATCAAAAACGCCCAGGAATCTGGCAATGTCCTGCTTCTCACGGTGAAAGTCATCAGAAAAGAAAATTTTTATTTTCATGGAGTATCCACAAAGCTTACTTCTCAGAGAAGATATTAGGGCAGATATCATCCTTAAAAGAGAACAATAATGGCATCAAAATTCAGTTATCCAGCTCTCAGAAGACAAAATCTTCATAAAAACATGACCACATGTAAATGTTAATTTTTCTGTGTATTTCAAAATTGCTATACACAGAGAAGTCAAATAAAAGCGGACAGGATGTAGATCACAGTGGATGTTTCATTTCAATGTACACGATCTTTTCTATCTTCTAGTTAACAAGGGTACGCTTAACTGCATTCAATTCAATCAAATGGTAATGAGAAATTTAAGTAGGATAAATGATTGTTATCTTTTGTCGAAATGAACTGTGCACGAAATTCGTTCAAAGTGAAGACACAAAAATGTTTTAATGTAGCAGAGAAATATTTACCGTCTTTGTATTGATCTCCTTTTTAATTGATGGACTATTTTGATATTTCAAAAATTCTGATAAGATCTTAAAATAGTTAATGTTATTAATCCCACCGATTCCGACTGAAACATAGGACTGCATCGCCATTACTTCATGCCTGGTTCCATACTTGCCCAAAAATTTCATATCTTAGCGCGATATCCTTCCTGTCACCCTCCCACTTAAAACCAAATTAAAGTCCTCCATTCTAAGGCTTTACTCCTGATGTCACTCAACGGTCTCCTTAACGTGTTTTCAACCCATTTCCAACTTCCGCAGCTTATCTGTTTTGGTTATTTGTTGGTGGTGGGTAGTCCTCAGAATTTCCTGTGGCTTATTTTTTTCTGGAGACCTGATCTTAAGCATCCACTGCTGAAAGATTATGTTAAGCAGAAATCACAAATGTGACATTAAATTAAATCACGAAGTTCAAGTACAATATGCCGAAACAACAAGTCATTGGATTGAAGTATTCAACTATGAAGTGTACATTTGAGACAGTAAGTGCATGCAACCAGATCTGACCAATCGAACTTTTAGAACAAAAAATGTTTGAGTGAACAACCATTCACAAGAAATCCTTCTTCGGGCTCTAAAGTCATAAACCCGTTGATTTAAGCTAACAGTAGCCATTAAATTCAAATTAGTATCCTAACAGAAATCTTGTATGCATCTCATAGCTCTAAAGGCGCTCAGTGAATACCTGAACAAAAAAGTGAAAAGTGAGGTGGAATTTATTCACAATTTTATTGCGAACAACTAGTATCCCAAATTATATTAAAAATCCCTTCGTCAATGCAAAACACGAACCGACGAGAAATCATTAAAGCGATTAGCTGTTAATCAAATTGAATCCGTCCAAACATATATATCGGAACTAGAGAGAAACGTTTCTCAAAGACAATATGCAGCTAATGAGCTTCCTCAGAATTTGAATGATTTATTTATTGACTACGTTCATGAAGTTATGAAAACTGGAGAAAACAATATATTGATAATATTAACCAAACGACTGGATACAGAAACGGCTGAAACTAATCTTCCAGTTGACTACAATCGCTACAATTTCAATTTTCCTCCGTATGCTAACATAAGACACAACTTGAAGCCTCTTCATGTTAGCCATTTAGAGACTGGTGTTCAATTTGAATACCAATTCGCCTAGACAAACGACCTGATTCCTTCGTCCGAGTTTCGGCTAGAGAGATTTAAAATTACCTAGTCGATTCTTGCTGCCAGTTTAAGAACAACAAAGATCCTGTCAACAGCCTACTCACAAAGAAACACCAAGAGGCATTACGTGACTTCTAGGAGAATGCAAATCTGATAATAACCAGACCTGACTAAGGATCTGCTACAGCTACCATGGAAAAGGGTGATTATACAGACAAAATAAATCTTACAGTTGTAAAGACACAACTAAAGCAACTTAACGCCAAATGGCCAGGATACTAAAATCACTAGTTGAAAGTAATCCGACTCCAAAGTGTGCACTCGACGAATTGAAACCCTCGGGTACGTACCCACCAATGATAAATGGTTCACCAAAAGTTCACAAACCTGGATAACCATTTCATCCCAACCAGTACTCATACAACGAATCAAGGATAAATTACCACAGATGGCCTCATCAGTGTGTATCTATGAATTTAACTGCTCATGTGAAGCTAGTTACATTGGCAGTACTCAGATGGATTTACCTATGCGCGTATGTGAACGAGTAATTGCATAGTTGTGTAAATGGGTAATCAAATGAGGAAAATCTGCAGTCTTACCAAACTTGGTAGATACTGGAATTTAAATAAAACCTATCTAGGAGTTCTCAGTTCCTTACTGAAATCCTGGTAATTTATCTAGAGAAGCTTGTATCCATCTTCTATCAGCAGCTGAAACGGTCGCAATTAATCCAAGAAGACCATCTCTTCGCATACAGAAGTATGTTCAATTTCTTTGTTTTCAATGGCCCACAATAAGGCTAACGAAATCTCCATAAACATAAGCACTTTGAATTCCTGCCTCAATGTTTCCTTTTCTTCTTCTTTTCCTCTGTTTCATTGACAAACGTTCATTTTTGATCTTTTACAATTTCATGACCTGTCTAATGATATCTATAACCTTAGATTTAAGTAATGCCTTTCTAACTTGTTGTCACATTTACAAAATCCTGATCATTTCACTTCACTTAATTCATTATTATTGTTATTCATTATAATAAAGGTTTTTGTATTTCACAATGAATGAAAAACGAAACGATATTGTTTTTAGCGACATTTCGCTATTTAATGCTAATAGTTTTATCAAAGTATTATTAAACCGGAATTTACAAAATCTCAGCATATATATAACAAACAGTTAGGGGGTGAGAAAATAGACATAGGTCAAGTTAAAGGGACATATTGAAAGTCAAAATAGCAATGAAGATCACTAAACCGAAAAATGAAGGTAATAGTACGTCTGTTATGACATCAAAACAAAGTTTACTAAGTTGGTCATCATTCGTCTGCGGTCATTTTTCGGTGTCAAGTTGGTCAGTTGGTACAGATAACAAAATCAAGTGTAGATTGTTGGATTTGATCAGTGGGTAAAATTATAAAAGCAGTGTGTGTTTACATAGTGAACTTGCTTACCACATTCGTGTTGATTTTGTCACTTGATGGGGGAGGGAGGGAGGTGTTGTAACCAGGTCAGATTCTGTTTTGGTCCATCATTCCTATTCAGACAATTTGGATTTCACTTGATATGAAGTGCTTCTGATATTAGATGTTCTTTGTGATTTCTGAAGTTTTTCTGGATTATTTCAGTATTGTCAAAATCAATCTTGTGGCCTGATTCTATGGCATGTAGACCTATCGCTGAAGATTTTTCAAGTTTTTTTTATTCAACAGGATTTCTCGGTGGTCGAAGAGATGCTCTATGGTGTTTATTTCTTCTCAAGAAATTAAAATCAGAAGAAATGAACACTGTAGAGCGTCTGTTATTAGCATTAAATAGCGAAACGTCAGTAAAAACAGCAATATTGTTTTGTTTTTCATTCATTGTGAAATACAAAAACCTATATTATAATCAATATAATATACCCAATGCCCAAATTTTTTCAAACCGTTAAAAGTGAACTTGGTTTGGACATATATTATTATTATTATTATTATTGTTCCCTTGGGTTCCTAGTGGAACATAGGGCTTCAACTGCACGTCTCACTTGCTTCTGTCTTCTGCTGTTCTTTTCACTTGCGTCCATGTTATTCCATACTGTTTCATCTCCTCCTCACACGATCTCCTCCATGTCACCCTTGGACGTCCCACTCGCCGCTTCCCTTTCGGGTTCCACTCGAGGACTTGACGCGCGATGTCACTCAACGGCCTCCTCAGCGAGTGTCCAATCCATCTCCACTTCCTCCTGCATATTTGTTGGGCGATTGGTTCTTGTTTCGTTTGTTCCCATAGCTTCTTGTTTGTGATTCTTTCTGGCCATCTAATCTTCAGTATGGAGCGAAGACAGTTGTTGATAAAGGTCTGCAACCTGTTGAAAATATTCTTGGTGACCCGCTGGCCAAGTTTCTCATCCGTATAGAAGAACTGACTTGACGTTTGTATTGAAAATCCGAATTTTGTTGTTGAGTGTTGCTGAGTGACGAAGATTTCCAGATTGGTTTCAGGTTGATGAATGTGTTTCTCGCCTTCCGAATTCTCGATTTGACATCCTCGTCCGTTCCATGTGCCTGTAGTTGAGACAATGCTACCCAGATAAGTGAATGAAGAAACCTCTTTCAAATCCCTCCCGTTGATGGTGTTCAGCGCTGTTGTTGTTGTTGGTTGGTTATTTTCATAACCTCCGTCTTGTCTATGTTCACCTGGAGTCCTGTCTTTGCTGCTTCTTTGACCAGTTTGTCGGTTTTTGCTTGTAAGTCTTCGATTTTGTGTGCCATCAAACATAAATCATCCGCAAAATCCAGGTCTTCTAGGTTCTTCACGTCGGTCCAGGATATCCCTGTCTTCTCGTTTCCCACTGTCTGACGCATAATCCAGTCCACCACAATTAGGAATATCATTGGTGATAATAAGCACCCTTGTCTGACTTCTGTGTTTACTCCAAACGCTTCGCTGAGTTTTCCGTTGTGGATCACTTGACATGTGCCGCTGTCGTACAGTTGTTGAATAAGGTTGATGAATATTTGAGGTACGCCGTAGTACTCGAGTAGTTTCCAAATTACTTCGCGGTCAACGCTGTCGAAGGCCTTCTCAAAGTCTATGAAGTTGAGGTAGAGATTTGATTGCCATTCCATGCTTTGTTCGATGATAATACGTAGAGTTGCAATTTGGTCAGAACATGATTTGCCTTTCCTGAATCCAGCTTGTTCTGGTCGGAGTTCTGTATCCAGCGCGTCCTTGATTCTCTCCAGGATGATGCGACTCAGGATTTTACTTGGCGTCGACAGGAGCATGATTCCTCGCCAGTTCTTGCAGAGTCCCAGGTCGCCCTTCTTTGGTAGTTTCACCAGGTAACCTTTCCTCCAGTCAGTAGGCACCTTTCCCTCTTTCCAGATCTTTTGCAAAAATGATGTCAGCATATCTGCTGTCGTTTCTGGGTCCGCTTTCAGTGCTTCCGGGGGTATTCCACCTGGTCCAGCTGCTTTTCCAGCTTTCAGAAGCTTGATTGCATTCATGACTTCAGTTTTCGTTGGAGGATTGGTGTCAGCTTGCAGTTGTGTACGTGCTGTTGTTGGTATTACTGGACGGGTTGCAGGTGGTGGTCGGTTCAAGAGTCCTTTGAAGTGGTCCGCCCATTGTTTAATCTGTCTTTCTTCTTTGGTAATTGGGTTCCCTTGGCTGTCTTTTATATGTTTCACTTGTGTTGATCTCTTCCCGGAAAGAGACTTGGTTATCTGATATAGTGTCCTCAGGTCCCTTTTGCCTGCTGCCTTCTCAGCTTCAGTAGCCAGGTTGTCGTAGAATTGTCTTTTGTCCTTCCTGGCACTCTTCTTCACTTGTTTGTCCAGTGCTGTGTAAGTTGAGTTCAGCGTCTCTTTCTCTTGTCCATCTTTGCATTGAATCATTTTCTCTTTCACCATTCTCCTCTCCTCTATTAGTTTCCAAGTGTCTGTTGAGAGCCATTCCTTGTCTTGTTTCTTCTTTCTTCCTAAAACCGTTGAACACGTTTCATTGAAAATTACCTTCAGAGAGTTCCAGTAGTCTTCCACGTATGATTCCTCAGTGGTGCCACGTAGTGTTTCCTGCGTTGCTCTGACAGTTGCAGTGAAAATGTCCTGTGTGGTTGTGTCCTTCAGTTTTTGCGTGTTGAACTTACATTGTGGCCTATCCCCAGGAATCCTCGAGGCTTTCAGCTTCACCTTGAAAGTCCCTTGTACTAGATAGTGGTCTGAACCTACATCTGCTCCTCTCCTCGATCTTGTGTCCAGTAGGCTCCGTCTCCACTTCCTTGAGATTGAAATGAAGTCTATCTGGTTTTTGGTGTGTCCATCTGGTGAAATCCATGTCGCCTTGTGCGTATCCGTGTGTTTGAACACACTGCCACCAATCACCAAATCATTGAAGGCGCAGAATTCTGAGAAGAGTTCACCATTTTCGTTCATTTCACCGAGGGCCTCGCGACTTATGGTGAATTCTCTTCCTGTATTGTCTCCTCCCAGTTTCGCATTCATGTCACTCATCAAGATTTTGATATCGCTCTTTGGGACGTTGTCCATTACTGTAGTTGAACATATACAGTCAATTAAGTGACTGCAATATACATTCCGCCAGAGATTATAACATAAAAACAAGGAATTCATCTCAATAGTGTTTCCTCAAGTAGACAGTGTGAGCCTGTGTGAATGTTTTACATAAAACATCGCGTCGAAGTGCAGCAGTTCATGCTGCGACATTTAATGAAAGCAGACCGAAACTATAGAAAATATAGAAACGGAAATAAATTGGTGATATAAAGATCCCAGGGAGGCGAAAGATATTTTATGATATATGGGAAAGTACCAGCGAGACTGATTTCAAACCATATCACCAACAGCTCCGAAACATGGAATTTAAGGGTGCCAAAGAACACTGTCAAGCAGTCGACACCTGCACAGTTGGCTTAAACTGACAGTCAGTGACGTTAAAAGATTGATGATGTGTTTTGGTTCAGCCAGCTTTCATTTCTGTTATCTGAGATTGCTGGATTAAGAAGGCGGTAATGTAAAATATGAATGACATACGCACAACAATGACATTTTAACTATTCAAAGTTGTGGTTAGTTATCAGACACCAGACTAGTCAATTTTGGAAGAAGTTTCGTATTAATTTAGTGAGTTATTTAAAAATAAGATGAAAATAAAAATAAAATTTATTATCCAGTCTGAAATAAAATCCTCATAAACATATTTTAAGTAAAAAAGTAAGCGGATTAACTTTCAGACAGTATAAATATAAAAATAGAATCCATATCGATAAACAAACTTTAGATAAGTAAAACCTTCCAATTACATTTAATAAAGTAGAAAAACCCATGAAAATATGTTGCTGGAATGTAGAATGTTTGCATTATCTTAATAGGCATATAGTATCAATGACGTCCAAGTATTGCACTTACCTAGCGACACAATACTGCATATCGTGTCCACAGCCACTATAAACCTTGTGGAATTGCATACCTATATGTGCACTTCATTTATGAAAACATTCCCAAGAATAAACAGTCTTAACGCAGAAGTCTGTGAACACTCTGTTTACAATAATGATGGTGATTTCAACATTTGAACTAATTCTGTATCAACTACCATCTCTCCGCCTACATCAATGTTCTTATGTTTGCATATTTCATGTTGATTTTGACCTCGATATTTACATTTATTTTCTATGAACCACATATTCTAATGCTGCTGTTTGCTGTTATGTGATAATATTTGCGGTGAAGTTCTGTTATCCTCTGCCCTCTCAGTTTGAGTGAAGTTACAGATACTCCACTGAGCTTGGAATATTCGCTAGAAACAGCTTTTAATCTTATTGATTCCTCTAGGCAGATTTTTGATCCCCTCATATTTTGAACCTTAGAAGCGTTTGGACTGTATATTTGACTCAGGAAATCGTTGGATTATCCGAGATTCCACTAAGAAAAGCGTCTTTTGATATTTCTACATGTGCGTGAATCGCAGAAAATTGGCAAGACCTACATAATAACACATGGATTGCCTATGGGTTTTAGGTCGTGAGAAACTGCCCCAGTTTCGGTTTTTACAGAACATGTTGTCGCTTGGGCGAATCATGTTGAGCCGAAAAACGAGGACTACTCAGTTGATCAGTAATGTAGAGAATCTGCTGGATGTGTTATTCATGCCAGCTTCCCAACCTGGCTATGTCAAATATCGTAAGACAGGAGTGAGTTAAAGTGAAAGTTGGTCGGCCAAAAATATGGCATCATTCCACAAAGTCACTGAATGGTTGTTTGTGTCAAGTATGGAGGTGATTGATCTTTGGCACGCCTAGAATCAAGGTCCGGAGACTATGATTTCCCGTGGTGAAGATTAGTTCATTCGGTATGCCCTCATTTTCTGCTCTGTAATATTTTCCTTCCCCCAATCGTTCCTATTTCTATGGTCATCTCAATTTTGTTTTCTTAATCTTCATGTGTGCCTTCATGCATTTTGTCAAGTTGAACTGCTGCATCTCAGTACAAATTTCTGCATTGGAAATTCTATCAGTCTCCGGATACGTCCCGCATACGTAGTCAAGCCAATTTAAAACAGAAATAAGCAGCTACATCGAACATCGTGTCTTTGAGTCATAATGTAACTTATACCTCAAAAAGAATGGAATCTTGACAAATCGAATTTCTGAAACTGTTTTACAATTTTATCCCTGACCTAGAATTGAAAACAGTTCAACCATTCAGAGCTGAGAGAACTACACAAAACTCGCACAGCTGTGCTGCATACAAACATTCTCCAGCATTCTTGCTCCCCACTATTTATTGGTGGATATTCGTGAATGTATGCGTAAAGCTCTGTAAGTGAAAATTATAACACGTTGCAAGTAGACATATATGATTCACACTAGCCACTTATAACTACTATGGGCATATGTTGCTAAGGCTCTGAATTCATGGCCTGTTTGTGACATTAGTGGGTCAGCAGTTAAGTAGCAGAATGCTCGTCATTCTCGCAGGACTTCCGGTTTCGATTCACAGGTGACACACTAGCGCATAATATGACAGTCAGCCTAGAAATAAGAGAAGGTTTGTCGTCTGATTAAAACAACCAGCACGTAGAAAGCCGATACCATGGTTATTGAACTTTTAGAGCTTCTTCACCAGTGTTCCATTTGAAACGCAAGGAATGAAAACAACTTGAGACCGGATATACTTTTTACTGCAGTCTGACGAATGGTGCAATTATGCTATCCATTCAGGATTCCATCGGAAAGACCTGTGATGCATGCCATTCTGTGGAAGTATTCAGTAAGACTATGAAATCTTTAAAATAACAACATTTAATTTGACTAATTTTAAAACTGACTATTTTGAAATACGCATTGTTTATTTAGAATTGAAATGAAAATAAGACCACAGACAAACAAAGGATACTGCACTTCCTAACTTCATTAAGTACACTAGCCCATATTAAATACAGAGAAGAAGGGAAAAAGAAGCACCAGTAAACTCAACTTCTATAAACAATACCAACGCTTCTAAAACTTGAACAAAGCACTGACACATTACTTACAATTAAGAGAATATCTTATTTGAAGTCTGTTTGAAGAACCTGCATCTTGTGCGTCCATGGAAACACGATGCAATGAACGCAGACATCAGTAAGTTCTCAGTTATCATTTTTTTCAAAATTCAATTATTATTCCAAGATCGTCTTTAAAAGTACAAATTAGGTGCCGTCAGTGAAACTGTGAACATATTTCCGCTGTTGTATTTCATTGTTTCAAATGCAACTCAATGGTTGTGAGAAGAAAGAGATTATTATTGTTCCCTTGGGTTCTTAGTGAAACATAGGGCTTCAACTGCACGTCTCCACTTGCTTCTGTCTTCTGCTGTACTTTTCGCCTGCATCCATGTTAATTCATACTGTTTCAATTCCTCTTCACACGATCTCCTTCATGTCACCCTTGGACGTCTCACTCGCCGCTTCCCTTTCGGGTTCCACTCGAGCACTGGCCTGACGCGCGATGTCACTCAGTGGCCTCCTCAGCGAGTGTCCAATCCACCTCCACTTTCTCCTGCGTATTTATTGGGTGACTGGTTCTTGTTTTGTTTGTTCCCTTAGTTTCTTGTTTGTGATTCTTTCCGGCCCTCTGATCTTTAGTATAGAACGAAGACAGTTGTTGATAAAGGTCTGCAACCTGTTGAAAATATTCTTGGTGACCCGCTGGCCAAGTTTCTCATCCGTATAGAAGAACTGACTTGACGTTTGTATTGAAAATCCGAATTTTGTTGTTGAGTGTTGCTGAGTGACGAAGATTTCCAGATCGGTTTCAGGTTGATGAATATGTTTTTCGCCTTCCCGATTCTCGATTTGGCATTCTCGTCCGTTCCTCTTGTAGGAAGAGATTAATTCTAGTGAAAGCGATGTGTTTCAAATGCAAAAAGAACAAAGCAGTGCATGGTTTTTTGAACGCAGTTTGCATGCTGTTTTCATGCAAAGAAGCTTCGGGAACAACTAGTCAGAGATGAGTATCACGACAATTGGGTTATAGTGTGGTAACGACAGAAAGACGCTTAAATTTCGGAGAGATAAGAATTTGAATTCATAAATGCTAAGTAGTTAGATGTCAGTTCTGTGGATTAGGCATCCACAGAATACTCTGAGTTAGACGTAAAGATTGGATTAATCCTGTGAATGATGGGGTACTTACTGGACATCTCTTCCTCTGTTTGTGATCACCATTTTTAGTGATAACCGTTGGTCATTTTTTACCCAGTCCAAGCTGGAGTTTCCGAATACGAAAGTCTATCCTAGTCACTTTTGGAAATACTGAATTCGTAAAATAATTTACAAAATGCATGATTCGTTAGTTTATACATAGCTGCACTAATTAATTTTGAAAAACTTAAAAACATACCCCACTGTACTAAACACTGCTGATTGTGCAGACGCTGATAACAGGCCAAAATAATCAGATATTTCCGTTGCTCATGTGTTAACGCTGATGTTGAGATGGCCAAGTTAAACTTTAGACACCAGTAACTACCAATCAGCGAACGACGCCGAATTATGCAATGAGATTCATGAACGCGGTTCAATATTGTAGAGCACTTGATTCATTTCACTGCGTACCCTTACAAGGTTAGGTTTGCGATTCGAGGAGGATAGTGTCCTTCAGTATTGCCTGGACTTAGGCTTGCTTCGAGAGGAGAGAAGTTGTTCGTGTGGTTGTGTAATGACTCTAAAAGAATTACTAGGTCAACTGATGGTTTTGTACATCGTTGGGGAATATGCTGGAAGCGAGTTAAGAATAGAGAGGGTAATATTTCGTAGGAACTTTTTTGCTAGGTCGCATCTCTCCCTAACCCAGATTTTGTACATTTACAATTACTGGGTACTGAAACAGTCCGTGAGAGCCGCTGCTGCCGAGACGGAGAACAGCATCGTTTCAACAGTTTAGTGGTACCAGCACTGCAGAGACATCGCCTCGTGGAAAATGTACAGAATTACTTCGTTGTTAGGCGGGGACGACGTAGTAGTCCATGTGGATGAGACAGTGTTGGTGAAGAAGAAATATAACCACGGTCGTCAAAGAGCGAACAACATTTGGGTCATAGGTTTATACGACACGTCCCTCCGAAAAGAATTTGTTGAAAGAATAGCAAACAGGAAGGTGACTACTCTGGTACCTATTATGAAGCGACTTGTGAAACCGGGATCAATTGTACATACCGACGAGTGGAAAGGCTATGATTCATTGTCATCCCTGGGATACATTCATCACAGAGTGAACCACTCTAGTGATTTCGTGGATCCAGTTACAGGGACTCATACAAATTCCACTGAAGGATTTTGGGCTCGTTTGAAAAATAGAATAAGAGCTATAAATGGATCTCAAAAGGATCTCATTTATAGTCATTTAGATGAATAAATGTAGAGAATGTGGTGCGACTTCTCTATTGACAGTCCCATGCTGAATTGGGAAATGTTTCTCTCCCATGTTCGGGAAAGAAACCCATTGTAACCGTTTTATCATTTTTTATGCATTTTTCTATCAATATAAGTTTCCGCTTATCATAAACGCCTCTTTCATGTGATTGGTCCGTTCAAGGTCGTTTGCTGATTGGTAGTTACTGGTGTCTAAAGTTTAACTTTGCGTTGAGATTAATAAAAAAAAATGGTTTCAAATGCATCAGTGTTATTATTTTAGATACACTGGATAAAATGAATTCAACAGAGCATAAGTGTAGCGAATGCTGTTCTTATCGTCTGAAGAACTTTGCAAAACACCGAATAAAAGTAGTGGAGAGGAACTAATTTCTATGGAATAAGTAACAAAGCCTGTCATTTACCACCAGTCCATCAATTCCCATTTCTTGAGGGGAAGCCAACATGTAGGGAATCACTGGAAACAAGTACTGTTGTTTTCGACAGCTGTATGTCCTTTTGAACGACTGTCGACGACTAGGTTTTGAAGCCAGCACAATGAGGGTTCCGTCGCTGAACCGTAACGTGGTAGAGCATGAATCGTAGCTGCTGCTAATTTGACACTATCAATCACTGTCAACTTCTCAAGTGAACTCCTGAAATTCCATCCTGTATTTAGTCAGCAATAAGCAACGCACTGTAACCTGAACATCCTGGATTTAACTTTTCGGTTAGTTCATTCCTCTATAACACTGAAAAGGCCCTAAGAAGTTGGCCATTGGTCTCTGGTGTTTCGACAGTTCCCCACTTAATGTATGTTCGCAATCAAATCTCGCCTCAAATTAATCAAATTCCTGGAAAGCAATAAATAAAAAATTAAATTTATACTCATTGATATTGTTTCCTGTTACTCAGAATAAATAAGAAGCTAAACAAGAAAGGTAATGACAAGAGCAACGATACATTGTGACTCAACAAATCGTGTACGATTAGGAAGTTTAACAGTTGCTAAATAACTCACGTTAAGCTCACGCTTGAAAGCATATGGTGCAATTGCAGAAGACCTTAGTAACAAACATCAGCATGTTTTGACAATTTGAACACTAAATATTGTTTCTTCCAATGTTACCAATGCTCTGCTGACAAATATGTGAACGCATAGTGAAGGGTTAAATGAAAGCGCTGAGCATTTGATCCATCCTGTGGAGAAAGCCAAAATTGCAGACAACAATTCGCGTCAGTGTTACGTCTGGAATCAGGGTCATGAGAAAAAGAAATAACAAATCTCAACCTTGAGGAACTCACAAACCAATCACAGCAGAACTATCTTGTGCGAATACGATTCGCAGATGTATGGTCTGACTTTCTAAGAAACGGCTATCAAGCGATGACAGAATAAGCTTCAGAAAGAAAACAACCAATCAGAAGACGCTGCTTCTCCACAGACAGTGATATACCTAAAAATCTTTAAATATCTCTTGATTTTCTTAATAAATGATATATTGCCTAGCCCTTGTCTTCTATCGTGACATTTAGTTTCGTTGGCTGTCAAGAAGTGAAAGAATATCCCATGGCCTGCTGTTTTTGAAGAAGGAGACATATGGATCTTCTTGAAGGACTTCAAAGCGGTTGTGGAGTTGAATGTCGTTCAGGAGCTGTCACTGAAGACGCTTTTACTAAGGACGCTGATGAGAGGTCTGGCGAAGACAGCTGGTTGGAGAGAGAGTAAGAGATGCAGGAATTTCGTACCATGAAATTGGTAGTCGGTGGTGATCCTCTTGTATTGGCTCTGACCCTGACAAACCTATTGTGTCGCGCTCTGCCAACGCTGAACGAGGATTCTGAAGCCCAATGATGGCGTCTCAATCCCATTTAAGGACTCATAATCAGCAAGCACTCGCCAGGATTCGAACCTAGCACCTTCAGGCCAGAAATATATAAAATGAATTATGATTTTATTTGAACACCTTGATATAAATATGAACAGCAATAAGTTGTGCTACTATGAATACTGTCTTAGTGTGTTATGTTCAATGAATTTATCCAATATGCAATTGCATTCTAACACAGTGCCCACATTATACGCCACACTCACCATGATATCCAGTACAATAATTCAGCATATATGTGACCGCTTGATTTCTAATTCTCTTTGCTTTAATTTGTATTATTTTTCTGCTGAAAGATATTTTCCCATGGAATATACTGAAAACATTATAAAAACCGAAGTTTTAAAGTTTTGGAGTCTGTGCTTGGACGTGCATTGTCATGGATGAAACAGAAATTTGTTAGTGCGGACAATAACTGCAGCTCTTTTGAGCAACAGACTGATAATTGCTTAAAATGTGAAAAATGAAAGTGAAATGAAGTTTTGATATTTTCCGGGATTCAACTTATTCCGATCTCTTACTTTGTTTGGTAAACAGCTATTCTTGTTATCCAGTTACTTCTTGTTTTGAAGTCTGCTTGCATCAAATTACATTAAAACGTAAATGCTGAAAGCATGGAAGCACATCTGGCTGGGGATTCCTAAAAAAGAACTAAAGGCCCATCTCAAATTTCACCGCTGGTCATTATCAACCACGTTTCAGTTGGTGTGAATGAGACATCTTGGCTTTATTCTTGATATTTTTAAAGAATGCATTCCGTTTCTATTCTCGTCACCTCATAGTCATTTATTGAGAACCTAAGACAATCAGGTATTTTTCGTTTCACCACAGAAAAAAATTATGTTCCCTATTTTATCATATCGAATTACGTATAAGCAACATTCTATAACACAATAAGTTTAGATTCCTTGTTGTAATCATTATATTGAGATTTGGACAGTCTTTATTCACTTATGTGGTGGATTGGGGGCAGGAAATTTCCCGAAATCTAATGTAATTCAGAATCTATGTGATATTCCTCCTTTTCTTCTTCTTTGTAATAGGAAATAAATTCTGTTTCTGTTTTACGTTTGAATAAATTCATGCACTGATCACCGCCAATTTATTGTTTTTTTAACAATACTACTGACTATAGTGTTATGTTAACAAGCCATATGGTAATCAACATTCTCTCTCTATATATATATATATATGCCTCTATTAAACAGTATTTTTGTTTCAGTTAGTTACTCACGTCAAATTTAATTTACTAATGGAATAAAACTATTATTTTAACGTTCCTCTTGTTTGAGTAAGGAAAAATAAGACGGAAGTACATTAGTCTTGCCTTGATGAATTTTTCTTTCATTCTTCAGATGGAAGGTGAAGTCAAGACTGATTATTGACTGACTGATTTCAATCAGAGAACCATTGCAAACGAGATAATACTGGACAGTCGTTCCGTCCAATTTTGAACACATTCAGTTAAAGGCACCTTCAACTGCACCAGGGATGAAATGAAAGACCTTCAGGTAGAGGGAAAGCTTGTTCACTCTATTAGCCACTGGGACGAAATCTACTGGTGCATTAGTTTCATCTTCCTTAATTACCATGGATGGGAAAAAATTAAATTATTTCAATTTCACCCCCTTTTTTCTTTTTTTTTAACAGGAAATCAATTCTGTATTTCATTTATGTTTGAATTCATTCATTGTTCACTGCCAGGGCATTGTCTTTCTTAAGAATACTACTGAGCACAGTGTTATGTTAACAGCCCATACAATAATCGTAATTAATATTTGCATCTCTTAAACAGTATTTTTCGCAGTCAGTTACGTCTAAATTAATTTTATTGGAAACATTCAAGTATTAATTTAACATTATTATTGTTTCACTACGAGAAAATGTAGAAGGACCTACATAGGTCTTTAACTCACCGTTTATGTGTGAGAGCTGTCTATGCAAATTGGTAGACAGTAATTTACGTCAATGTTTACGTTCCCAAGATTTGTCGTGAGAAAATGTGAACAAAGATTGATTCAAAACCGACCACAGCAGACTTTCCGTAGGCGGATACAGTTAACATATAGATGATTTGACATTCAAGAAACAGTCACAAAGAGATGAAAGATTAACTTTACGTGAGAAACAACCAATCGGAAGACTGTGTTTGTTTACTTAAATATCCATAGTAATGTACATGAAAATATATAAATATGCGTTGATTTCCTTAATAAATGATCTGTTGCCTGGCCCTTGTCTTCTGTTGTTACACTATGTTTTCCTTCTTCAAATGAACCATTAAATCAACATTTATGACTAACTGGTCTCAGTTAGATAACCAATTAATGAGTACTTGACAGCCTTTTGTTCCAGTTCATGTATTTTCTGTAATGTACACCCTTTACCACACCAGGAATCCAACCAAGGATCTTAAGATTACAAGGTGAGCTCGTTAAGTAGTTGCCTGTTAGGATGGAATCTACCGGAGAATCAATTCTAACTTCCAATAATTTCTTGATGCTTAGGGCTGTCAGTGCGTACTGATGAAGAGTCTCAGACAACAACGAAACAGCTGTTGAGTACTCCCTACTTGTATATTATTGTCTAACTGAACTCATTTCGTTGTCACTTTTGAAATCGATGAAATCTGTGAAAAAAGGAATACACTCAGAGATGAAGTCACTTTTTCCGAAAAGGATTCCGTTCAGCTAGACAGCAGAAGTATCTTGAAGATGAAAAAACAATCACTCTAACAATAACCGTATTACCCAGTTTATATCTGTTTACCCTTTCTCGTGGTTTAAACGAATATCGTAATCAGTATTCTGATTGTGTCACATTTCCCCTCTTAGTTTCATTCTCAAGTGTTGGTTAAAAGCGATTTTATTGACCTCAAGACTGATGACGAACTGACCTCAGTTTGAAAACCAATGAAAGCCGAGGAGCATTGGAGAGCTGCTTCGTTTGTATTCGGGACCTCACGGAAGATAAAAGCAGGATCTTCAGTTTACCAGGTCACATGTCGACTATTCAACCATTTTTAGGAGATCCAATATCCTATGAATTCTAACCTAAACATATACGTTCGTAAAAGCGGAATATATTAGCTCAGCTGTATGCATTCATGTGATTTTCCTCTTTCAGTCGTGCCGCTTATTTATTGCTACTATTAATACGATTTGTTTGGTTCCCTATTGGAATGTAGGCCTTCAACAGCACAATTCCACTTCGTCATGCTATCCAACGAGATTTCGATTATAGCGCTTCTTACTGAACTTGTTCTACCTCTCTGCAGCCTTGCTAACTAATACTTTGTGAACTAAGGTATAAAAAAGTGATTGTACTGCAGTTGTGGGTGAAAACACCGATAAGATATCGTTACTTAGCGTCTTTTCCTAATGTCTCATTGGATGTTATTAACGAATAATAGTCTTATATCGTTGAATCCTATAGTTGTTCACACGTGTTGTCATATATGAAAGTGCACCATGCATTGTCACTGTTAGTCTATATTCACACACGTCAAGCTGAAAGCGGAAGTATTCAGTGGGAAACGTATTTAACAAATATCTTATCTCTGTGAAAGCCACGATAAAGATTGAGGCCTATTTGAATCAATAAATTACTTTATTAGAATATGTCAGTAAGAGGTTTCTGCGATCTCAGTGTAACTAAAATGCTCCAAGGGATTCAGACAAGTACCAGCGCTCCAGAAGTAAGTACTGACACTAAGCTATCCAAACGCATGGTTGACATTCTGTTGAACTGTAATGTATACAGAAATGAAACACTAGAGTTTAGAGGACGTCATAATTCTAGCCAGTTTTGCTGATGATGACTGGATTTTGTCTGTCAGGTTTTTTATGGTGGTCACCGACAGATGTGAATCCCTCTAGCAGTCTGTTACTAGTTAAAGTTAGATGACTCAAGATGTTCGACAAGCAGCCCTTAAGTTTTGTGCTTATCCTTGTTCAAGATGTCACATGAACAGTTGTAGTTACTGTGACTAGAAGTTTAACGGAATGCTTAAGATCTATAATGTTCGCGTTAACTCCCCGCAATATAAATTTGATTAAGTTATACACAATATTCATTGGATTGTTTTCATCACATAACAATTTACACAGTCCTTTTATTCTGAAATAGAATTCTGACAGACAAAGTCTCTCTGTTGTCAGCAATTCTTTAAAAATCTACAATTTAACGCATCACTTTTATCACTTCACGCAATGGTACGACTTACCCATCAGAATATATGGTTTTATGAATGTTCAGCTTTTCTTCCAGTCATTTGACACCTGAGAACTTTAAAAGTTTAAGTGTTACTTTATTTATATCTTGTCAGTTATGTAATTTCAGCATGAAACGTTACAATCAATCATCCCGCTCACTGGACATAAAATAACTCAGTTTATTCTTGTACGTCTAAAGTGAAAAAATATTTTTCGATGAAGACTGATGCTTATTCAGCGAGTATTTCTAATTTCATGATTTACGAAATTTGTAAAACTTCACATAGAGACAAAGTGTTAAATAAGTGATAATGATAACAGTAAATTTATCCCAAACTGTTCATTTGACACAGTGAGAAATTATGAGCATTTTAGTAAGGTTTTTTTTTTTAATCAAACAGAGGACAGTGAGACTGGCAAAAGCTGCAAGCCACAGTGCGAAATGTTACAGTTCGTTTTCATTTTCAACCTATCTAGGGGTAAAAGTGAACAAACTCTAGCTGATATTGCAGCATTCTTGAACAGCCTGAACCTGCGCCAGGAATGTCCGCAGCTATACTGATATGTTGGTGACAAGTTAATCAACTGCCTTTTATCTCACTTCAAATTATAAACATAGCTAGTCTTCTGTTCAACCACAATTTCTCTTGGTGCTAGCGATTAAGCATTCCGTGACAGCCTGCTTAAACCATTCGCTCACCTCATTCTGTCGAAATAAGTAACACAGATTACTATTCCACTAGAATATTCTGTATAAAGAGTAGATAACACCAAGCTGAAAATTCTGTGATATTTTTAAATGTGTTGTTCAGAATAAAGCTATCACTGTTTTCATTACGATGCGAGCCAGGCTGTTTGAAGTCACCACAAAAACGTAGGCCACAGCCAAGCCGAAGATTGTACCTCATGTGTCGTTCTGAGATCGGCCAGTTAGGGACCAACATTTGTTGTAATTAAATGTTGGTGTCTCCGGCTGTAGATACTTGATACTATTTCAAGCAAGAACGCCAATTGTAACTTCATCGTGCACAGCTCATTTTTCAAGTGCTGCCAGCATTTGTGCACAGTTTTACTCTCTGATCCTCTTTTTCACCACAACAATTATTGTGATTGTTTATTTAATCGAGCGACACATAATGTCTACGCCATATTCGCTAATTTACAACGTATCGTGTAGTATATCGATCAGTGAAGACTACGATTTTCACTTCCTGTTAAGACGTCTTATGTTACTAGATTAAGAAACTTCCATGTGGTGGATAGTGGAAACTTCCTATTTGCAAAGATTTCCACAGACTTCTCAGTACGCCTCAAACAAATCTCATGGATAAGTTTAAAAGACATCATCATCTGCTAGGCAAGCCGTCTATTTCAATCATTCAATAGAACTCAGGAATGAAGCCGATTTTTAAGCCATTCGGAAATATTCTCTGCAGCGCTAACTGGCAAAGATAGGGGAGTCTTTCTGGGGTATGTGTGACCATATATCCATTTATATGTGTCAATATAGTGGGATGTGATGTGATATCTCATGTTTCCCAAGAGCTTGAAAATGCCTGTAGACTACGAGTTTTCATTCATCTTGGATCTTGTTACACAACTAAAACTGGTCTAGTGTTATCTCACATTCCTATCTTTACAGACTGCAATTGTTATTTCCCCATACCATATAACATTTTGGCTTGATGCTTATCGATTCTCTCACCCTTCGCAGCATTCTTATTTACCCGAGTACTTGGCTGTGGCAAGTACATATGTGATCAGAGTGCTCGGAATATACTGTGGTAATAAATAATGCGATAGAGATAAATTACGTATTTTATTATCTTAGAAATGAAGCTAATATTAATTCTCCCTTATGCTTAGGGTGACTGAACTTTGTTAGCTAGCTGCCAAAAATAACGGCAAGATGTTTAAATTGGATAAAATGACACGTGACATCAGGATGTTTATTTTGTTAGCTCACCTGGTTTAAGAGAAGGTCTCCTGTAATATATTGTTATTATTTATTATATTTATTTATTGTTGCCTTGGTTTCCTAGTGGAACATAGGTCTTCAACTGCACGTATCCACTTGTTTCTGTCTTCTGCTGCACTTTTCACTCGCAACCATGTTAGTTCATACTGTTTCAGCTCCTCTTCACACGATCTCCTCCATGTCACCCTTGGATGTCCCACTCGCCGCTTCCCTTTCGAGTTCCACTCGAGGGCCTGACGCGCGATGTCACCCAGCGGCCTCCTCAGCGAGTGTCCAATCCATCTCCACTTTCTCCTGCATATTTGTTGGGCGATTGGTTCTTGTTTTGTTTGTTCCCATAGTTTCTTGTTGGTGATTCTTTCCGGCCATCTGATCTTCAGTATAGAGCGAAGACAGTTGTTGATAAAGGTCTGCAACAGGCTGTTAGAAATATTCTTGGTGACCCGCCAAGATTCTGATCCGTGTAGCAAAACTGACTTGACGTTTGTATTGAAAATCCGAATTTTGTTGTTGATGCAGGCTGAGTGACGAAGATTTCCAGATTGGTTTCAGGTTGATGAATGTGTTTCTCGCCTTCCCGATTCTCGATTTGACATCCTCGTCCGTCCGTTTCTCCTGTAGTTGAGACAATGCTCCCTAGATAAGTGAATGAAGTAACCTCTTTCAAATCCCTCCCGTTGAAGATGATTGGCGCTGGATGTTGCTGCTGTTGTTGTTGTTGGTTGGTTATTTTCATAACCTCCGTCTTGTCTATGTTCACCTGTAGTCCTGTCTTTGCTGCTTCTTCGACTAGTTTGTCGGTTTTCGCTTGTAAGTCTTCGATTTTGTGTGACATCAAACATAAATCATCCGCGAAATCCAGGTCTTCTAGGTTCTTCACGTCGGTCCAGGATATCCCTGTCTTCTCGTTTCCAACTGTCTGACGCATAATCCAGTCCACCACAATTAGGAATATCATTGGTGATAATAAGCACCCTTGTCTGACTCCTGTGTTTACTCCAAAAGCCTCGCTGAGTTTTCCGTTGTGGATCACTTGACATGTGCTGTTGTCGTACAGCTGTTGAATAAGGTTGATGAATATTTGAGGTACGCCGTAGTACTCGAGTAGTTTCCAAATTACTTCGCGGTCAACGCTGTCGAAGGCCTTCTCAAAGTCTATGAAGTTGAGGTAGAGATTTGATTGCCATTCCATGCTTTGTTCGATGATGATGCGAAGAGTTGCAATTTGGCCAGAACATGATTTGCCTTTCCTGAATCCAGCTTGTTCTGGTCGGAGTTCTGTATCCAGTGCGTCCTTTATTCTCTCCAGGATGATGCGACTCAGGATTTTACTTGGCGTCGACAGGAGCATGATTCCTCGTCAGTTCTTGCAGAATCCTAAGTCGCATTTCTTTGTTAAATTCACGAGGTAAGCTTTCCTCCAGTCCGTAGGCACCTTTCCCCCCTTCCAAACCTTTTGCAAAAATGATGTCAGCATATCTGCTGTCGTTTCTGGGTCCGCTTTCAGTGCTTCAGGGGGTATTCCATCTGGTCCAGCTGCTTTTCCAGCTTTCAGAAGATTGGTATATTGGAAGTGAATTAATTTCAAGGTGTGAAACACATCAAGATATCACACTTTTGACTAACAATTTGCATTATTTGGATTGATATGAGGTACTTGTGAAGTTTACGAAGTTATAGCGAACAAATTCAATAAGTGAAAATGCATTTTCAGATTGTCATTTTACACATATAACATCGGCAAAGTCATAGGAAAAAAAGTAAGACATGCAGGACTAACTGTACAAATATTCAGTTGAATCATTTGCCTATTCATCTTCAAAACCTTAGTAGTATGTACATTTTAAAAAAAATTAGGTTAACGAGAATTTTCACTCTATAGCCTATTTGTGTCGAACCATGGTGTATTCATGGCGATATTTAACATCGCTTATACAGCTTATTGTTACATAATGCATGAAGCGATTATCATTATTGGAATATACTGTCCTATTTGCACTCATGGGAATTTCTGAAATGTTCTGAAAACGTTACATCCTGCAGTGTAACATTAATTTCAATGTGCCTGATTAATTCATCTGTTGATAAATAACCCATTTTAAGTTCACTACTGTATTAAAACTAGATTTCACATTACATTTTTTCCTTATTCCTTTTACATTGCTAGTGGCTCATTGGGCTTCAAGTTAGAGGCTTGAAGTTTCGGTATAAGTGGTGTTTATTTTTGCGAGACGAGGTTGCTAGCTAGCCTCATATCCAACCCCCCTCTTTATCAGTTATATAACTGACTTAGCTAGCTAGGTTCAGGAGTGCATCGTTGGGAAATAGAACCCCGAACAACCTGCGTGGTTGGCAAGCATTCTTCTGCTGTGCATGACAGTTACTCAGTTATATAAGACGAAAGTGCATACAAATGACCAATCTTATTTAAATAAGTCAAGTAGTTCGCGGTAGGGGACATTGAAGTCTATGGTTTTTTGTACACACAGTTTCGGATGTATGTGATTAGTTCAAAGTGCAAAATGAAATGATACCATCATTTATTATGTCTTTTGGAGGTTAGCAGATGATGAGAAGCCAACGAAATAAATGATGGTGATATTTTACCCCTCAAAAACTGTTGTTGTTGCTTTATTCAAAATCATAAATTTGAATAAATGTATGAAATTACTGACTGTGTTTGTCCACAACATACAACAAACGTTGCAGAGCAAGAAGACACGAAGAGGCTGGATCGACAATAGCACTCCGGAACATTCGGGCTAAACGAATGATTTATTCCTGGTGTCACACGAAGTCATAGACCTGTGGATGAAAACTAGCAAGTTGTCAGAAGAGCCTGACGGCGAAGAAGACTTTTATGACATTTTATGTTTCAAAAACCGTTGTTGTCGTTTCGTTCAAAATCATAAATTTGAATAAATGTATGAAATTACTGACTGTGTTTGTCCACAACATACAACAAACGTTGCAGAGCAAGAAGACACGAAGAGGCTGGATCGACAATAGCACTCCGGAACATTCGGGCTAAACGAATGATTTATTCCTGGTGTCACACGAAGTCATAGACCTGTGGATGAAAACTAGCAAGTTGTCAGAAGAGCCTGACGGCGAAGAAGACTTTTATGACATTTTATGTTTCAAAAACCGTTGTTGTCGTTTCGTTCAAAATCATAAATTTGAATAAATGTATGAAATTACTGATTGCGTTTGTCTACAACATACAATAAACCTTGCAGAGCAAGAAGACACGAATACGCTGGATGAAAAAAAATACTCCAGAACATTCGAGCTAAAAGAATGACTTATGTCCAGTATCACACAAAACCATAGACCTGTGGATGAAAACTAGCAAGTTGTCAGAAGAGGAGAATGGCGAAGAAAAGACTTCAGGTTGAAATATAGAAGACAGGGATGGTAAATATCACCAATCAACAACAAAAAACACCAGTGAGTATCAGTAAGAGGAATTTGAACACGGTCACTTCTTTCAATTATCAATCAATTGAGCCACAGTCACTGAGCACAGATGTGGTTTTTAAGAATAGAATCGGAAAGGTAAGGCAGACCTTCACCACTCTCTAATCGGTTTGGAAATCCGCTGTACTCAGCATCAAAAACAAAATTTAAATTTTCAACATCATAGTTAAGTGAGAGACACGAAGAGTAGGCTCACATTGAGTGTTTACCACAGGTAACAGACGTTTATTAACAGCAGTCTTCGCTTCACAGTGAAGATCAGATGGCCAGTTAGAAAAGGCGAAGTTGAAAGATCTCTGGGAACAAATCAACAAAGAGCCTATGGCTCTAGAAATATGCGGAATGACGTGGAGATGGACTGAGAATACGATAAGTGGACCACCGAGTGACATTGCATGTCACGCCCTCAAGTAGAACTTAAAATGGAAACAGCGAGTCCATTGTGAGTGAGAGGTTGACTTAAAGAAACTCTGGCTACGAATGAGTCAACAAATTATCACCGAGAAGATATGAAGAAGGGACTGTAGGTGAATTAGTCAAATAAGAAGGATTATGGGTGTAGAACAGGGTGAAGTCCATTTGTTTCACTTGAACCTGAAGAAAATAATAGTGATATTATTAATAATGATGCATAATACCAAATTACTTTGCTAGATTCGAAAGTCAATTTTTGAGTGAATCATTGGTTTTTGAGTCCAATTTCAACAGAAGCTGTAAATAATACTCCGAAAAATCACTTATAAATTTCAGACTGAGAGTGAAATCGATCTGAATAAGAAGTACATAAAATATGACGCTTTGACTTTCAGATTTTTCAGTTTATGCCACCATGTTGTGTTTTTATCTTTGGAGGAATTGATGTATCTCCATTGATTCCAACTCACGTCACCTACTGCTGCAAAAAGAAACGTAAAAATACGGCTTTTGGACTCATGACTGACCTGTTCTAGAGCTAAAACGGATACTTTGACTGGTCACTTGGTGGTAAGCAACTTCATACTACTGGATCCTAATGTTAGTCCTAGCTGAGTCAATAATCATCAGTCGATGTAACTCAATAGTCCGTAATGTTTACTGATAAATAGTCTACTTTGCAGCATAAATACAGTATTCAGAGCTTTCTATGAACATCAAGTTAAAGCTTTATGTACATAAACAGGATATCTGTACATTGTCACTCAATAATTTCATATCTTCCACTATTAACAAATCATCTGTTAAATCTTTTAAACCAGTTATTAGAAGTGATAAGTTAATAAACAAATAAAAATGTAAACAGAAAAGTAGTGTTCATCTTTAATTACTTAAAACTCAATATGTCAAGATTTTGATGACGACTTCCAACTCTATATTAATTTTTATCTTTTTTAATTCTTTGGTAATAAGCCCTACTTAAGGGACTTTTATAAACATATGTTCATGCGACTTGCAAAACACATACGAATAACTAAATAGGGTTGAAGAAATAACCTTATCTAGATAACCCATAATTTAACAAGATAAATCAGTAGACATTTGTGTGAAGACATAAATTGTGTATATTTCTTGTAATTATTCTTCTCATTTTGTAACGTCGTTTAGTTAACAAGACAGTCCCAATTGCGGAAAGACAATGAGCACCAGGCAGTCAAGTGGAACTTGAATGTGTGTCCAAGGAAGACAGTATACTTGATCGTGTGGAGAGGCAACACGAGATTATGGTCATTTTCGGAGGTAGCTAATGAGGATAACAAAGAACAGGATGAAGTACGTGGAATTTGAGCTTCATATTTGCGGTCTCACGGACCCTTTGTCATCAAAATTTTGTATAATAAGAGCGTTGTTCATCGACTACTGAAGATTGAAGTAAACCCTATTGCTTTCAATGCTATACCGAATTAAATTCAACTATACTTGGAATCTCCATAGATTAAGGCTTTCGTAACAAAATATTATAGAAATCTTTGATTATCTGTTGTATGTTCGGTGCACTTATATTCATGCACGATTGACAAACCAACATTTACTAAATATAAGGTTTCATTTATTCTATTCCTCAAGGATGCAGATACTTTCTGACATAAATGCATTGAATTACAACCAAGTGTCTGAGTCCTTAACGACTTCAATTCGTTACCTAAAGGTCATGGATCTGATCCCATATACTGTTGCGCATGCTCACTGTTGAATCGTCTCAAACCAGAACGTAACATCTACCAGTATCCCTTGGTTTACAATGATTCACTTACTCAGAACCGAAATTATGTAATATTCCTATAAACCCCAAAAATTCAACGAATATGTTTCATGAGTGAATGATTCCCAGGGAGGCAATACCAAAAATGCAAATAAAAGCGGTGTACACGTAATAAGGATTTCCAAGTCAAAAGACAGATCCTGGTAACTCTGAAGATGAATACAGTTTGTGCATAATATTCGCAGGCTACATACAATGAATCCAGTGCTTCCGTGAATAAAATAATAATCAGCTTTTATCACGAAGGTTAATTTTATTTTATACAATCAGTGTGAGAAATACAGCCTAACACACGTGGTGGGAACTTCCTTAATTAAAAAAACAAACATGTGAAGCACTCGTGTTAGGAAGAGAATCGAGGATAGTCACGGATTAGCATAATAATATAATTATTATTCCCTCAGTCTTCAATAGAACATTGGAATTCAGCAGCAAATTTCGATTTTCCTTGATTATCTACACCCATCTTAGTTGCCTCCTTGTTGCACAACGGCTTTTCATCTATTTTTTAAATGATCGCCATCACGTCATCCTCTAATCTAAGCGCAAATCGTCTTATCTCACTTAGGATTCTTTAGAGGACCTGGAGGTCTTCTCAGCGTATATCCAAATCATATCCGTTTGAACAAATGCCTATTGGCATGATGGTGAAATCTGTGTGACGATAGAATTGGAACTAGGCAAGTAATGTAGAGGCCAGGAGTGAAGAACTTGATGACAGCCAGGTCTTCATTTCAAAACATTTACTGGCTTGATAGTACGGAAAACACTGAAGCATGACAACCAAGTAAGGTTTACCTAGGCACTTTAACTAGTTATGAACGCTGTCGATTAGATTTTAAATGTTGAAACCATCCTTTTTTATTTTTTCCTATGCACCCAACACAGTCATTAACAAGTTCATGCTTTTTGTTTACCTTTCCAAATGAAATATTCACTAAATTTCTGTCTTCTCATAATCTCACTTGTAGAGTAACCAAATTCAAAATTTATTTCTGTAGCCATTATGTAAAGACTGGAAAGGCATACTTCTACCAATTATAAAATCGACAGTTCGAACTTGTTCAGTACACGACATACTTTAATTAATGAGAAGAGACTACTTCGTAAGTTCTGGCACCTGAATCAACAATGCTTTTTAATGCCGTCAAACTGCTAGGAGAGGAAGAATGAGCCATTGAAAATCCATTCAGGATATTAACTCATACGTATATAAATACTGCAATACAACATGAAAAACCTAGAAGTATACGGAAGAATCTGTGTACAAACATTATTCAGCCAAAGCAAGAAAACACGTCTCAGTACTTCTGTCTTCAGAAGTAATCCTTATAAAAGGAATGTTTTCAAAATCACTGCTAAGATATCTTCAAATGTTTTTGAATATTTATCGCTGGCAAACCAACACTGACTGTTTACTCTAAATTATGTAAGCCAAAATACCCAATGAAGGAAGGAGATAACATCAACGTCGCAATAGCACGTCCCACTAACGAGATTTATTGAGTAGTATATTAATGTTTTATGTGCTCTGAAAGAATGTTGAGTAACAGAACTGCGGAATGGCTTCAGAAAAGCAGGAACCATGGTCACATGTGAAGCAACATGGAAAACAGAAGAGGAGGACGATTGAAGCACAGAAAGAGAACAATAAATGCATATGTGGGTTTCAGTATAAGGTTTTTACTTTCCATCACCTAAACAATGCACATTCAAATTTAAAGTTGTAAGAATATGATTCGTTTCAAGCCTGATCACAGATGAGCGTTACTTATAGAAGCACTGAACACCAGAAAATAGTGCTAAGTAGTGCACGCTTATGCCGTCACCGGTAATCGAACTTGAGAACTTCCGGATACGTTGTGATCCCTAACTGACTGGTCAGCAACTGGGAAGTGATCCAGTGGAGCTAACATCCTCCCATTTATCATTCCATCATGTTTTGTTGCTAACACCAGCTAATTTACTTGGAGTGAATCCGTCTAAACGCCCGGCCTTGTCAATCAAATTAGTCTTAAATTCTAATTAGCTAAGCTGGTATCAGTAAAGTCCTAGTATCTTTCCCACTGTGAGTCACTGATGTCAACTTAATTTTTTAGTTGGGTGCCTCTTTTTACGAAATGTAAATTGATACGATAACTGAGCCATGGAATCCAAAGGTTTTGTTGCCCTGAAATTATGGAAGAGGAGCTTAACACTCTGAAAAGAATCCTTATTTAAAATAGTTACCAAGAACATTTCATCATGAAATCAACGAAACTTCGACCACTTAAACTGCTCACAACTTCCGATCTCAAGAAGCGTTTCTGCTTGAATCTACAATTCATCGGAGATTTATCAGAGGAAATATTGAGACGCCATCAGTCCAACAGAATGAAAAAACGTTCTCCGTGACTGAACTCTCGATACGAAACCAATGGTTCGCATGAATGCGAAGGACAAACTACTACCACCGACCTCACCGATTTCCATCTACCATTTCACCTGCTCGCGTGCAGTTAGGTATGTTGAACGTTCCCAGCGTTTGCTGTCAAAACATATCATCGAACACTTGTCCTCATGCTTTTATAAAGTCGAATTAAGATCTCTCACCTGAAATTCTATCCTGGAAAGCCTGTTTGGTTTTGGACATCAAGCAAACCCACAAAGTAACTTTAAAGTCATCTACAGAATACTTGGGAGTCCCACTAAAAGACCACGAATCAAACTGCAAAAGCGATGACGATTCATGTGTCAAACCGTGAACTCTGCATACACAAGAAATTTGTTCAGTCAATAAAAACAAAATGAACCTGATCCATCTTAACACCAAATATGTGAATTGTGTTTTTCTTTTCTTAATTTTATTATTTCATTCCCCTGCCTCCAAATAAATCTTTTCTTAATTACAACTCTTGAATTCTACTCAACTCCGTCGAATATATTATGCCACTTGGCTTCAACATTTAATTTTATTTCAGTTACAACCCGAATAACGCTTTCTACATTACCTAATTTGTAGTCTAAAATTTACATATCTAATGCCAAACCTTTGAAAATATTCTATTTTGTTGCGAAGAAAAAGTACTTTGAGTATTATATACGACTGTACAGTTGGCAATGTTCGCACCAAAAATGTAACTCTTTGCCAAAAACCTTCTCTATTAGGTAACCCAATGGAGATTTTTCTGTTGAAATGTCAGGGATCCGCCAGATGATATCAATCTCTCATCAAACTTGTTTGTATTCTACCACCAAATTATTTCGCATTCTGATGTTAGATTGGAGCAAGATGGATCAATCCAAAGTAGGTCATAGTTGAATATCGATAGTGAATTTTATGCAGAATATGATGATGGGGAGTTTGAGCCTTAAAAGCGGAAGAACGGAATGAATATGTGCAGTGAATGGGATTAAAATAATGGCGTAAACAGATAACCAAGTGAACTCCCAGTGGTGATAATTATTCAAAATGAGTGAGGGAAATATGAATAATAAGAATGATGATGCAATCGAAAATGGAAACAAAAGTAGAACTGTCTAACAGAGTAGTGTGAGATGAATCACCATTATGCTTCTATCTTTATGTTTATTAAGGTGTTTAGAAGGAAAACAAATATAAAGTTTTCAATAGAAATAAGCTCATATATTTCATCATTTGTTTACAATGAATTTTATGTTACGTAATAGGAAGCTATTTATACAATGACCAGTGAAATAAAAATAGATCAACTTTAATGCATGTGATATGCATTGACTATGAACAAAAAGTCCATTGACTAATGAAGGCCATTCGAGGAAGAATAAAAACAATGAGAGTCTGTTTATGTGTATGTTGAATGGTGGGTCTTATACATTCATTTTATCAACCTAGAGTAAAACAGATAAATGACTCGCTTAGTCTTTACAACTATGCGTGTAATGGAGATTGAGATATGTATACTGACGAAGAAATAGCATAATAGAAGATAGTAGGCTGAATAATATGAATTAAATTCAATTTTAGATTTTCACGACGATTGATTAGACCGAAGTGCTCAGTCTCAGGTTGATATGTCGGCTTCTTGTACAGATGCTTCAGCGATGTGTGGGCATATAATTAGAAGTTTATTGGTGGCTGGTGACTAACAGCCTCGGTGGGTATATCATCACTCACTGTGGAGTGCAGGCACATCCAGAAGACGAGTCCTAAAAAAGACGAAATGCGCATCCTGGATTCCACTGCTAGCTGCCATCCACCAATTAACTTCTGAATAAAATGAAACTTAAATTTATTCTCCTCAATCCTCATCCACCTCATTTTTCAAATTTAAGTTCATAGGTTCAATAAATTGTAGAGAATTCACTGCTCACTGACCAACAATCATCAACTAGAAGAAAACATCTGTTAGTCTTTAACACCTTTCGGCTGTAATGGAATCCACACAGAAATTATTCGCAGTTCTCGTGAAACGTCAAATTCTGAATAAGTATATGCGATGAATGGATATTATCTATTGAAATAATACCAGAATAGGGACAAAAGATATGACTATATAAATCGGCTGGCTAATTGAAAAACACCACCCTGTGATTTCCAAACCAAATACGAGTATAATGTGCGCATAATTTTTGCACGCCATATATAATGAATCTAATGCTTATATTACTATAATGTTATTAAGGTCATATCACGTACGATAATTAAATTTGATACAAGCGGAATATAAAATGTTTTTCCAAAGGTGATGGGAAAATACTATAGTGGACAATACCATTTAAATTGGTGTGCACTTTATGTTACTAAGACTATCTAGGAGAGCCTTGGATTAGCAGATTATTGTGCCTTTTATTATTATTACTCTTTCCTCGGATTCCATTTTTAATATTGGGCTACAGCAGTACATCTCCGTTTCACCATGCCATTTGCAGCCTTCATTTGATACCTCCGCAACTGCCAATACATTTTCCTTTATACGCAAACGATCATCTTCACATCAACCTCAGATGCTTAACCCTTCGTTTCTTATTCGCGATCCACTAGTGTATCTGCTTAATTTGTAATGTAAGCCAGCTGTGTCCTAATGATGGGTTCAATTCGTGCTTACTTCTGCAGAGTACCACTAGTATTATGGATGATGGTTTAAGGTGAAATGGTCTACTAATAGAGAGGCCACTTGTGTGAAATCTGATGACAGCCATATTTTCCTTTCAAAATATTTACCATTTTCATTTAACACAGAATATTCAGGTATCAGCACGACATTAAGTTTGTGTAGTCATGTTTTCACGTTGTAGACAGTGTTGATTTTGAGGTTTGAAATGTTGAAGCCATCTCATTTTTATGCGTAGTCATGTAGCGAATGCAGTTCTTAACACGTTCGTGTTCGTTTGTGTGTTCAATTTATTATCGTTCTGTTTGTCCTGTATTTAGTAGCAATCCAGGTTCCGAATCATATTCTGATTTTATACAATGTCGATATAGGTGGTTCTTTTTGACAAATCATTTTCAACAGATGTACAGTCGTATTTGCAGAATATGATGATGGGGATATTAAGCCTTAAAAGCGGAAGAATGGAGTGAATATGTTGAGTGAATAGGATTAAAATAATGGCGTACACAGATAACTATGTAAACTCTCAGTGGTGATAATCAGTCAAGATGAGTCAGTGGAATAAGAATAATAAGAATGATGATGCAGTCGAAAATGGAAACAAAAAGAGAACTGTCTACCACAGTAGTGTGAGATGAATCAACATTATGCTTCACACTTTATGTTGACTTTGGATGTTTAGAAGGGGAATCAATATGAAGTTTTCAATGATAATTATCTGAATTATTTCATTCTTTGTTTTTTACAATATATTAATTGTTACGAAATAGGAGTATAATCATGCAATGACCAGTTAACTAAAAATAGACCAACATTAATGGATATGATATGCATCGAATATAAACAGATAGTCCATTGACTAATCGAAGCAATTCGAGGAATAATAACAACAATGAGAATTTGTCTATGTGTAAGTTGAATGGTGGGTTTTATACATTCTTTTTATCAACCTAGAATAAAACAGATAAATAACTCGCTTAGTCTTTACAATTAAGCGTGCGTTGGTGGCACAGTAGTTAGGACTCTCGCCGACCATGCACATGGTCCAGGGTTCTATCCCCTGCCGACGCACACCTGATATCTATGGTCGGCCTGCAAAATTTGGGCTGCCGATATCCATGCTGAAAATTCCATACTTGTACTTAGAATCCAGTGTGGCATCAAGCTGTAATCAAAAATTTAAAAAAATGAAAAAATAAATAAACAATAAGCTAGACAAGCTGAGAATGGATTTTGTATACTGACAAAGAAAGAGAATAAAAGAAGATTGTAGGCTGAATAAAATGAATTTCGTTCAACAATAGATTTTCTTGTCAATTGATTGGACCGAAGTGCTCAGTCGACTTCCAGTGCAGATGCTTCAACGATGCCTGGGCATGCATTTATAAGTTAATTGATGGCAGGTGACTAGTAGGCTTGATGGGAACATCATCACCAATTGCGGAATGCAGACACATCCAGTTGACGAGTCTCAAAAAAGACGAAATGTTCATCCTGGATTCCACTGCTAGCTGCCATCCACCAATTAACTTCTGAATAAAATGAAACTTAAATTTATTCTCCTCAATCCTCAGCGACCTCATTTTTCAAATTTAAGTTCATGGGTTCAATACCTTGTAGGGAATTCATTGCTCACTGACCAAAAGTCATCAACTAGAAAAAAAATGTTTTAGTGTTTTGGCAGTTCTTACGAAACGTCGATTTCTGAATAAGTATATGCGATGAATGTATATTATCTATGGTTTTGGTTTGTAAGGATTAGTTATGTTTTACGAGTTGATCACGGACTGATATCAGTTAGAGAACCGTTGAAAACCAGGGAGTACTGGACAGCTGCTGTTTCATCCTAGTTTGGGAATCATCGGCAGTACGCACCTAATGGGATTCGAACCCAGGACCTTCCGGTTACATGGCAAGCTCGTATACCATTCAGCCACTGGGACCCGATTCAATGGCTCATGAATTCTAACTTCTACCAATTCGTGATTTTAGCGCGACCCCAACTATTGTCGTTGGTGGGACATCCATCCACACACGTGACTTCCAATTGGACCTCACTGGTCACGACTTCTCACTAGAACTCCAAGAAGCTCCAACCTGTAGCAAGTCACAAGCGAGCATCGGCGTACTGCCGCAGATGTCCAGTACTCCCTGGTTTTCAATGGTTCTCTAACTGATATCAGTCCGTGATCAACTCGTGGAATGTATAATACTTTTGAGATAATATCATAATGGAGACAAAAGATTTGAACATATAAATCATCTAGCTAATTGAATAACACCACCCTGTGATTTTCGAACAAAATACGAGTATAATGTGCACATAATTTTTGCACGCCCTATATAATGAATACAATGCTTATATTACTATAATGTTAATGAGCTCATATCACGTAGGATAATTTAATTTTGATACACGTGGAATAGAAAATGGTTTTCCAAAGTTGGTGGGAAATTACTGTACTGGAAAGAAAACCATATGAATTGTTGAATGGATTGTTGTGCACTCTTTGCTACTAAGACTATCTAGGATGGACTTGGGTTAGCAGATTACTATGACTTTCATTAATATTATTGTTTCCTCGGATTCCATGTTTGATATTTTTCTTTTTTTTCATTTACAGCTTGATGCCACACTGGATTCTAAGTACAAGTATGGAATTTTCAGCATGGATATCGGTAGCCCAAATTTTGCAGGCCGACCATAGATATCGGGTGTGCGTCGGCAGGGGATCGAACCCCGGACCATGTGCATGGTCGGCGAGAGTCCTAACCACTGTGCCATCGACGCACACAACATTTTTTGGGTTACAGCAGTACATCTCCATTTCACCATGCCCTCTGCAGCCTTCATTTGGTACCTCCACAACTGTCAATACATTTCCTTTTATTCCCACACGGTTATCTTCAGACTAAACTTGGATGCTTAACCCTTCGTTTCTCATTCGCGCTCCACTGGAGTATCTGCTTAATTTGTAATATAAGCCAGCTGTATCCTAAGGATGAGTCCGATTCGCCCTTATTTCTGCAGATTACCGCCAGTATTGTGGATGATGATTTGAGGTGAAATGGTGAAATTCGTGTCATAACAGTATATCAACTTGTCTACTAATGCAGAGGCCACTTGTATGAAATCTGATGACAGCCATATTTTCATTTCACATAATTTACCCTTTTCATACAACATAGAATATTCAGGTATCAGCAGGACATTAAGTTTGTGTAGGCATGTTTTCATGTTGTAGTCAGTGTTGATTTTGAGGTTTGAAATGTTGAAGCCGTCCTATTTTATGCATAGTCATGTACGGAATGCAGTTATTAACATGTTCGTGTTTGTTTGTGAGTTTAATTTATTAGCTTTCTGTTTGTCCTGTATTTAGAAGCAATCCAGGTTCCGAATCATATTCTGGTTTCATACAATAACGATAAAGGTAGTTCATTAGTGTCTGGGACATTGAGAACTTCAAAAGTTTTCAGGGAAGTACTACGCCGGTTCACTGCAATAGCCGGATATACGAACAGGGGATGAAAACACTAATTGGAAGTAAATGTTCTTTTTGACAAATCATTTTCAACAGATGTACAGTCCTGTTGGTATGTTTAACAATCAGTAGCTGGTAACTATGTCTCAAAATGTATTGATACGTAATGTAACAGGTAATGTGGAACAGGGTGTCTAGGTGGAGAAAAAGGAAGTTATAATTATGCAATAATTGCACAAGGTTAACTAGTCACTGAAGGTGACAGAAATGAAGAAAATAGCGGGAATGTGATATGAAATCTATGCGAGAAACCAAATATTTTCTGTACGTTCGTCCATTCACATTAATTAGATCATTTTTCACATTTTCCACAACTTTCTTATGAAACTTCACTCGTCATAAAACAATTTCTTGGTGAATTTGCTCTGAAGTATTTCTACTTTTCAGTTCCTCTCCTTACTCTCCACCTCATATTGTGTAATGCATCCTCTAGAACACAGTCAAGAGTTGGCGATAATCTTGACGAATTCGTTTTAAATGTCAATGCTAATAAACGCTACCTTTGAATATGATTCGTCGATCAGAAGTATTACTCTTCTATTACACTTCCTTTAGTGTACTATTCCACTGACTTAGTTTTATTGAAGGATTGTAACATTCCGACTGACAGACTTGTCATGCAAAGTGTTCGTTAACACACTACACATTTCCAGTCAAAAAAATTGAATAAGGGGGATAAAGCTATTTCAAGTGTCATAAAGATTATCAAAGACTATCAACTTATGAACGGAGAAGGTTATGTTTGAAGTGATGTATCAAAAACGCCAGTGAATCTGACAACGTCCTGCTTCTCACGGCGAAAGTCATCAAAAGTCAAAATTTTTATTTTCAAGGAGTATCCACAATGCTCACTTCTCAGTAAAGATAGTGGGTCAGATATCATCCTAAAAGAGAACAATAATGATATCAAAATTAAAATATCCAGCTCGCAGAAGACAGAAACTTGATAAAAACGTCCAAATGAAAATGTGAATTTTTCTCTGTAATTCAGAGAAGTCAAATAAAAGCGGATAGGATATAGATCACAGTGGATGTTTCACTTCAATGTACACGATCTTCTCTATCTTCTAGTTAACTAGACTGTGTTTAACCGCGTTCCATTCGATCAAATGCTCATGACAAATTGTTTTAGGATAAATGACTATTATCTTTTGTTGAAATGAACTTTGCGTGAAATTCGTTCAAAAGTGAAGACACAATAAAATGTTTTTAATGTAGCAGAGATATATTTACTGTCCTTGTGTTGATCACCTTTCGAATGGACGGACTATATTCATATTTCAAAAATTCTGATAATATCTTACAATATTTTATGTTATTAATCCCACAGATTCTGACTGAAACATGGGACTTCATCACCATTACTTCAAGTCTGGTTCCATAATTGCCCATAAATTTCATATCTTAGCACGAAATCTTTCTTGACACCCTCCTACCTAAAACCAAATTGAAGTCTTCCATTCTAGGACCTTATTCCTGATGTTATCCAACGGTCTCCTTAACGTGTTTTCAACACATTCCCATCTCCCGCGGTTTATCTGTTTCGGTGATTTGTTGGTGGTGGTTAGTTCTCAGAGTTCCCTGTGGCTTATTTTGTCTGGAGTCCACTGTTGAAAGATTGTATTAAGCAGAGAGCCTAAATGTGAGGTTGAATTAAATCACGAAGTTCAAGTACAATATGCTAAAACAACAAGTCGTTGGATTGAAGTACTCAACTATGAAGTGTACATTTGAGAAAGTAAGTGCATACAACCAGATTTGACCAATCAAACCTTCAGAAAGAAAAGTGTTTGAGTGAATAAATAAATCCAAGAAATCCTTCTTCTAGCTGTAAAGTTATGAATCAATTGATTTCACCTTACAATAGCCAGTAAAATCAAATTAGAATCCTGGCATCCCATAGCTCCACAGGCGCTCAATTAATATCTGAACGCAGAAGCGAAAAAGAAGGTGGAATTTATTTACAACTTTATTGTGAATAACCGGTATCCCAAATTATATTAAACATTCCTTCATCAACGCAAAACACGACCGGACAAGAAATCATTAAAGCGATTAGCTGTTAATCAAATTGAATCCGTCCAAACATACATATATCGGAACTAGACAGAAATGTTTCTCAAAGACTGTGTGCAGCTTACGAACTTCCTCAGAACTTGAGTGATTTATTTATTGAGTACGTTTATGAAGTTATGAAAACTGGAGAAAACAATAAATTGATATTATTAACCAAATGACTGGATACAGAAACAACTGAAACTAATCTTCCAGTTGACTACAGCCACTACGTTTTCAATTTTCCCTCTGTATACCTACATGAGGCATAATTTGAACCCATATTAGGTTAGTCATTTAGAGATTGGTTTCAATTTGAATACCTATTCTCGTAGACAAACGACCTAATTCCTTCGTCCGAGTTTTAGATAGACAGGTTTAAAATTACCTAGTCGATTCTTGCTGCCTTTATAAGAACAGCAAACATCCAGTCAACAGCCTACTCACAAAGAAAAACCGAAAGGCATTACGTGACTTCTGAGAGAATGCAAATCTGATAATAACCAGACATGACTAGGGATCTACTTCAGCTACCATGGAAAAGGGTGATTATGCAGACAAAATAAATCTTATAGTTGTAAAACACAACTGGAGCAACTTAACGCCAAATGACCAGGATGCTAAAATCACTACTTGAAACTAATCCGACTCCAGAGTGTGCACTCGACGAATTGTAAGACTCGAGTATGTACTCACTACAGCTTTATGGTTCACCAAAAGTCCACAAGCCGAGATAACCATTGCATCCCAACCAGTACTCATACAACGAATCAAGGATAAATCATCACGGATGGCCTCATCAGTGTTTATCTATGAATTTAACTGCTCATGTGAAGCTAGTTACATCGGCAGTACTCAGACAGATTTACCTATGCGCGTACGTGAACGTAATTTGATAGTTGGTTAAACGGGTAGTGCAGTTTTAGCCCACTTGGAAGATACTGGCAACTTAAGGAAACCTAACCAGGAATTCTCAGTTTCTTACTGCGTTCCTGGTAATTTATCTGGAGAAGCTTGCCTTCAGCTTCTATCAGCAACCGCAGCGGTGACAGTCCACACCAGAAGACTGGCTCTTTCTATCCAGTATGTTCAAGTTCTATGCTTTCATTGGCCTACAATAAGGCTAACAAAACCTCCATAAACATTAAGACTTTTAATTCCTGCCGCTATTTTTACTTTTCCTCTTCTTTTCCTCTGTTTCATTCACAAACGTTCATTTTTGACCATTTACAACTTCATGACGTGTCTTATGATTTCTATTATCTTAGATTTAAGTAATGCCTTTCTAACTTGTTGTCATATTTACCAAATCCTGTCCATTTCACTTCACTAAATTCATTCTTATTAAGTGATAATCGTTCAGTAGTAGTACTTTTACGTTTACACCACATCATCGTTATTATTTCACGACCACTATTATTGTCGCCATATTAACCCTTGAACATACGTCTGCTTTATTTTCTGCAATATTCATATTGTCCTACACACCACTGATTATACTCACCCTCGAAACCTGTACTTTTGTTGACTATGTATGTACATCTGTAAATTATTTCATCGTATTTTATCTCAAGTTCTCATTGATGACGTACTCAGTTGTGTCCACACCGAGTGTCGAACATAGGAACATTAGGTTTCTAGACGATCCTTACTTCATCATGCAGCCATTGGGATGGAATTCAACGGCTTATAGATTGTGACTTCTGTCAGTTAAGAATTCTAACGAGTTTGCCTCGTGACGCGAAGCTCATGGTTTAGATTCCCTATGAAGGGTGACATGTGTGGCGTCTCCTGAATAGTACAAGAGAGAGGGAAACTGCTGCTCATCACTCCCTTGTTTTCAATGGTTCTCTAACTAATACCGACCCCTAGACAAACATAATTGAAAACAATCTACTTCCGATTACTGCCGTATTCTCCAATCTTAACGGAACTGGATGAGTGAATTTAAAGTTGGCACAAGTGTAAAGAACAAGGTTAATTTATGCATATAGTGACGAAATGTTCGAGAAATGGAAGCAGTGCAAGGCAGTTCTATTACCTGATAAATGAAAACAACATAATTACGTTATTATGGATAATTAGGCGAGTTGAAAATAGTAATTAGTAAATTCAAAACAAACATAATTGCGTCACAAAAAGGGAAAGCAAAAACAGACCTTGTTTCCATGGTAATGAGAAATGAATCACATGGTTTTCATGTTGACATTACTCAGATTAAACTCTAAATGATGATAGCTATTCATAGGAGTACGTTTTCAGACTTCTGATTATGCTAATTTAGACATACAATGTTTTCATAAATTGCATCTTCTGTCTACAATTTATTACGCATTGCGTCATTCATGTATTTCCTTATGAAATGACACGTTACCTATTCATAGATCATCTTAAATAGACGTGATATGCATCGACCGTAATCAGAAAGTCCAGTGAAGATAAGGCGAATAACAACAACATCAATACTAATGAGAGTTTCTTTATATATATATATATATATATATATTTATATATGTCTATGGATAACCGACGGCTTTCACAGTCACAATGATCTGATCACATACAATACAGATGAACGATCCCACTTATCTTTACACCTAAACATACAAGAATGAATATGACAAAGGAAGAGCATATCAATAGATTGTAGGCTGAATGAGAAGACGTGGTAATTCATAGTTTCCATAAGTCTGTCGCGATAATTCAAGTCCTTCATCATAGAAGTGTAGTTTTTCCTTTTTCAAAATATGTATTTTAATAATTTATATTATTACATGAAACCATAAACTACTGACTGATCGGACTGAGCAGTTGTGATATAACTCACATTTACCCGTAGCACCTCCTAACCATATCGGAGTTATTTAAACGATTGGAGAGGAGTAGTAGTGGCGTATGCCACTTACAACATTTGTCAGCAGGGTATTAAGAGTGGAATCGAAAACTGCGTCGTATAATGCTAAAATTACACATTGTTATACCGTAATATTTACTGATGACCACGTTCCAAGCATAATTAATTCCTAATATTCACATCGAGGTACTTTCACGCAACTTATATATATATACTTGAGTAAAAATTGATTAGACATATGAATTAAATCAACATAAGACATGCGTGAAACAGAAAGGAAGTTAAAGTGCATTAGAAAACACCATAAGTACTATTAATAAATATAATACAATGAGAAGCATTCGCCCTCTTCATGAACTTCATAAAGTGTTCATATTTTACATAGATACAATGATATTTAATTTATTTAATTGCGTAATTCCCTTGATGTATTATGCTTCAATGATTTCAGTGTAAGTCTGAGCACAAACTCATACAGAATCACTAATGGCTGACTACGAAGTGGATTTGGCTAAAGTTCTAGTGACAGATTGTGATCACTACAGTTCACTGAGTTGGATGTATTGTCAGGCACCACAGCACCGACCAGCCGAGATACTACATCTAACGTTGACAGAAGTAAAAATTTATGTGTCATAGGGTTAAAATCTACTTTCTGTGTTCGACACTTCTTGATGAAGTTATGGGTGAAGAGTTTTAGAATAAGGACGAAATAGCTCCCTGATACTTTAAAAAGTTCGATGACTTTATTGGTCAGTAACGAAATTTTCACTGAAATTCGACTTAATCTTACAACAGATAAGACATCATTTAGGAATTTCCCCTGCAAAACTACTGCGCAGTAGATAAACTTGTTAGAAAAAGAGAAACCTTCATTTTTGCAACCTTCATTGAATGGTTTTTATGACTTAATGAGCATGCTACATTGTAATAAAAACTTCTCTCTTGGGGGGAACCATAAATTTATCAGTATAATACTGGATGAATAAGGCTCAAAAAGTGGCCATAACCTGTCATAGTGAACTGTTAGTAAGAGACAGAAAACATCCATATCCACTTCCAGAACAGAATTCATTTCGAAACTCATCAATCAAATGAGTTGTTTTTTTTAAATGGAAACCTCATCCTATATCATCACTATCATTAAGTATTATATAAATTAGACATCTATTAATGCTGTCTCTATAAAAAGGAACTGATACACCAAAAACTTTAGAAGCGTGGTTAATGCAGTATCTTTATGGACATTTAAGAAGCATTCTTAGTGTCTTACTTCGATATAACAATCTGCAGATCAAGTACTTCTTATTTTAGGCAATCGAGATCAAGAAGATTCCACTAGCGCACACAAGTGGCATTGAAATGAGAAACTCCCGTCGCTTATATTTAATTTTTTCCCTATTATTCGTATAAGACAGGTAGGTATATTAGGAGATTGGCAGTTAAATGAAGAACGAACAATATCATTCATAATATTTAATATATTTCATTGGGTTTTCAGTGAAAAATGGAACTCTAACTGCACACCTCCGACCACTGTAGTCGTTAACAACTGCATCTACACGATGGAGCACACGCTTTCATCTCCTCTATACACTATCTCCTCCATGTCACTCTCAACCCGTCATTTAACTCCTAGTTTCTCATTCACGTTCCGCTTGATATCTTGGAGCGTGTTATCATTCAAAAATCTCCTCGGAGTACGTTCAATGCACCAATATTAACTTCCGTATAACTTTCGCACGATAGTATCTGACATGGTTTATTCGTTTCCAAAGATCCCTGTTACTTTTCTTTTATTGTCAGCTAATCTTCAATATGAAGCGAAAGCAGCTGTTGATGAAGTCTACATCAGCAAGTCTCTAAACTGTACAAAAGAAATGAGCTGACAATAGTGTTCAATATCCAAATCTTGTTCCTTGAGCTGAGTGCTGCACATATTCAAAAGTGGTTTAAGAATAATGAACCTGGATATTACATTCCCGTCTCTGCCGGTGCTCATAATTGATAATGTGCCGACAACGTATATCAGAGATGTAAATCTCTCCAAGATTCCTCTGTTGATGGTGTTTGGCTCTAGTTCTTGTGGGTTGGGTATCTTCAACATCCCCATCTTCTTTGTGTTCACTTGAAGTCCTCTTGTCAATGCTTCTTCTGCCAACTGCTTGGTTTTTGAATGTAAGTCGTCGATTTTTTCCACTTTAGGTATTGATCGTCCACAATATTCATATATTCTATGAAGTTTACGTCAGCAAAATGTACTCCTGTTTTTCGTCCCCCTCCAACAATCTGCCAAATGATCGAGTTCACCACAGTCAAGAGTTTCAAAACTGATAGATAACATTTATCGACTTAAATCAAAAAGTGACAATCATTCATGTTCGAACAAGTTACTCAATCACTTTCAAAATATATCATGTGGATTTCAGAGTTTGCGGGAGAAAAATCCTACTGGTATAGAATCACACATTGTTAAGGCATTACTTATTTACTGAGGAATTGTCGAGCACAGTTTAATGTTCTGAAATCACATCAACTCATTACTCACGATCTACATTCTCATCTCCAAACTTTCATACCAAGTTCAAAACTGTTGTCCTCATTTAATCTTTCTTGGTTATTACGCTGAATTAAATAATATTAATAGTAACTGTTTGAATTTATGCATTAAAATGTTATCGTACAGCTTTTGAGGGGGAATTAACCGAACAGATATCACATCTCAACCTCCTTTTCTTTTACTTCGAGCGGATTCTTACCTATAGATAGACGTTTGACTTCAGAACTCTGATCTATATACACACACAACTTATGACTATGGCAAACAATAAATCACACTTATTCTTGCGTAATTTATGTAAAAATCGTAAAATGATGTCTGTAAACACCATAACCAACACGTTGTGGTCTCTTCGAACCTTCCTCAAGAGAGACACAGTTGCGAAATACTTCAAAGAAAACAAACAGTCGATTAGATGTGGTCAGATCGATGTGCTTCCATTCAACAATTTTAACACTAAGAACTCAGACATACATTCCTCAACAGTACCATTACACACCACTGTAGACAAGGCGACTTTCTAAGTACAAAACAATCACTGAGGGACAAAACTAGGTCCGATTAATTCAACACTAAGAACTGCTTTAGAATCAAAAATAGTAGACCCAACAAATAGGATTGAAGCTCTGTCCACCAGAATCACACTTCAGCAATTCCCACAGACAGTCAGTCCATGGTCGAAATGAACTTCATTCACTCAAACAAAATTATATCTTGAAACAACACATTATCGATATCGTCTCACAGTCACATAGAGAAGCGTTAGATCTAGAGATCAATGATGTGGATCAAGTCAACATTTGATTCGCGAATGACAGAAAGATGACATACAGTCTGGAAGACAAGAGTTATAAAATTAGTCCAAACATCGAGATAACCATAAATACTGCGATTTGGTATTGTGAGGAGGCATTAAGTAGACAATAAGTCACGTAACAGTGGCTATCTGGCAAAGAACAGCCATTCGAATCGATGACAGACCTGGAGTACTTCAGTTAAAGCTCCTTGTCTTCTCATCTTATTCCATCACGAAGTGTGTCAAGAAATTTAAATATTTCCTCAACAAAAACTATTAGTCTCTACCAATAACATTCACTCGCTGGAGATGAACACACGGTTATGTCGCTGAAAATCAAGCTGTGAAATAATAACAACTTCTTGTTTGAAGGAATTCAAGTGAGCTTTTGATGAAAATGCGTGATCGGAATTAGGCTCTAATTCAGTGAAGGAATCACAATAAAGCGGAATGAAAGTTTTACCAATTCTTCCCGGATAGTTTGTTTTCGTGTTTTTTTTGTAAGCCTATAATACAATGAACACAGTCAAAAAATCAAAACATTTTTGAAACTAATTCAAAATGAAATAGTTAACGAAACACTTAGATAAAATCTTTGAAAAAAACTTTGCTTTTTGTGGAATGATTTTCAGGCCTTACACAAATGTCTGCAAATTGTCAGTGAATGCTGCTCAGTAATACAGAGTCAGTCGTAGATTCGAATTAGGCAGATGCTATTAAACAATGACAACATATCAGTCAGTTGAAGTAGACACAAGAAGGATGAGGCAAGAGGAAAGCCAAAATAAACAAACTATCCTGGCGAGACATACGTTCTTACAATGGAAAAAACTGGACAATTAACGTCCACTAAGATGGATTTTTGAACAAAGCAGTTAATGAAATGAAGGAGATAAATAATTCCCCAGCCTTATTAATAACATCGCTGAATGAATGCCTGAGTGAAATGGGTTGGAATCTCAGAAGAAATACCATTTCTTTCAATGTTGCAGATACGTCTTGGTGTTGGATATCAATAAGCACATCACATTTGCCAGCAGCTTACTGTTAACTGCCTTCAATTATTCAACATCATACGATTTATTCTGTCGATTACACTAATCACAACAAGAAGAGCAGATCAGATATTATTATTGCGAAGACGCTCGGAATCGACACTTATTTTAAACGATTATCGACTTTGACTCCAGAAAACAACGACCAATAAGAAATTGTATTCTTCGGCAGTTAAATTCGATATCGGTACAAAGTTTATAAACAAATGTTTTACAAGGAATTTATCGTATGTTTATTCGTATTCTTTCGTCTTTTTCCAAATTGTTTACGACTGAATCATTCGCGCATTCGATTTGCCCGCCAATGGCGACCAAGGCCAATGAAACAACGTTCAATGTTCAAATTTATTTACACGCTCTGTCAGACTTGGAACTCAGAGAATTTATCATACTGATTGCGACTAACTCCACTTAAACTAGACTTTACGTCGTCTTGATAAAATTACTGAACAACCTAACTGTCTACTCTCTGACAAGACGCGTTAACATTCCTAGATTTCTTAAAGTTTCTACTATCCACTTGTGTTCTTGGATCGCAGCATCTACTCGTGCATTTTTCGAACTAGTTATAAATCTACTGCTTAAGGAGAAAAATCTTCAATAATGTTATCATGCGTGACAGTAGACAAAATGGCGTCACATCACGACGGTCGATTACTACTTGACTAGTGGACCATATAAGATTGTCGAATATTTCTCATTAAAACGCTCTAAGGACTTTGTGTTGTGTGTAAACGAATAGTTCAGAGTGAAGGTGTTACTGCTTCTATTATTATTATTATTATTAATTGCATCTAATATTCACAGATACTTTTGGATGGTTAGTGTCAGTGAATATATTGAGGGGTGTATTATTTGAAATAGCCAGCATAGAAATACTGTGTTGAATTTCCATTCCGTATTTACACCTCTTGTTGTTATTTTCCTAATTTTTAATGGGATATCACACGTGAATGTTCAAACAATCATGAATAGTTTGTCAGAGAGGAAAGAGAATAACAACTTGATACATTTTGATGTGTATATACATACGTACAGGCATAGTATTCCTCCATCTGCTTCTAACTACATTTTAGACATGTGGGCATATTTTCAATACTGATAGAGAGTTAGAAATGAGAATTGCCAACCAAGCAGATTTATACATCAAGGCGAATGGGAATAACACAAGACATTACTTTCCCATCATTTAAGTTTTGTTACATAGAAATTGATTACAAAACGATTTTATGCTTTATTTCCCACTTCCTTCAAATCCCCTTTTTTAAATCACCGAAAATACCCATTGAGCCATGAAGAAAATAAAAGACAGATTCAGCGAAGAAAATTTTCTTTATCGACGAAATCATCTTCAGAGGCTGTACAGTCGTATTTATACTTACAAAAATATAAAGTGGTCTATTATTGAGTAATAGGGAGTGACATAATTGATATAATTACTCAGAAGTGGCTTTAGAAGTGAAAATTAAAAGCTGTAAATTACGTGGTACTCAACGGCACAAAGATACAAATTTGATAAGGTTAAAATTGCTATTGAGTGAGGATAAAGGTATTTGAGTGTCAATTTAACAAGTATGAAGAGGGTGTGAAAATATACAAAAGGAGCATATGAGAGTGATAATAGTTAATTAATCACTAAAGCACAAGCAAACTAAAAGTGAAATTAGAATGAAAAGAAAAAATCAAAATATATTTTATTTTTTATTCATTTGCCTCTATGGGATTAGATGGTTTATAACAAAAATGGTGCACGAGGCAGTATTCGAGTCATATAACGCAGTCATATCTCATTATTCTTCATTCTTTGATTTTCGAGTAGGACATTTTTTGTGTTAGGAGCACGTCTCTACTGTAATTGGCTATCTGCCATCATTTAGGACTTGTACCATGACAACACACAAACTTCGATCTCCGCTCACCATGTCTTGTCACTCTTCCTGTCGCTTCTCATTCTACTTGCATTTGAGTATGTGTGTCGTGTGTGTGTTTTCACTCAACAGTTCGCATAGCGTATGTTCAGTTCATCTGCATTTCCCTTATGTATCCTTGCTGAGTAGCAGGTTGATGCTTGGTTTGCTGTCTGTCAAGGTTCCATATCGCTTATGCCTCCTGGCTGCTTGTCTTATTCCCACTGATGACGCCTAGTTGAAAAGTGGAAATAAGTATGAATATATTGTGATTAGATAGTTCAGGAGGGATTTTTAAACTATTTTCTATCAGTCTCTCATTCTCACAAGTCACTGTTACACAACAAATCGGCGTAAACTAGAAACTTGATAAGCACTTCTGTGGTTGAAGCAATAAAACGTGCACATACTTGTGAACACAGTGATCTACAAATGAAATCTGGACAACGTTGAAGCGTAAACCAGTGCAGCAGAATAACGTATTCAACATGAGTCTTCCTGTTATGGCAGTACTATTTATACACTGATGATTTGTCTAGTACATCTGAGTGTTCGTAGCTGTATCTCATCTTGAGATAAGAATTTGAAGCTTCCACCTTCATTTAATGGCATAAGTTTTCATAAAAATGATACTGATGGAAATGTGACTGGAGAAAAATAGTAGTAGGCTTGATAGCTAAATAATTCTCACAAAGTACGCTCCTTCATGAAGTCCTCAAGTGTGATGATTAGTCAATAAACACCGCTTCTTTTAACTTGAAAAAATAAATCTTATCTCACCTTGCGTATATGTTGAACTGAAAAAATATGTAGCAGATATCTTCAATTGTGGTAAGACTACTAACGTCAGGCAGAAAGTGCTAGGTAATGAAGAGCAGTCACTATATATATGGTTTATGAAGCTACGTTGACTGAGCTGACTATAACACGTGTTACGAATTCTGAGCAACGTTAACTGAAGTAGGGCTATGCTTGAAAAGAATAGGCACCAGTCCATGAAGACTGTGACACTTGGTTTGATGGAGAAGTTAATTTTGTGGTTCCTGACCTCTCAAGGCTGAGGAATAACGTTTGTTAATTACTGATAATGTGATTCACAGCTGTTCTCAGTGGTCTAATCACATTCATTGTTTGTATTCTCATGCATTCAACAAACCCAACAACTTCCTCCTTGTTTCTATTCATTCTTCTGTAGATTTATACTTCGAATAGCTCGTCTGAATTTTCTTTCTTGTGTTGTAAGTTACACAGATTGGAACTACTTGAGCTTCTGAACCTATGTGGAGACTTCAGTGTTGTTAATTCATTCATCCATTCAGACCCTCCTAGTGAGCAAAGGTATTTTTCCCAGATTTGAGTGTGTTTTCCACATGACAGCAATAAGAAGAGGAGCAACGTTACTTGATTTCGTTTAACTTTAAATTATTGTCTAACAGACCAAGTGGTTTAGCCAGAAAGTTAATTTACTATTACAGTACATCCATTTGAGTGTATATTTTACGCCAGCTTTGTGTTCAATCACTCCCAGGGTGTTTAGTCTAGGCATATGAATATGTTTATTAAGTGATTTTGATGGAATGCTCCACCTTATAGGTTTTCTAATAAAATATTACATTAACGCATTACATTAAAGTAATCTTTATGCACCTGAACGTGTTTCTGGTTGATTGAATGTGTATAAAAGAAAAGCTTTTAACTGAAACAGAACTTGTTGAATACAGGAAATATGTACATCAATTCTGCAGGCATATACATGCACACATAAATGTATGCACTGCTGTATAAATGAACAGTACTTTGTTCAAACGAGTATTAATTTCAATGGAGCATTTTAGATTGCTCATACAGAATAAGAAATTGGATAATTCGCTTCCGGCAAATACAGTCATAGTTATGCCCTTCTTCTGAAACTGATTTCTATCTACCACAGGGTATATACATATTGAAAAGTTATTTTCCACAGAAACATTGTGTGTTGATCTGTTTATCTCTGAGTTAATATCTCAGATGTAAATAATAGAATAAATGCGGAAGGCCGTCCAATGGGAAAAACGGTATTCTGCCCCAGAAATGATTGGAAATTAAATTCTATATTACTAGGTCACCCAACATTATTTATATTTGATATATTTATTTCCCCTGATGAAATTGAGCAGTGCATAAATAACAAAGTAAATAGGTTAAGATGATATTCATTGAAAATCCCAATTGGGACATTTAGAAAATCAACACAAGTGGTTCAGTGAAAAGACTCTTCTCAAAGGATTTATAATCAACTTGTCCACTCATATATATACAAATTATCAAGTGTTGGTGTGCAGGAATTTGATTGATTACATGTTTGCTCGTGAGTTGACATCAGTTAGGGGATCTCTATAAAACCTGGGAATACTAGATAGCTGTTTCGGCCTGTTATGGGCCTCTTCACAGCACATGCCTATGGAGGTTCGGACACAGGACCTTCCGGTTTCCAGGAGAGATCGTAGATCATTCTGTTACTGAGACCCTACTCATTGCTAGATCAATTCCCTATTCGTGATATAACTATATACCCAGCCAGTTTGGAAGATGGTTAACTAACCTCCCCCTGACCCCATGAACTTCGCTTATTACGATATCTGGTTTTAAGAGATGGTTTTTAAGAAATATTATCCCGTGAGGAATTTGAAACAAAGTGGTTAGTGCGCGAAATAAATAAGTCTGAAATGCAATGAAAAAAATATTGATTATGAATATAGCTAAAATGTTAGGGACAAAACAAAAAAGTCGTATATATAGAATAGGTCAGAGGATGTGAAGATGTTTGAAGAAAAGTTAAAATTATAAGACTAGTGGATAAATAAAACGTTACATAACACAATATGAAATTTGATAAAATTGAACTTTACATTACAATAAATGACTGACTTCGAATTACCGGTGAGATAGGTGAAATTATACCGGAAACAGTTTAAAGCGGCATGATAACAGGAGAATATACAAAGTGAGTAAACAAAACGAAAAAAGTGTAGTTCTAAAGTAAAAGTGAGATTGTCACACCTAACCATAGACGGGTCGGGACAGTGAGTGCTGGAGGGGTTGAATAAATAATCCTGTATACCTAGGTCTGATTCTTTTTATTTCGACTGCCGAAGCTTCAGCAATAGAGTTGAGTCGGATGTATAATGATTTGGGCAAGTTACTTTCTGTCTTGCAGATAACATTAAAAGAAGAGGGTGAGGAATGTCTACCAGAATTTCAATGACCGCGCTTGTTATATTCCTACTTCCAAATCTTTGCAACCGTGCAGAACAATATTCTTGCAGCAGTGAATGTCGGTTTCATCTATTGTGAGATCCTTCTTCTAAGGATATCGCCAGCCAAGTCAACTTGTATTTATCTATAAAACATGGTGGAAATCAATTTTCTATTGAGATTTTTCTTGGAAGATTTGACTATCCCTTCACAGTATCAGAACTACATATGCGCCGAAAGCTATTGGCCGGTGGTAGAATCAGGCTGTGTTTCCACCGAGTAGGTACCCATCTATAGAAATTCGTCAGCTTAGCATTCCATTAAAGACTTCTATAGATTGATCTGTTTTTTCAGAATTCCATAGGTCCTCCTTGATCGATAAAATGAATGTTTGACTAGTTCTACATTTCGAATGTGAATTGTATGACTGACTGATAACCGTCAAATGCATTGAATATAGTACTCAAATCACTATAATTATCATAACAAATAATAGAGGTGCCATATAAATACCTTTTGTACAACTGAGTACTTATCATTTAATTCCGATGATTCTTGTCACCTGTTTATATCCTTAAAAACAACTTCAATACAAATGTACAAAATATTTAATTAATTTAATGAGTTAGAAGATAAAGACCACTGCTCAGACATAAATTTTATGATAATGAATTCGTCCTGAATAATTTGCACATTAGTTTCAATGAAGTGTTAATTCCTTCTGTATCCAACATACGAATAAACCTTGAATTTCACTATGGCCACAACAAAAATGAATAGAAAGCGCCTTAATTGTGATTGGAGTGAAGGGGGTTGTGGTCATACAACCATGCGTCTATATGAATTTATAAATTGAATACATCAGAACAAGCCCTTAACTGATGTCTTCTTAAATATAGAAAATCGCCTTATTTAGACATTTAAAAAGGTAACGACAATATAAGCGAAGGGTTAATCTTTTCGGGGATATCATTCTCAAGCTGCACAATCTCATATACGCATAATATGTCTTTTTAGCAACAAAAAAAATATTTTCGAAGATGCCTCATTAGAACTGTAAATTTTGGATGGCAAATTACGTAATGCAGAAAGGATAAATTGGGTAGAAACTAAAATAAGGTTAAGTATGTAAGTTCAATAACGTAATCTAATTGACGGGGTTGAGTACAGCTCAACTAGAAATGAATTTTTAATTATTTGCTTGCAGGTATTCAACTGATTGGCTACCTGATTCCACCATGATCTGACATCGGTAAGAGAACCATTAAATTACCTGGAGGTACTGGACAGCTCTTTCGTCATAGTTCGAGACTTCTCGGCAGTACGCATCCTCTGATCCTCGTTCGAGCCCATAACTTTTGAGACACAAGGTTCTCGACCTCGTAGACCATTAGGCCACTGAGACCGGATCCGACCTAATCCAATGGCCAGACCATGAATTCCAAATTCTGCCAATTCACAACATTGTGTGACCAATTAGCACTGTCTTCGATGAGTAGCTCTTCTCACCTACTCGCCACGACTTCTGATTAGAACCCTAGGTAAATGTCTGAATAAGGCCAGTCGCCAGTGGCCATCAGATAAATAATTTTCGTAACTTCGTTGGATTGGTTGCAGGATTACATCATCAGCTGACATCAGTCATAGGTACCAAAACCTGCGGATTCAATGAACGTTGGGGCAAGAATATATTTTACAATTAAGAAACAAGCAAGCAAGATAAAGACGAAACAAAAATAACGTATTTGGTGTTAAGATAGTTCATGTCTATTGCAGGTTTAATGACTGAATGAACATGTGATCTGCTATTGCTTCCGCAGTTTGAAGTAGTTTGCTTCGTACTCTTTGAGCGTATTCTGTGGATGACTTTGAAGTTACTTTTTGGTTTTCCTGGGTGTTCCGCTTAGATCAAGTGTTCAAGGATAGAGCTGTAAATAGAGGGATCTTGATTCTCCTTGGTAATACCATGAGTGTGAGTGTTTGATGATACGTTTGAATAGTAAAAGCTGGGTAGGGCTGACATACGTAGCTCCACACCAGCAGATTAATTTGCACATGCACATTGATGAAGTCAACAGTGATAGCTTTACCTTCACGCTCAAGCGAATCACAGGTTTCGTAGATGAGTTTAGTCGCAGTTCAGGCACGAAGAAGGTTTTCTCCAGTGAGCAGGACAGGGTTCTCCCAAAATTTCTGCCGATCAGTTTCCGTTGAACTGCAGATTCAAGTAGAAACACTTTTTGAGGAGAGAAATTGTGAGTGGTTTCGGTGGTTTAGGTTTCAAAGATTCAGAAAGGGAATGGATTGAGCGAAGCATTATTGCTTTCACTTTTCAATTAGTTCCTTATCTCTGACTCTACTCAAATATGTATCTGTAGCTTCTTTATTACAATACAGAAACGTTTAACAATCTAGTGGTAGTTTGTTCCATTGTTAACCATAAATAATGAATACCAACACGTCAGACGGGTAATATTTCACAAGGGAAATCAATACCAACAATTACAGGGTAGAAACGACTACAACAAGTCGATTTCATAATGCATAATTAAATTTTGGAAAAGTGGAAAGGAAATAAACAATAAGCGGAAGTTCCAGTTGATTATGTGATAGGCAATTGAAAATGAAGTAATCAGAAGAAGACAAAATAATAAAGTGGAGAGAAACTATGCTAATTTAGATACTATCCCGCCCAAGTGAGTTGACAGCATCTCTCACTGAGCCTTTATGTTCTGTTGCCTTTGTACACCAATATGTATGACAGGTACATTTATGATCAGAATGTTCCCAGCATGTTGCGAAAAATGCATCACACATTTCACATAAATTAACTTTTTCTTATTGTTTTGCCGAAATATGAACAAATATCAGGTGTCTTTCTCAAAATATTTTGTCAGTGTCTGTGTGCCAAGAAGTACTCATGTTAAACGAAGTTGATCACCGGTGTTTGACTGCATACAGTGGTTAGAATGAGAATGATAAAATTGCCTACGTTCCTATTAGTGTGACTAATCACCTTTTAACTCTGAGAACTAAACTCAGTGACATCGATAAACTGTCATAGGCTACAGAGAATAATTTATAGGTAATATATTGCATACGCTGGTCATTGAGGGGTGGAGCGCTCACCAACCACAGAGGTAGTCCGAGGTTTGCTCCTTGATTGACGCATTGCTAAACCTTTCAAAGCATGTGGTGAAGCCAGTAACGAAGGAAGGTTAGGCGTTGGGATATCAACCTCAACCCGTAGAATTAAAGCTACTGCTACAGAAACTTGAAAACTGAAGGTTGAAGCACTATGTTCCATTCAGAAGGTGAGTGAGTAAATAAAATTATCCATGAGATGTATTCAGCATGAATCTTGAAAAGAGAAGCGATGGATAAGGGTACGAGTAGAAGAAGCTATTGATTCATGTGAAAGAACAAGGAGAGCATGCGAGGGGTACAAAAAAGGTAGTTTGACAATATAATTTCTGCAAATAGAAATTTCTATGATAGGCTTATGCATTTTGCCAGTGCAGTATAGCTCCTGGTTTATTCTTACAATCAAGTTGAAATAATTTCACAGCTTTGACGTCAAGTTCTTAGTTAAATCCCTCGGGGACTTTTTATATCTTGTAATTTATGGCCGTACAATTTACGCAAAATATGAAAATTATGGTAGGCATTAAATACAATTTTTTTTTAAATGACGCAGTAATGTATTTAATGGACGTAACAGATAGTCTGTTCACTCGACAAATGAACACATTCTGATGAAGCAGACATCAAAATATTTTATTTTTTTAATCAAAAGCGAGTTCATATTATTAAATGTGTAAACCCTGGGCACTGTGGTAGTAAGTAATTCAATATCAGTTTCCTTATTAGTTGTATCACAGACACAGTGAAACAGTATTATTCAATGGATGACGTTTCGAACAAAATGTATTATTCATAATCATATAAATTATCATCACACGACTTCGAAACTTGAGTTTTATAGTTTTCTTTGTTCTCTCCTATTTTTCGGTGGGGGTAGTAGAATTTTCCAGATATCTGAGACAGGTGTTGAGTCATTCCTATTAAATGTATTTGCAGCTGCTTCGATAAAGAAAGCTTCTGTTATCAATCTCTCCCTCCACCCTGTGACATTAGATTTTAAAACTTTCATCTTATCCCATCCCATCCTATTGCATGGTTGTATGTGACTGCATGTAGTGCTATAGTTGAGCTGTTCTCCGGATTTCTTATCCTATTCTGGTGAAATAATCTAGATTTTTCTAGGTTTCCATGTTTCGCCAGTACCACTAAACCCCTTCTATTATTTGGCTTATGTATTTGGCTGGACATTCATTGCACCGTATTAAATAAAATGAATTGTTTTGTTTTAAAGGCTCTGCAGGACCGATCCTTAAACCGAAAAGCTTGTTTCTAATTGAGTTCGTGGGTTTGAATGCCATGCACTTTTATTCTTGGCTTGTTAACAATTCTGCGTAAGGTTTCTGAAGTTCGTTCCCTGTATGGAATTACTACTGATGATTTAGATTACTTATTGTTGGTGTTGTTTTGCGAACATTTGACTTGCAAGTCGTCATTAATATTATTATCATTATCACTGTTACTACTATCATTATTTATTTTATTTCTATATTTCCCTACATATTTCGGGAATAATTTATCAGGGTAATTATTAAGTTTCAAGGCTTATCTTATATGTATCACTTCCTGTCTTGGATTTTCCTTGGTACTAATTAAACATTTCACATATCATATTTTTACTGACACAGGATGGGATGATCGGAAGTTCAAATATCTGTTTGAATGTGTGTGGGTTTCCTGTAAACACTAGTGTTTAACTTCCCATCATCTTTCCTTTTTACATTGGAGTTATTGGTTATTAGATTCGAGGAACTTTTAATTTCAGCTTATAAAAGCGGATGTGTGTTAATAAAACTCAGGACCTGATGTGATTGGGTGACGATTTCAGCTCACTCATTATTCAGTCAGTTATATCGGAATTTATTCATCCGTGAATTCTAATTTCCCTCAGAAGTCTCATAATTTGTGAATTTTGCGCTGATTTCTGACCACCCGATGGATTACCACTAATCTTCATGAAATATCATAGACATTTGAGTCCATTATGTCAAGATGAAGTAGATGCACATTGATGAAGTGTCACGAATCGAGAGAGACTAGAATTCATGAGTGTAACACCATGTAACTGCATAATAATGATTGGTCGAAATCAATAGTTGAATACTACACACGAATAAGTAGTCCTCATTAACCACATCGAATTGATTTAAATACCGGAAGGTTTGTTTGATCGTCTTTTATCACAGCTCATCATAGGTGTACCGAGTTTAACTTAACTCAGAAAGACAAATCAATTCAAACCAGCTGATTGCGAATTTGATCTTATAAATTACCGATACTAAGAAAACGCGTGGTGTTCAACAGACATGTCTTTTTGAGATGATTTAAAATGAGAAAACCAATGATGAGCTGAGCTCTAGAAAGTAAACTGACGGTCCGGTGTCTAAATATAGCTAGCAAGCATTACTGGTTGGTGTGCATCACATTCATTCAGTCCTATTTGGTATCATTCATTAATGCTTGCTTACCTGAATACTGTGTCTAATCCAGTTGCCATGATGCTTGATGAGCTTGACTTGCTATCTGACGCTCCTGGACTTGATAGCTGATATTGTTGGTATGCGACGCCAATACTACGATGAAACAGATATTCTGTACCCTGATATTCATTAGAAATCGGTATACTCAAGTTAGCCGTGATATAATCGATACCGTCTCTCATTCGCTCAGTTAGAAGTCACTTTGTCGACAGCAGTAATATACTACCGCGAACCCAAGTTATGCGAAGCTTTTGTTGGATATTCTAAACTTATATCGAGTTTTTTCGCTCTTATTTGAAGCAGCCATACTGATGGACACCCATGAAATTAAAATCTATGTTCAAGATTTCCTATCAAGTACTTTGTAGTAGAAATTTTGTTTCAAAATCCATCCCAACAACATTAAGAGAATTTTACACTTATTTGGATGTTGCAGTTTAGTTCGTTATTGTTATACATTGTATCCTCGAATGTATCTCAATCTACTCGCATTCATATACAATCTGTTGACTCGATCCTTATTAGTTGCCTTTTTCAGTGTTTAATCTCTAATTTTTAACACTTTGATATGTGGTAGTTGTGTGATAGTGTGTTATTTAACGATTGAATTTTGTTTGAAGTGGTGAAGGTGATTCTAACCCTCAATAGTCTGTGTTAGCTGTTGATGTTTGATTCTCATAGGAAGAGTCACTGATTCCTTGTTGTTGACAATATCCTCCTCGATTCTCAGTACTTCTAACAGTTGAATTTAGGTTGACGAATATTGTTCTTCAGTAGTTGTTTTTTCCTTGAAAATTTATTTCGTCCCTATAGCAGCCTAACAGCACTTTTGAGGTGATTTTGAGTTCTTTATGTTATTGTTGAATAGTCGGACACATAGATCTAACAACAAATAACCGTCGTTTCGCTGTTTTTAAAGCTATTAGAAATTATTCATGTTTGGAGTAAGATTTGACAGCTATTTAGCAAGTCTTAGATATCGGTTTCCTACGTTCATAATAGAATGAGTCGATTTTCAGTTGTAATATGGCTTGCATCATCTAATATCACTGAAAATTCCTTTATTGCTCAACGTATATTCATAAGATTAAATATCTTTATAGCCATTAATATTCCAGATGGCGAATTTTAGCACTCAGACAGCTTACGTCATCTACAATGTAATGTCATAATAAAATGTCGTCAGTAGTCTTTTAATAATTTCGCTTGACGTTGAATAAACAGCGCAAGTAAATCCATCCAGTGATAGAAATACAACAAAAGGGAGTTTCAGAAAACATTTTTGAAACTGATATTAGTATTAGAAATCGAGATATGTTGAGAGTTCCTTCATTGCTTCTCCCTGAATTCAATTTAATTATTGTAATTCATTTCTATTTTCGTCTTAATTATGCTAATTGCAGCGTGTTAGGCTAAATATACGCTCCACACATAACCTGCTATATTTAAACACTCAACGTTTTTCATAGCTAATTTTCTTATCAAAAACAGCAGTATATTCAAAGATGTATCATAAGAGTTGTAATTTTCAAGTAAAAAATTATGTAAAAAAATGCACTACACGTTTATAATTCCATTTTGACTTTCTGTTGATTGATTGGCATTTGTTGACATGTTCGTCCTCATTCTGGATGTTGATTAGCTTGAGGTAAGCTGCTGAATGGTGACTAGCAGTGTAATCCACTACGAGCATTTGCTCCCACTGAGGGCTCATCACCTAGTTGTACCTACATTCTGTTCCTCATTAAGTGGTGGTCTTCCCACTGAAGCTGGAACCCAATACTCGTCATTTCGAACTCTTAATCGTTACCACTTAGATCCATTGCGCCACGAGACCCACCTCCCATGCAAACAGGTGTCACTTATTATTTGACTTCCCCATAGATTGATCAGATCATGATATCCTGCCTCTGTTGGCTTACTGTCTCCCAGTACGGATCCTTTGACATTCAGCGTCTTAAACGGTGGGTACTAGGTATGAGCCTAAATAGAGACATCATCACTCACTGAGGAACACAGACATGTCCAGTGACGAGTTACAAGTAGTATGAAACATGTTTGCCGAATTCCACAGAATTTTTTCAAGAAACATAATTTTTTACACAAAATTTACAAGTATAATGACACGTCATTAAAAGGTGCTCCTTTTCTTTCTCGGAAAACTCTGTCCACAAGAATCATACTCCAAAAATTCCCCCCGACAGTTCAATGTTAGAATGACGTTGACTCACTCAAACTTGATGGCATTTGAAAACATCACAATATCAAAATGTCGTATAACCGCAAAAAGAACCACTGGATAAACAAGGGCAAAGAGAAATAATAAGGATCAAGTCAACATATGCTATGCAAATGACGGGCAAGTGAGATACAGTCTAGAAGAATAGAGGATAAAAGTTATCAAGAAATTTGGCTGAAACATCCAAATAGCTATGAATAAGTTGCTTGGCGGGACTTCAGAAATAATGTTTCTCTCACACTCAGTGGTTCTAAAATACATCATTCAGAATTTCTTCTGCATGTTATTCACCTGATGAGTCTGAACAACTGACTTCGAAATTAAGTCTACAATTCTCTGAATATTGCACATTATTGAATAATTTGTCTGTCTGCTAGTTCTGGTTTGACTTCGTCTATTTTCGTTCATTATCAGCCTTTGTAACATTTAGTGAACAGAAACATCTAAAGGGAGTTATTGCTCCACAGCATATCTCTAAACTGACGTATGATGACGTCAAGTTAGAGTTTTAGGCCTTCATAACATTTGCAGCATCATTATTAATTGTTAGTGGTAAGTCCTAGTTATAACTCGCAAATAATTACTTGATGTAAGTATCTGGAAAGGGTACGCAAATCAACTAGTTAGGCTTGTCAGCCATATGAAATTGTTCGCATCAACATGGTGGCCGTTTTGCTGATGGAATTACCTGCAGTTCACCTGAAGTAACTGACGTCCGGAAATCTATAATCTGGTTGATGACATTGCCCAGCGAATTGACAGAAGTTACAATTCATGGGCCATTCGAATATGTCCCTATGCTGGGTTGGTCGGGATTTGCTCACCTTGCAACTTTGTAGTCCTCAGTGTATTCCGTGGTACAGTCATTGGTGCATACTATTGAATAGTCTCAAATAGAACGAAACGGCTTTCCAGCACTTCCTGGTATTAAGCCTTTTGTCACTTGGAATCTTAATTATCTAAATTATGACTATTGAGCTAATTAGTAAAACGAATCCACGTTTTTCTGCCAACACAAGTCGTCCAGTGCTTGTCATCATTTTACTTTCAACTTCCGAATGTCGCTTGAAGAGAAATTAATAAAAAGCTTATTATTGTGAGGTGCTCGACAGTTGTGAATCAGACCATCCCACTTAAGTAACATGTGTATAAATTAGTTGTAACGCCCATAGTTTGATACTCTTTCTCCCGGCATTAGTCGCAGCACATTAAACAATACGGTCTACAGTAGTATGTTTGATTTAACTTCTGTATTATAAAGCAAACATAATTGCACTAGTCATTGCAACAGAATATCGTCTCTAATTTTCGCTAACACAGCAATAAAATTGTCAATACAAAAGTCTAAAGTAAATCCATGCTTTCCCTTATTTCCTGTTACCTTGTGACTCAGACGTACTTTGTATCAACCTATTCTTTTATGGCTGTGTTATCGACCTGATAACTTAAAAATATAATAATTTGATAAATTCTGTAGTTTTTGATAATTCGATTTACGTGGACAACTGTTGTGAATGGTCGTATCTGCACTAAAACAGACAGGATATTTTTTGAACATCAAAAAGTGTTTCAGATCATAGAAACTGATAAGCATCACGAGACTGTCCTTTTTCCGTCTGATTTATTCGCATAGTAATTTCGGAAATGTCCTGATACCTTATTCAGTTATTTAAAGAATTATTTTACTACTTTTATTCAGATAAAGCGACAGTTATTAAGTGATTAACTGAATATAGGCAATCTTCATTCTTTGAAAGTGAACAGACTGCTAAAATTATTCATGAATTAACTGTTGAAAAAGCCTGTCTATTAAAAAGAAACATGAGAGAATCAATAAGTAAATTATCACAGCTTTTAACAAATTAGCTACAAACTGTGACTAGTCGAAATGTGTTTCAGCAATGCTAGGAAGATGTGTACAGAATACAGTATTATTTATAAGGGTCTTATTGAGAATGACTACCACCTGTAATTTCATATCGAAGTATGGAAGTGAAGACTCGTCCAAGCAGAAACCAAAAACTGTCGAAAAGAAACCAGTTTTCATTTGTCTAGCATACACGCTTGAAAAATGTACAACATGAAAAAGAATCGAGGGTTCATTGAAGAGAGATTAATTCCTGTCGTCAGATGGATTCTGTCTTAGAAAACGATATGCTCATTAATTCAGTCACAAGTAAATAAGTATCTCGCTATTGTCGTCTGCAGCACTTTTCCTAACTCACTTCAACTAACAGTAACAAATGCTTAGGAAAGACTGATGAGAGAGCTTCTGCTAAGTTGCCATAACATTCCCACGAAAGTCTTCATGTGATAGGTAGCAAAGTGTACCTTAATGCAATTACTAGACACTCTGGTAATTTTACTTGTTTATTTTCATATCACTTTTGTGTTGAATTGTGTGTTATAATGCTCTACCTCATTTTGATTTTCACCTAATGAATTCGAAACTCACCACTACCTTTCAAAACGTACTTAATTGTATGTCTACGTCATAATTTTGCTTCACTCTCCTAATCTCTGGAGCTTTCCATCCTATTGTGGACATTTTAATTCCGTTGTCCTGTCTCAAGGAAATGGAGACGTAGCCTACTAGATACAAAGTTGAGAAGGGGAGTGGATGTGGGCTTAGACCATCATCTAGTTCACAGAACCTTCAATAGTTAAGAACAATTGGAGACGGGTCAGTGTAATTCAAGATCAATTTTCAGAATCTGAAAGATAAAACTACGAGGGATACCTTCACTACAGATCAGATCAAAGCAAAGTTTGATACACTGCGTAGCATCACTAAGGAAGGAAGCCTGCATTGAAGAACATTGCGACTCTTTGAAGGTGAAGTTCAACAAAACATGTACAAATGTTGTAGGAAGAAAGAAGAGACAAAACAAGGTTTGGTTCTCAACGGACACCTACCTAGAAGCTAATCGAGGAGAGGAGGATGATGAAATAGAAGATAAATCAATGCAGAAATAGACAACTGAAGGAGAAGCTGAGTTCAATGTACACGGCACTGAATTAAGAAGAAAAGAAAAGAGGCAGTTCTGCAGCAAACAATAAAAATTTCAACCACAAAATAACTATCGCTTTCATCATATATTATCCCCATATTCAAAGAGAGTGATATCGCATTACACAAACAAAAACAATTCCCAGGCGTTTGAAATAGCGGAAGAGTATCCCTTTCTGAGTAAATCTCAGTGAAGCGTTAGCAAATGTGTTATAGAAAACAACAAAACGCCTTTAATCAACAAATCTCTCAACACGAATAAGAAGAAATGATTTTAGTTTTTTTTCTGTTTTATGCCTCAGAAACTTAGAACAATCGTAAATTATTTTTCTCGTATTAATTACAAAAGACATTTTGCCACATCTCCCCATTAACTGTTATTCGTAAAAAGCACTGACGTACTACTTATTATGCAGTATTAAGTATGTAAACAGGAGCATAACGGATATCTCATAAATATCATAAACTTAAGTCTTATAAACTATGAAGTGTGAGGTGTTATTATTTTCATTAATTCATTTCTTTTATCAGAATAATCCAAGCCTCATCAAACGTATTCATACGCATGTTTATTTTGGCCATACAAAGCCCGTAATTAATTCACTACGTACACAAATAAGGTGGGAATTCTTAGATAATTCGATGAAATCACGGCGTTCACTTTATCGTTCAACCGATTTATCTATTCGTACTGACAATAAAGCTGAGACTGTGAATGTCGGATAGGGTATTGCGATACATTCTCATCTGATAGCAGTTTTATTTGAGTAACATGTTAACCTAAATCATTGGAGATAATTTAATTTAAAGACACACATGAATGCTGTGGTAATGTACAGCCACTACTTCGAAATAGACATCCAGTGCTCAACGGCTGTCAGTGGTTCACTAAACGATGTTGGTTTCAGTATACATCTTTCTTAAAATTAAGGATGCTATAAACCGTTACACGTTACTCAACTTTGGCATACTTAACCTCAACAATGACCCATGAACTAACACATCACGCATGCCTCAGTTCATTTAGCTTTACAAGTAGCCATCTAGTAAATATAACATTAGAATGCATAATCAAGAACTTGTTGATTTCAATACTTCTTTACCTTCGTCTTGGAAGAAAATGTACAAAGTTAGCTTCAGTAGCTTGATTTGAACAGCTACACACCTTCCAATGACTTATGTAATTGATATACATACAGATCTATGCATTTTCAAGACACCAAACAGGTTATAATTTTCCATTATTGTTACAGTAATAATAAAAGATGATTGAATCAAATTTACCGAAATAAGTAGTATCCTCAGATCGAAGAAACTGAAATTCATCAAAAGACAGCCTTTTTCCATGTGATCTTAAAACATTTCGCACAAGTGAAATTACTTAGTAAAGGTATTCGCGGAAGTATTTGCTCTCTCCATTCAAATTAAGTGACAGTTATAAAGTGATTAGTTGAATATAGGCAAACTGTATTCGTTAGAGGTGAACAGTCTGCCAAATTATTCATGAACTATCCATTGACAACGCCTATTTATTAGTAGTAAACATAAACGCATCAGTACGCAAATTATTGCAGTATTTGCTGAATTATCTGCAAACTGTGACTAGACGAAATGCGTTTCAGCAATGCTAGGAAGGTATGTACAGCATATAATATTATTTATAAGGACCATATTGAAAATAGATATCACTTGAGATTTCATAATCAAGTATGAAAGTCAAGAAACGTCCAAATCGAAAGTAAGAGCAGTTTCAAGAAAAGTGAATTCTCTGTCCAGCATAAAAACGTGAAAAAATGTGTCAACATAAAAAGGAATTATGATGAGTTCATTGAAGACAGAGTATTTCCTGTCATCAGATGGATCCTGTTTCTTAAAAACGATATGCTCATAAAATCAGTCTCAGGTGGATAAATATCTTGCCAATGTCACTCACCAGTCAAAATACTTCACTTAATATCCAAATTTAAATGTGATTCTCATCATTGAACGTAATACAAAATTTTACACACCTTTTAGAAATAAAGAAATATAAAAATAAAAATAATAAAAAAGACAATAAAAATTTTTGAGCTAATTATTCGTGTCCCAATCGATGCATGGTGTACGAGCCTAACTGGTACCTAGAACGTCCTGAGTTCGAACCTCGAAAGACGAATGTCGATGAATTGAGAATTGACCCGGTTAGGCTACAAACAGTAAAGAAATTAGTCCATAGGTTGATGTGATATTTTTCAGCATTAAAATTGTGTTTTTTGTTAGCTTTCCGTGGTCTACCTAAACCACCTAGCTATCTATGGAGTAATACTCGGCTACTGTTATCCGTTCTTTTTGAGTTATCCTTGGATAGCAACACGAAACGATTTCCAAGTATGGCTGTGAATTTTAATAAGAGAATAAAGAACAAATACGTCGTAGTGGATTGAGCTGTGGCTTAATATAATGTTTTGCTGATGAATATTTACTTGACGATTGTGTAGTGATGGTGAATAATCTTCAATGAAAGATACCGATAAATCTGTTTTATGTTTAAACATAATTTCCACAATCAAAATGATATTCATGGCTTCAATATAAGAAGCACGTGAGTACAGTTCGTTCCTCAGGGACTTAATCGGGTGATAATACTCAAGTGATATTTAGTAAATTTAACTCTTTATCCTCTCCATGAATGGAAAATAAAAAACCCTAGTAATTGAAACAGAACATCACGTTCAGTGGCTAGACTGCACGATATCAAAGATTTTTTTCTCTCGAATTCAGACTGTCCTTATCACCTCAAGTACACTCTTGATTTTTTCAGATACTCACTAATTAATAATTTTCTACTCCTCCACTGCAGATAACAGCACACGTTTATGAAAAGTAATAACAGACTCCATTAATTTTTATTCAGCAATTTTTAAGCTTCTAATGAATTCATTCTGTAACACGCAGCCTTTCATCTTCACATTAATTAATCTACCACATTAGTCCTCATTTTCATGGTTCTAATAGGAAATGCTGCTGGTTTTATTGTGGTCAGATATGCAGGTGATGTCATCTAAGTGAATATGCTGGTTTTGCCGAATATCACTCCACAATATTCGTGCTGCATGTTTCTAGTTAATAAGTGTTTTATATAAGGCCATTCATCAAACGCCTCGAATGGCATTTCAAACCTTCTTAGGGAACCATTATTGATAAAGTAAGAATGAACAAATTTGATGTAAAAATGTAGAATATTCTGTTTCACAGGTTTGCATCAGCTTCAGACCACCTGAAATTACAGTGACTGTGAGAAAATGACAAAAGCACACCTTGATGTTCAAATGGTACTAGTAAAAATCGTATAAAAGTGTACGCATCCGAAATGTTGGCACTAAAATCTTCTCCTTTAATTAACCATCACTTTATACGCCTTTCAAATTTGGCGAAATATCAATTTATGCTGATAATTTGTTCTTCCTTGCTTCACGAAAATTTTTAAATGTTGTTTTGGGAGGATTTGAGTGTTTAAATGATTGATTACAAGCAAATATGGAGTCGAGAAGCTTGGAAAAAACAGCAGGGAATACTGGACAGCTGTTTTTCCCCAGTTATCGACGTTCCAGCAGTACTCATCAAACAGAGTTCTAACCGATTACCTAACCAGTTGCACGGTGATCTCGTAGGTGATTCAACCATGAAACTTCGACCCAGTGGTCAATGAATTCCGATAAATGCTAAATCGTAGAGGTCCTTTGTTCCAGCTATGCTTAATGATTGCCAGTAAACAGTCTGAAATAGGAAGAAACTGCAATCTAGCTCTCTCTGATCTCCCCATGGTTCTTCAATTGATATCAGAATGTGATGAATCCTGTTATGAAATGTTTCATGTTCGGTTTGTAGTGTTTATGATGACCAATCAATCGTCTTACTTACACACATTTATTTTCCTTTAATCTATAATCTTCTTGTTTAGCGTGTGCTAAGCGGAAGACGAGTGTTCCTAATTGGTCAATAGTTTATATACAAATACTATATTACTGTTCTCCGTTCTTTTTGAGTTATCCCTAGATAGCAACACGAAGTGGTTTCCACCAATCACTGTGCATTTCAAAAAAAATAAAGGAAATACGTCAAAAAGGGATGAGCTTTGTTACAGATAGAATGGCGTTGCATAATATGGTGTATTGTCGATGAATATTCACTTGAAGATTGTGTACTGATGATGAATATTCTTCAATGAAAGAAATCTATAAATCTGTTTTATGTTTAAACATAATTTCCACAATCAAAATGATATTCATGGCTTCATTCTATAAAAATTTCTGAGTACGTATTGTTCCTCAGAGACATAATCAGGTGATTATACTAAAGCGATATTTAGTAAAGCTAACTCCTTATTCTCTTAATGGAAAATCAAGAAGCTTAACAATTATAACCGAACGTCACATTCAGTGGCTAGACTACACGATATCAAAGATTTTTCTCCAATTCAGACTGTCCTTATCACTTCAAGTACACTCTTGATTTTTTCCAGACACTCACTAATTAATAATTTTCTACTCCTCCACTGCAGATAAGAGCACACGATTTTGAAAAGTAATTACAGACTCCATTAATTTCTATTCAGCAAATTCATGTGCTTAGTGAATTCATTCTATCACACACAACCTGCCATGTTCATATAAATTAGTCTATTGCGTTAGCCCTCATCTTCATGGTAGTAGAAAATTATTAATTAGTGAGTGTCTGAAAAAATCAAGAGTGTACTTGAAGTGATAAGGACAGTCTGAATTGGAGAGAAAAATCTTTGATATCGTGCAGTCTAGCCACTGAACGTGACGTTCTGTTTTAATTATTAAGCTTGTTGATTTTCCATTGAGAGGATGACGAATTAAATTTAATGAATATCACTTTAGTATATTCACCCGATTGACTCTCTGAGGAACAAATTGTATAGAAAATCAAAACAAATGATTCAGCGAAGAGACTCTTTTCAACGAATTTATCATCAAGCTGTACAATCGTATATATATGGTATTTTTAAGAAGTTATATCCGGTGAGGGAATTGAATCATAGGTGTGAATGCATAAAATAATAATAATATGAAATGCAATTAAAACTAAAATGTTTGTGATTATAATCGTAGTTAAATGTCAAGTGGCAAAGCAAATTAATGTCATATATAGAATAATTCATAGGATGGATAGAACTTGAAAAAGGTGTGCAATTATAAGATTAGTAGACAAATCGAATAAAATAAAAACGTTACGTAATATTGTGTGAAATTTAATAGCATAGAATTTAATGTTGCATAAAGGAATTGATTTAGAATGACAAGTGGAACAAGTGAAATAATACCGGGGACAATTAAAAGTGAGAGTAGTAATAGTAACAATTGACTTAATAAGGAAGAGTATACAAATTGAATAGACAAAAAATGAAAAAATGAAAAATTGGTAGAGCCAAAATATGATTGGGGATTACCATACTTTAGCATAGAGAGATTAAGACCATGAAAGTTGGAGGGGTTGAACGAACTTTTTCTGTACACAGAGATCTGGCTTTTCTGTTTCGATAGCCAAAGATGGCTTCAGCAATACAGATGAGTCGGGTACGTAGGGATTTGTGTAAATTACTCTTTGCCTTGTAGATGACTTTGAAGGCGGAGGCTATAGAGATAGGGTGATCATTATCGACCAGATGTTCAATGATCGCGCTTCTTATTGCTCCACTTCCACCTTTTCGTAACCATGCTGGATAGTGTTCTTGCACCCTCTTGGACAAAACTCGTGTCGAACGACTGATATACCTAGCTCCACACGAGCAGGTGAATTGATAAACACACATAGAGTTGGTCAACAGCGGGATCTTGTCCTTCAGGTTATTGAACAATAATGGTCGACTAGTAAAGGCTATTCTCAGGGATGCAGCAGGGAATGTTCTTTCAGGACTGTGATATCCTTCGTTTCATGATATCGGAAGCTAAGTCCCCTTTGAATTCCAAGCTCATAAAAACTATCTTCTTGGGTACGGTTGATAAGTCACGTGTTTTAGGATTTGAATGTATATTCTTATCTATAAAACGTGGTGGAAATCCATTTTCTATTAGGATTTTCCTCAAGATGTATAATTCATCTTCCACAGTATCAGGGCTATCTTCGCTGAATCATTTGTTTTGATTTTCTATATGATACAATGGGAATTTTCCATGATTTAAAGAACAAATTGTACTCACGTGTTTTTTTAGAATGATGTCATGAATATCACTTTTATTGTAGAAATTATGTTTAAACATGAAAGAGATTTGCCGGTTTCTTTTATCAAAGAATATTCATCATCAGTACACAATCTTCAAGTGAATATTCATCAGCAATACACCATAATGAGCCACGCCATTCTATCTGAAGCAAAGCTCAATCCTCTATGACGTGTTTCCTTTATTTTCGTATTCAAATGCACAGCGACAGGAGGAAATCATTTCGAGTTGCTATCCAGGGATAACTGTTGTTTTTCTTCATCGGTGAAAGCTGCGTCCTTCAGTTCAATAACTGCTACGCATATATAGCATAAATGTAAAGTAACAAAAGCTTTTTATCTCAATATTTTACACTTGTACGGTACTCAAATATGTGATTTCGTGCAGCTGTATCCCTAATGTCCATTACAAATCACTTCAAGCTCATGTTCGACTGAAATCATCAAATTATTTACTCCACCTAATAGTGAAATATTAACACCGTCATTTTTAGTTTAAATTTATGGAGAACAAAATTCACTTTGAATAAGGATTTATTCAGAGAAACATTTCAATGTCATTTGGAACTTTCTACATAAATATTATCTGAAGAAATTTGGAAGTCATTCAACAGAAGATAAATTGAATCTCCTCATTAGAAAGAGACTTAGATCCACGCTGCCCACATATATATTGCCTGGACTGGTTTATTTTGAGAACATGGCTTCATCTTCTAGATGAATATGGTGAATACGCTCTCTTTTGTTGACACTGTTTGGATCTTGTGTAAACGCACATATCACGCTTCATGTAACATTTAGTGTCCGTCTAACCTTTATTTTCGAGATCTCTTAGATAATACTGATAATTTTTCTTAGGTCATCAATGAGTGAAATGTTTGACGAGAAGTCGACACCAGTTGAAGGACCATTAGAAAACTTGGGAGAGTGGACAGTGTTTTTCCTATTTGAGACTCTTCACTGTATGCGCCACTGGAGTTCACGTTATAAATATTGAAAACTGATAGTAGCTGGAGTCCATTGACTTGTGACTGGATGCTCCACGAACTAGCCTTGTAACCGTAAAGTCATGGGTTCAAACCTCGATGTGTGCGTATTGGGAAAGAGTCACAAACTAGCACGAAAAATCTAATCAATATTCACAGGTTTTCTAACTGTTCCGCTGCTGAATCCAACTAGTAATCGAACCTGTAGCTAATCAAGTCCATGCAAATCAACAAATGATCATTACTAAGTGTCAAAATTTTCCTTGAATGTCTCACTTCTACCAACAGATTATCCAAAATAATATTCAGCTTATTCTCCCTGTCACTTAAACATTTCATCAATCACAGTAATACTGAAACGAATTGGGATGGCCCGAAATATGAATATCTCGATGACCATATTGATTTTATTCAAAGATTCGTGCTTAACACCCTAAAGTTCTCCCTTTACATGATAAACTACAACATTGGGAATCCCACTTTATGAATTTCACCTTGTGATAAATCAAATAAACAAACAGACGGTCCCTTAAAGCGTAACATCTATAGGAAAGCGACGTTGAATGGACAATACACCCACTTCCATGGCTTCATACCTATACAATATAAGCGCAACCTAATTAGTTGTCTTAGTCATAGAATTAGGCGCAAATATACCGACGACTGCATTGAAGAAGTAATAGAAAATCTCACAAGCGCCTCGCTACAGAACGACTACCCTACCAAATTTGTAAAGAAGTATATCCATGAAACTACACACAAAACTAAGCGAGACACAGTAAGTAAGAAAAAGCTTTACTTAAATTTACAATTCAAAGGTGATATATCCAGCGACATATTAAACCGTAGATTAACGATAGCTGTTGAAAGAACATACAATGCCGCAAAACTGCATGTCACTTTCTCAAACAAACCGATATTGACACTGTGCATTAAAGATAGATTACCCAGAATGACGACATCAATGTGTGTATATAAATTCAACTGCTCCTGTGGAGCTAGTTATATAGGTCGTACCCAAAGGAATTTATGTTTACGCACTCGTGAACATTTTCCTGTTAGGCTTGGGAAAAGAGCGACCAAACCATTAAATAGTGCAATTCTGGCTCATCTAGTGGATAGCGAACACAGCATCAAAGTAGAAGAGTCATTTACAGTTGTGCATCAAGTACCGAACAATCTCCCCAAAGGCACACGATTACGCCTCCTAGCCATAGCTGAGGCTTTAGAGATTAATAGAGAAAGACCAAACTTATGTGTACAGAAAAAACTTATACACTCTCTCTGTCTACCCTGACCCACTATAAGGTCACCAGGATCATAATTTTCCGTATTATTATTACCATTATTATCATTCTGTGATATCGTGTCTTTATTATCCATTTCTCCACCCAGTTTATTTCACCACCTCTGTAACATCTTATTACAATTTACAATTTAGCCTCTTTATTTTATCATTAGACATTATCAGTCAGCCCTCACATTCAGTGTCCCCTTTGTTAATGTGTGTTTGTATGTATTTTGGGGCTATTGCATTTCTCTCACCCCAATGACACTTGTATTCTGTTGACTATAAAACAGCACTATATCACCCAATTGTTAATTCACACTTCATCACATTTTTTTGACTATACACCCTATACACATTTGATTGATTGACCATGTTAACTAATGGACTATCATCTCAACTTACACATGCACCCCAATACAGTTTCTGATATTATTTTCATTTGCCTTTATTGGCTATATGTACTCTATCAATCATGGATTTATAACTGTAGAGCCTGAAGAAGAAGTTATCGAAAACAATTCTTCGCTCAAAATCTTGTTTTAAATAAACAATTCTACCACAGTGTCCATGTTGTACAGATATAAATTAAAATATGCTTGTGTCATACAGAGAAGTTGATTAAGTATGTAAATCACAGCAAAACAAACTTGTCACGCTTTCATTTCAGCCTTCAATAGGTAGACAGGAAGCGTTGAGTTATGATTTAAATTTCCTCAGCTTGTCGGTTCTATGTGATTGCACATTACATGCTCAGAACAATGCTTTGATCACTTTGTACGCTACGTTCGGCTGTAAATGTAAAAGTAAGGGAAGCTTTTTATCCGAATATTTTACACATGTACAGTATACGGCATACTATAAGAATATTTCAGCCTTTTTTTTCAAAAATACTTTCATAGTTTATAGCAAAACACTTGAACATAAGACACATTCAAATTCAGGAAAGCAACTGGATTCAGAGTATAAAACCAGATTACAGTATGTAAATAAAGTTTGTCCATTCAGCTGTCCACCCAAAAAATATATCAAACATATCATGCATGCGTTATTAGCTGTAAATTACTTGTCACAGTGTACATTTGAATTTAATGTTTTTTATGAATGAGAAACGATTTTCCGTTTGAAAATGGTAACTAATTATAACTTGAAGTGCAAATTCTGCATCACATTCAGTATCCACACGTTAAAGGTTAATAATTTCAAAGCAAGCAAGTCACCAGGCCGTTGCACAAGTCCCATTTATATCTATTGACGCAGTTTTATTCAAAGGAAACAATCTAAGCCTACATGAATATGTATCGTAGATTGGTAGAGTATTACACTGGACTGCAATGTTCAGTCTCTCTCTTAAGATGTCACCTCTTATTACTTAACCTTCGATGATCTCTGGAGATTTAAATGACGCAATTTGATTGATGATGTTTGATGGTGGGAAACAGGGTACAAATGTCTTCTTATTTTGAGACTCGTTTGATAAATGTACTTTTTAATTCATGAATAAGCTCTACGCAGGCAATAATGACAAACAAAACACGTAGTTCGGCGAAGAGTTGTATCTTTACCTACACTGGGTGATGTTCGTGACACTGCAACTTGAAACCAGAATTCAACATTATAAGCATCAACTCCTTATCAGTTGTTCGACCATTAGGATCCCCAGCGTGAAATGAGTGACAATGGTTATTTATTTTAATGAATTTGCATTGAACATAATTCAGGCAGTCAGTCGTTGTGATTATGTAAAGGTCAGTAAAAGCACTTGAATTCGGATGCATCCAGGAATAAGCCAGTCAGCACAAACTTCTCTCACTACCATTATTATTATTGTGTCGGGATCTAGTGGACAGTATGTACATTTTTCAGCCCTACCCTCATCATCCCAACTCATAAAGTCCAGAAATCACATTTCCCCACAGTGAGCGTTATATGAAGTTATGGCAATAATTTTGTGAAATCTCATATCAAATAAAATCCCTTAAAAACTTTCTACATCAGTTGGTTGCCTCTAATATATATGCGCCAGGACACATGCACCGCATACAGAGAAAGAAGAAATTGTAATCACAATTCTGAGATTATTCCACGTAAATTGAGAATGAAAGATGAAAAATGTTTCAGCGGTGAAACGAAACATCAACCGGTAGACAAAAATGATGCGAAACTGATGTTTTCGAATTACTCGTGTTACTTAAATAACATGCTAATTCCACTTTACTGCGCATCACTGAAGGGCTTAATGGTCACAAGATCGTTTCAGTTGAATTCCTTTTTCCTTTTTATATATTACAACGCACACAACATCTCAGTAATTCTAATTTCTGGCGGTGAACAAAAGGGAAAAATGAGTTTGTTTGTGTAAATTGTCAGAAATATGTCATCCTATTTCAATTTCCTTGTTACTATTTTCTGTACGGAGAGAAAAACGTCGGCCTACTACTGCGTACACTACTGACCATTGTGTTAGAGCAGAATCATGGGCAATTTATTCGACTTCGTATTAATTATACACCAAGAAGTGCACTCCTAGTACGTATGAAAGAAGAATTCATGGTTAAGACTTCATCAACCTGAATATTTCTTTTCCTTCACTTTAGACACAGTGACAAAGTTGACTACAACAAATTGTTTTGAACAGCTACAGGTCTACCATGGTTAACTTAAAATCGTACTGCTTTCCAATCACTCACACAAGCGATATGAGTGCTGATATGAATGTTAACAAGTGGCCACACGTGTTGTTAACTTCCAGTGTTGCTACAATGAAAAGAAGCAACTGAAATGAATTTCTTGAGATAGGCGTAGAGCCATCTGATTGGTCAATTATCATGGAGGCGAAAGTGCCTGTTAAAGACGGAATTTCTACCGATATGATTGGAAGACATTCTGAATAGACTGATCATCTGTTTACGCTTCAAGTTCATTTCTTTGAGGAAAAAGGGATAGTTTTCTTGGAAACTGAAGCAAATCCACATTTCGTTCTTAGCACATTCATACTGCCTGTAGTAAATATGTGCAAATAGCATTCAGTACTAAACAGCTTCATCCATTTTCATGCTTTCGTAATAACAAACATTCTTTGTATTATCATAGTAATTCTCCAGTCAAAAGTTACAAGTTGATATTTTCTAAATTATTATTATTTATTATTGTACCTTTTAATTTCTAGGGGAACATAGGGCTTCAGCCGTGCGTCTCCATTGAGTTCGGTTCTCTGCTAAAGTCTTCACCTGGCTGCAGGTCTGCCCACACGTTTTCATCTCCTCTTCACATGACCTCCTTCAAGTCACCCTTGCACTGACGACCAACTCGCCGCTTCCATTTCGGGTTTCACTCAAGGGTTTGTCTAGTGATATCACTTGATGGTTTCCTTAGAGTATGGCCAATCCATCTCTATTTCCTTCTGCATATTTGTTTCACAATCGGTTCCTGGTTGGTTCGCTCTCAAAGATCTCTGTTGCTGATCTTTTCTCGCCGGCCATCTGATCTTGAGTATTGAGCGAAGACAACTGTTAATGAAGGTCTGTGGTTTGTTTGAGATGCTCTTTATGACGCGCAGTGCAAGTCTCTGATCCATATAGTAGCACTGACTGACTTCACATTGGAGTTGAAAATCCGGATTTTATTTTTGATGATGAGTGGTGTTGACAACCACAGGGACTTGAGAGTAGTGAAAGCTTGTCGTGCTTTTCCGATTCTTGCTTTGATATCCTCGTCAGCTCCGCCTGTAGCTGAAACGATGCTGATGTTGTATTTCAGCGATGGACGCAATCACAATAACGGCATATCTCTGTAATTAACCTTTTCATTTAAGGCTTCACAATAAATTGGTTAATCGTGAAAAGTACGTTTATAATCATCAAAGCAAGAAGAAAAATAATTGCGAACTGAAAGGCCTACAATCCATTTCTAAGATCATGTACAGCTGCTGATGGCCCTGTAATATATTATGTGTATATAAATTATTAACTAAATAGGAAAACCCCTTCTCTGCTTAACACAAGTTAGACAAGAAGATTATAGAATAAAGGAAAATAAATTTGTGTAAGTAAGACGATTGATTGGTCATCATAAACACTACAAACACTATTACATGAAACATTTCATAACAGGATTGATTACATCCTGTTATCAGTTGAAGAACCATGGGGAGACCAGAGAGAGCTAGATTGCAGTTTCTTTCTATTTCGGACTGTTTACTGACAATCATTAAAAATGGCTGGAACAAAGGACCTTTACGGAATTTGGAATTACAAACACATATCATATCCTATTTGTAGCCATAAATATGAAGTGAACCATTTTCAGTGAGAATATCGTTTTTATATCCAAACTGCTTTATAAACTATGCATCCAGTAAATGGATTACTACAGTTTCCTTCGGAAACAGTCAGCTACACTCTCTTGACAAAAGCATTCTGCTACTCTGTATTTAGAAAGATCGTCATATCTGTCCTCATTTTACGAGAAAAGACGACAGAAGAAATAGCATTTTCACTTCGATGACATCATCTGCATATCTGACAACACTAAAACCATGAAAATGAGGACTAATTTGGTAGATTAATTAATGTGAACATGAAAAGTTGGGTGTTATAGAATGAATTCATTAAGAACATAAAAATTGCTGAATAAAAATTAATGGAGTCTGTTATTACTTTTCATAAACGTGTCCTCTTATCTGCAGCGTAGAAGTAGAAAATTATTAATTACTGAGTGTCTGCAAAAATCAAGAGTTTACTTGAAGTGATAAGGACAGTCTGAATTCGAGAGAGAAAAATCTTTGATATCGTGTAGTCTAGCCACTGAACGTGACGTTCTGTTTCAATTATTAGGGTTTTTTGTATTTTCCATTGAGAGAGGATAAAGAGTTAAATTTACCTAATATCACTTGAGTATTAACACCCGATTAAGTTCCTGAGGAACAAACTGTACTCACGTGTCTTTTTAGAATGAAGCCATGAATATCATTTTTATTGTAGAAATTATGTTTAAACATAAAGCAGATTTATCGGTATCTTTCATTGAAGATTATTCAACATCACACACAATCTTCAAGTAAATATTCATCAGCAAAACACTATATTAAGCCACGTTATTCTGCCTGAAACACAGCTCAATCCACTACGACGTATTTATTCTTTATTCTTTTATTGAAATGCACAGCCATACGTGGAAATCGTTTCGTGTTGCTATCCAAGGATAACTCACCAAAAGAACGGAGAACAGTAGGCGAGTATTGCTGCAAAGGTGGCTAGGTGGTTTATGCAGACCATGGAAAACTAACAAAACACACCTTTAATACTGAAAAACATTGTATCAAACCATGGACTATATATATTAGTTTCTCCTCTGTCAGTAACCTAACCGGATAAATTCTCAATTCATCCACATGCGTATTTCGAGGTTTGAACTGAGGACCTTCTAGGTAGCAGTCAGGCTCGTGGACCAACCATCTACTGGGACACGACTAATTAATTATCTCACGAATTTCAACTTCTAACAGCTAGTATGATCTGTGAGTATTTGTTCTTACACCCGACCTAGTAAACCCGACAGGTAAAGACATCTCTCCAGAACTCCAGTTAATTTCGTTTCTGCTGCCAGTCTATAGGCAGCATCAGATTAATTTTCAACAGTTCAAATGTCCATTCTAATGATATCGGTAAGCGACAAAATTTCACGCTGAAAAAATCTATTCATGAAGCGTGACATAAGATAAAATGATTTAATACATCACAGATGAATAGGTCAGCAGTTAATGAAGAGGCAAAAATTTCTCTGTTGCTTTCAGCCACACACCGTTGTGTTATACGTATGATTTTCACTCACACATATGTGAGACTGAGGATCCTCCACAAAGAGACTCATTTTCCATTTAAATGCGCTACTGGTATCATTGATCTTCGCATAGTTTGTTGGTGTAACATGACAAGTTAACCTCTGGTGAAGTATATTTACTACCAGTTATCATTCAAAATCCTCTTTTTGTTTGTTTCCATGAGTTTACAGTAGAAACGAATGCACATACGGTGTATGTGAACCTCACTTAGTTTACAAGTCCACCAGTTTTCTTGCTGATCAAAACTCGGGAAAAGTGGGAAGGTTAGACGCTGAACTAGGGACTCTACCGACTGAAAATCAATCCAATCACCCTAGAACTCAATCACTCACAGTAGTTTTGTGTTAACTTCAATCATTGCTATTTCATTATTGGTATCGTTTTATTTATTCGTTTGTAGAAATTGTTTGAACTGTTGCAATATGTTCAATGATGGGAATCACATATAAGGTTGGATATGAAGTGAAGTGCTTAGGCTGATAATTAAATGCACGCTGTATTTCTTACCTAAAGAGAGATTATATTACATCAAAATAGTGAGATTGCAGGTAATTGAAGTTTGTCAATCAGTTAGCTCTGACTCAATGCTTCTATATATAATTCATGCATCTATAGTAGTGGTCTTCTATGAAATTTCAATTTTTCGACAATGTTAGTCATTTTCTGCTATTGTGAATGCTTTGATTATGTGAACGGATATATCTGTTTTCAGGTGACTTGTGGACTGTTAATTTGATACGTCGATGATTTTATAAATGGAATCCTTGCTGACCACGTACGTGCACAGTGGGGATTCCAATTTCTGTCTGATATAATTATAAAATGTCTCTCAGTTTACTAGTCAACAGTAAGTTATGAAGAAGGGGGAGTTTGGAGTATGGATAGCAACCCTATTTTGTAAAGTAAATACCTGAGTTACCGAAATTTCAAGGCTTCAACCCTGCAGTTCCATTTTTCACTCGGAACTCAAACAAAGGAGAGAAAAAAAGTCCAACTGATGTCTTTCGTAAATATGTAATAGCAAAAGAGTGTCTTTCTGTTGAAAGGTGATATATATTTATAAAACGCAAAGTTTCTGGTGCACCCAGATTTCATGATCACATAGTTGCACTTTCACATATCTCATACATATCAAATAAGAGTTAGCAACAAGTATGAAGGGTCACTACCAGACAGAAGATGAAATGTATTGATGTGTAAAACACGTTTGTATTATTTAGATATGCTACCGGTTTAGATATGTGACTAGTGTATTTCAACTTATAATGAGAACGAACTGCATGTTATAGGCTCTATCAGAAGTGGCTAAATTATTCAGTTAAATATGCATAATATTCCTTCAACATTATTGGGAAACCAATTCCTCATCATAGCTCAGAGACTTGGCAAAAGCGTCACAGGCTACCTCAGAATTTCGACAACAGATGCCTCCGTCCTATACTGAAAATCAGATGGTCCACCACAAGAAACTCCGGTAACGAGCCATCCAACAACTGTTCACCTGTCAAAAATCCAGAAGGGAATGAAGATCGAAAAGAAGAATTGGAAAAGGTATCTTTCGGTGACATAGAGGAGAGAATGAAAGCTGATGGAGAATCGTGGAACCAGCTGAAAAATACTTCCCAGAAGAGATTGAAACAGTGATATGTCGTTAAATACCAACATTTTTCTCAGAAGTCAAGCGAACAGTAATTATTATATGCATATATTTCAACAATAGTGACCAGTTTCACTAATGATTAATATCTTGACGCGACATGAAATGCGTTTTCAACCAATCATGTGATCTACTCTTGCATCAGAAATTCCATCACGTGAACTAACAGACAGTTTGAGAATACAAAAGAATTAAAAATGGTTTATGCGTGGGCTTTCAAATTGTGTCTGAAAAAGAAATTACATGCTGACGCTGTTGTAAGCACATGATACTTCTCTCAGACTACAGACATTTCACATGCATCAAATAACTGAGAGTATTACCAATTGTGCTAATTACAACTGTTGTTAAACCGCATCCGCGTGAAAGCAGGAATCTTACGTCATTTCTTCACGTTGAGTAGAATTCAGAATAAAGTGAGTTTAGTGCATATATATGTATATATATTTAAGTCGAATCGGCTGAAAATATTAAATGGAAATAAGACCCATTTATGCCCATCTGTTCTGATGCTATAAAAAACCATTTTTGTAGATATGCTAAACATTTTCAAATCTTGGAAAACATTCATCAGGACTTTCGGGAGAGAAGAACAAGAAGTTTAGCAGAGATATCTGTCTTTTCCGTGACTTCATCCTCAAAAGTAGCCGTACAATAGCAGATATTTATATTGCTTCACGTAGACACAGTTATCAAATACTTCCGCATAAAGACGAAGAGGATTGTAGGTGATTACTAATATCAGACTGATATAAAAATTTGAAGGCGCGAATAAAGATAACAAGGGGTTTAGAAACAACAATACACAGGGTAAGAACATTGATGCATACTGTATGCAATCGTCTTTCTAACGTATATAGGTTCAAACAGGATTAGAACGGAAGCACATTGAAATGGCAGTCAGTTTTGCGTAACTGAAGATCAAAGAATAAAAGAAATGATCAAACGGAAAAGTGAAGGTTAAGAAGACAAATAGAACTAGATCAATGCTACATGTATTGACTGGACTGGTTTATTTTGAGAACATAGCTTTGGCTTCTAAGTGAATATGGTGCATAAGTTCTTCCATGTTGTCAGTGTTAGGTTTTTATGTATACATTCGGTCTTCATGTCAAATGTAGTGTCCATCTAACCTTCATTTTCGAGGTCTCTTAGATAATCCCTGATAAGTTTTCCGAGGTCATCAATGAGTTAAATGTCTGACGAGCAGTTGACCCCAGTTGAATGACCATTAGAATACCTGGGAGTACTGGACAGCTGTTTCGTCCTAATTTGAGACTCCTCACTGTGTGCGTCACTTGAATTCACGCTATATATATTGAAAACAGATGGTAGCTGTAGTCCATTGACGTGTGACTGAATGCTTCACGATATAGCCTTGTAACCGAAAGGTCCTGGGTTCGAAACCTGATGTGTACTGGGAATAAGTACTAAACTAGCACGAAATAGCTGATCAATATTCACAGTTTTTCTAACTGTTCTGTATCTGAATCCAACTATTCATCACACCTGTAGCAAATCAATCCATGCAAATGCACACTTGATCATTCCTAATTGTCAAAATTTTCCTTGAATGTCTCACTTCTACCAATTATGCTACATAATATCTAGCTTATTCTCTTTGTGACTTAAGCATTTCATGAATCATGGTTATGCTAAAAAGCATTGAGACGGCCTCAAATCCTAAAATCTCGATGACCACACTGATTTTCTCTAAACACTGGGGCTTAACACCCTTTAGTTTTTCCTTTACATGATAAACTACAACACTGTAAATCTCACTTTATGAAGTTCACCATGTGAGAAATGAAATAAACAATTCTTTCACAGTCTACAAGTTTTAAAGATATAAAGTAAAATATGTTTGTTTCATGCATCGAAGTTGATTGGATATGTGGGTCATAGTGAAAAAAATTTGTCACGCTTTCATTTCAGCCTTGAATAGGTAGACAGAAGGCGTTAAAATATGATTTAAATTTCCTCAGCTTGTCGGTGCTGTGTGATTGTGCATTCCATGCTTCTAGCAATGCTGTAATCACTACGCTAAATGTATCTCATTACCGTTTCTGCTCAAATGGAATATATGTGGTGACGTTTGCCAGACTTGAAGCGAAAACACCATACTGTTGTTTTTCTCCTCACCGATGAAAGCTGTGCCCTTCAATTCAATAACTGCGACACACATATAGCGTTATGTAAAGTAACAAAAAGTTTTTATCCGAATATCTTACACATGTACACTACACAAATGTGTGATTTCATGTAAATGTATTGCTTATGGCCACCACAGATCCGTCCAAGCCCATGTTCGCCTTAAATCGTCAAATATTTCACTCTACACGAGGGTAAAATATTAACACCATCGTTTTTAGTTTAAATTGATGGAAAACAAAATTCACTTTGAATAAGTGCTTATTTAGAGAAGTATTACAATGTCATCTGGAACTTTCTACATAAATATTGTTTGAATACATTTGGAAGTCATTCAACAGAAGGAAAATTGAATCTCCTCATTTGCACATATTTAAATCCACTCAGTGTTGACATAGCCTTGGTATGGAGGAATTCCTTGGAATGCGCATTAATTTGTCTTTACTCAGCATTTTTGTTTATTCTGTAAATAAATGCGATTGAGTACAAATCCTTTCTATGACTGACTTGAACAAAGTTAGAATAACATATCGAGCAAGATAGCTTGATATCGTCCACTTATTTTGGTTTTCCTCACTATCTGTGTTTAATCTAAAATAATTGTAATATTAGTGTAAAGTGCATTGACAAGCTTTAGTTTTTACGCATTAGGAGGAAGCCCATTAGCACTATGCGATTTAACAGAAGAAAGGAAAGATAAAAGGTGTCATTAGGATTGTCAGTTAAGGACGGAAGTAGGAAATTGAGTAGAGGTGAAAAGTCTAATAACATCCGTTTCTCACTCTAGAACAATCTCAAAAGTATGTCAGCGTTGATTACAGTCGTTTAAAACACCTTTGATCAATTCTTCTGTTTAACCAGATAACTTAATGGCCTCCTTCTTCATGCTCAACAATTAGAATACTTGAGCATTTCATTTATTCATAGTAAATTCGTTGATGAGATCCAGTGAAAAATATTCACAGTAGTGACGAAATTTATTCACTTGTGGTCTGATCGCAAGATTTCGGTCTCTACGTTTCTCTATATAACTGTACGGGCAGTTTAGGTTTATAAATTCAAAACAAGTACTATGAGACAAATTTAGTTATCAAAGTTCAACTACAGAAGGTACCCAACAGTCAAGTAGAATATTCCCAACAAGGTGGGATCAAAAGTTTTGTTGTCAAAGAGAATCACACTCACTAAGGCTTCCCACAAACAGTTCGTGGTCAGAATCACTTCCATTCAATCAGACAAACTCTGCCTGTTAAATGACACATTGTCAGTGTACATATAACCACAGAGAGGAGTATGACCAATAAGGATTAACCAACGACAAATGTAAATAATAAAGGTCGAAAATGAATAATTCAGATGGAAGTGTCAAAGTTATGATATACAATTTGACGAAAATGCGTATATTGAATGCAAAGATAGGTGAAATGTCAAAATAAGAATAAATATTACGAAGAGATAGTCAAGAAGGGATCTTCCAAACTATTTGTCCATTACCCTTAAGTCATATATACAACAAAAGCTGTTATTCAAGGAAGACGTTTAAAGGTTTCAAGGTTTAAAACATGTGATACACTTTCTACTTGAAAAACTAACTATGTCTTCTTTTTTTGTGCTTTATTTACGTGAATTCTTAAAAAGAACTGGACATTGTCAGACCAGCTGTGTTCATTATTTTTTGTTGAATCTGCATTCTTTCTAACTGCTTTTCTCAACACACAACAAATTACGACTAATCAGTGAAATACCATGGCCACTTGCTTCTCGTTTATATCGCTTGTGATTATACGACGCTCCTGAGCTAATGCTTAAAATTGTTCATTTAATACTGATGAATAGACTGTTCACTTTAGTTACAAAGCTTATCACTAATTAATACTCTTTTAGCGATTTCATAATTGTGGAACATAACTGGATTTTTCTTCAAATGGGTGATTACCAAACATGAACTATGTTTCAATCAAAAAAGCTGAAGATATAAGGCATTATACTTCGCCACTTCATTCATAAGTGAGGTAGAATTCTAGGATGTCATTCTCATATTGTATTATATGCATACACATACGTTTCGAAAGACGTATATAATCTCATCAATTACAACGTTTATCGTTATTGTCATTATTCAATTCCTTTGCGTTCACAGTGGAAAATAGAGCTACCTTTCAAAAATTTGAGGTCTAGGTAGTGGTATTTAAGTCTTTTATGATGCAAGATTGCTAGCACCACACCCAACCTTCCCTTGCTCACTGAAATTTACGAGTGCGTTGGCCGACGATCAATTCCCTAACAAATATCCTAGGTACGACAAATGGAAAAGAAAGTGCAGTGAGTGGGTATTTCATTTTAATTCAGTATGTGTTGGCGATACTCATCCTTGTGTCTAACGTGTTCTGATCAACATGACTTTCATCTAAGTATGCATGGAAATTACTATTCCTCCACTTAGATAGAATAATATTGACTCTTTATTCTGTCTTATATTTCTTGCCTCTTACATTCTTGTGTCTAGCATAGATAAAAAAATGAAAGTAAACATTAACATCACACAGGTGTGATGTAGGAAAATGTGGACCTTTTAAACACATTCTAGAATAGTTGTGCGGTAGTATTATTTCTCCGCTATCAGAGATAACTCAGTCACAAAATAAAAGCATTTTCTCTCAAGTCAGTATGCACATGGATTGCAAACGATAAATCATTCTCACAAACATATTCGGACAAATACAAATGTGTGTATAAATACTTTATGCTACAAAAAGAAAAATTAGAACGTTTTGTACAGATAATCCTTATGTGTACTTGTTTACTTTAATTATTAGAGAAGAATAGGGCTTCAGCCACATGTCTTTATTGCATCCCGTTCTTCACCAACGTTTTCGCCTGTCATTCTTGGACGACTAACTCGCCGTTTCACTTTTGAATTCCATTGGAGAACCTGTCGATTGATGTCATTAACTTAATACCTTTTTCTCGAAAAAGAAGTACACTTTTAATTCTGTTGAACGGGAATGTTTGGCGTCTGTTGACATGCTGGCTCATATTATGAACAATTAAACTACTTCTGAAGATCGACATGTTGTCACCTTGTGGATAGTACATGCTGTGGAATCTGGGATGCGAATTATGACCTATTTGATACTATTCAGGTGGCTCAAATCTCAGTGAGAACCTTGTCACTCTATGTCGATTGCATGCGCATCAAGATGACGCATCAAGTGACAATATGTGACAGTTGGATACATCATTTCCACAAACATATTCGAACCAATACAAATGTGTGTGTACATATTGTATGCTACAGAGAGAAAACTTCGAACGTTTTGCAGAGATAACACTTATACTTACCAACTTATGTTAGTTCCATATCGTGTGCACACATTAATCTCACAAGATAAATGTATCTGGTCCTGCACAGTTGTTTTGAAGTATCTAAATTTGGCTTTTATCTGATCGGAACAGGAACCATTATTATTAATATTATTATTGTTTCCTTTAATTCCCAGAGGGAAAAAGGGCTTCAACCACATGCCTCCATTGCATTCAATTCTGTGCCAATGTTTTCAGCTGGCTACACGTTTGACCACATGCTATCATCTCCTCTTTACATGACCTCCTCCATGTCACCCTCGGATGGCCTACCTGCCGTTTCACGTTCAGATTCCACTCGAGAACCTGTCGTGTGATGACACTAACTTAATACAACTACGTTAAAAAAAAGAGTGACTCTTTTGATTGTGTTGAACGGGAATGTATGGCGTCTGTTTACGTGTTCGCTCATAATATGAACTCCTAAACTAATTCTGAAGATCGACACGTTGTCACTTACTAGACAGTAGCGGCTGTGGAATCCGGGATGCGCATTCCGACCTTTTCGATACTATTCAGGTGGCTCAAATCTCAGTGAGAACATTGTCGCTCTCTCTGGCGACTGCATGCGCATCAAGCTGACGAGTCTTAAAAGGAACAATATGTGATAGTTGGATTCCATTATTAGTCACTGTTCACCATATGACTGTATTCATCAATTTTCACGCCCATTCGATTATCACTTATGTGATGCGTGACCCATTTCATTTTGTTACATTCGCTTTTCAAATGATTACATTATCACCTGCATTTATGTGTCGATTATCCTAGAATTCTCGAACGATATAGTATTTTCACCGAATGACGTCTCTTTTCTGAACAAAGCTAGCTAATCTGGTTTCCTGTATAATTTCTACTTTGTCTTCTTGTTCAGGACGTTATTCAATTGTCATAAAGTGAACGTGCTATTACCTTCAATTATACCTAAATTTTATCCGATTGAATACGTGTACTGTTTACTGCTCAGATTGTATGAGGCTGAGGGAAACCCAAAGGAAACAACATGGATTCATCTTATCGTTAGTCACTATGAAGAAGGAAAAGTCCAATCTTTTAAAAGGAAATTGAATTATGGATTATTCACATTTAAGTGAATGCTCCAATTATGAGATATGGGAAGATTAAGCATTGATTTGTTAGAATGTTTGATTTTCGTCATGGATCGAAATGTGAAATCTATCGATATCCTTCTCATGCTAACTTCAATAGGCAAAAGAGTTCTTTCGCCCTCGAATTTCCTGAAGCCGTCTCCATCAAGCGCCTGAAACCTGATTTATTCCTTCAGAAAGAAGCTGTTATCAGTCTTTCCTTGTCCTGGTGACTGGATATTTTCACTTCTCTTTCATCTGATTAAGTAATGTCGAAAGTTTACACTGTGAATGATCACTGTTCTTCGAAATACTGTTTAATGTTATATATATAATCACTGTATGCATATATTGATTGATTTTTGCATAAAAATGAACTCTGAGCAAGTATGTTAAAATTGTTTTTGTAGATATATTCAATAATAACTTTGGGTTGTAAGCAGGTGAGTTGATGAAAAGCCAAATAAATAAACAATGATGGTACCATTTTATTCTGCGAAAACTGTTTTTCTTGTTTAAATCAAATTCATTAAGGGGAATAAATATATGAAATATACTTTCGTTAACATGCATAGAATCTGCTTTAGCGTGAATCAGTTAAGGCGTTAGAAAAAACGTTGTTAATGTTCAGAACGTTGAAGTCAGAACATCCATTGCTCTTCTGAAACAAAGTAGACTCGGAAATAGATTTGCTTTTGTAACTCTACATCAATTTAAACTTTCAAACTTTGAGAAAACTTGCAGTCTTCAAAATGAAATTTTCCTCAATTTAGTACTACTAAACTTCATGGTAGGGTTTGAAAGAGGAAGAAATTAGTGTTGAGATACACATAACAGCAGTTAGCACAACGAGTAAGATCCTTGTTTTTGATACAAACGTCAACCCTTTGATACTGTATGTTTCACTAAAATCACGCGTCATCAACTGCATTTTCAAAAGGCTAAAGACATTCATTAACCCTTTTTTTGCTTCATACTGAAGATCAGATACATGGCTGGCTCAAAACGACGAACAACAGGGAATTCTGGTAGACAGTGAACCTGTCAGCAACCAAACGCGTAAGATAAATGGAGAACGAAACAGAGGCTGATTGACATCACTAATTAGCAATCCGATTGAAAAATGATGGGTTGAACGCCTGAGTAAGAAATAGAGTAGATCGTATGTAGAGAGAAAATGAAAGCTTGTAGTGAAGTGTGGTGTCAGTTAAAGTGGTAACCCTTTTTCCCTTTCACTCCAGTTACGAATCAGTGTGATAAAAACCATTCAGTACTTCTGGTGTATTAAGTTAACTTCCTCCAGTAATGTTGTAACAACAGAAGATAAGGGCCAGGCAACAGATCGTTTATTAAGGAAATCAAAGCATATTTATATATTTTCATGTACATTATTATAGATTATTGTTAGTAGAAAATACAGTCTTTTGATTGGTTGTTCCTCACTTAAAGTTAATCTTCCATCTCTTTGTAACTGCTTCTTGAATGTCAGATCATCTATATGTTAACTATATCCGCCTACGCAAAGTCTGCTGTGGTCGGTTTTGAATCAGTCTTTGTTCATATTTTCTCACGACAAATCTTGAGAACGTAAACATTGACGTAAATTACTATCTACCAATTTGGCTAGCAGACAGCCCTCACCACAATGTAAGTGAGCATAGGAGCTTGACGCTGTATATTATCGACTTATTGGCATGAACAGTTGAACACTGATGATTTTAAACGGTAGGAATTTCTGGGCAGGTCGAAGTGTCTGTTTTGCTCGTTTTTGCTGAGCACATGAGAAGTGAATGCAATGTGACCCAGTTCAGGGAGCAGAGGTAGTTCAAACCACATTTACTGTAACTAGCTACTGGGTAAATTGGCAATACCACAAATCGGATACTCAATTCGCAAAGCAAGGATAATTACTCGTGATCAGCATAGACACAATAAATGTTTTATTGGAATAATATTGATATAAGTATAAAACTTGTGCACTGTGGTAGAGTGTAACTCCATTATGGATATGATTTTATTTTCATAAGTCACACAGTGTTCATTTTACAGTAATATTAACTGATGACGTTTCGAGCACAAATTACTGCTCATAATCATATGAAGTTACTCACACAACTTTTTCCTTCTGTGTAAACTGTGTGATTTATGAAAATAAAATCATATCCATAATGGAATAATATTCAAGAATTTTCGAGGATGCTTGACACATTATTAGAGGTAATGGCGTACACATCTGTGGGTGACAATTTCTAATTAGTTGTGATCAGCGTCATCAGTTCATCACCTGAAAAGATTGTGATCCGTTGATTTGGCGCCCAGTATCTGAAGGATGTAGAGAGCTATGTTACTGTTGGAAGTCGAGTAGCGTTTTATCTCAGCTTATAGTATTCCTGCTATGAGAAAGTAATCTAGAATACAGCAATCACTGCTATATCATTTATTTCAATGTACGCATATATTTGTATATACACATACATTCATAGTATGAACGCATTTCTTGTGCAGATACTCAATTACGTAATCTGATAAGAATCAAGCTTAGACAAATCAAGGCCACTATGAAGAAACAGATAAATTTGCCTTGTAGGATTAATATGCACACATGATGTGAAAAAATCTCACGTCATTGTACTTAAACGTTATATGTGCAGCGTGTTCAAATTTGTCTTTCGGTAATGCACATGTGTATAAATAATTTTCCCATTATGCAAGCGTAAATGATCTATTTTTTTTTATAAGATTTAATTACCAACTTGAAAGAAAACGTTTAATTTTCTGTCATTCGTTTATCTTTGATAATGGTTAAGTCATATGACTGCACAACGTATCTGAAGTGCATTCAAAAAGTATACCGCTCTATGCATAACTTCTGTATGAAGAAAAGTACTTGATTTGATAGTTAGTAGTATAGTTAGTATATGGTGTCAATATTCTACCTTCATGAATGACTTGTATATCGTCTCCATTTTCTGTAAGTTATTCTGTTACAAATTAATGAAATGGCTATTCACTTAACGTATTTCTAATTAAGGTGACATTCATTGACTATGTATTTGATAATTCCGTTTGAACGCAGCTGACAATAGCTCAAATAGAGAGCTACTTATAATGGGAAGTTTGAATCATTTCAAGGAAATTACTCTTCAAATAAAGTGAAATGTGAAGTGTACAACTGGTTAGGCGTGGAGATAAATATTCGCCACAAATTCCCTTGGCTATCAGTCATGCTATGTCGTGAATTGGGAGAAGTTTAAATTCATGTGGTGACCAATGGATCTAGTATCAGTGACTGACTTAATGTTCTACGAGCTCGCCTCGTATTCAGAAGCTCCTGGATTCGAAACCAAGTGAGTGCGTACTGATGAAGAGTCCCAAATTAGGCTGACGTAAACAACTCTCCAATACAACCTGCTGCTTTTCAAATGGTTGTTTAACCACTATCAGCTCATTATAATATCCAATCACGTAATGTGAAGAATTTGAAAATAACATATACATAGGTCTTGCAAAAGCCTTCAGAACATATGTGTAGATGAATGATCAGGGATTAAAGCGTGCAAAATGAGATCTAACTTTTGAAATTTACATAAGTCAACAATTCAAAAAGACCTGGTCTGATTCACATCGATCCCACAGGATACCTTGTGCACGATATGACATAGAGGATATCACTTAGAACAATGTGAACAATTAGGACAAGAGAATTTTATGTTCAACAATTTCTTCACATTTCACAACTACTACAAAGTAAGCAAGACTAACGAGGAGTAATGCTGCCCTTCACAAGACAGAATATTCGATATTAGTCGAGAGTTAGTGATCATCACCCAATGAGCATGATATCCACTTAGACATTTATCTGTATAATAAATTGAATTGAAAATATGAAGTGGTCAAATTGTTTTTTTAAAAAGATTTATCAGTATCAGCGTGTTATCCAGCATTTTCGAGTGATTTTGAGTCGCAAACATGAACAGTAATTAAGTTAAGTAAGGAGACAGATTCTGTTTACAGTTAAATCACAAAAATAATTTCTAAAAAACACTTCAGTTTAATAAAGTAGGGCACTTTTCTCAAAACATTTCACGAGACATTTGGAAGCTAATTAAGAGGGACAAGCAGATGAATATTTGACAGAAAAATAATGGACACCTTTTAAATTTTCAGGAATTTTTGACGGTGGTTGACACATAAATAATTGGCGTTGCGCTTCCGGTGGTGACAAGTTCGAATTAGTTGTGACCAGCTTCGTGTGTTCATCATCTAGAAAGATTATGATTGGTTGGTCTGGCGCCCAATATCAGTCAGGTATAGAGACAGCTATGATACTGTTAAGAGTCAAAGAACGTTTTATCTCAGCTCTCATTATTTCCGCTAAGAGATAGTAATCTAAAATTTAGCACTCACTGCTATATCACTTATTTCAATATATACGTTCGTATGTACACATGCGCTTCTAGTATTGACGTATTTCTTGTGCAGATAGTTAAATCTGAAATCTGATAAGAATCAAAATTAGAAAATTCATCGCCACTATGCAGAATCAGACAAATTTACCGTGTGGAATTACTATGTAGACATGATGTGAAAAAATCTCACCTCAGTGTACTTACCGTTTTAATTCGTCTGTCAGTGATTTTCCTATTAAGGACAGGGAAAAAATTTATTTTATGCACAAGATTTAATTACCGACTTGAAAGAAAACGTTTAATTTCCTGTTATTCGTTTATCTTTGATAACGGTAAGGTCATATGACTGTGCAACGTTTCTGGAGTGCATTCAAAATGTGTACCGCTCTCTGCATAACTTCTGTATAAAGAAAAGTACTTGATTTGATAGCTAGTAGTATTGTTAGAATATGGTGTAAATATTCTACTTTCATGATTGATTTGTATCTCGATTCCTGTTTCCGCCCTTTATTCTGTTACAATATAATGAAAGGCTTATCTACTTAACGCATTTCCACATTAATTGACATTCATTGACTATGTATTTGATAATTCCGGTTGTACGCAGCTGATATTCACCCATAAAGAGAGCGCCTTATAATTGTGAGGTTGAAGCATTGGAAGGAAAATGATTCTTTGAATAAAATGAAATTTAGTGGGTACAACTAGTCCAGTGCGACGACTAATACTCGCCAACCATGAAATTGGCTAGTGGTCATGTTATTTTGTGAATTGGAAGAAGTTGGAATTCATGAGCTGCCTACTGCATCGGGTGCAGGTGACTCAATGATCTAAGACCTCGCCTATTACCAGAAGGTCGTGAGTCCTGACCTCAGTGGGTGAGTACTGATTAAGAGTCCCAAAGTAGACTGACGAAACAGCTCTCCAGTACTCCCTGCAGGTTTTCCAAAGGTTCTCTAACCAATATCAACTAATGATAGGTCCTATATCGAAATGTCAAGAATCTGAAAATAATGTAAGCAAAGGTCTAGCAAGAACCTTTAAAGTGTATTTAGGGTAATGACCAGAATTTTTAGCGTGCAAAATTAGATCTACGTTTTGAAATTTTTTTAAACCAAAATTTTAAACAAAACACTATCTGAATCCCATCAATTCCTACAGAATATCTTGTGTCCAATATTTTTCTCGAGTATAGCTTGATTCCACACCATATTTTTGGTACAGGTATGGAGTTCTCAGTATGTGATATCGGTAGCCGAAATTTTGCAGGCCGACGAATTTATATCAGGTGTGCGTCGGCAGGGGATCGAACCCTAGACCATCTGCATGGTCAGCGAGAGTTCTAACTGGTGTACTGGCAAAGATGATATCACTTAGAACAATGTGAACAATTCGGCCAAGAAAGTTTTAATGTTCAACAATTTCTTCACTTTTTACAACTGCTATTACAGTAAACAAGACTAACCAGGAGTAACGCTGCAGTTCACAGAAAAGAAGTTTTATTATCAGTCGTGAGTTATTCGTCATCCACTGAGCATGATATCCACTTAGACACTTATCAGTATAATAAATTGAATCGAAATTAGGTTTTTAAGCACGAGGGTGTTATCCAATAATCGTGTTCTTGCGTCACAAACATAAACAGTAGTTAAGTTAAATGATTAGACAGATTTTGTTTACAATTAAATCACAAAAATCACTCCTAAAAGACACTTCAGTATAATAATGAAAGACATTTTTTGTCAAAACATTTCACTAGACATATAAAACTTGATAAAGATGAATGTTTGACAGAAAAATACTGGACACCTTCAAAGTTACAAACTTGATGACGAGATGAAATTAGTTAGATAGCCATTGAAAACCAGAAAAATTACTGGTTTCTCATTTCATCCCAGTTTGAGACTTGAAAACTATTTTGATGTTCATGATTAACTCACTTTATACGGGAAGTTACCTAAAGTTCAGGTGAGAAATCGTGATTAATGGGGTCCACCGACTAAGGTGAGAGAATAATTACACGCCGATGACACTTATTTGGTAGTAACATGTATATAGCGACTCAGAAGAGGTTGAAATTCATGGGCAACTGAATCAGGTTTGCTAGGTCGTGGTGTGTGCACAATGTTTAAGTACCCCAGTAAATAGTCACGAAATAGTCAACTAGTAATCTCTAGTTCTCAAATGGCTCTTTAGTTGATGTCAATCACTGAGCGACTCTGTACTGGCACCTTTTCTTCCCTTGTGTGTCTGATAGCACCGATCTGTAGAATCTAAAGCAGGCTTTAGGCACAGGCATACTAGTCAGATTATGTTCCTACTGACAAATGAATCAGGCACCTATCGTTTCAGGCTAGGAAGTGTTCCTTATCAAACAAATCTTTTAAGTTCATGGAATCCAAGCAATGTGAATTGCGAAAATTCAAGTAACATTTGTATTTTTGGTAAAAGTAAATATTTCCACAATTCAACTGAGTAGCGATAACTGTCTGGCGGAGGAAAATTTTGGCATTATGCTGAAAAATCTACTTTCACTGAAACCACGAGTCTTTAAGCTCAACGTTCAACTCAGAATACAAGAAAATATAAATGATAATAATAAAATCGAAGAAGTAAGTGGAATGCATTTCGTCTATTTGAGCCATTTCAAAGAGAGTCTGTGACAAATGTTAATATGTTTGTGCATAGTGGCTAGAATTCAGAGTGACGAGTAGGTAGATCTCTTTAAATGTCTGACTGTGGTACATTTTGTGTGACATTTCAAAAAACATCTACAGCCCTTCTTCACCGGATAAATGATACTCCATTACCCTTCTGATGCGGACGTCCCAAATTTCATTTGTCATAAATCATTTTCTTCTAGATGAACATAAATCACATCAAAAGGTAGTTAACTCGTGTTTCGCAAGTAGAAAGGGAATTAAACTACACGCCTAATTTTTCTTCTCAAAATTCCACTTCTTGTATAACACAAAGTTTTTTCTCAAAGTCTTACTTTTTTGTCATAAAGAAAATGGCTTCATTGAAATATGATGGTACAGTGAATTAAAAAAGGAATTTAATTACCACTGGTAATAAAAGAGATGTAATTATTTCCACCATCTTATCTGAACATCTGACTCTTGGATAATAAAATTAGCAGCCATTTTTCAGAAGGACTATTTGAAAAAAGTAGCAGCTAGCTGTATATAACTGCCGTATTCTAACCACACACTGTTATTCATTTGATATCTATTATCTATCTATGCATGAATGAGCCTGCTGCTGGTTATTTTAACTCAGTAGTGAATATTATGTTTGGGCTAAAACAGATGACGTTGCGATTACTGTTCACTATCCAAATTTTCTTCTGTAATCTATCCTGAGCCACTTGTGAAAGCTGTCCGTAAAGCAGGTGGGATATAACTGAACCATCTCATTAATGCTGTTGCGGATAGACACGTGAAACTAAGCAAGAAATAGGTGAAGATCATCTTTTCGGATTGTGGGTATGCTCTTTATGCACAACAGCATTTCGTGAGAGAGGAATAGAAGCAAATATCAACGATATCTTATTTAGCATGCATTATATGTGATAATATTCGCAGGTTCATGAAACTTCCAACTAAATGCAAAGCAGTAAATATACGGCTCCTTTTATTCTTCTTACCCTTAATTTATGATCATCATTATCTCTTTCCACGTGCAATTTGAATCTTCTATTTATATTTCTACTGGTATTATTATAAATCCAGACGTTTTGTTAATTAATATGTAGTGTAAAGGAAAATTTAGATGCAATATTGCACACATGCTGAGAATTCCAAACTGTATCAAAAGTACTGTCTGAACTAAAAGCATTATTAGTATCATAAAAAACCATCTCACACAAAACTACCGAATGTCGATATCTACCTCATAATGAATGAACTCCACTTTGGTTTCCATTTTTGTGGAAGCAATTTAGTTTATTTAATATAGGAAATTTGAAGCTCAGATTGATGTTTCTATTGAGACTGTGAGACTGTGAGATGAGTGATTTAGAAGTGAGGTTTTTATTTGCCCCTTTCTAAGTGACATTCACATTGCTTGTTTCATTAGGAAATGAGTTTCGTTAGAATCCTCCAAGAATGGTCACCATGACTGTGATTGGTTGTCTGCGAAATTTTTATTATTCTTGTGTTTCAACTTTCGGAGGCAGTATATCACAAATAATATTTCCACTTTCTTAAATCTTCACAATTTCTAAATCAAACTGACATCCACAGATGGCTGGCCCTTACTGACGTACATCTTGTATCTTCTATTGGCAACTTCATGTCCATGAATTTGAAGACGAAGAAGGAGCGACATTTTTTGTAGAGTTTGAACCGTGATCCAGTTACTTGAAATTTTATTTAATTTAACGTACTGGGTGATAAGTGAAGCTGGGATAATAGTCCGAGTGACAGCTGTCAAACAAATGGTGCGTCACTTTGGCAGACTAATTCGAAAAAAATCGTGATTTTGTGTCTGAGGGAGTGAGTCAATCCAAGGCCAAAGATTGTGAAATTCCACTAATGGCTGTCTTCACATAAACTGATAGCGTATTGGAAAGAATAAACAATAAGAGACCCTGTAGGGTGGTAAGTTTATCAAGAATCTACTTCTCAACAAATATGCAGAAAGAAACAAAGATGGACCGGACACAAGCGGAAGAGATATTAAAATGAAGTCACACGCCAAGGCTTCAAGTGGAACCAAAGTGTCAGTCGAAAGGGCTTGTCTTTCAAGGGTGAAAACGCGAAGATCATTTAGGAGAGAATTGAAACCAGATAGTGGCGAAGGCATTTGAAAGTGATTTTAGAGAGCTAAATGCATTGGAGGTATGCTAAAGAAACATTATCTTCCACTTGGAACACAAGGAGTACAAAAAATTAATAATCACACTATGGAATAGGAAATAATCCAGCCAACAATTCCGACTATCATTATTTAAATTTCAAACTTCTCACTGACAACCTATTCTTTTGTGATTGAACATCTTAATCTGAAGTTATTTCTCCTCAACGATAACATCTTTCTGCGTTTACATATACTTAAAATGAATTCACACTTTGTAGTCATACACACTATAGCATCGTTTTCAAACTCTTCTATAGAAATCAAACTTTGACTACGAATTATTCCGTTAACATATTAAGATTTGGCTAACATTTACCTTTGTAATTTTACAGGTTCTTATTCCCTAGTTATCTTCATATCCTATGCTTTCTAAATGGAACACAGGTCTTCCAGTGTTATCTTCGAATTTCAAGTAGCGGTAGTATTTATTCTCCACGGGTCAGGGTTGCTAGCCTCACGTTCAACCTTCTTAAACAGTCAAGCTAGATCATGGAGTGCGTTGATCAATGATCGAATACAAGACCACGTGTTGAGTTGACAAGTATTCCAATAGAGGTGCACCGACTCACCTTATTCTGTGGTGGATGATATGTATGGTCAAATGCACTTGACTGCTCAGCCTGTTCTCCTTCCGTCATATAGTGTGTGTGGTATAACAATATCATACTTCAAAACCTAATCCAAAAGTGGAATAAGGCATAGACAAATGACCCTGTATACTTCTGATTGACTGATATGAATAGACAACATTCACAATAAATAGTATTGCTCGCTATACCAGATTGAGACTTCACTCGTCCGAGGCCACGTTCGTCAGTGGTGTGAATTACCCCAATTTGATTTATTGGCTGTTTGGTGTTTACGCCACTCTGATCTGATTGTCTGGTAAGTACTACTGGTCTGTGCGAGTGGTATCCAATCACTCATCTCAATCTATCAGTAGTGCATAGGATCATTCGGCTATGCGTCCTTTCTTGGTTTTGATTTATACTACAAAGCTGATTGCATATTATGATCTGAATAATTACCCTTTACAGAAGGAACTACGATAAATTTCAACCTCAGAGTGTTTGAACTCTTAGCAACGATTTTGATTAAAATGGATCCTTATTTCATTGGATTAGCTAGCCGGAATTCTCTTGCTGCAGGCTGATTCAGCTCACTGAATTGAGTCATAACAGGTACACCGATGATGAACTTGACTCCAAATAGGTGAAACAACAAATGAATGTAAGAACCTTCTGCAAGTTTTGACTATGTTTGTCAATTGTATTCATTCTTTGACAGATATATATATATAATTTATTTCAGATTATATTTGAATACAATAAAGGTCCAAGGTAACAATAGAGCTAATTTAATCATTTGTTATATACTATCAAAGAACAATGCTCTTTCTGAAAGCCATTCATCCCAACATGAAACAACAGCTGTGAAACAGATCTAGGCCAGTTTGATAGCATGCTGTGTATGAATAGGTCAGTACTTGAAAATGATAATGGCAACCTGTGCATGCTGTGAGTCTGCAAAATGAAGTGTCATGACACACACTCAAATGTGTTCCTCTCAGCATGAATTTCTCCAGTTTATGGATATACGTTCAGGCACCTAAAGAATAAAAAAGTAGTGTTAAGGCTTACAGTGATAAGATATACAGAATACTTATGGGAAAGTAGTCTTCACAGTATTTTTCATTTATCCCCAATAGCATTTCTTACTGTGTGATTTTCAAAGGAAATTTAATTAAAGTGACATGTATTGTCGTGAAGCATGGTTGAGTTTTTCTACACGCAGAAATGCAAAATATATTTCACTTAATAGTATAATGTCATTGTTGGGGACACGAAACTCATAACTGACAGTAGTACCAATAGTTCCTTGATATTCAGTAGAGTTATTAATACTTATGTGGATATATCCATACAGTCACTTTGCAGAGTTTCTCGTAGCTAATTCGTGTGAATAACTGGAACCAATAAAATATCCACTATACATACTTGTAAAAGGAAACACATCGAAAATAGTGAAGGTGATATTGCTTCTTCTCCACATTTATTAAACAAAAGTTGAGCGCTCAAAGCTTCTAAAATTAGATTCATTCGTGCAATGTTAGCTGAATATGTATTCCATCTAAACCTGAAATGAAGACTTCTCATACTGCACAGGTATTTTGGGTTTCATTTATTGGATTTGAAGTGATGATTGAAGTGAGGCAAGGCTCCCTAATATCATCGATGTTATTCCTTATTGCAGTGGATCGGATCATGTGGCTGGCAACAAACCGTATTTAGAAACCGTCTTGTGTTGCTTCTCTAGGATAATTACGGTATTATGACATTTGTATTCATTCTGCAGACTGAAATCATCAATTTTCTCCGTTTCACGCATATGAAAACTTATGTCGTATTACTGAGATCAAACACCTGTGAAGCAAGCCGTCTCAATCGAGGAACATTTTAAAATATGTCTTAGAACAATCTCAAATGAAATAAACAGCTCAAAAAGAAGTCTTGATTTTCCAGCAATCTGATAACTTAGAAGATGTCAGAAAATGCATAAAATTCATAATGAACCAAATGTTAACATCTTTCTTCCTCGAAGGTACAAATTCTGCTATTAGTTGTCTGTTGAGGAAATTAACGTCGGTCATGAAAACATTTGCAGATTTTAGTAGATGGAATTCCATTCATCACCTTATTCTTGTGTCAGTCATTTTCAATGACACTCGTACCTGAATGGTATTCATATATTTAGAAGTTTCTGATTCTTTTCTTTAAGTATCTCCTGGTTCAGTGAAGAAGGCGAGAATTTGAAATCCCTCTTTCCGTAAAAAATGAGAATATCTTCTTCAATTTCTTGTTTCCACTACCAGGTAACTTAATGGGAATGAATAAATTGCTCACCTGCATGATCACATTTTAAAGCGGAGAAATGTTTAAGACAGTGGATATTTTTAGTCAGCCCACCTCAAAGATCCCCCATAAACAGTCATCTCCATCTCGCGTGATCTCCATGTGAACTTAAAACGTCCCCTAATTGTTTCCCGATCGGTTTCCATTTGAGCGATAGCCTGGTTCGCAATGTTATTCGACGGACTTCTCAGAGTGTGTCCGATCCATATCCGCTTTGTTCGACATAGTTGCTATATATATTTATATATATATATAAATATACAAGATTGTATAGCTTGAGAGTTTCTTGTCTCCAACTCTTTCCAACTGGCTATTTGATCACGAATATGAAGCCAGGAAAAGCAGGAGTTTATAAAATTCTGTTTGAAATGCTATCCTTGATGCAGCTGTCAACCTTCTCATCCTTCTAGAAGAGCTGATTAACTTAAAATTGGTGTGAAAAATTCAAAGTTTGTTCTTTACGCTTTGGAGTGTGGAAAATTCCCAAACTGTTTTCAGATTATTGAACGTGTGTTTTGACTTGTCGATTATGATTTTGATATCATTATCTATTGCGCATTTAGTTGAAAACACGCTTCCCATATATGAGAAGGAATTGATAGGTGATCCATGTTTTCTGTTTTCCCTTAATCATTTTCACACCCTGCGTCTTCACTGTGTTCACTTGAATTGCGATATTCTCTGGCTACTTCTTCCTCCAGTTTGTTGGTTGTCGCCTTTACGTCTTGAAATGCGTATGACATTACAAAAAAAATTAGTTGCGAGGTCCAGATTTTCTATGTTCTCCTAATCGGTTCGATTTATTCCCGTATTATCCTTCTCCAAAGACTTATTGGACTACACTTTGAAACCACTATGCCGTTCAGTGACGCTCATCATAATGAAATTAGAGAGTTTTTCAAGGAGAACAGCTCGCATATGGAAGTATTTTCCCTAGACAATTAATGACTACGGTTAAATATTCTTATCGTAGGCGGACAACATTAGAATGATATCGGTGTAAGACTTATCTTCAGCATATTTGGTGAGGAAGACGTTCGTTCGTTAGTTCGTTCTCAGAATTTCTTTTCACCAATTCTTTCTAACCAGCTATTTGATTCTCAATATGGAGCCTGAAAAGGTAGCTGTTTATAAAACTCAGGAGTCTTTTATCAGTGGACATTAAAACTGTTTTTGTCTCGTAAATTTTAAAATAAAATATACGTGATTGTCTTCAGGTGAACTACGACTAGTAATTTTTTTTATCCTTCACGTTCCCCAGTGGAACATAGGGCTTCAAGCTAGAGGCTTGAAGTTTCTTTAGCAGTGTTTATTTTTACAGGATGAGGTTGCTAGCCTCATGCCCAACCTTTCCCCTTTACCAGCTTTATTTCTGGCTTAGCGAGGTAAAGGAGTGCGTCGGCAGGGGATCGAACCTCGGACCATGTGCATGGTAGGCGAGCATCCTGACCACTATGCCACCGACGCACACGACTAGTAATTACACACATATATTCCATGCTCATTCAAGATTATTTTTGAGGTGAACTGAAATAACCTCAGAGACTGGAGTGTGCCAGTGTTCACGTGAACAAGCGCTTGCGGTTTTTAGCGTAAATTAGAGTTAGAACACCCCCACCTTGATATTTACATTAGTACTTACATATTCGTCTACGAAAATTTCATAACTGCAAGAATAATACTGGTGGATAGGACTTTAGTTTTTATCTTAATTTATCACACCTTAACAACATGCAGGTGATCGGTCGATCAGTGATCCCACAGACTGAGGACAACACAACAAACTAAATGAGTTGGCCAATTTTAATAGAAATTATAGCTAATCGTATAGCTATTTGACTTTGACAACAAATTACTAGTTTAAACTATGTCCTGACTGAGCAGCTTGTATCAGTTATGTGAGTCTCAGTCAAGCTGCGTTCAAATATCTAGTTTACCGATTGTGCGCCAAACATTAAATTAGCACCTCTTTTACTAAAATTTGAGGAACGGTAACTCACCACATTGATACATGAATATAGTGGTGAGACGATATCCGATTCTGACTGTAAAGTCAACCCACATATTTCTCTCTAAAAAGTAGGTTAGGAAAAACACTTGAATTTGGATGCATTCGGAGATCAGTCAGTCAGCGCAAACTTCTCTCACTACTACTATTATTATTATTTTGGTATCTAATAGACAGTGTAACGACAGAAGACAAGGGCCAGGCGACAGACCGTTTATTGAGAAAATCAACAGATATTTATTTGTAGGTTTTTATAAACAACATTATTCGTTTTTATTAGCAGAGAAACAGAGTTTTCTGATTGTTTGTTTTCTCGCCGGAAGTTATTCTCTCATCTTTTCGTAGCCACTTCTTAGAAGGTCATACCATGTATCTGCGAATCATATCCGCCAACGCAAAGTCTGTTGTGATTGGTTATTGAGAGTAAGTGTTTCTTCTTGTTCTTTTCTCATGACCAAGATTTGGGACGAAAACATTGACGTAAATTGCTGTCTACAGATTTGGCAAACATACAGCTCTCACCACAACGTTGGTGCGTCGGTGGTACAGTGGTTAGGACTCTCGCTGACCATGCACATAGTCCGGGGTTCGATCCCCTGCCGACGCACACCTGATATCAATGGCCAGCCTGCAAAATTTGGGCTACCGATATCACATGCTGAAAATTCCATACCTGTACCAAAAATACGGTGTGGAATCAAGATGTAATAAAAAAAAATAGATCGACCGCAGATGAACAATCCTCATTTATACTTGTAAAGTCTAGAAATTACATTTCCACACAGTCAGCATTATATGAAGTGATGGCATTAATTTTGTTAAATTACAAATCAAATGGAAGTCCCTTAAAATCGTTCTCCAGCAATTTTCTTGTCTCTAACACCTACGCTGCGGGACACATATATTATGTTAAGAGAAAGTCGAAATTATAATCACACTTCTGAGATTATCCCAAAGAACCTTTGACTGAAAGATACGAAATCGTTAAGTGGTGAAACCGATCACTAACAGGTTGGTAATAGAGACGAAATTGGTGTTTTTTTAGTTATTCATGTTACTCAAATTACAGGTGAATTCCACTTCACTACGCATCACTAAATCGGTTAATGACTCCAAGATTAATTAATTTTATTTTTTTTTATTTTATTCCTTTAGGTTCCCAGTGGAACATAGGGCTTGAAGCTACAGGCTTGAAGTTTCGGTAGCAGTGGTGTTTATTTTTACGGGATGAGGTTGCTAGCCTCACGCCCAATCTTCGCTCTTTACGAGTTTGATTACTGGTTTAGCGAGGTAGAGGAGTGTGTCGGCCGGGGATCGAACCCTGGACCATGTGCATGGTCGGCGAGCGCACTAACCGATGTGCCACCGACACACACTTTACTCATTGAGCATGCAGATAAAGGCCATTACTGTCGGGTAACTGAACGGCATAATAAAAAAGATAAAAGTTATTAAATATGCTTTGATTCGACACTAGCTGGTAACTAGCGCAGCGTGTTTAATCCTTTGTTTGGTGCAATGTGGGCACCATTCCAGGTGGCTCGCTATCATAGTGCACTTTGAATTGTTGATATTAGATGGTTGGAGGCAGTCGGCAGAAAGCCTTGGACCTAGATATCACGCTATTTGGCAATCTTCAGCAAGGCGTATGGTGGCCAGATTGCAAGCTTCGAACATCAGAAGGGATTTGAGTTCCTTCAAAGTCGCTAATACGCCTTAATGACAATTGTCAACTAGCATGACACCTAGGTCCAAGGCTTCCTGCCGACTGACTGCAACCATCTAATACTAGCAAGCATGTCACTATATTTAGAAATAATTACCAGAATACTCTAGAATTCGAAACGAAAGTTGCAAATTAAACGGGAGTGAAAAATTCATAGAACATGTTACAAAGAAGGGCTGAATAATTTAGTTGAGCACAGGTCACGAAATAGTTACGATACGAGTATGGATGAAGACACAGTTGAGGATATGAATTCACGTTGTCAGAGAGCTAACATATTTAAAGTAGAGCAAATGTAATAAAGTAACATAAAATATATTCACCATGATAGAGCGAGACTAACAACAGTTTCTTTCTGAATGCACAGATTCGGTTTCAACCGGTTAATGGTTTCAGCCAAACATTGTAAACTGGAAGTAACATGAACTTTAATTATCTTAAATGATCTTAAAACAATAAATTTTATAACTACTATCTATCCAGTAGTGACCAATTGTAGTGCTGAAGACTTTTGCGTCTTTCAACTGCAAATTTTTTGGAATATGATGAGATATGCGGTCAAAAATCCTTTTTTTTTCTTTCCATCCAATGTATGTGCTTTGCACGTACATATTAAACCATTGTAAAAAGCGTTGTTCAAAACGATGACATGATGAGGAACTCCACATTGTAGAAAAGCGCCTACTAGATATTGGATAACATCAGAAATTTACTGATAAACATAAAAAACACTGACACAGAAGAAACCAGTTTTGTAGAACTTGGATTCGTTGGTAACCAACTGTTGGGAAGAATCAAATACATAATAGACGCTATGCTGAAGAAGACTATGACAGCCACTTAGGACTGGCAACCGATCTATGTAGTGTTATTACTTATCACATAATTAAGTCGCATAGCAATCAGTAGACTGATAAAGAATGAAGCTTTTTGAATAGGTTAAAACAAATACAAACTGTTGGATTAAATAACATCGAAACCATTGATACGGGTATCTATAAGCCAATAAATAAAAATTTGACCTAGGTCAAAAAGATCAATTAAAGTTACCATTAAACTATTTATGAAAAGTGTTTAAATTTGTTAGACAAAAATACTCATGATAAACATCCTAATTTTTATATTTCCATGAGACTGAACATTAATTAAGTGACGGCTAGTAATTTAGCAATTGATCCACATTTAAAGTGGAAACATTAATTACGAATTTCATCCACAACATTGAAACATAATTTATACAAACTCATTCTATGCTGATTCGACAAATTTCAAATTAGAACGTTTCACATATTGAAATAAACATTTGAAAATTCACTAAATCCTAAAGGTCAGCTGTCAAATTTTCACACAAACAACACAAATTTCAGCCAAAATGGTAACCGTTATTGTCATCATATACACATACACAAACTTTAGGCTAAAGGACTCTGTAGGTTGACCTATCTAGACATAATGATATAATTTGCTCAATACCTTGCAATGACTGTGACTCAAGTCAACTACATAGGTTAGTCTAGTACATTGAGAGTAGTTATATTGTCAGAACTTAACAATTTAGCTTCTCAGGACGTTCTTCTCCTCCTGAAATAGCTTTTAATCACGTGGTGGCATAGCACTCACCAAAATATACGCTGTTCACTGGTTGACCATAACCATCAGCAGTAAACGGAATGAGTTTTGGGTTGTGGCTCAACTTTGAGGGTGACCTTAGTGAAGGGTTTACAATTTAACACTTATAAGAACCCATTCAGAATGCTTGTACAATAATTGAACAATTTAAACTTTTGAAAGATTATTAATTTTTGATACTTCAGGAGTGTAATTTATAACATAAATCATCGTGCCTGTAAAAATGGAATGCACTTCTTGTAAACTTTCCCGTTTATACGAATTATTAATTATTATTAATATATCAAATGATGGTTGCGGATGTTATGAGCAAAAGCTGTCGTTCTTTACCAGGTAAAACTAACTGTCTGAAATCCTTCGTGTCTACCAGTGTATATCGCAATGCAGGTATTATAACTATTCAAGATAACTGGCTCCATGTCGTATATGATCATAATTTAGTCTGTCTGAATGGTTTCAGTCATTTTAGACAAGATCTGTGTAGCTCTAAGAAGAAATGCTTTGGTGGCATTGCACCCCTCATCAATTATTACTGGTGTACTTCTAATAATGCAAGTTTTACATCTTCTAGTGTCAGAATTTACTACCTCACTTTTAAATGTCTACCGAAACAACTGACCAAGTATAACTTCATATACATTTCTAACATTTATATTGCATTTGGATGTAGTCTGCTAGAACTATCCTTATCTACTGATGAATTTACTTCTTGTGCTGCCACCTCCCTTGAAAACTCCTTGTCAGTAGTTGCTGATGACTTCAGTTCTCTTGACTACAGATTCCTTACACCTATTGTCAATATTATGGTTTCCTTTAGTTCCTAGAGGAACATAGGACCTCAGTCGCACGTCTCCATTGCGTTCGATTCTTTGCCAACGATTCTGACTGGCTCCACGTCTGCCCACATGCTTTCATCTCCTCTCCGCATGACCTCATCCAAGTCGCCCTTGGCCGACCAACGTGCTACTTCCCATTTGACCGGGTTCCACTCGAAGGCCTGTCTAGTGATGTCACTCGATGGTTTGTTTTCTCAGAGCATGGCCAATTCACCTCCATTTCTTCCTGCAGATTTGTTGCACAACCGGTTCCTGTTTGATTCGCTCCTAAAGATCCTTGTTGCTGATCTTTTCTGGCCGGTTATCTGATCGTGAGTAGTATTGAGCGAAGACAGTTGTTGACGAAGGTCTGTAATTCGTTCGAAGTGCTCTTCATGACATGCCAAGTTTCTGATCCATAAAGTACCACTGACTTCCCATTGGAGTTGAAAATCGGGATCTTATTTTTAATGCTGAGTGCTGTTGATCTCCACACATATCTGAGACAAATGAAAGCGTGTCTTGCTTTCCCGATCCTCGCACTTTAATATCCTCATCAGATCCGTTGACCTGAAGTTGAAACGATACTTCTCAGGTAGGTAGGTAAAGGAGGTTGCTTTTTTCACATTTCTCCCACTTATGCTGATTGTAGTTTGTTGATGTTGCTGTTGCGGTCGGCCAGGAATTTCCATCACCTGTGTTTCCTCTATGTTCACCTATCTTTGTCGTTTCTTCGATGCTTCTTCTTTTATAGCCAACTTGTTGCTTTACATTTAAATATTTTCCAGTTTGTGGGAAATCAGAAACAAATCAAATCAAATCAGGAAAATCCAGCTTGCCCTAGTTTTTGTGTTAGTCCATTTAATGCCTGTCTCCTTGTTGCCCACCACTGTCTGTCGCACTGTCAGTTTTGCCACCCGCAATCAGGAAAATCATTGGAGATAGTAGCCGGCCAGCCAGCCAGGCAGCGTTGTCTTACTCCGGTCCTCACTTCTTCGAAGAATTCCGTGAGTTTCCCTTTTATGGATTACTTGCCATGCAGCATTATCGTGCAACTCTTGGATGATGCAGTAAAACTGTTTGCCGCACCCCTTGATAATGGCGAAGACGTTTCCAATTCACCTCTCGATCGGCGCTGTCGAAGGCCATTTAAAAGTTAATGAAGTTGAGATAGAGAGCTGACTGCCATTACTTACGCCAACAGGTCGTGAAAATAATATTAACATCTCATTAGGACTAAAAAGTACCATTGATCTTGCGTTTACAAATGACTTCGCCATGTTCCAAGCTCAGAAAAGACCTCCACTACTTAATTCTGATCACTGTGTCATACGAATATTGCCCAAGCTTGAACCTTGACAAGAAAAAGCAACATAATTGTTACTTTCATGACAGTATGCAGAATCTAAAGAGAATATTTAAGGTTACTAATTGGTACCTACCTATTCACTGAACAAGTTCCTAATATTACTTTGTCAGACTAATATAATCGTCTATAATGACATTTCTCTCCTTGCATCTCATCAGGTAGGACTGCAAGCAACTGTAGAAGCAACTACATTATCACCTACATTTATGTATGAATTACCCTTTAATTCTTGACTAATATCCTATTTGAAATATACGCCGTCTCTATTCTGATCACAACTAACTATTCTGGCTTCCTGTGTTATTTGTAAATCGGCTTATTTCTCACCACGTTATTGTGTTCTCATAACGGGAATTGGCTGTTACCTCTAATTATTCCCTTAATTATATCTCAATGAATACGTGCGCGTGGGTTATTATTCAGACTGTAGGCAGTTGACGCAAATCCGAAGGAAATAAACTGCATTCGCCATATCCTGAGTTATTGTAAAGAAGGAAAAGTCCAAGCTTTGAAGGGAAATTAAAATGTGGGTTATTCACACTTTAATCCAATTTTTTCAGATTATAAGATTTGTGGGGGTTTAGAATTAATTTGGTAAAACGTTAGATTTTTCTCATGGACCCGAATATGAAAATTTAAAGGAAGTGTAGGCAGTGATTATCTGAATACGGTAGACAAAAAAATTGCTCAAAATGTACGTACACTGGTGACCGATTATAACAAATGGATTTATTTAGTTAAGCTGTCAAAGCAAAAAACAATTCTCTACGTTTTACTGCATTGCTGAGAAAAAAACCGTTAAGACAAGCGCTGTCACTGAACGTGAACTTTTAACGTTGGTTTGTTGGCCTTGATCGGCATTGGCGCGCAACTCGAAGGCGCGAATGATTCAATCGTGTACAAGCTGGAAGAAGACGAAAGAATACGAATAGAAGTACGTTACGTTCCTTGTAAAACATTTGCTTATAGACTCTGTATGAAATATCGAATTTTATGCCGAACAATACAATTTGTTATTGGTCCTTGCGTCTTGGAGTTCAGTTCGATAATCATACCTAGTAATAATAATAATTTGCTTTATTCCAAAACAGTACATGTGATACAGAATGGAATTCTCAGCATCTTTACTACAGTATTGCATCCAGTTAGTACATTATCGATAAATAGAATTCTACAAAGATTAAGGAAATCTCACTTCATTATTACAACAACACATTGGCATGTCGGTAGCAAAGGAAAAGCTGAAACAGTGTTTGAAGGTGTTAGAAAAGTAGGTACTATCATATTTGCTAGCATAAGCGGAAGAAAGAAACAAAGTAGCACATAAGGGAAAAAAAGAAAAAGAGAGAGAGGAAAGGAAAAGAAAGAAAGAGAATTTTGTACCTATAAATGATATGAGTTGGAAAGACGAGATCCAGTTGTACTACTGACTATTTAATGAATTATAGGTGTCACGCCTAATGCTTTCTTTATCACACAGAACACGAGCTAAGTAGAGTATGGTTGAGTTTTTTACTTGCTGGTGCGAGCATATAGTTTTCTATATAGGCTTCTGGTCCTGCCTGATGAGATGCAAGGGGATAGTTGTGAGTGAAGAGGGTGGTGTGAGTTAGATAAAATGGATTTGGCCCATTTTTCACAAGAGTCCATGTGCCTGTCGACTAGAATATTAACAAGCTGGTTAAGTGGCACATTGCTTACCCTGCTTACAACCTTCAACATCCTGCGTAATATGTTCTAGTCTTTCTTCAGTAGCCCGGGAAAAACTAAGGGGGAACAATAGAGAATAATAGGCAGAATGCGAGAATTGACGAATTGTAGGAGTAAGGGTTGGGTTATACTAGAATGTTTCAACTTCTTAATGTAGAAGGTAAGACGGAATATTTTCTTAGAAATTGCTAAGATATGAGACGACCAGGAGAGATCAGCAGATAGAATGACACCTAGGTATTTAATTTCCGATTTAGTTTCTATTTCAGTGCCGTCTATGTTGCATACCTCGTGAGAGCCAACCAGTTTGTTTAGGTCGGATTTATGCCCCAAGGTGAAATTGACTGTTTGGCATTTGGAGGGGTTTAGGGTAAGACCATTTTCCTTGGACCACTGGCCGATTTCTGACAGAAAGCTATTAAATTTAGAGCAGTCTGTTCGACACTTGACAGGCAAAGATACAGTCAGATCGTCAGCATATTTGACAAAATTATTGTCATTTGAAGATGGTAAGTCATGTAGAAAAAAAGAAAAGAGAAGCGGGGAGAGTACAGCACCTTTGGGGACTCCGGCTTCAGTGAGTACGTCAGAGGATGATTTACCTTTGTATACGGTGTACTGCTTTCTGTTAGAGAAGTAGTAATGCAGCCAGTTAGTGACCCGGGACTCAGTTTTTGTCAAAGAGAGCTTATTTAGCAGGAGACATCTAGGTACAGAGTCGAAAGCAGAAGTGAAGTCAAGATACGCGCAGCGGACGTATTTGGCACCTTTATCTAATGATGAGACGATGTTGTTGTGTAAGACAGCTGCTGCGTCTACAGATTCGGAGCGTCTTCGCAAATAATAGGAACTTAGGGTTAAGTTCCTTGACAAGCGCCATTACAAAACGTTACAAACGCAGTGAAGAGACGATTAGTCTTCAATATTTTATTGGATCTATCAGACACTAATAATATCAAAACTCAAATTTACCTCAACAGTGCCATTAGGCAGCTATACAGGCAATGTAGCTTTCTGAATACAAACCAAGTACTGTTAGACAAAATTAGTCAACCAGGGTTCAGTTGTAAAAGGTAGCTTAGAATCAAGGAAAATATTCCCCGAAGGGTGGGATCAAAAGCTCTCTCCGCAAGAATCACATACTAAGGCTTCCTACAAACAGTCCCAGTTCAGAACCACCTTCGTTCATTCAAACAAATTCAAATCGCTGAACGCCACACTGTACGTGTACACACAATCACAAAGCAGTATTACAATTAAAGATCCAGTAAGGACAAAGGCAAATAATACGCGTCGAAAATGAATGCTTCTAATTTAAAAGTCAAATTAGTGATTATCAGTTTGAAGGAAATAGTTTCGTGCTAACTATCTTCACTCTATCGACTGAATATGTTATAATAATGATATAAAAATACGTGGTAAAAATAAAAATGAGTTGGAAAATATTGTCGGTCACGTAGATCTAACACTTTCAGTAGACATTTACTTTGAACTTGGTGACCATGCATAGAAACTCACATCTACTCACTGCATACTTCTGTTTCCACTCTTTTCTCTTCTGAATGAAACATAGAACTCCATGCTTCAGCTCACGCCTTTAAGTAACAGTGGCTTGCGTTTACTTAGTGGTGTTGCTAGGCAAATGTCAAACTTACCTTCTTTTTACTGGGCTTACTACCGATTCATTGAGGTTTAGACATGTTGATCAAGAATCATACCTGGCCCACTAACATGGCTGACGAACATTCTATCCTCAAATAACCGACACACCCTGGTACGGTTCGTCGTATGGATGGCGAAATGAAAATCTGAGTGTCTCATGCAGATTCGAATGGCTGGCATTTCGTTTACTAGGCAGGCAGTCTGACAGTAGGGCAGTAAAATTTGTTTTGATATCAAAGCAAATGTACTATTATCTCTCTTCTTTGATCTAATAATCTTCATTGTTATTTTGACCTTCAATATGTCCCTTCAACTTGACCTAAGTAGTCTATTTTCTCACCTCTTAAGTCTTTATTAATTTATAAAAAGACAATTGCAGCGAAGAAAATTTTCTTTTCGACGAAGTCATCATCTAGGCTGTACATTCGTGTATTTATATCAAATGGATAGGAAAGTTCCAGAGTAATTTCTGGTTAGGGGTCAAATTAATAAAAATTACAATTAGGAATTAAAATGACGTAACAAACAGGGGGGATGGATAAAACTCGAACAAAGTAGCATTATAATAACTAAGAAGACTGACATTATGCAATTGGGGGTTAGAAATGTAGAAATAACAAAATATACAGGATGTTTGGATAAGAAACTAGTATGATGAATAATTGTTTATGCAATCAGGGATTAAATATGTAGAAATAGTAAGATGACAAAATAAACAGGAAGAGTGGGTATGAAAATATGGTAGTGTAAACAGGGTTTAAGAAAACTTAAAATAACATGAATAAACAGGAAGTTTAGATAAGAAAGGTGATGAGATTGTCATTACTAAAAAAATTTTACCTGTTTATGATGGCCATGGTAGGGAGAGGGGTTGGACGTAATTCTTTTGGATACAAAGTGTGGGTTTGAGCTTTTGGATAGCTAGCGCCTCAGCTATGCCCAGATGTCTTGATTTGATTCCCTTTGATAGGTTTGATTGAATTTTGTATATTACTTTGAAGGATTTTTCGAAAGGCGCTGAATGTCCTGAGTTGACCAAATGTTCTGTCACTGAACTGTATACACGTTTTCGGTCTCCTTTTACTAGCCAGGCTGGGTAGTGTTCGCGAGCGCGTTTTTCAAGTCGGCGCATGGTACGGCCGATGTACTCAGCTCCACAAGAGCAAGTAAACTGGTATATGCACGTTGAGGTGGCCCAATGCGACGGCTTGTCTTTCACGTTCTGGCTGAACAGTTTCTTGCAAGAAAACGTCAGTCGTAGGCTCGCGGCGAAGTATGTTTTCTTTAGAGATTTGCAGAGACGTTTGCGGAGGATTTCTGCTTCAATATCACCTTTGAATTCTAGATTAAGCAGAAGTGTTTTCTTTGGAACAGATTGGACTTGTTCTGAAGTCTTAGTCTTAGATTTGAGATTTCTGTCTATGAACCTGGGCGGGAAGCCGTTTTCCATCAAGGTTTTCCGGAGATTACGCAGTTCTTCTTCAATCACTTCCTCGCTGCATATCTTCCGAATCCTCGAGGAAAGAGCGTATATCAGGTTCCTCTTTCTGCTTAGGGGCACGAAGCTTTGGAAGTTGATGAATTGACCATTCCAAGTAGGTTTTTTGTATATGGATCTTTTCAGAGAGTTGTTGGCGTTTCTTGTCAGCTGGACGTCGAGGAAGTGAAACATTCCGTTGGATTCAGTCTCAAGTGTGAAGTCGATGTTTGGGTGGGCGTTATTGAAGATTTGAAGTAGGTTTTTTAAATCACAATTCTCATCACAAATAATGAAAGTATCGTCGATGTATCTCTTGTAGAGATGAAGGTCGTTGATAGTTGATGATAGGGGGTTGTTTTCTAAGCTAGCCAAAAAGCAGTCGGCTAATAGGGGTCCTAAGGGAGAACCCATTGCTACCCCATCTACTTGCCTGTATATTTCTTTGTTGAAACTAAAGTATACGTTGAAGGTGCATCGTAGTAACAGTTCTTTCAGGTAATGGATCGGTATACCGACATCGATGCTATTGGATTGAATGTAGTCGCAAAGGAAACAAACGGTTTCTGTCAATGGAACGTTGGTGAAGAGAGAGACAACATCCAGGGAAACCATTTTCTTTTCTGTCACATTGACATTCTTAATTGAATCAACAAAGTCGAATGTGTCACGGAGGCTGTGTCTTGAAAGCTTCTCTTTCACCGGCCCGAGAATCTCCACCAGCCATTTCGCGATTGTATGATATGGGGAGTCTATCATATCTAGTATTGGGCGGAGTGGGACGTCTATTAGCCGACTGCTTTTTGGCTAGCTTAGAAAACAACCCCCTATCATCAACTATCAACGACCTTCATCTCTACAAGAGATACATCGACGATACTTTCATTATTTGTGATGAGAATTGTGATTTAAAAAACCTACTTCAAATCTTCAATAACGCCCACCCAAACATCGACTTCACACTTGAGACTGAATCCAACGGAATGTTTCACTTCCTCGACGTCCAGCTGACAAGAAACGCCAACAACTCTCTGAAAAGATCCATATACAAAAAACCTACTTGGAATGGTCAATTCATCAACTTCCAAAGCTTCGTGCCCCTAAGCAGAAAGAGGAACCTGATATACGCTCTTTCCTCGAGGATTCGGAAGATATGCAGCGAGGAAGTGATTGAAGAAGAACTGCGTAATCTCCGGAAAACCTTGATGGAAAACGGCTTCCCGCCCAGGTTCATAGACAGAAATCTCAAATCTAAGACTAAGACTTCAGAACAAGTCCAATCTGTTCCAAAGAAAACACTTCTGCTTAATCTAGAATTCAAAGGTGATATTGAAGCAGAAATCCTCCGCAAACGTCTCTGCAAATCTCTAAAGAAAACATACTTCGCCGCGAGCCTACGACTGACGTTTTCTTGCAAGAAACTGTTCAGCCAGAACGTGAAAGACAAGCCGTCGCATTGGGCCACCTCAACGTGCATATACCAGTTTACTTGCTCTTGTGGAGCTGAGTACATCGGCCGTACCATGCGCCGACTTGAAAAACGCGCTCGCGAACACTACCCAGCCTGGCTAGTAAAAGGAGACCGAAAACGTGTATACAGTTCAGTGACAGAACATTTGGTCAACTCAGGACATTCAGCGCCTTTCGAAAAATCCTTCAAAGTAATATACAAAATTCAATCAAACCTATCAAAGGGAATCAAATCAAGACATCTGGGCATAGCTGAGGCGCTAGCTATCCAAAAGCTCAAACCCACACTTTGTATCCAAAAGAATTACGTCCAACCCCTCTCCCTACCATGGCCATCATAAACAGGTAAAATTTTTTTAGTAATGACAATCTCATCACCTTTCTTATCTAAACTTCCTGTTTATTCATGTTATTTTAAGTTTTCTTAAACCCTGTTTATTCATGTTATTTTAAGTTTTCTTAAACCCTGTTTACACTACCATATTTTCATACCCACTCTTCCTGTTTATTTTGTCATCTTACTATTTCTACATATTTAATCCCTGATTGCATAAACAATTATTCATCATACTAGTTTCTTATCCAAACATCCTGTATATTTTGTTATTTCTACATTTCTAACCCCCAATTGCATAATGTCAGTCTTCTTAGTTATTATAATGCTACTTTGTTCGAGTTTTATCCATCCCCCCTGTTTGTTACGTCATTTTAATTCCTAATTGTAATTTTTATTAATTTGACCCCTAACCAGAAATTACTCTGGAACTTTCCTATCCATTTGATATAAATACACGAATGTACAGCCTAGATGATGACTTCGTCGAAAAGAAAATTTTCTTCGCTGCAATTGTCTCTTTAATTATTTCATAATTATATATTCCTATGACAAGTCAGTGTGTGATCAGACTGTTCGAAATATGTTGCCCAAATAATAATAATAAAAATAATAATAATGCTGAAGTGAGTTAAGATAATGCTACTGAAAAAAGATGGTTTTAAATGAATCAAGTGTATTCTAAAAGAATCAGCCCCTGCGAAACCATAAAAACAGTTCCGAAGAAATCTGTCTATATCAGTTTGCCATTCAAAGGAAATGATATACAAGAAGTAGTCAAACGAAGACTCGATAAAGCTACCAAGAGAACTTATTATGCTGCAAAACTTGTTTTCCTTAACACCACCAAGCGAGTGATTCAACAATCTGGGAAAGACCAGTTGCCAATCCTCGACACTTCAAACTGCGTATATCAGTTTGAGTGTGTCTGTAGAAGCACATACATAAGTCGGACAGAAAGGCGATTGTCTACTCACATGATGGACCATTTGCCAAAATTGTTAAAAAAGCTGAATGCAGAGTGCCAAAAACCTCAATAATAAAACATCTTGTGGACTATGGACATGATATCGAAGCTGTGAAGTCATTCACTATTGTCAACAGACAAAGAAACAAGAAGATGCTTGCAACTGTGGAGGAGGCTTGTGCAATTCGAGTTTATAAACCAGGTCTCTGTGTACAAAAGGAGATGGTCGTCACTCTAAATCTACTAAGGTAATACGTTTTACTTATTAACTGTTATTATTTATATTTACAACATTTTATTCTACCTCTTATTATTATTCTTGATTCATTTGAAAATATCTTTCATCGGTAGCCATTATTTTAACTCAATTCAGCATTATTATTATTATTGTTATTATTATTATTGTAACTACTACTATTGATATCACTCTGTTTGCGATTCCTGATATATTGTCTAATGTCTAATTGGTTATCTAAGTGATGCTACTGAAGTGTAATGCAATTTATCTTAATTTTGATCTCTCATACTCTCTCTCCCCTTATCTATTTGAACATGACCTGGAAAACATTCGCACTTATCTTTCTGCATGACTAATTCAATGTAATTTATTTGCTCATCAATCTTGCATCTCCCAATATAATTTCAGTAGTATATATATCCATGTATGTAGAATAGTGAGCTGAGGAAGAGCTCTTATTTTATCTAGCTTTGGATTAAAGTGCAAATATTATAGGTCTTCACATGACTGGGAGTAAAATAATAGTTTGAACCGTGTTCGAATTCGGACCGATAGTCTACGCACTACTAACTTGACGATCAACAACATGAATAATGGAAAAGAGCAACCATTTCTGGGACATAATTTCGCTGCACTGATTACGCAACAAAATACTGTCCAAAACCAACTAGATCTGGTTGCATCATTTTAAAACAAGCGACAGAGGTTAAAAAGCGGGATTTGGTGAATTCATCAAATCCAAAGCTAGATAAAATAAGAGATTAGTATTATATCGTGAGAGTAAAAGAAGCATTTAACAGAATTCCGTAATAAATTCAAGTGTTAGTATTAGGCGTCATCTTACCTGTAAAGCTCCTCTACGATTCACACAATTTTTCTTTCTAGGCAAGAGCTTATGATGACTGCTTTATTGTCTAATATGTAGAAATATATGTGAGACAAGCAAACAAGAATTCAGACAGTGACTAATTGGCAAATAAATGATACCAGACACAAATGCATCCCATATGCAAGTGAGATATGAAAATGACGATAACTATTCATTATTATGATTTCCTTTAATTTCTAGAATATAAATAGCATAGCTGCTATGAATATCTGTGACATGTGATCTGACGGGGAGAACGTTGAAGTCATTAATCACGAAGTGACGTGGGTCAGTCAAAGCAGATATGCATTAGATAATATTTACGCTAGACGTTAACAAAATTATTTATCAATCTCGACATCCATGGAAAGTAATAGTATAAATGTCAGTCATAGTTTCTATAAATATATATACACTGCATGTATCTCAACGTAGACTAAAGATAAGGAAGTCATATTATTTTCAAATTAATAATTAGACAGTGGATATAATTTATTCTAACGTTTCAGGAGACCAGAACCTCCTTGACTTATTGGTTCGTTTTAAACTTTATTTATTATTGTACAATTATTATTTTCTTTTAGTCCCCAGGAGAACATAGGGATTCAGATGTACATCCCCACTGGGTTCGTTTCTCCGCCAGTGTTTTCATCACCTGGTTCCACGTCTGTCCACATCCTTTGATCATCTCCTCTTCCAATCACCTCCCCCACTCCATGTCAACCTCGCACTGACGACCAACTCGCCTCTACCCAATCGGCTGGGTTCCACTCGAGCGATGGCCTGGCGTGTAATGTCACTCAATCGATGGTTTGCATCCTCAAAGTATGGCCAATCCACCTGCATTTCTTCCTGCAGATTTGCTGCATAGTCGGTTCTTGGTTGGATCGCTCATTGCCAAAGATCCCTACTCTGTTGCTGATTTTTTCTTGACAGCAATCTGATCTTGAGTAGTGCTGAGCAAAGACAGTCGTTGATGAAGGTCTGCAGTTTGTTCGAAGTGCCCTTCGTGACGTCACGCCGTCTCTGATCCGTTTAGTAGCATAGACTTGAGAGTAATGAAAGCTTGCCTTGCTTTTCCGATCCTCGCACTTTGATATCCCCAACAATTCCGTCCGCCTGTTGTTGAAACGGTGCTCCCCAGGTAAATGAAGGAGATTGCTCAACTGAAAACTATAATGTCACATCCATATGAAAGTAATTGCGTAACAGCTTTCAGACGTTGTTTGTCTAAGACAATTTCTAATTTGACCAAATTCGTTTAGCCTCTGTTCAGACAATAGGCGCTAGTTCTTTGTCTCAATGGGTACAGCATCAATTACTGAAATTCATAAACAACTTGAGGTTCAGTTGTATATAAGATGGAAATTGCATTCTGCACTGCACTGATAGTCACTTTAAACCATATAACATCATGTTAGACTTTTGACATCATTGAAGCGTCCATATTTAGACTTGAAGTGTCAAAAGAGACTGAGGTCTACAATCAAACGTTGTTGATCACTGGAAAGTGCAAAGCCATCGTGACATCCGAAAATGTCACATCCCACCGTCTTCACCGATTTGGATGTGCTTGTGGTGACAAATGCATAGGGAGGAGGCCTTTAGATTATATCCGTAGACGGTTTCAAAAGTAAATTCAATCTCCTCGACACGTTGATAGTGAAAACAAACAGCCCAGTTCTTCTCTTGCGAAACATAAGACAGAGAAAGTGCATAAAATTGATGAATAAACCCACATCTGCTAGACGTATTTAGGGCTTGTCTTCACATTTTTGTAAGCCCTGACAGTTAGAAGGTTCAAGCCACTTTTATGTGGTCATAAACAGTTTGTTATCACATTTAACCTTCCTTGGTAGACTTTATTTTGATACCAGAAAAGATGTGCCGTCATCTCGCTTCCGTGATTTATTGATCTCATTGTATTTTCCATATTAATATTTCCTTTCAACTTAACCTATATCTATTATGTCACCATGTAATGCTTTGTTATTTTTTGATATAAATTCCATTTGACCAGTATGTTTGTGATAGCCTTGTTCGAAATATGTTTTCCGCGAATACATTACACGATTCGAATAAATTTCTTGTTGTTCTAATGTCCAAATTAATAAGTGGAACTATTTGCTACAAACAGCTTCAAGGCTTTTTACATGCAGTAACATTAGATGAAATAATGAATGCACTGTAGAAAAGTCAGTTTTACATTATCATACTCTTGAAATGCCTTCTTACATTTTTTTGTTATACCACTGGTTACAAAACTTCCATTATGGATAAGATTTTATTTTGATAAGTCACACAGTGTTATACAGTAATATTAATTGACGATGTTTCAAGCACAAACTATTGCCACTCTTAATCATATCAAGTTACTCACACAACTTTTTTCCTTCATTTATATTCAGGTTTGGAATTGACTAGATATTTGAATAAAAGCCGATATGGCATAATGTACATTCAAAGATAATAATATGAGTGTTATTGATCAATTACAATTAGATGGGAAATAAGACGAATGTTCTTATAGTTATAATAAGTAATTTGTTAGAATACTGTGATGCGCTTGAATTGAAATAGAATTTTGAGATTATTTATTATCCTCTTCTGATTTGACCGGTGGTAATAATATCTTCCATATTTCTGGTATTTGCATTGAGTCATTCCTATTGCATGTGTTGGGTGTAGACTCGATGAACCAGGATAAAGTAATCAATCTCTCTCTCCACCTACATAGATTACTTCTTAGAATCTTCACCCGACCCCACCCTATTGTGTGGTTGTGTGTTGATACATGCAGTACAACTGCTGGGATTTTTTTAAATTACTCATCTTCTCGAAGTCAACTATTCTTACCTCAGCTGAATTCTTATGTCCCGATAATCTGACTACCCCCGATCTACTAGTTTCACCCATACAATTGACCTCACAGTCACTGCAAGGTATTTTGTAAATTCTATTATTTTGTTTGATTCGGACCACCGGGTCTATAGTTTACAGAGGTTGTGCTACCTGAGTGAGTTTGTAGGTTTGAATGCTACTCTTATTCCTTCTTTATTAAGAATCCTACTTAGGGTCTCAGATATCTCCTTCGTATGTGGTATAACAGTAGATGACTTATATTCTCTCTTATTTATGTTATCACTACTAGTTTCAAAATTATTTTTTATTTTGCTTTTGGCCTTTTTCCGATCTTCCTAATGAATTTTATAGGATAGTTATTTAACACCAACGCCTCTTCTATCTGTTTTATTTCATCATTTAGGCCTTTTCTTGTGCTACTTAGTGCTATTGCTCGGTTTGTTAGACACTTAACTAAGCCTGCCTTGACAGTTAACGGATGAGATGAATTAAAGTCCTAATATCTATTAGAATGCGTTGGTTTTCTATAAACGCTAGTGTGTAGTTTACCTTCTTCTGTTAGTTTTATTATACAATCTAACACACTTAATTCTCCTTGATCATTTTCAAGCACATCACAATATTCTAACAAATTACTTATTATAACTATAAAAAACACTCGTCTTATTTCCCATCTAATTGTAATTGATCAATAACACTCATATTATTATTTCTGAATGTACATTATCCCATATTGATTTTTATTCAAGTATCTAGTCAGTTACGCACATGTATATAAATGAAGGAAAATAGTTGTGTGTGAGTAATGCCTTGATATGATTATGAGCAATAGTTTGTGCTCAAAACGTCGTCAGTTATTATTACTGTATAACACCACTGTGTGATTTATCAAAATAAAATCTTATCTATAATAGGTGTTATACTCCACCACAGTGCCAAAGTTTTATTCTTATATCAATAATACAAAAGCATCCATCTCAGTCAGTCGCTGTAGCTGCGATGTTTAGCGCAGAATACTTGCCAGTCGCGCACGTAATCAGGAGTTTGAAACCTAGTGGACTCAATCATAAACAACCAAGAAAATAGGTCACCTCAGTCTAGAGGTTTGGTTTATATTTGTCAGCAAAGATTATAAGGTCACTGTACTCTCCGATACTATTACTCACAGTGGAAAGTGATACATTCCGGATGAATTTATCCCATAACAATGAGTAACGTCTTTTGCGAAATTATTAGGTAAACTTATGATGGATATTTTCCGACAAATGTACCACATCCATTGAACAACTCTTCAGTAAGAAATGCGATTTTGTCATTAAGTATCACTTCGATTAATACTTTATCCGTGAACACTATACAGAATTATTTCTACCGCATTCTTTGCTGTACAGTTGCAGTTTGTATTTATCACTGCTAACAATAGCGACACTTGTTAGTTTGTCTTTGGCTGGAGGCTGAGTCATACATGATCAGGCGAAACACGTTGCAATAGGAAGGCAAAATAATGAGAAAGAAAGTTCATTGTGAAAATGCATCAGGGTTTATGTGCTAACATTCATTTATCGAATAATAATTTCTTCATTTCTAGCATGCAGGGAGGTAAACAATATTGAGGAGAGACATAGTGCTGCAGTTCATCAAGCCGTCAACACTTTTTCATCCAGTGAACGTGATACATAAAGAAACATTTATCAATAAGATGAATTACAAAGGAAGTAGCTATATCGTTGTAAATAATCACAAACTACTCGCATCAGTGTGTTATTCAAAGTTCGTGTTTTTCATCGAAAGAAACAGGAACACTAATTAAGTTGAAGAAGTAGACAGATTTTGTTTACGTATACATCATGAAATTAAATTTTTTTAATCACTTAAGCTTACTGAATGAATTCAATTTGTCAAAACTTTTTATACGACAGACATTAAAGGTGCATTGAAAACGACCTTCACAAGAACATTTGAAAAATATACTGAGCATTTTCCAAGTGACAGTTAGCAGGGTTTGATCACAAAATGAAATCATGTACAGAACTATTTCAAAACCGGAGGTTACTAGACACCAGTTTCATTCTAGTTTGGGTCTTGAAAATTAATCTGACGCTCACCAGTAACTGGTCATATATGGGAAGTCACCTGGAATTCTGATGAGAAGTCCTGAGTAAATGGGTTCGTCAAGTTAAGGATGAGTCGGATCGATGTAGTCGCCAAGTAACCGGGAGATCCTGGGTTCCAGTCGTGATGGGAGCGCATGGCTTAAGAGTCCTAATGAGGGCAAAATGGTCGCCTAGTAGTCCCTGGTTTTTCTAATGGTTGTCTGTACTGGACAATTCTATTCTCTTATTTGTTTGATAGCAACTAGCTGTAGAGTCTAGAACAGTATGTAGTTTTGCGCACGCTAGCGTGATAGCGTTCCTACTGATAACTGAATCAAGCACCTGTCGTTTCAGTCTCCAAAGTGTTTTCCACCAGAAAACACGCTTCAGTCCATTGAAATCAAGCAGTATGAGGTTTTGAGTAGAAATTACTTCTACTGACCGACTGAGTCGTGAAATTTATTTAGGGAAAGTATACTTAACAACTTCTTTGAACGTTGTATTGTCCTCTTATTCCATAATAATTCAGAACTATCATACAGTGAAACGGAAATTTATTTACTGTTCCTACTTATATCGCTTATAACTATGCAACTTTGAAAATTGACCTTTATACATTTTATTTCCTAACTGTCATGAAGGTAGTAAAATTCACCATATATCCGAAGTGGGAGCTGAGTCATTCCTGCCGCAAGTATTTTTTACTTAATTTCATAAATAAGACTTCATTTGTCAACCTCTCTACCAAAGAAGATCCACGACAGGAAGTAAGCAATGATGATAGTGTTGATAATTACTCCAATGAATTAATTAGTAATCATTTGGAAAAATCGTATGAATCAATTCAGAGGAATAACAAGGAGGGTATAAATGATAAGCATATCCTGAAAGTTAACAAAACCAATAATTGGGAATTTAAAACACAAACATTGTCATAATTCGATGGATAATGACTGGCAGTGGAATCCACCAGGATGTGTGTTTCGTCCCATTTAGGACTCATCAGTTATCCCTTAATTCAATATGAACCTCCCCTTTGATTGATTGGAATGAGATGCTCAAACTTTGTCGAGATGTCAACTCGTTATATGGAGTCTTCATCGGTCTCTGAGGATTTAACCTGAAGAAGATTCCTATATGATGACAGAGGCCTAACACTTCAGTTCAATCAACCAGAGAGCAAATGTCCAAACTGAAATTAGAAGTAATGTCAGCACTGCTGCTAAAGCGTTATTCAGACTTCTTAACAAGTCAGCAATAAAAGCGCCATTCAAATTCAAATACTCAAACACAGAAGCAAATTATGCCAATCAAAGGATTTCTTGCAGCATATTAAGCGAAATAATCAAGGTTTCCTAGAACTAAATGTTGGCGTTCTGCTTAAAATCTGGGCTACTGTAAAATTCCACCAATTCTCTTATCCAGTTACTGTAAATGTAGTAAACAATGACCTAAAATAGTAGTGTATACGCTGGAGGGTATCTACAACCTCCTGATTGGCTAGTTTCTATTAACATAAGAAGAAACATTATTCTCGATGGGAGGCTCCCTACCTCAACTTCATCGACATTAAGAAGGCCTTTGATAGCGTCAATCGAGAGGTGACTTTGAAAAATACTACCAGTGGATGCCGCCAACAATTATACACCATCATCCAACACCTGCATGCTAATGCTGCATGCCAAGTAATCCACAAAAGGGAAACTCACGGAATTCTTCGAAGAAGTGAGGACGGCAGTAAGATAAGGCTGGCTGGCTGTCTGGCCGGCTACTATCTTCAATGATTTTCCTGATTGAGGGTGGTAGACTGAACAATGTGACAGACAGCGGCAGGCAACAAGGAGACAGGCATAAAATTGACTCACAAAAATCTTGGACGATTTGGATTTCGCCGATGTGATATCATATGTGTCTGACTTCCCACAAACTGGAAAATATGCCAGTGAAAAGCAACAAGTTGACGATAAAAGAAGAAGCATCAAAGAAAGGACAAAGATAGGTGAGCATAGAGGAAACACAGGTGATGGAGATTCTTAGCCGACCACAACAGTAACAACAACAAACAACAATCAGCATAGGTGGGAGAAATGTGAAGGAAGCAACCTCTTTTACCTACCTACCTGAGAAGTATCGTTTCAACTACAAGCGGACGTAATGGATGAGGACATGAAAGCGTGGATCCGGAAAGCAGAGGAGGCTTTCATTAGTCTCAAGTCTTTGTGGAGATCAAAACCACTACTCAGCATGAAAATGAAAATAAGATCCGTATATTCAACTGAAATTTGAACAAATTGCAGACCTTCATCAAGCGCTTGCTTTACTGAGCACTACTCAAGATCAAATAGCCGGCCAGAAAAGATCAGCAACAGCGAGGGATCTCTGGAAATGAACGAACCAACTCGGCAGGAAACAACTGTACAACAAATCTGCAAGAAAAAATGCATGCAGATTGTCCCCACTCTGAAAAAACAAACCATCAAGTGACATCCATCACACGCCAGGCCAACGCTCAAATGGAACCCAGCTGAATGGAGAAAGGTGAGTTGGTCGTCAGTGCGAGGGTGACATGGATTGAAGGAGGTGATGCGAAGAGGAGATGATGAAAGGATGTAGAGAGACGTGGAAACAGGTGATGAAAACGCTGATGGAGGAACGAACGCAATGCAGATGTACGGCTGTAGCCTTGTGTTCCTCTAAGAACTAAAGGAGATAATGATAATAATAATAGTATACAGGAAATGAGAATTAAATACGCAAAGTGACCAATATCCTCCTTGTAATTATCGTCTGCTGCCTCCTAAGTGACGATGCCTCCAGCATCTCTAAGTGATCATTCTGACTGCAATCAGAAACCCCAGCATGTAGTCATTCCTGCCTTAAATGTTGGTGACTTTGCCATCAAGATTTGAGGCTAATACTAACAGTGTTTAATTGATTCGTATACAAGCTGACGAGTTCCACTGACGACGCGTTTTTAAGTAAATAATTATTATTTTCAATTACTTACCGAGGGAGTAATTTCTGAATATTCAGGGAATAATCAGTGGCAGCTTCGTTAGACGAAACGGCTTTAATTTGAAGCAATTATGCAAAATATAAGAATTATTCCCACTGGTTGGGTACACTTGTCGTCTTTTTCCCTACAAGAGGTGAAGAATGCAAGTTCAGAGCAATCGAAGTACTGAAAATGAATGACATTTAATTAGGTTGATACCTTCATGAAATAAATTTATTGAAATCTGGATCTTGTGGTTTGATGCAGCCAAATGCCTTCACTGGCAGCTACATCAAAATGTTTGTCATATTTCTTTGCATCCCTTAAAAATATGTAAGACACAGGAAACGGTACTTACCTTTCCAATTTGGTAATAATAACCAGGCGTTTGCAAGATGTCGTCGTTAGTGTCTTCATTTTTTGTATTGCTTTAACAACGGTGTCCCAAAAGCTCTATAGACCTTTGACAATTCTCAAACGTATCTAGAAAGGTGTGTGATAGACAACCTGAGTATTCCAACTCACCGTATTCCTGAAGTTGACAGAATTCAAATGATCACCATCCAACCCCAGTACACGCACACACACACACAGGCTGTAGATGGCTTGCAGTGCTGTTATATACACATTAACCAATTCGCACACAGCTTAGTACCCGAGTGTTTGGGGTGGCGAATATGCATTCATCCTTCAACAAACGGACGACAACAAATCGAACTGATGTTGAATTCTGCAAAAGGAAATGTAACCAAATGGGAAATAAGAAAAAGGTTCTGTAGCATCCCCTGGCACCTCTTCCCTATATGCTCATTGACAGTTCCAGAAATCCCAATCACTGAAAGATGCATCTTCTAACTGTTTTTCACGTTGGTAAAATCTAGAGTAACTGTATCCAACAAGGCGACATTCACGCGGTTGATGATGATGGTGATGTTGAGAATAGAAATGGACGAATAGTCGACGCCGAAAATCCCACTCACCCACGCACTCGTCTGCTGATCTCTCCTGGTCGTCTCATATCTTGACGATTTCTAAGAAAATATTCCGTCTTACCTTCTACATCAAGAAGTTAAAACATTCTGGTATAACCCAACCCTTACTCCTACAATTCGTCGATTCTCGCATTCTGCCTATTATTCTCTATTGTTCCCCCTTAGTTTTTCCAGGGCTACTGAAGAAAGACTATACCTTATTACGCAGGATGTTAAAGGTTGTCAGCAGGGTAAGCAACGTGCCACTTAGCCAGCTTGTTAATATTCTGGTCGACAGGTACATGGACTCATGTGAAAAATGGGCCAAGTCCATTTTATCTAACTCACACCACCCTCTTCACTCACAACTCTCCCCTTGCATCTCATCAGGTAAAACCAGAAGCCAATATAGAAAACTATATGCTCGCACCAGCAAGTACAAAAACTCAACCATACCCTACTTCGTGTTCTGTGTGATAAAGAAAGCATTAGGCGTGACACGTATAATTCATTAAATAGTCAGTAGAACAACTGGACCTCGTCTTTCCAACTCATATCATTTATAGATACAACATTTTCTTTCTTTCTTTTCCTATTCTCTTTCTCTCTTTTTCTTCCGTTTTGTGCTGCTTTGTTCTTTTCTTCCGCCTACGCCAGTAAATATGACAGCACCTACTTTTCTAACACTTTCAAACACTGTTCAACGTTGGCTTTGCTACCGACATGCCAATATGTTGTTGTCATAATGAACTGAGATTTCCTTAATGTATGTAGAATTCTAATAATTGAAAACGTACTAAATGGATGCAATAATGTAGTAAAATGCTGAGAATTTCATTCTGTATCACAAGTACTGTTTTGGAATAAAGCAAATTATTGTTAGTAGTATTATTCAAAATCCTGTAATAATGGTCTTTGGACGTAAGGAGCGCGGCTTATATGCCTCTAACCAAACATCCGTTGTTCATCTGTTCGTCTGCTTTTGAATTCTAAAAGAGGGTGGCAGGTTATTAACATTCGTCTTATGGCAAATGTCAAGGAACATTAATCCAAGTTCCTTTTATTTGCGAAGACGCTGTAAATCGATAATTACTAGGTACGATTATCGACTTTAGCTCCAAAGCACAAAGATCAATAAAAAATTGTATTGTTTGGCAGTTAAATTCTTTATCGTACAAAGTCTATAAACAAATGTTTTACAAGGAATATATTGTACTTTTATTCATATTCTTTCGTCTTCTTCCAGCTTGAACACAATTGAACCTTTCGCACCTTCGAGTTTCCCGGCAATGTCGACTAAAGCCAATGAACCAACGTTCAGTGTTCACGTTCATTTATAACAAATATACGTTTTCATGGTCTGTGAATTAGCACCATCATCATCATCATCACACACAACACACACAGAGGCTTCTCCCTATTCCTTTGTTTCGTTTGTATTAGTTAGGTTTGCATATATGTGACGTGATAAACAGTGGTCTGCAATCAAAACACCGATAATATTTTACTTATTTATGACAAGTATCCTTTCTCATCTGTGGGATTTCAATTTTCACCCCACATCCCCACTCCGTTTGGTTCGTTTTAATTTTTGGCTTTTCATATCTGCATTCACACCACTAGCGGCGAAATAGAATCTAAATTCTTCGTTACATTTCATTCGTTCATTCATTCATTCATGACAAGTATTACATTGTTTAATAATTCTCATTGTTGCATCAAGAAAACAATATTCAGAGAAGAGACTCTCTACAACAACGAATCAATTATCCAACTGTACAATCGTATATATTTATATGGTTTTTAAGAAATTATATTCGGTGTGGGAAATAGGTCAAATGTGCGAATACATGAAATAATAATAATAGTAGTATGAAATGCAACTAAAATATTTGTGATTACAATCGTAGTTAAATGTCAAGTAGCAAAACAATCAATGTCATGTATAGTATAATACATAAGGTGTGTAGATGTTGGAAAGGGGTGCATAATTACAGGATTAGTAAGCGAATATAAAATGTTACGCAATATGGTGTGAAATCTGATAAGATAGAATTCAATGTTGTAAAAATAAAAAATTAATAACTTTCGGTTTAGAATGACAAGTGGGACAAGTGGAAAGAATTTAGAGTGAGAATAGTAATAATAATAACAATAATAATCGTAGTAATAATGGAAACGTACACAGAATAACTAAATAAACAAATTACATAAATAAATAAATAAATGTATATCCCTCTACGGTCAAGACAGAAATAGGGATTGTACATACTTCTTTTGTACACAAAGGTCTGTCCTAAAGTCATAAATTGTCAAGGCCTCCGCTGTCTTTAGAAGTCTGTGATGAAGAAAACACAGCCGGCAAGTTAGCATGGATTCGGTAGATGATATTAAAATCATGATGAGGGCTGGTAGAGTGACATAAGTCAATCAGGTGATCTAGAATAGAGCTTCTCACTCACTCCCTTTCTCCCTTGTAAAACCATACTGCTGGAAAATGTTCTCGTATCCGTGTGGTGGAAAGCGTCCTCTGACTACGGCCAATATACCTTGCTCCACAGGAGCAGGTGAACTGATAGATGAACATGGAGGTGACCAGACTGAGGAGCTTATCTTTCACAGAGATAGAGAACAACGTCAGTGGCTGGTGAACGTCATTTGTAATTTTGCTGCAAAGAACGTCTTACTGACTGCCTTAGAGAGACGGTATTTGAAGAAATCTGAAGCTTGATCACCTTTGAATTCCAAGTTGATGAAGAAGGTCTTCTTTGGAAATGAGTCGATGACATTTTACATATCTGTGATTTCATCTGTAACAGTTAGTATGCAGCCGAGTTTTGTTCTAATATCTTTTTTGTTTTTGTTTTCAGTAACGGGCTTGTCATTATCAGCACCAGCCTAAGTGAATCGTTATCCTCAAATATTACTAAACGTAAATTGTGACAAGTATAATCTACAGATAGTGAGTGCATTAATAGTGGCAAGTGTATTAAACATGTCCAATATGTTCTCTTTCTCATCAACTTTTGGTTTTACATTTGCTACCTTATTTTAACTGAACCGTTGTCATTAAATTTTGTAACAATTCACTGACGAAATATGTTTTATAGGAAATCAAAACAAGTAGTGATTCAGCGAAGAGACTCTTTTCAACGAATTTATCATCAACCTGTACAACCGTATATATATGGCTATTTTTTAAGAAGTTATATCCGGTGAGGGAATTGAATCATAGGTGTGAATGCATGAAATAATAATAATAAAATGAAATGCAATTAAAACTAAAATGTTTGTGATTATAATCGTAGTTAAATGTCAAGTGGCAAAGCAAATTAATGTCATATATAGAATAATTCATAGGATGGATAGAACTTGAAAAAGATGTGCAATTATAGAATTAGTAGACAAATCGAATAAAATAAAAACGTTACGTAATATTGTATGAAATTTAATAGCATAGAATTTAATGTTGTAAAAAAGGAATTGATTTAGAATGACAAGTGGAACAAGTGAAATAATACCGGGGACAATTAAAAGTGAGAGTAGTAATAGTAACAATTGACTTAATAAGGAAGGGTATACAAATTGAATAGACAAAAATGAAAAAATGAAAAATTGGTAGTGCTAAAATATGATTGGGGATTAGCATACTTTAGCATAGAGGGATTAAGACCATGAAAGTTGGAGGGGTTGAATGAACTTTTTTCTGTACACAGAGATCTGGCTTTTCTGTTTCGAAAGCCGAAGCCTCAGCAATTCAGATGAGTTGGGTACGTAGGGCTTCGGGTAAATTACTCTTTGCCTTAAAGATGACTTTGAAGGCGGAGGCTATAGAGATAGGGTGATCATTATCGACCTGATGTTCAATGATCGAGCTTCTTATTGCTCCACTTTCACTCTTTCATAACCATGCTGGATAGTGTTCTTGCACCCTCTTGGACAAAACTCGTGTCGAACGACCGATATACTTAGCTCCACACGAGCAGGTGAATTGATAAACTCACAGATAGTTGGTCAACAGCGGGATCTTGTCCTTCAGGTTATTGAACAATAATGGTTGACTAGTAAAGGCTATTTTCAGGGATGTAGCAGGGAATGTTCTTTTCAGGGACTGTGATATCCTTCGTTTCATGATATCAGAAGCTAAGTCCCCTTTGAATTCCAAGCTTATGTAAAGTATCTTCTTTGGTACGGTAGATAAGTTACGTTTTTTAGGATTTAAATGTATATTCTTATCTATAAAACGTGGTGGAAATCCATTTTCTATTAGGATTTTCCTCAAGATGTATAACTCATTTTCCACAGTATCAGGGCTACATTTGCGCCGAATACAAGTGGCAAGCGACCGGATGAGGTTTCGTTTTCTACCAATGGGTACCTAGCTGTAGAAATTTGTCAGTTGACAAGACAGCTTACGATAAATCGACCTCTTCAGAGTTCCGTTGGTTCTCCTTGATAAGTTCACATCGAGGAAATTAAAGCTAGACAGGTTCTCCATTTCGAGTGTGAAATGTGTTTTATTCGTCTTTGGTAGAATACACGACACTACACTGCACCAAACTTCATTAACGCCACCTCCCGCAACGTCTATGATAAAGACTCCCAAACTAGAAAGAAGCATTTGTTGATTGCTCCTCGGTATTCAATGAACTTTAACTAATGTTGGTTCGCAATGAAATTGTCATTGAAATTATTCCAAAACGCTACGCACACTTCGTCTTTTACTTTAAATTATGCGATTAACGTCGAAGGCGATGACAAACAACAACAAAAACAACAACAGAGGCAGCCGTTATTTAGGGAATATAAAAACAATCACGTCTGGAATCTACATTGTCTGAGAAGCTATAATTAGCATCCCACTGAGCCATTATTAAACTCGGCGTGATAATTAATTAAATTAATGGAGAATAGGAAAAAGCGGAACATTCAGCACGTCTCGTTTTCTAACAATATTCACGACAGCATTAGTTTGAAAATGGTCTCCTGCAATTCGTCTTCTTACTCCTTTTCAGCAGTTGAAAATATTTCCGTCAGAGATTATTTTTGGAAAAAGAAAATTCTTTGAGGGCTGATTTAAGCATTTATTGTCTTGAAAGTATTTGCATGTAGATAACGTATGCTGTCTGGGTAGTAAAATTAGTTTCCCTGAATAATGATGGCTAAATTAAACATTCAGTCCCACTGCGTGTAGATGAGAAGACGTTACTACATGTACTGAACAGTTAAAAATAGTTAACGGAAAGTCATGAGCCCAAGACTTGTTCATACGCTCACCCGGGATACTACTGCCCATCCACGTCATGGAGGGTGATATTCTCTCAGAGTTTTGAATTCATGTTGGACAGTGTTGTAGTGGCAGGCGTCGACACTGAAGAAGATGTCTGAGCTGCTCTGGTCAATATTATTTGAGCACCGCTTAATATACATATATATATATATAGACAGAAGACGCGGATAGGCTCTGGGGAACAATGTATTGGCTATACGGTTTATAACTCGACAGGCTATAGTAGGGTCTATGTAAGGCGCTGAGTAGAATAAAATATTTTGCAGAGTTGTCGTTTATTTTTGGCTCACATTAATACTAATAAATTTTAATTAGATTTCAATAGTGTACACACAATGATAAGTTTTGTTCTTGGTGAAACTTCGAGCAAAATTACTGCCCATGTTCCCACCACTTTTAGAATTGTTTCTGTTTTTTAATTCACACATTTATGATTTGTACTCAAATACATATAGTTCATTTTCTTTTGTCCATTTTTTTTAATCTATCCGGAATCCTATTCCAGGTTGTTGACAGTTCCGTTGCTGAGCCACCCTTGTTACATGTGTCTGGTGTGACCTTAATGAATATAGACTCTGTTATTAGTAGTCTCTCTTTCTATTTGTTCACATTAGTTTTTAGAATACAAACATTGTTCCCATCGATATTGTAGACTTTCTCCCATGCATGTGCAACTATAAATGAATTTTTTCTAAATTCATGTAAGCTTGTGTTCCTGTTGGTTGACTTTAAGATAGGTGTTTATATTCATTCACTCTTATTTTCAGTGATCTGGACGTTTCACCCACATATTTAGTCGGACAGTCAGCACAAGATATTTTGTAAATTAAGTTGTTTTTATCCATCATTTTTATGGGAACTTTCAGTTGATTTATTTTATTTTTGATTAGATTCGTCGGTTTAAACGTTGTGCGAATACCCATATTTTTGAGGTTTCTTCGAATTGTCTCTTATGTACCATTTTTATATGGTATTGCGACTGTTAGTTTGCATTCTTCTATCTTGTTTTCGCTTGTTTTACCCTCTTTTTTCTCTTTTTTTATATCATCTTTGATGAATTATTTTGGGTTTTTGTTGTCAAGTAAAATTCTGAATAGGACGTTTATCTCTTTACGCTGGTCATCTGGTGTTGTTGTAAGTCTACGTATTCTATCTGCAAGACCTGGTATTAATACTCGTTTCACCGTGAATGCATAATCTAAGTGACATTCAAGGAATCTGCTAGAAGGTGCAGTTTTTCGTCTTTTTATGCTGCGTTCTGTTGTTCTTTGTAATTTGCAGTCTAACATAGGCAGTTCCCCAATTTCACTCTCTATTTCCATAATGAATTTTACTGAGTCAACATGACTGTTTATGTGTGTGAGAAGAATTTCTCAATATCATTCTTTTTCATGATTACTAACGTGCCGGCTACATATTTCCAACAATATTTTATTGATCACCTGAATGGTTTAAGTGCATTGTCTTCCCGAAAATCTATGAATATATCAGCTATTATTGGTGAGATGGGTGATCCCATGGTTACTCCTTCATTTTTCTCGTATATTTTCCCTTCGTATGCTATTGTTAGACAGAATTCAACCCCTCGTCTTATCTTTTCTACGGACAGTTGTGTCTTGTCTTTCAGGCCATCATCTTCTTTTAGTCTTGTTTTCAGTGCATTCATGACCATTTAAATTGGGTATTCTATTATAGAGACTGTTTACATCAAAGCTGACTGGTATTTCCTCTTCGTCTATTTTAATGGTATTTAGTCGTCTCACTAATTCCAGTGAATCTACTCTTCTAGCTTTTGAGTTGTCTCTTGTTGGTCTTAGTATTATTGAGTGAAATCTTGACAGCCTATACGTTGGTGTGTTTTTAAAGTCTCCTATTATTACTATCCAACTTCACATTTATAAACATGTATATAGACAGCAATCAGCTACTGTGATTTCTCCTTAGCAATATCAATCTTTTCTCAAAAATATATGGCAGTGATCAACGGTAATAACTTCCTCGTCTGCAGCTGAGCACGCTCACGAAATTATTCAAATTCCCTATATTCTGATAAGATATCAGGTAGTGCGAGAGTCAGTGTCCCAGTGAATTCAATGCTTACTGATGCCATTTGTTAGTGGTAGCGCTGCATTTTGGAATGAAAGAAATGATAATTTATGGGTCATCGCATCATCAGAGGACTAGTTTTGTATTCGAAGGTGCTGTGTTCAATACTCGATGGGAAAACAGATGCACAGTACATCACGAAACAAGGTTATACAAAGTTATGGAGGAGAATCTGCGAAACAGATGGCGCTAATGAGAGATTACGCTCAAAATTCTAAATAACCAACTGCTATGTTACTCAGAGACGACTTTCAACCTTATGCGGTAGTTATCATTATTTTGATAAGATTGGAGTTGACGCAGCAATAATGCGGCATACTATCTCGTGATTTCGCTTGATTTTTGATATCATCTATGGTAATGAAACCGCCTTAAAAGAACGAAACGGCTGTTTGGAACTTAAATCACTCCGGTCCGGTGATCTGGCACACATGAATCATAACAGTAGCTTCGAATCGCTATCATCAATTGAACTGATTCACTAGAAAGAAGTATCAGGCTCGAATATGAAAGACAACCTGACGAATTTAAGTTATAAAAACATGCATACGTCATGTATTTGGTCTTGTGAAGTTCAGGACATTCGCCGCACCATTCATCCTCTCCTAAAAAACAGTATGGCTAGTAAGTTCCAAACATAAATGTGCATTTGGTGGAGCAAGAGAATATTTTGATAAATCAGAACACTCAGTCACTCACACTTAAAAATCCTTCATGAATTTTCATTGATTTAATTGATACGATCAAGTAACTCGAACAGAGTGGCAACAAGACATTTACGAACACCAGAAGCACTTGTGATCGAAAACTATACTGGGAGTAGTAGTTGATAAATGTCGATTAATGAAACTTCTCAACTTCTCATCACCTGAATACCATCGGAATGCTTGCATCAGCAATGACGTACACCATCCCCTGATGCTTCTTGATGTCTTCTGTGGTGATGAGATAGCACTAAAGAAGTGAAACGACTTAAATCACCTCAATTTATCCTATATGATTACCAGAATAAATGGAGTGAATTCGAACAACTTGTAATAATACAAACGCAATTCATTGCAAAGAATTATTAGTCTAGAATGCGAAAGATAGGCTAATGTATTTCTGCCATAGCAAAATATGCAAATCAGCGCAACTGGTCCTGTCAATCTGTGTGCAGTATCAGTAGAACGTGTCCTCTGTGGGAACACACAACATAAAAACAATATAACTTGCGAAATCATAACACGAAACTCCTATTGAAAACTCCTCTCAAATCTCCCACTGTCTCATTCATACGAAAAACATCTCTGAAGAAGTGAGACCAACACACTCAGACACACATATGAAGCAAGTGTAATCGAAAACTACTAATCAGTGCTATGCATACAAAATCAGTACATTCAGCAACTCTTCGTGCCTAAGCCATCATAACCAGACTTTTTTCACAAAAAATATATGTGCCTTAGTCATGTCTATTAACTAAATCTCATTTCCATCCTCCTTTTAAGTGCATAGTTCTGTGAAGTGACATTATTTCTGTTATTCACAATAATTTGACTCGTGGTCCGAAGTGGTTCAGAAAGTTTCTTGTCGCTTTCTCTTGAGAGCATTTGTAAGTTCTGTACCAATGAACGTTAATTCACCAACTTCACTTCCAAAGTACTAAGTAAGTGGCACGCTTACTTCATAAAGAGGAATTTCACCGTGACACCTATTTTACAGTATACGGGTGTAATGTGGATCCTTCATTTTCCTACTATACAAGTTGACAAGGGTGAACAGCGGATTATGACACTGTGAAATTCCTGGAACGAATTCATCTCATATTATGAGTTTTGTTCCCATCACATTCTCAAGGTTGAATGGGAATTTTGGAGAATTTCCATGGAAAAAAATGTTTTTATTTACGAACAGGCAAGGATCCGGTTAATTAGCTGAAATGCAAGCATCACAATCAAATCAGTTTAAGTGATCAATGAAACATAATGCTACCACTGTAGACTACTTACCAACGTATTAAGTAGTATAACATTTTTCACGAAATAATTTATTACAATGAATGTCAAACTGTTAATGCAATGTGGATTAAAATAACAACCATAAGCAACTACATAATACTAAATATATTCTGCACAAGAAGCAATAGAAGCGAATATATAATACTTTTGTATTGAAGTGTTTCAAGATTTGATATTCCTTATTGCTGACCACCTGTTTAAATCACTTGGCCACCGAGGATTTATCCCATCCACCAAACGCATAATTTTACTTCATTTCATATTGTCACAATTATCCAGCTGAGTTGAGGAATCGCAAACTCCTCCCACGCCTATTTTCAAACAGGTTCCAGTCTACCAATAGGAATCTGTTTGGAGGGAAAGAGGAGAAAATCTCCTCGGAGTGATAAAGCATGGTTTGAATGAGAAGATATCGCTTCAAATCACTACAAACAATCACTTGACATCGACACATCTAATGAGAAGTCATGACCACTGACGTTCACCCGGTTGGGAGTGAGAACAATAACTCATTGATGACACCGGCTGGCCTTCACACCATGAACTTGTAGGAGTTGTAATTCATGGGTTGTCCAATGAGTTGGGTCCCAGTGGCTCGCCTTTTGACCTGGAGCTCCTGCATTCAAACCCCAGTGGGTCCTTACTAACAGTGAGTCCCAAACTAGGACGAAACAGCTGTCCAGGACTTCAGTGCTGGTTTTCTATGGTTCTCTAATTGATGTCAATCCGCGATGAAAACTTCAAATGATACGCAGGCAGTAGAAAGCTCACAGTAAAACTACCTGAATACTCCGTAATTTGTGTGAAATGGAATTTTCAGAATAAAATTATTATTATTATTACTGCTATTTTTATGATGCATTCAAAATAAGATCCGTCACATTTAAGATTATTTTAAAGGCTATTTAGAAGACTGATTTGTGATTGTATGAATATTTGCAATTAATAGTGTTCTCTGAGCTGGTTGGTTTAATAATAATAATAATAATAATTGCCTTTATTCCCAAAACAGTACTTGTGATACAGAATGGAATTTTCAGCATTGATCACAATATTGCATCTAACTTCCTCAAATTATAAATAAAATTAATCACACAGAAAATTTTTCTACATTTACAATAGGGTTAATATAAAGAAATATAGATAACATGCAGCATTTAAATGGAAATAATAGTAATGATAGCAGCTAAGGTAATGATAATAATACAAGTGAAAATTGCCGTGAGCTTTCGTCGTCCTTCTGGACAACATCCCCCTTTCAGCGCAATTTTTAGCATAAAGTGAAATGATTTGAAATTTCTTCATGAGTGATATAATTGCGTCTCCTAGTAACTATCTTTACATATGTATTGACCATTTTCTATTGACTTGGGTTTTAAACTTTCTGGTCACTTGATTTACTTTTTGTTAGTTGGCATATTTCTTCTATATTAACGTGCTTGTTAATTGCATTTTCGTTTGAGTACCAAGCTTCTAGAAATTCCCTGGCACTTTTAGTATTTCCTCTGTCTAAGATTTTGACATTATCCCGATCAAATTGATGACCATAATTGTCTATATGCATTGATACTAAAGAATACGTATCGTGTCTTTTCACATCTGATTTGTGTTCTTGGATTCTGATTCGAAGGGGACACCCACTTTGGCCTATGTAATGCTTGTTTTAGTTCATACAATTTATTTTGTAAATGGTATTAGTTTTATCCCCTTTTTCTGTTGGATATTTTGGTTTGCATAATATCGAATTAAGCGATTTCACTGTCTTGTGTGTTATATCTATATCAACTGCTTTCAGTATTCTAGCTGTTATTTTAGAGAATATTCTTTTCGATAAATTCGTCATCAGGTTCTATATTGGTATGGTAGAAATAATTAAATTAATATTATTATTAACTATTTTACTGCTGTTTTTAAAATTACATTGAACCAACTGTATTGACAGGTGATTACACTTAAAGGCGTCAGTAAGAGATAATACGAATTACTATGTTATGCTAAATTTATTAGCATAAATTAAGGGGAGAAACACAGGATTTACAGGTTTGACAGCAGCGAAAGGTAGCAATAGTAGCTGAACCTCTTTCATTTTACCTGTAAAGCTCCGGTTGGCTCAGGCAAATTACAATGGCCTTTACCGTTTCGACTGTTTGCTGTACAGAGGCCGACGGTAAGCCATCCGCTATCCGACAGATGATAGAGAAAGACTCGTCAACACTAGCCTTGTAGTCTCTTCAAACCAGATGATGTAATATCGAACTGATGATGGCCTTAACAATACTTCTGTTTAGCCACATAGATAGGTATTCCAGAGCTCGAAAAATCAGGTTCCTAAAGCAGCAGACAAAATAACTGGCTCCACAAGGACAGTTGAACTCATGGGTATTATTAGAGGTGGTAGTTTCGGAATCACAACTGGTTGTGTAGAAAATATCAACTGCTGCTTACCGGTATTAAAAATCTATCGCATTGATCTTCTCAACATTCAGAAAAGAAATAATATAACTACAAATAAATCACAGTGCTTTGTTAGTGTCTACATACTAATAGAATTCGATGAGGTTTTTGAACAACGCTATTTACAATGAAGAGTGTAAATTATCAAACATTGTTATTCAAATATTTTCAGATAGATGCAAATAAATATTTAAAGAAACAAAGTTAAAATGAAGAACACAAATCTTTCCAGCACAGGTACAATGGTCAGTCTGACTATTTCCATGGGAGGAGCGAATCCTGGAACTATATATTCTAGATATAAAATGACGGCTTGGTCAACTTCAACCGTCACATCTTCAGTGAGATCAAATTTATGACATACTCAAATTCATTTGGGTATGTGACATACAAAAGCGAAATGGATATCAGCGTCTACATGACACCCTGTATCCACTGAACATGATAAAGGTGAGCTGCATAAAGAAACAAACACCAAGGAATTCGATAACTACCGATTTACCTTCTTCAGCTTTATATCCTACACATGATCACTTTAAACCATCTTTCAACTCATCTGAAAGCTTACCCCAGAGTTATTTTAGTGTACGAGGAACTGGGTCTGGGATGTATTTTGTCTAAGAAACCATAATTAGCATTTCATCAGTCAAGTGTTAAAATAGTGACAATAATTAATTCAATTAATTCACAATCGGATAACGGAACATTCAGAATGTCTCGTCTTCTAATTATACTAATAATAATAACATTAGTTTAAACAAAGACCGCCGAAATTCATTTCCATATTTATTATTTTCACTGGATGGATGATAATATTATTTCCGTCAGACAGATTATTTTTAGAAGCAGAACTGTCCAAAGGATACTGATGACGTTCATTATCCTGGAAAGAATACAATGTGTAGATGACGTAAGCTGTCTGTGTGCTAAAATTATCTCTCTTGAATATAAAGTTCGTCTATTCCATATAGACGTGAACACTTAGCAAATGATACCGAGTGATAGAAACCAGTTGACAGCGGATACTGAACTCAGCGTTTGATCTTCCGGGTAGCTAGAGTGTATCTGGAACCTCAGATAGAGTCATATCCTATAGGAGATTCAAATCTGTGTTGAATCGTACCCCCGTGATAGGGAAGTAAATTGATTTTCAACCTAACTCAAAAATATTCCTATAACAAACATGTAGCATTCTGCATATTATTTGGATTGGACACCAGTAACTAGTGTGACGTGTCTAGTCCTTTCTTTGGTGCAGACTGAATTCTATCAGTCAGGTTTTGCAATGTGGTCACCATTCTAGGTAGCTCACCATCACTGTGCACATTGATTTGATGATATTAGGTGGTTGGAGGCAATCGGCCACAGGAAGCCTTGCATGATCTAGGTTTCATGCTAGTTGTCACTCACCAGTCAGCAAGGCGTGTCTGCAACCTTGAAGGAGCTCATGTCCTTTCTGTGATTCGTAACGTCCTGTCTGACTGCAGTTTTCACTGGGTGACGCGGGTTCGAATCTCAGAACGGACATGAGTTCCTTCAAGTTTGCAGATACGCCTTGCTGACTGGTGAGTGACAACTAGCACGAAACCTAGATCATGCAAGGCTTCCTGCCGATTGCCTCCAACTATCTAATCTGGATATTAATTGATTGCAAAATTACACCTTAGACTGAGAAATTCATGTTGGTTTCAGTTCACCTCACTAAATGGATCCATGCCCTATCGTGTCTAAAAACACTCATTTCCATGGAAATTCCCGAAAATTCTCATCCAGCCTTCGGAAAGTTATGGGAGCAAAACTCACAATATGTGATTAATTCATTCTAGTACAGTCACAGTTTCATAATCCACTGTTCATGATTATTAAGGTGTACAGTGGGAAAACAAAGGCTCTACATTACATCCACACACTGTACACTTGGTGTCACAGTGAAAATCCTCTGTGGGAAATAAGAGGGACACTTACTCACTTCTTCGGAAGTAAAGCTGATGAATTAAGGGTTATTCCTAGAGAACTTACAAATGCTCTCATTAGAAAGCGACGAGAAACGTTCTGAAGTACTTCAGAAGTACCATCAGCCCCAACGGGTTGATCTCCGAAGAAATCTCAGCACGAATACAGAGGGCTGGTTTCGCACATGCCAGTTTACGCCGCCTCTGGCCAAGTAGACTTGATATCCAACTATCGATCAAAGGGTGTGTGTACTGCTCATCAGTCCGCTCCGTCCTCCTCTATGGTTGGCTGTGAGACATGACCATTGAGAGCAGAAGACATGAAAAGATTAGCTGTCTTCGATCATAGGTGTCTGCGTTCTATCTCCCGCGTGAAATGGTATGATTAGGTGAGCAAAATTGAGGTTAGGCGTCGAGTGCTAGGTAAGGAGGGGAAATCAATAGACGAGACTGTGAAATTACATCGACTGAGATGGTTAGGACATGTGCTACGTATGCCTAGTCATCTCCTTCCTCGACGGGCAATGTTAGCTGATGTAGGGCCAGGTTGGAAAAGAGCTAGCGGTGGTCAAACGAAAACATGGCAACAATCAATGAAATCCACAACAGTTAGTTTAAGTCAGCCACGTAGGAAGGTGTAGACTTCTTGGTTGGGGTCCTCGGGACGGTATAAACCAATGGCTGGAAAATATTGGTGACATGGCTCAAAATCGTTCTCAGTGGCGCAGATGCATCCACTCCTTGTGACTTATAATTTCCAATGAAACTGTTTTGTTCTTCGTTATTACTATTCCTTTGTCTCACACCTCTGTTTACTGTCTATATTATGCATTTCTTCTACTTTCTTCTCTTGTTTGTGTGCTGCATGGAGGCGACTTGAACTGCCGCACATATGTACAAAGTTCAATGTCGAGAACCCACCGACCGACTTCAGACCATGAGACAAACTATTGTAAATAAGAAAAATGATGTCACTTCATGGAAAAATGCATTAAATAGGAGAATGGAAATGAGAATCGGTTAGTAGACATGACTAAATCACAGACAGCTTTTTGAGGAAATAGGCTGGTTATGTTGGGACAATCAATTCCTGAATATACTGATTTTGTATGCATAGCACTAACTAGTAGTTTCCAATTACAGATGCTTCATGTGTGTGTCTGAGTGTGTTGGTCTCACTCTTAATGAAACGTTTTTTGGGATGAGTGAGATAGTAGGAGATTTGAGGCGATTTTCCCATCTGAGCTTAGTGTTATGAGTTCGTCAGTTATTCTGTTGTCCAGCCAGTCACATTCTGGCCTAAAAGTATTTTGTAGTGAAGTTTGTTTGGAGTGAAATGTGTGATTGGAATCCACCCACAATATATCGAAGTGATTTAGGTAGCAAACAGGCATTACAGTCCTTTGGAATGATGCCATTATTTTGTTGTGGTTGTTTTCGCTGAGCTAGATAGTTAATTTGCGAAGCATTCATCACCCTCCTAGGTGACATCTTCAGCGCATACTTCAATTTGAAGTGAGCTTTTAGATTTCTCCACGAGTTTATTAATCATCTCTCCCGGTGACCTAGGACGTGATTGGTTGTTTTTGAATGTTTTCGCACTTTCTAGGCTACTTGTATCGGAACTGATTGTTTTTTTGACTTAAACTTTAACCCTTTGTGTGTGACGTTTCTTTCTTATCGCTTGATAAATTTTGTCAATTTCGATGTGTCTACTGATTGATGATTCACTGGAATGCCAAGCTTCTAAAAATTCTCTAGTATTCTTGTTGTTTCCTCTGTCTAATATTTGAACATTGTCCCCAATCTCCATCATATTTGATACCATTATCATAGATGACGTCATAGAAGCGAGGAAAGTCCCAACTGGTATACATCATTGCTGCTACATCCAGTGCAATTCTGGTGAAAGAATGAGAATTTGAAAAGCCTCAACAAACCAAAGTTGTTAACTCCTGATCAATGTTGGAAGTCATCTCTTAGTAACATGTCAGACTGAGACTTGGTGTTGAGACCATTATCTCTCATTAGCACGTAGGACTTCACAGGTATTTCTTTATCTTTTCGTGTGACCAGGGTTCATGATGTTGTGCATTTAGGGATACTACCCCTAACTCGGGTCCAAAACGTCAAAAAATTGAAGATTTTAAAAACGCTTTCAAATGATAGAGGAATGCGTGAAACGCGTTTTGGTATCTATGACAATGGGGTTTTGAGATTGTCTAGGCCTTACAGCGCCCTTGTTAGGCTGTTCTGCTTAAAACTCTAAAATCCTATAGTAAACACAGCATAAGCTATATAGACGATATGAGCATGAGTTGGCCAGTTCTCATTGCTCGATTAGATGACTGTGTATGATTTTCTATAGTCTTGGTAGACGTATAGAAGCTATTTGCATGCTAAATTGGCTGGCAGGGATAACAATTTCATTGGATTTGGTGGCTGCTGGCTTCATTTATAGGGGCCTATTGTCACTATAGCGTTGCTATGCGTGCTACGTTTGCATACAAAAATACGTTTGGCTAGTCTTGTACGCGAGATGAGTTCTATTGGGCTTGTCTATGCAGTGCATAATTGATTGACGCGATCAACGATCGGCGTAACAATGCTTAACTATCATTAATATGCTAACGGTGCGAATGGTCCACCGAGGGAGGGGGCTCTCGAGTGGTTGCGCCACAGGATGATCCTGCATGCCAGTCTCGTCTCGCAAGAGGCAGGGATGGGTGTGTTTGATTCTCCTGAAAACCAATACCCAGTCAATGGGTGTATCACTGTGTGAATAAACTGGTCGATCCTCCCAGTAGTCATGTGCTTGTCTCGGAGATTAAGCCATGCATGTCTAATTACATACCTTAAAACGGTGAAACCGCGTTGAACACAAGATTTTCAAGAATAAAACTAGTCCTCTGAAGATTCAATGACGCATGAACTGTCATTTCTGTCAGTTAACGACATAGCGCTACGGCTAGTAAATACCATTGGTTGAGACTCGATTCACTCTGACGCAGGTCTCATCATGACCAGACTTCTTATAACAAATGAGGGAAATTGGTTTTACTTCATGCGTATGCTCAGCTGAAGACTGAGAAACAAGGATGAAAATGCCATATAGTGCCACTTCGCTTTGAGAATACTCTAAGTGTGGTCGTTTCATGATGCTCACTAGCGACTAGTCCTATTCAGGTAGCTCGTTATCTGGATTCTTGTGAGGAAGTTGTGACCAGTGGGGTACAGCAGATAGCATATGGGGACAAATACTTGTTGGTGACCTTGACTAGTGGTCACGCTATACCGTCAACTGGCAGAAGTCGGAATTCATGGGCCACTGAGTTCGGTCCCAGTGGCTGAAATATCTACAAGCTTGCCTTGAGCTGGGTTAGAAACCCTGTGGTGGGTGAGTACCCATGAAGAGTCCCTAATTGGGACGAAATGGCTTTGCAGTACTCTCAGGTTTTCCAATGGTTATTCTAACTGATGTCAGCTCATGATGAAACCCAGAATATCACTCTCCTTGTGAATTTAGATAAACCACCTGAGCACAGGAGCAAACTCTAATTTCATTACTCTCTGCCAACTGGTCTCTATCATTCACTATCAACAATAACTTCTTCATATCTTTACTCAATGGAAGAAGTGTCTATTTTACTGTTATTACTCAACGGAATTAATTTTAACTCACAGACAGCTTACGTCATCTATATTGTACTGTTTCCTGGATAATTAACTTTGTCTGTATCCTTTGAATAATTATGCATCTAAATATAGTCTCTGACGTAATGAATTTCGGAGGTGTTCTTTGGAGTTAACGTTAATATTATTATTATTATGACTATTATTAGAAGTCGAGACATTCTGAAAGTTCCGTTTCCCCATTCTCCATTAATTTAATTAATTATTGTCAGTAATGCAATGATAATGGCCTATTTAGTTATTGGTATTTATGGCTTCTTAGATAATGCGAATTCCAGGTATAAGTTCCTGTATTTTAAAATAGCCATTGCTTCAGTTTTCTTGTATCATTTCGCTCTATGTTCTTTGCACATATCTGAAGTTATAAACCACAAAGTGATAATCTTGAAAGTGAAAAATCTTGTTTTGATTTTCTTAAACCCGCTGGGATTCATTCAAATAATTTATAATGAATCAATCTGACTCGGCGCTCAAATTATTCCAGGAAGTTCGTAATACCTACGGTCTGGAAACTTATAATCACAAAGTGATAATCAAGTGTTGGTTTGTAGGGATTAGATTGGTTACAGGATTTTCATCATGAGCTGACATTAGTTAGAGAACCATTGGAAAACCTGGGAATACTGGACAGCTGTTTCGTCCTAGTTTGGGACTCTTCATTAGTACGCACCCACCGGGATTCGAGCCCAGGACCTTCTGGTTACAAGGCGAGCTCGTATACCAATAAGCCACTGGGACCCGATCCAATGGCCCATGAATTCTAACTTCTGCCAATTCACGACATAGCGCGACCCCTAGCCATTATCTTCGGCAAGTATTTGCCCTCACACCCGAACTGCTGCACCCTACTGGTCACGACTAGGACGAAACAGCTGTCCAGTAGTCCCAGGTTTTCCAATGGTTCTTTAACCAATGTCAGCTCATGATGAAAATCCTGTAACAAAGTGATAAGTTGACAGATGGTTAGTAAGTCATCCTATGTAGAGAATAAAGCCGAAGAAGGTAGGTATATGTTGATTTAATAATATAGTTTGACTACAGCTCAGCTATATCATATTCTCCATTCAGTTAGTTCCCTTGACAAATTTGAATAATGTGATAAGAACACCTTTTGTAGAATAATGTGAATTCTTCACAGGATTTCATCATGAGCTTACATCGGTTAGAGAAACATTGAAAAACCTCGGATTACTGGACAGCCATTTCTTCCTAGTTTAAGACTCTTCGTCAGTACGCACGCACCACCAGGCTTCGAACCCACTACCTTCCGATTACTAGGCGAGCTCGTAGACCATTCAGCCACTAGGATCCAACTCAATGGCCCATGAATTCCGAATTATACAAATTCACGATAGATGTCAGCTCATGATGAGATCCTGTAACCAATCAATCAAATCCATACAAACCAATTCTTGAATGTCAATGAGATGCTCACTAGCGACTGATCCTATTCATGTAGGTAGTTACCTGGTGTTCGTGACCAGTAGGGTACAGCAGGTCGGGCATGAAGACGAATAATTGACGAAGACATTGGCTAGTGGTCACGCTAAGACTTGAATTTGCAGAAGTTCGAAATCATATGCCATATTTATATATTATATATGTCTATAAAATATATAATATTGTATTATAATAATAATATGTATAATATATTTATATCATATTAATAAAATTATCGCCTTATAATATTATTGACAAAATGAATGTCAAACATTCACAGAATAATGACAACACCAAAATTTAGGACTTAAGGACAGACAAACTAGCCACCAGTAGACATAGACAAAGATGGGCAGTGAGACGCAGAGACACTGGACGAGATACACAGTGACGAGGCAGGCGATGAGAGCAGATTAGTCGAGGCTTGATGTACGTGGAGAATGTGAGGGTGAAGTCAGACGGTTAGTGAGTGAGTGAGTGAGTGAGTGAGTGAGTGAGTGAGTGAGTGAGTGAGTGAGTGAGTGAGTGAGTGTGAGAGTTGGTGAGTGAGAGTGGGTGACTGGCTGATTCGACCAGGAAGCGAATGCAATGCGTGTCTCAGTGTTGTGTGCGTGTGTGTGTGTGTGTGTGTCTAGTAAGTGAGTGAGTGATCGCCTCGACGGTGAGTGAATCGGGAATTGAATGCACGAATGATTGATTGAATGTGTGTGATTGGATGAGAAGGCGATTGGGGGAGTGAGTGGTGAGCAGAGAAGAGAGCCAGCAGCGATCGAGGCGAATTCCACTGACTGACTGCTTCCTTCTTGTAGGAGAGAGGGAGGGAGGGAGTGTAGACTGACTGACTGACTGACTGACTTTATTGTATTGTTATTAGCCCCGTGAGGGGCTGCCAAATAATGCTTCGATTCTTGGTCGACGGTTCTTACCATGCAACGAATCACAAGATTAAAACCGTGACGGTTGATAGGCCAAGTCAACAATACCCATCCCATCAAAACACCAAACACCTCACATTCATCCATCCATTTGCAAGTTAACAAAATCAACACACACAACACGCACAAAACGCACACTAAGACAACACTCTCACACCACAAACACTGCACCATATCATCACACACCCACTCACACTCCAACAGCAACAAACACACAACAGCATATACAGCACACAAACAACATTCATCACAAACCCAACCACACCATATATACTACTCACAAATATCAGTCATCAGTAGACGCCTCACACCAAGAATACAATAAACTTGTCTCGTGCATTCCTTACACAACAAACATGCACACCTCATCCTGTGAAATACACCGACACACTGGTCACCATCACCAAGATGCAGAGGACACCTGATGAGTCGCCAGGGGACACCAAATGGATGCAGTCAGACAACAGACTGTTTGTTGCATACACATGACATGCAAATTAGCCGAAGGACTACACGGATAAATCATTCTCTTACCGGAAACACATCAGCGGTTCCGATGGAATCGCCAGCAAACTGATTGGTTACTGGTGGACAGGTGAAGAAGACAATACGACGACCAGTCTGGAAGACAAAGTCAATCTCATCGACAGACACATCAGTCGACTGGGTACACGTGAAACTCTCCACCTGTGGGATTAACGACAGACACACTAGCCACCAGTAGACATAGACAAAGATGGGCAGTGAGACGCAGAGACACTGGACGAGATACACAGTGACGAGGCAGGCGATGAGAGCAGATTAGTCGAGGCTTGGTGTACGTGGAGAATGTGAGGGTGAAGTCAGACGGTTAGTGAGTGAGTGAGTGAGTGAGTGAGTGAGTGAGTGAGTGAGTGAGTGAGTGAGTGTGAGATTTGGTGAGTGAGAGTGGGTGACTGGCTGATTCGACCAGGAAGCGAATGCAATGCATGTCTCAGTGTTGTGTGCGTGTGTGTGTGTGTGTGTGTCTAGTAAGTGAGTGAGTGATCGCCTCGACGGTGAGTGAATCGGGAATTGAATGCACGAATGATTGATTGAATGTGTGTGATTGGATGAGAAGGCGATTGGGGGAGTGAGTGGTGAGCAGAGAAGAGAGCCAGCAGCGATCGAGGCGAATTCCACTGACTGACTGCTTCCTTCTTGTAGGAGAGAGGGAGGGAGGGAGTGTAGACTGACTGACTTTATTGTATTGTTATTAGCCCCGTGAGGGGCTGCCAAATAATGCTTCGATTCTTGGTCGACGGTTCTTACCATGCAACGAATCACAAGATTAAAACCGTGACGGTTGATAGGCCAAGTCAACAATACCCATCCCATCAAAACACCAAACACCTCACATTCATCCATCCATTTGCAAGTTAACAAAATCAACACACACAACACGCACAAAACGCACACTAAGACAACACTCTCACACCACAAACACTGCACCATATCATCACACACCCACTCACACTCCAACAGCAACAAACACACAACAGCATATACAGCACACAAACAACATTCATCACAAACCCAACCACACCATATATACTACTCACAAATATCAGTCATCAGTAGACGCCTCACACCAAGAATACAATAAACTTGTCTCGTGCATTCCTTACACAACAAACATGCACACCTCATCCTGTGAAATACACCGACACACTGGTCACCATCACCAAGATGCAGAGGACACCTGATGAGTCGCCAGGGGACACCAAATGGATGCAGTCAGACAACAGACTGTTTGTTGCATACACATGACATGCAAATTAGCCGAAGGACTACACGGATAAATCATTCTCTTACCGGAAACACATCAGCGGTTCCGATGGAATCGCCAGCAAACTGATTGGTTACTGGTGGACAGGTGAAGAAGACAATACGACGACCAGTCTGGAAGACAAAGTCAATCTCATCGACAGACACATCAGTCGACTGGGTACACGTGAAACTCTCCACCTGTGGGATTAACGACAGACACACTAGCCACCAGTAGACATAGACAAAGATGGGCAGTGAGACGCAGAGACACTGGACGAGATACACAGTGACGAGGCAGGCGATGAGAGCAGATTAGTCGAGGCTTGGTGTACGTGGAGAATGTGAGGGTGAAGTCAGACGGTTAGTGAGTGAGTGAGTGAGTGAGTGAGTGAGTGAGTGAGTGAGTGAGTGAGTGAGTGAGTGAGTGAGTGAGTGAGTGAGTGAGTGTGAGATTTGGTGAGTGAGAGTGGGTGACTGGCTGATTCGACCAGGAAGCGAATGCAATGCATGTCTCAGTGTTGTGTGCGTGTGTGTGTGTGTGTGTCTAGTAAGTGAGTGAGTGATCGCCTCGACGGTGAGTGAATCGGGAATTGAATGCACGAATGATTGATTGAATGTGTGTGATTGGATGAGAAGGCGATTGGGGGAGTGAGTGGTGAGCAGAGAAGAGAGCCAGCAGCGATCGAGGCGAATTCCACTGACTGACTGCTTCCTTCTTGTAGGAGAGAGGGAGGGAGGGAGTGTAGACTGACTGACTTTATTGTATTGTTATTAGCCCCGTGAGGGGCTGCCAAATAATGCTTCGATTCTTGGTCGACGGTTCTTACCATGCAACGAATCACAAGATTAAAACCGTGACGGTTGATAGGCCAAGTCAACAATACCCATCCCATCAAAACACCAAACACCTCACATTCATCCATCCATTTGCAAGTTAACAAAATCAACACACACAACACGCACAAAACGCACACTAAGACAACACTCTCACACCACAAACACTGCACCATATCATCACACACCCACTCACACTCCAACAGCAACAAACACACAACAGCATATACAGCACACAAACAACATTCATCACAAACCCAACCACACCATATATACTACTCACAAATATCAGTCATCAGTAGACGCCTCACACCAAGAATACAATAAACTTGTCTCGTGCATTCCTTACACAACAAACATGCACACCTCATCCTGTGAAATACACCGACACACTGGTCACCATCACCAAGATGCAGAGGACACCTGATGAGTCGCCAGGGGACACCAAATGGATGCAGTCAGACAACAGACTGTTTGTTGCATACACATGACATGCAAATTAGCCGAAGGACTACACGGATAAATCATTCTCTTACCGGAAACACATCAGCGGTTCCGATGGAATCGCCAGCAAACTGATTGGTTACTGGTGGACAGGTGAAGAAGACAATACGACGACCAGTCTGGAAGACAAAGTCAATCTCATCGACAGACACATCAGTCGACTGGGTACACGTGAAACTCTCCACCTGTGGGATTAACGACAGACACACTAGCCACCAGTAGACATAGACAAAGATGGGCAGTGAGACGCAGAGACACTGGACGAGATACACAGTGACGAGGCAGGCGATGAGAGCAGATTAGTCGAGGCTTGGTGTACGTGGAGAATGTGAGGGTGAAGTCAGACGGTTAGTGAGTGAGTGAGTGAGTGAGTGAGTGAGTGAGTGAGTGAGTGTGAGATTTGGTGAGTGAGAGTGGGTGACTGGCTGATTCGACCAGGAAGCGAATGCAATGCATGTCTCAGTGTTGTGTGCGTGTGTGTGTGTGTGTGTGTCTAGTAAGTGAGTGAGTGATCGCCTCGACGGTGAGTGAATCGGGAATTGAATGCACGAATGATTGATTGAATGTGTGTGATTGGATGAGAAGGCGATTGGGGGAGTGAGTGGTGAGCAGAGAAGAGAGCCAGCAGCGATCGAGGCGAATTCCACTGACTGACTGCTTCCTTCTTGTAGGAGAGAGGGAGGGAGGGAGTGTAGACTGACTGACTTTATTGTATTGTTATTAGCCCCGTGAGGGGCTGCCAAATAATGCTTCGATTCTTGGTCGACGGTTCTTACCATGCAACGAATCACAAGATTAAAACCGTGACGGTTGATAGGCCAAGTCAACAATACCCATCCCATCAAAACACCAAACACCTCACATTCATCCATCCATTTGCAAGTTAACAAAATCAACACACACAACACGCACAAAACGCACACTAAGACAACACTCTCACACCACAAACACTGCACCATATCATCACACACCCACTCACACTCCAACAGCAACAAACACACAACAGCATATACAGCACACAAACAACATTCATCACAAACCCAACCACACCATATATACTACTCACAAATATCAGTCATCAGTAGACGCCTCACACCAAGAATACAATAAACTTGTCTCGTGCATTCCTTACACAACAAACATGCACACCTCATCCTGTGAAATACACCGACACACTGGTCACCATCACCAAGATGCAGAGGACACCTGATGAGTCGCCAGGGGACACCAAATGGATGCAGTCAGACAACAGACTGTTTGTTGCATACACATGACATGCAAATTAGCCGAAGGACTACACGGATAAATCATTCTCTTACCGGAAACACATCAGCGGTTCCGATGGAATCGCCAGCAAACTGATTGGTTACTGGTGGACAGGTGAAGAAGACAATACGACGACCAGTCTGGAAGACAAAGTCAATCTCATCGACAGACACATCAGTCGACTGGGTACACGTGAAACTCTCCACCTGTGGGATTAACGACAGACACACTAGCCACCAGTAGACATAGACAAAGATGGGCAGTGAGACGCAGAGACACTGGACGAGATACACAGTGACGAGGCAGGCGATGAGAGCAGATTAGTCGAGGCTTGGTGTACGTGGAGAATGTGAGGGTGAAGTCAGACGGTTAGTGAGTGAGTGAGTGAGTGAGTGAGTGAGTGAGTGAGTGAGTGAGTGAGTGAGTGAGTGAGTGTGAGATTTGGTGAGTGAGAGTGGGTGACTGGCTGATTCGACCAGGAAGCGAATGCAATGCATGTCTCAGTGTTGTGTGCGTGTGTGTGTGTGTGTGTGTCTAGTAAGTGAGTGAGTGATCGCCTCGACGGTGAGTGAATCGGGAATTGAATGCACGAATGATTGATTGAATGTGTGTGATTGGATGAGAAGGCGATTGGGGGAGTGAGTGGTGAGCAGAGAAGAGAGCCAGCAGCGATCGAGGCGAATTCCACTGACTGACTGCTTCCTTCTTGTAGGAGAGAGGGAGGGAGGGAGTGTAGACTGACTGACTTTATTGTATTGTTATTAGCCCCGTGAGGGGCTGCCAAATAATGCTTCGATTCTTGGTCGACGGTTCTTACCATGCAACGAATCACAAGATTAAAACCGTGACGGTTGATAGGCCAAGTCAACAATACCCATCCCATCAAAACACCAAACACCTCACATTCATCCATCCATTTGCAAGTTAACAAAATCAACACACACAACACGCACAAAACGCACACTAAGACAACACTCTCACACCACAAACACTGCACCATATCATCACACACCCACTCACACTCCAACAGCAACAAACACACAACAGCATATACAGCACACAAACAACATTCATCACAAACCCAACCACACCATATATACTACTCACAAATATCAGTCATCAGTAGACGCCTCACACCAAGAATACAATAAACTTGTCTCGTGCATTCCTTACACAACAAACATGCACACCTCATCCTGTGAAATACACCGACACACTGGTCACCATCACCAAGATGCAGAGGACACCTGATGAGTCGCCAGGGGACACCAAATGGATGCAGTCAGACAACAGACTGTTTGTTGCATACACATGACATGCAAATTAGCCGAAGGACTACACGGATAAATCATTCTCTTACCGGAAACACATCAGCGGTTCCGATGGAATCGCCAGCAAACTGATTGGTTACTGGTGGACAGGTGAAGAAGACAATACGACGACCAGTCTGGAAGACAAAGTCAATCTCATCGACAGACACATCAGTCGACTGGGTACACGTGAAACTCTCCACCTGTGGGATTAACGACAGACACACTAGCCACCAGTAGACATAGACAAAGATGGGCAGTGAGACGCAGAGACACTGGACGAGATACACAGTGACGAGGCAGGCGATGAGAGCAGATTAGTCGAGGCTTGGTGTACGTGGAGAATGTGAGGGTGAAGTCAGACGGTTAGTGAGTGAGTGAGTGAGTGAGTGAGTGAGTGAGTGAGTGAGTGAGTGAGTGAGTGAGTGAGTGAGTGAGTGAGTGAGTGTGAGATTTGGTGAGTGAGAGTGGGTGACTGGCTGATTCGACCAGGAAGCGAATGCAATGCATGTCTCAGTGTTGTGTGCGTGTGTGTGTGTGTGTGTCTAGTAAGTGAGTGAGTGATCGCCTCGACGGTGAGTGAATCGGGAATTGAATGCACGAATGATTGATTGAATGTGTGTGATTGGATGAGAAGGCGATTGGGGGAGTGAGTGGTGAGCAGAGAAGAGAGCCAGCAGCGATCGAGGCGAATTCCACTGACTGACTGCTTCCTTCTTGTAGGAGAGAGGGAGGGAGGGAGTGTAGACTGACTGACTGACTGACTGACTTTATTGTATTGTTATTAGCCCCGTGAGGGGCTGCCAAATAATGCTTCGATTCTTGGTCGACGGTTCTTACCATGCAACGAATCACAAGATTAAAACCGTGACGGTTGATAGGCCAAGTCAACAATACCCATCCCATCAAAACACCAAACACCTCACATTCATCCATCCATTTGCAAGTTAACAAAATCAACACACACAACACGCACAAAACGCACACTAAGACAACACTCTCACACCACAAACACTGCACCATATCATCACACACCCACTCACACTCCAACAGCAACAAACACACAACAGCATATACAGCACACAAACAACATTCATCACAAACCCAACCACACCATATATACTACTCACAAATATCAGTCATCAGTAGACGCCTCACACCAAGAATACAATAAACTTGTCTCGTGCATTCCTTACACAACAAACATGCACACCTCATCCTGTGAAATACACCGACACACTGGTCACCATCACCAAGATGCAGAGGACACCTGATGAGTCGCCAGGGGACACCAAATGGATGCAGTCAGACAACAGACTGTTTGTTGCATACACATGACATGCAAATTAGCCGAAGGACTACACGGATAAATCATTCTCTTACCGGAAACACATCAGCGGTTCCGATGGAATCGCCAGCAAACTGATTGGTTACTGGTGGACAGGTGAAGAAGACAATACGACGACCAGTCTGGAAGACAAAGTCAATCTCATCGACAGACACATCAGTCGACTGGGTACACGTGAAACTCTCCACCTGTGGGATTAACGACAGACACACTAGCCACCAGTAGACATAGACAAAGATGGGCAGTGAGACGCAGAGACACTGGACGAGATACACAGTGACGAGGCAGGCGATGAGAGCAGATTAGTCGAGGCTTGGTGTACGTGGAGAATGTGAGGGTGAAGTCAGACGGTTAGTGAGTGAGTGAGTGAGTGAGTGAGTGAGTGAGTGAGTGAGTGAGTGAGAGTGTGTGACTGGCTGATTCGACCAGGAAGCGAATGCAATGCATGTCTCAGTGTTGTGTGCGTGTGTGTGTGTGTGTGTCTAGTAAGTGAGTGAGTGATCGCCTCGACGGTGAGTGAATCGGGAATTGAATGCACGAATGATTGATTGAATGTGTGTGATTGGATGAGAAGGCGATTGGGGGAGTGAGTGGTGAGCAGAGAAGAGAGCCAGCAGCGATCGAGGCGAATTCCACTGACTGACTGCTTCCTTCTTGTAGGAGAGAGGGAGGGAGGGAGTGTAGACTGACTGACTGACTGACTGACTTTATTGTATTGTTATTAGCCCCGTGAGGGGCTGCCAAATAATGCTTCGATTCTTGGTCGACGGTTCTTACCATGCAACGAATCACAAGATTAAAACCGTGACGGTTGATAGGCCAAGTCAACAATACCCATCCCATCAAAACACCAAACACCTCACATTCATCCATCCATTTGCAAGTTAACAAAATCAACACACACAACACGCACAAAACGCACACTAAGACAACACTCTCACACCACAAACACTGCACCATATCATCACACACCCACTCACACTCCAACAGCAACAAACACACAACAGCATATACAGCACACAAACAACATTCATCACAAACCCAACCACACCATATATACTACTCACAAATATCAGTCATCAGTAGACGCCTCACACCAAGAATACAATAAACTTGTCTCGTGCATTCCTTACACAACAAACATGCACACCTCATCCTGTGAAATACACCGACACACTGGTCACCATCACCAAGATGCAGAGGACACCTGATGAGTCGCCAGGGGACACCAAATGGATGCAGTCAGACAACAGACTGTTTGTTGCATACACATGACATGCAAATTAGCCGAAGGACTACACGGATAAATCATTCTCTTACCGGAAACACATCAGCGGTTCCGATGGAATCGCCAGCAAACTGATTGGTTACTGGTGGACAGGTGAAGAAGACAATACGACGACCAGTCTGGAAGACAAAGTCAATCTCATCGACAGACACATCAGTCGACTGGGTACACGTGAAACTCTCCACCTGTGGGATTAACGACAGACACACTAGCCACCAGTAGACATAGACAAAGATGGGCAGTGAGACGCAGAGACACTGGACGAGATACACAGTGACGAGGCAGGCGATGAGAGCAGATTAGTCGAGGCTTGATGTACGTGGAGAATGTGAGGGTGAAGTCAGACGGTTAGTGAGTGAGTGAGTGAGTGAGTGAGTGAGTGAGTGAGTGAGTGAGTGAGTGAGAGTATGTGAATGGCTGATTCGACCAGGAAGCGAATGCAATGCGTGTCTCAGTGTTGTGTGCGTGTTTAGTAAGTGAGTGAGTGATCGCCTCGACGGTGAGTGAATCGGGAATTGAATGCACGAATGATTGATTGAATGTGTGTGATTGGATGAGAAGGCGATTGGGGGAGTGAGTGGTGAGCAGAGAAGAGAGCCAGCAGCGATCGAGGCGAATTCCACTGACTGACTGCTTCCTTCTTGTAGGAGAGAGGGAGGGAGGGAGTGTAGACTGACTGGCTTTATTGTATTGTTATTAGCCCCGTGAGGGGCTGCCAAATAATGCTTCGATTCTTGGTCGACGGTTCTTACCATGCAACGAATCACAAGATTAAAACCGTGACGGTTGATAGGCCAAGTCAACAATACCCATCCCATCAAAACACCAAACACCTCACATTCATCCATCCATTTGCAAGTTAACAAAATCAACACACACAACACGCACAAAACGCACACTAAGACAACACTCTCACACCACAAACACTGCACCATATCATCACACACCCACTCACACTCCAACAGCAACAAACACACAACAGCATATACAGCACACAAACAACATTCATCACAAACCCAACCACACCATATATACTACTCACAAATATCAGTCATCAGTAGACGCCTCACACCAAGAATACAATAAACTTGTCTCGTGCATTCCTTACACAACAAACATGCACACCTCATCCTGTGAAATACACCGACACACTGGTCACCATCACCAAGATGCAGAGGACACCTGATGAGTCGCCAGGGGACACCAAATGGATGCAGTCAGACAACAGACTGTTTGTTGCATACACATGACATGCAAATTAGCCGAAGGACTACACGGATAAATCATTCTCTTACCGGAAACACATCAGCGGTTCCGATGGAATCGCCAGCAAACTGATTGGTTACTGGTGGACAGGTGAAGAAGACAATACGACGACCAGTCTGGAAGACAAAGTCAATCTCATCGACAGACACATCAGTCGACTGGGTACACGTGAAACTCTCCACCTGTGGGATTAACGACAGACACACTAGCCACCAGTAGACATAGACAAAGATGGGCAGTGAGACGCAGAGACACTGGACGAGATACACAGTGACGAGGCAGGCGATGAGAGCAGATTAGTCGAGGCTTGATGTACGTGGAGAATGTGAGGGTGAAGTCAGACGGTTAGTGAGTGAGTGAGTGAGTGAGTGAGTGAGTGAGTGAGTAGTAGTAAAAAGTGAGTGAGTGAGTGAGTGAGTGAGTGAGAGTATGTGAATGGCTGATTCGACCAGGAAGCGAATGCAATGCGTGTCTCAGTGTTGTGTGCGTGTTTAGTAAGTGAGTGAGTGATCGCCTCGACGGTGAGTGAATCGGGAATTGAATGCACGAATGATTGATTGAATGTGTGTGATTGGATGAGAAGGCGATTGGGGGAGTGAGTGGTGAGCAGAGAAGAGAGCCAGCAGCGATCGAGGCGAATTCCACTGACTGACTGCTTCCTTCTTGTAGGAGAGAGGGAGGGAGGGAGTGTAGACTGACTGGCTTTATTGTATTGTTATTAGCCCCGTGAGGGGCTGCCAAATAATGCTTCGATTCTTGGTCGACGGTTCTTACCATGCAACGAATCACAAGATTAAAACCGTGACGGTTGATAGGCCAAGTCAACAATACCCATCCCATCAAAACACCAAACACCTCACATTCATCCATCCATTTGCAAGTTAACAAAATCAACACACACAACACGCACAAAACGCACACTAAGACAACACTCTCACACCACAAACACTGCACCATATCATCACACACCCACTCACACTCCAACAGCAACAAACACACAACAGCATATACAGCACACAAACAACATTCATCACAAACCCAACCACACCATATATACTACTCACAAATATCAGTCATCAGTAGACGCCTCACACCAAGAATACAATAAACTTGTCTCGTGCATTCCTTACACAACAAACATGCACACCTCATCCTGTGAAATACACCGACACACTGGTCACCATCACCAAGATGCAGAGGACACCTGATGAGTCGCCAGGGGACACCAAATGGATGCAGTCAGACAACAGACTGTTTGTTGCATACACATGACATGCAAATTAGCCGAAGGACTACACGGATAAATCATTCTCTTACCGGAAACACATCAGCGGTTCCGATGGAATCGCCAGCAAACTGATTGGTTACTGGTGGACAGGTGAAGAAGACAATACGACGACCAGTCTGGAAGACAAAGTCAATCTCATCGACAGACACATCAGTCGACTGGGTACACGTGAAACTCTCCACCTGTGGGATTAACGACAGACACACTAGCCACCAGTAGACATAGACAAAGATGGGCAGTGAGACGCAGAGACACTGGACGAGATACACAGTGACGAGGCAGGCGATGAGAGCAGATTAGTCGAGGCTTGGTGTACGTGGAGAATGTGAGGGTGAAGTCAGACGGTTAGTGAGTGAGTGAGTGAGTGAGTGAGTGAGTGAGTGTGAGAGTTGGTGAGTGAGAGTGGGTGACTGGCTGATTCGACCAGGAAGCGAATGCAATGCATGTCTCAGTGTTGTGTGCGTGTGTGTGTGTGTGTCTAGTAAGTGAGTGAGTGATCGCCTCGACGGTGAGTGAATCGGGAATTGAATGCACGAATGATTGATTGAATGTGTGTGATTGGATGAGAAGGCGATTGGGGGAGTGAGTGGTGAGCAGAGAAGAGAGCCAGCAGCGATCGAGGCGAATTCCACTGACTGACTGCTTCCTTCTTGTAGGAGAGAGGGAGGGAGGGAGTGTAGACTGCTGACTGACTGACTTTATTGTATTGTTATTAGCCCCGTGAGGGGCTGCCAAATAATGCTTCGATTCTTGGTCGACGGTTCTTACCATGCAACGAATCACAAGATTAAAACCGTGACGGTTGATAGGCCAAGTCAACAATACCCATCCCATCAAAACACCAAACACCTCACATTCATCCATCCATTTGCAAGTTAACAAAATCAACACACACAACACGCACAAAACGCACACTAAGACAACACTCTCACACCACAAACACTGCACCATATCATCACACACCCACTCACACTCCAACAGCAACAAACACACAACAGCATATACAGCACACAAACAACATTCATCACAAACCCAACCACACCATATATACTACTCACAAATATCAGTCATCAGTAGACGCCTCACACCAAGAATACAATAAACTTGTCTCGTGCATTCCTTACACAACAAACATGCACACCTCATCCTGTGAAATACACCGACACACTGGTCACCATCACCAAGATGCAGAGGACACCTGATGAGTCGCCAGGGGACACCAAATGGATGCAGTCAGACAACAGACTGTTTGTTGCATACACATGACATGCAAATTAGCCGAAGGACTACACGGATAAATCATTCTCTTACCGGAAACACATCAGCGGTTCCGATGGAATCGCCAGCAAACTGATTGGTTACTGGTGGACAGGTGAAGAAGACAATACGACGACCAGTCTGGAAGACAAAGTCAATCTCATCGACAGACACATCAGTCGACTGGGTACACGTGAAACTCTCCACCTGTGGGATTAACGACAGACACACTAGCCACCAGTAGACATAGACAAAGATGGGCAGTGAGACGCAGAGACACTGGACGAGATACACAGTGACGAGGCAGGCGATGAGAGCAGATTAGTCGAGGCTTGATGTACGTGGAGAATGTGAGGGTGAAGTCAGACGGTTAGTGAGTGAGTGAGTGAGTGAGTGAGTGAGTGAGTGAGTGAGTGAGTGAGTGAGTGAGTGAGAGTGTGTGAATGGCTGATTCGACCAGGAAGCGAATGCAATGCGTGTCTCAGTGTTGTGTGCGTGTTTAGTAAGTGAGTGAGTGATCGCCTCGACGGTGAGTGAATCGGGAATTGAATGCACGAATGATTGATTGAATGTGTGTGATTGGATGAGAAGGCGATTGGGGGAGTGAGTGGTGAGCAGAGAAGAGAGCCAGCAGCGATCGAGGCGAATTCCACTGACTGACTGCTTCCTTCTTGTAGGAGAGAGGGAGGGAGGGAGTGTAGACTGACTGACTGACTTTATTGTATTGTTATTAGCCCCGTGAGGGGCTGCCAAATAATGCTTCGATTCTTGGTCGACGGTTCTTACCATGCAACGAATCACAAGATTAAAACCGTGACGGTTGATAGGCCAAGTCAACAATACCCATCCCATCAAAACACCAAACACCTCACATTCATCCATCCATTTGCAAGTTAACAAAATCAACACACACAACACGCACAAAACGCACACTAAGACAACACTCTCACACCACAAACACTGCACCATATCATCACACACCCACTCACACTCCAACAGCAACAAACACACAACAGCATATACAGCACACAAACAACATTCATCACAAACCCAACCACACCATATATACTACTCACAAATATCAGTCATCAGTAGACGCCTCACACCAAGAATACAATAAACTTGTCTCGTGCATTCCTTACACAACAAACATGCACACCTCATCCTGTGAAATACACCGACACACTGGTCACCATCACCAAGATGCAGAGGACACCTGATGAGTCGCCAGGGGACACCAAATGGATGCAGTCAGACAACAGACTGTTTGTTGCATACACATGACATGCAAATTAGCCGAAGGACTACACGGATAAATCATTCTCTTACCGGAAACACATCAGCGGTTCCGATGGAATCGCCAGCAAACTGATTGGTTACTGGTGGACAGGTGAAGAAGACAATACGACGACCAGTCTGGAAGACAAAGTCAATCTCATCGACAGACACATCAGTCGACTGGGTACACGTGAAACTCTCCACCTGTGGGATTAACGACAGACACACTAGCCACCAGTAGACATAGACAAAGATGGGCAGTGAGACGCAGAGACACTGGACGAGATACACAGTGACGAGGCAGGCGATGAGAGCAGATTAGTCGAGGCTTGATGTACGTGGAGAATGTGAGGGTGAAGTCAGACGGTTAGTGAGTGAGTGAGTGAGTGAGTGAGTGAGTGAGTGAGTGAGTAGTGAGTGAGTGAGTGAGTGAGTGAGAGTGTGTGAATGGCTGATTCGACCAGGAAGCGAATGCAATGCGTGTCTCAGTGTTGTGTGCGTGTTTAGTAAGTGAGTGAGTGATCGCCTCGACGGTGAGTGAATCGGGAATTGAATGCACGAATGATTGATTGAATGTGTGTGATTGGATGAGAAGGCGATTGGGGGAGTGAGTGGTGAGCAGAGAAGAGAGCCAGCAGCGATCGAGGCGAATTCCACTGACTGACTGCTTCCTTCTTGTAGGAGAGAGGGAGGGAGGGAGTGTAGACTGACTGACTGACTGACTTTATTGTATTGTTATTAGCCCCGTGAGGGGCTGCCAAATAATGCTTCGATTCTTGGTCGACGGTTCTTACCATGCAACGAATCACAAGATTAAAACCGTGACGGTTGATAGGCCAAGTCAACAATACCCATCCCATCAAAACACCAAACACCTCACATTCATCCATCCATTTGCAAGTTAACAAAATCAACACACACAACACGCACAAAACGCACACTAAGACAACACTCTCACACCACAAACACTGCACCATATCATCACACACCCACTCACACTCCAACAGCAACAAACACACAACAGCATATACAGCACACAAACAACATTCATCACAAACCCAACCACACCATATATACTACTCACAAATATCAGTCATCAGTAGACGCCTCACACCAAGAATACAATAAACTTGTCTCGTGCATTCCTTACACAACAAACATGCACACCTCATCCTGTGAAATACACCGACACACTGGTCACCATCACCAAGATGCAGAGGACACCTGATGAGTCGCCAGGGGACACCAAATGGATGCAGTCAGACAACAGACTGTTTGTTGCATACACATGACATGCAAATTAGCCGAAGGACTACACGGATAAATCATTCTCTTACCGGAAACACATCAGCGGTTCCGATGGAATCGCCAGCAAACTGATTGGTTACTGGTGGACAGGTGAAGAAGACAATACGACGACCAGTCTGGAAGACAAAGTCAATCTCATCGACAGACACATCAGTCGACTGGGTACACGTGAAACTCTCCACCTGTGGGATTAACGACAGACACACTAGCCACCAGTAGACATAGACAAAGATGGGCAGTGAGACGCAGAGACACTGGACGAGATACACAGTGACGAGGCAGGCGATGAGAGCAGATTAGTCGAGGCTTGGTGTACGTGGAGAATGTGAGGGTGAAGTCAGACGGTTAGTGAGTGAGTGAGTGAGTGAGTGAGTGAGTGAGTGAGTGAGTGAGTGAGTGAGTGAGTGAGTGTGAGAGTTGGTGAGTGAGAGTGGGTGACTGGCTGATTCGACCAGGAAGCGAATGCAATGCGTGTCTCAGTGTTGTGTGCGTGTGTGTGTGTGTGTGTCTAGTAAGTGAGTGAGTGATCGCCTCGACGGTGAGTGAATCGGGAATTGAATGCACGAATGATTGATTGAATGTGTGTGATTGGATGAGAAGGCGATTGGGGGAGTGAGTGGTGAGCAGAGAAGAGAGCCAGCAGCGATCGAGGCGAATTCCACTGACTGACTGCTTCCTTCTTGTAGGAGAGAGGGAGGGAGGGAGTGTAGACTGACTGACTGACTGACTGACTTTATTGTATTGTTATTAGCCCCGTGAGGGGCTGCCAAATAATGCTTCGATTCTTGGTCGACGGTTCTTACCATGCATCGAATCACAAGATTAAAACCGTGACGGTTGATAGGCCAAGTCAACAATACCCATCCCATCAAAACACCAAACACCTCACATTCATCCATCCATTTGCAAGTTAACAAAATCAACACACACAACACGCACAAAACGCACACTAAGACAACACTCTCACACCACAAACACTGCACCATATCATCACACACCCACTCACACTCCAACAGCAACAAACACACAACAGCATATACAGCACACAAACAACATTCATCACAAACCCAACCACACCATATATACTACTCACAAATATCAGTCATCAGTAGACGCCTCACACCAAGAATACAATAAACTTGTCTCGTGCATTCCTTACACAACAAACATGCACACCTCATCCTGTGAAATACACCGACACACTGGTCACCATCACCAAGATGCAGAGGACACCTGATGAGTCGCCAGGGGACACCAAATGGATGCAGTCAGACAACAGACTGTTTGTTGCATACACATGACATGCAAATTAGCCGAAGGACTACACGGATAAATCATTCTCTTACCGGAAACACATCAGCGGTTCCGATGGAATCGCCAGCAAACTGATTGGTTACTGGTGGACAGGTGAAGAAGACAATACGACGACCAGTCTGGAAGACAAAGTCAATCTCATCGACAGACACATCAGTCGACTGGGTACACGTGAAACTCTCCACCTGTGGGATTAACGACAGACACACTAGCCACCAGTAGACATAGACAAAGATGGGCAGTGAGACGCAGAGACACTGGACGAGATACACAGTGACGAGGCAGGCGATGAGAGCAGATTAGTCGAGGCTTGGTGTACGTGGAGAATGTGAGGGTGAAGTCAGACGGTTAGTGAGTGAGTGAGTGAGTGAGTGTGAGAGTTGGTGAGTGAGAGTGGGTGACTGGCTGATTCGACCAGGAATCGAATGCAATGCGTGTCTCAGTGTTGTGTGCGTGTGTGTGTGTGTGTGTCTAGTAAGTGAGTGAGTGATCGCCTCGACGGTGAGTGAATCGGGAATTGAATGCACGAATGATTGATTGAATGTGTGTGATTGGATGAGAAGGCGATTGGGGGAGTGAGTGGTGAGCAGAGAAGAGAGCCAGCAGCGATCGAGGCGAATTCCACTGACTGACTGCTTCCTTCTTGTAGGAGAGAGGGAGGGAGGGAGTGTAGGACTGACTGACTGACTGACTGACTTTATTGTATTGTTATTAGCCCCGTGAGGGGCTGCCAAATAATGCTTCGATTCTTGGTCGACGGTTCTTACCATGCAACGAATCACAAGATTAAAACCGTGACGGTTGATAGGCCAAGTCAACAATACCCATCCCATCAAAACACCAAACACCTCACATTCATCCATCCATTTGCAAGTTAACAAAATCAACACACACAACACGCACAAAACGCACACTAAGACAACACTCTCACACCACAAACACTGCACCATATCATCACACACCCACTCACACTCCAACAGCAACAAACACACAACAGCATATACAGCACACAAACAACATTCATCACAAACCCAACCACACCATATATACTACTCACAAATATCAGTCATCAGTAGACGCCTCACACCAAGAATACAATAAACTTGTCTCGTGCATTCCTTACACAACAAACATGCACACCTCATCCTGTGAAATACACCGACACACTGGTCACCATCACCAAGATGCAGAGGACACCTGATGAGTCGCCAGGGGACACCAAATGGATGCAGTCAGACAACAGACTGTTTGTTGCATACACATGACATGCAAATTAGCCGAAGGACTACACGGATAAATCATTCTCTTACCGGAAACACATCAGCGGTTCCGATGGAATCGCCAGCAAACTGATTGGTTACTGGTGGACAGGTGAAGAAGACAATACGACGACCAGTCTGGAAGACAAAGTCAATCTCATCGACAGACACATCAGTCGACTGGGTACACGTGAAACTCTCCACCTGTGGGATTAACGACAGACACACTAGCCACCAGTAGACATAGACAAAGATGGGCAGTGAGACGCAGAGACACTGGACGAGATACACAGTGACGAGGCAGGCGATGAGAGCAGATTAGTCGAGGCTTGGTGTACGTGGAGAATGTGAGGGTGAAGTCAGACGGTTAGTGAGTGAGTGAGTGAGTGAGTGTGAGAGTTGGTGAGTGAGAGTGGGTGACTGGCTGATTCGACCAGGAATCGAATGCAATGCGTGTCTCAGTGTTGTGTGCGTGTGTGTGTGTGTGTCTAGTAAGTGAGTGAGTGATCGCCTCGACGGTGAGTGAATCGGGAATTGAATGCACGAATGATTGATTGAATGTGTGTGATTGGATGAGAAGGCGATTGGGGGAGTGAGTGGTGAGCAGAGAAGAGAGCCAGCAGCGATCGAGGCGAATTCCACTGACTGACTGCTTCCTTCTTGTAGGAGAGAGGGAGGGAGGGAGTGTAGACTGACTGACTGACTGACTGACTTTATTGTATTGTTATTAGCCCCGTGAGGGGCTGCCAAATAATGCTTCGATTCTTGGTCGACGGTTCTTACCATGCAACGAATCACAAGATTAAAACCGTGACGGTTGATAGGCCAAGTCAACAATACCCATCCCATCAAAACACCAAACACCTCACATTCATCCATCCATTTGCAAGTTAACAAAATCAACACACACAACACGCACAAAACGCACACTAAGACAACACTCTCACACCACAAACACTGCACCATATCATCACACACCCACTCACACTCCAACAGCAACAAACACACAACAGCATATACAGCACACAAACAACATTCATCACAAACCCAACCACACCATATATACTACTCACAAATATCAGTCATCAGTAGACGCCTCACACCAAGAATACAATAAACTTGTCTCGTGCATTCCTTACACAACAAACATGCACACCTCATCCTGTGAAATACACCGACACACTGGTCACCATCACCAAGATGCAGAGGACACCTGATGAGTCGCCAGGGGACACCAAATGGATGCAGTCAGACAACAGACTGTTTGTTGCATACACATGACATGCAAATTAGCCGAAGGACTACACGGATAAATCATTCTCTTACCGGAAACACATCAGCGGTTCCGATGGAATCGCCAGCAAACTGATTGGTTACTGGTGGACAGGTGAAGAAGACAATACGACGACCAGTCTGGAAGACAAAGTCAATCTCATCGACAGACACATCAGTCGACTGGGTACACGTGAAACTCTCCACCTGTGGGATTAACGACAGACACACTAGCCACCAGTAGACATAGACAAAGATGGGCAGTGAGACGCAGAGACACTGGACGAGATACACAGTGACGAGGCAGGCGATGAGAGCAGATTAGTCGAGGCTTGGTGTACGTGGAGAATGTGAGGGTGAAGTCAGACGGTTAGTGAGTGAGTGAGTGAGTGAGTGAGTGTGAGAGTTGGTGAGTGAGAGTGGGTGACTGGCTGATTCGACCAGGAATCGAATGCAATGCGTGTCTCAGTGTTGTGTGCGTGTGTGTGTGTGTGTCTAGTAAGTGAGTGAGTGATCGCCTCGACGGTGAGTGAATCGGGAATTGAATGCACGAATGATTGATTGAATGTGTGTGATTGGATGAGAAGGCGATTGGGGGAGTGAGTGGTGAGCAGAGAAGAGAGCCAGCAGCGATCGAGGCGAATTCCACTGACTGACTGCTTCCTTCTTGTAGGAGAGAGGGAGGGAGGGAGTGTAGACTGACTGACTGACTTTATTGTATTGTTATTAGCCCCGTGAGGGGCTGCCAAATAATGCTTCGATTCTTGGTCGACGGTTCTTACCATGCAACGAATCACAAGATTAAAACCGTGACGGTTGATAGGCCAAGTCAACAATACCCATCCCATCAAAACACCAAACACCTCACATTCATCCATCCATTTGCAAGTTAACAAAATCAACACACACAACACGCACAAAACGCACACTAAGACAACACTCTCACACCACAAACACTGCACCATATCATCACACACCCACTCACACTCCAACAGCAACAAACACACAACAGCATATACAGCACACAAACAACATTCATCACAAACCCAACCACACCATATATACTACTCACAAATATCAGTCATCAGTAGACGCCTCACACCAAGAATACAATAAACTTGTCTCGTGCATTCCTTACACAACAAACATGCACACCTCATCCTGTGAAATACACCGACACACTGGTCACCATCACCAAGATGCAGAGGACACCTGATGAGTCGCCAGGGGACACCAAATGGATGCAGTCAGACAACAGACTGTTTGTTGCATACACATGACATGCAAATTAGCCGAAGGACTACACGGATAAATCATTCTCTTACCGGAAACACATCAGCGGTTCCGATGGAATCGCCAGCAAACTGATTGGTTACTGGTGGACAGGTGAAGAAGACAATACGACGACCAGTCTGGAAGACAAAGTCAATCTCATCGACAGACACATCAGTCGACTGGGTACACGTGAAACTCTCCACCTGTGGGATTAACGACAGACACACTAGCCACCAGTAGACATAGACAAAGATGGGCAGTGAGACGCAGAGACACTGGACGAGATACACAGTGACGAGGCAGGCGATGAGAGCAGATTAGTCGAGGCTTGGTGTACGTGGAGAATGTGAGGGTGAAGTCAGACGGTTAGTGAGTGAGTGAGTGAGTGAGTGTGAGAGTTGGTGAGTGAGAGTGGGTGACTGGCTGATTCGACCAGGAATCGAATGCAATGCGTGTCTCAGTGTTGTGTGCGTGTGTGTGTGTGTGTGTGTCTAGTAAGTGAGTGAGTGATCGCCTCGACGGTGAGTGAATCGGGAATTGAATGCACGAATGATTGATTGAATGTGTGTGATTGGATGAGAAGGCGATTGGGGGAGTGAGTGGTGAGCAGAGAAGAGAGCCAGCAGCGATCGAGGCGAATTCCACTGACTGACTGCTTCCTTCTTGTAGGAGAGAGGGAGGGAGGGAGTGTAGACTGACTGACTGACTGACTGACTTTATTGTATTGTTATTAGCCCCGTGAGGGGCTGCCAAATAATGCTTCGATTCTTGGTCGACGGTTCTTACCATGCAACGAATCACAAGATTAAAACCGTGACGGTTGATAGGCCAAGTCAACAATACCCATCCCATCAAAACACCAAACACCTCACATTCATCCATCCATTTGCAAGTTAACAAAATCAACACACACAACACGCACAAAACGCACACTAAGACAACACTCTCACACCACAAACACTGCACCATATCATCACACACCCACTCACACTCCAACAGCAACAAACACACAACAGCATATACAGCACACAAACAACATTCATCACAAACCCAACCACACCATATATACTACTCACAAATATCAGTCATCAGTAGACGCCTCACACCAAGAATACAATAAACTTGTCTCGTGCATTCCTTACACAACAAACATGCACACCTCATCCTGTGAAATACACCGACACACTGGTCACCATCACCAAGATGCAGAGGACACCTGATGAGTCGCCAGGGGACACCAAATGGATGCAGTCAGACAACAGACTGTTTGTTGCATACACATGACATGCAAATTAGCCGAAGGACTACACGGATAAATCATTCTCTTACCGGAAACACATCAGCGGTTCCGATGGAATCGCCAGCAAACTGATTGGTTACTGGTGGACAGGTGAAGAAGACAATACGACGACCAGTCTGGAAGACAAAGTCAATCTCATCGACAGACACATCAGTCGACTGGGTACACGTGAAACTCTCCACCTGTGGGATTAACGACAGACACACTAGCCACCAGTAGACATAGACAAAGATGGGCAGTGAGACGCAGAGACACTGGACGAGATACACAGTGACGAGGCAGGCGATGAGAGCAGATTAGTCGAGGCTTGGTGTACGTGGAGAATGTGAGGGTGAAGTCAGACGGTTAGTGAGTGAGTGAGTGAGTGAGTGAGTGTGAGAGTTGGTGAGTGAGAGTGGGTGACTGGCTGATTCGACCAGGAATCGAATGCAATGCGTGTCTCAGTGTTGTGTGCGTGTGTGTGTGTGTGTGTCTAGTAAGTGAGTGAGTGATCGCCTCGACGGTGAGTGAATCGGGAATTGAATGCACGAATGATTGATTGAATGTGTGTGATTGGATGAGAAGGCGATTGGGGGAGTGAGTGGTGAGCAGAGAAGAGAGCCAGCAGCGATCGAGGCGAATTCCACTGACTGACTGCTTCCTTCTTGTAGGAGAGAGGGAGGGAGGGAGTGTAGACTGACTGACTGACTGACTGACTTTATTGTATTGTTATTAGCCCCGTGAGGGGCTGCCAAATAATGCTTCGATTCTTGGTCGACGGTTCTTACCATGCAACGAATCACAAGATTAAAACCGTGACGGTTGATAGGCCAAGTCAACAATACCCATCCCATCAAAACACCAAACACCTCACATTCATCCATCCATTTGCAAGTTAACAAAATCAACACACACAACACGCACAAAACGCACACTAAGACAACACTCTCACACCACAAACACTGCACCATATCATCACACACCCACTCACACTCCAACAGCAACAAACACACAACAGCATATACAGCACACAAACAACATTCATCACAAACCCAACCACACCATATATACTACTCACAAATATCAGTCATCAGTAGACGCCTCACACCAAGAATACAATAAACTTGTCTCGTGCATTCCTTACACAACAAACATGCACACCTCATCCTGTGAAATACACCGACACACTGGTCACCATCACCAAGATGCAGAGGACACCTGATGAGTCGCCAGGGGACACCAAATGGATGCAGTCAGACAACAGACTGTTTGTTGCATACACATGACATGCAAATTAGCCGAAGGACTACACGGATAAATCATTCTCTTACCGGAAACACATCAGCGGTTCCGATGGAATCGCCAGCAAACTGATTGGTTACTGGTGGACAGGTGAAGAAGACAATACGACGACCAGTCTGGAAGACAAAGTCAATCTCATCGACAGACACATCAGTCGACTGGGTACACGTGAAACTCTCCACCTGTGGGATTAACGACAGACACACTAGCCACCAGTAGACATAGACAAAGATGGGCAGTGAGACGCAGAGACACTGGACGAGATACACAGTGACGAGGCAGGCGATGAGAGCAGATTAGTCGAGGCTTGGTGTACGTGGAGAATGTGAGGGTGAAGTCAGACGGTTAGTGAGTGAGTGAGTGTGAGAGTTGGTGAGTGAGAGTGGGTGACTGGCTGATTCGACCAGGAATCGAATGCAATGCGTGTCTCAGTGTTGTGTGCGTGTGTGTGTGTGTGTGTCTAGTAAGTGAGTGAGTGATCGCCTCGACGGTGAGTGAATCGGGAATTGAATGCACGAATGATTGATTGAATGTGTGTGATTGGATGAGAAGGCGATTGGGGGAGTGAGTGGTGAGCAGAGAAGAGAGCCAGCAGCGATCGAGGCGAATTCCACTGACTGACTGCTTCCTTCTTGTAGGAGAGAGGGAGGGAGGGAGTGTAGACTGACTGACTGACTTTATTGTATTGTTATTAGCCCCGTGAGGGGCTGCCAAATAATGCTTCGATTCTTGGTCGACGGTTCTTACCATGCAACGAATCACAAGATTAAAACCGTGACGGTTGATAGGCCAAGTCAACAATACCCATCCCATCAAAACACCAAACACCTCACATTCATCCATCCATTTGCAAGTTAACAAAATCAACACACACAACACGCACAAAACGCACACTAAGACAACACTCTCACACCACAAACACTGCACCATATCATCACACACCCACTCACACTCCAACAGCAACAAACACACAACAGCATATACAGCACACAAACAACATTCATCACAAACCCAACCACACCATATATACTACTCACAAATATCAGTCATCAGTAGACGCCTCACACCAAGAATACAATAAACTTGTCTCGTGCATTCCTTACACAACAAACATGCACACCTCATCCTGTGAAATACACCGACACACTGGTCACCATCACCAAGATGCAGAGGACACCTGATGAGTCGCCAGGGGACACCAAATGGATGCAGTCAGACAACAGACTGTTTGTTGCATACACATGACATGCAAATTAGCCGAAGGACTACACGGATAAATCATTCTCTTACCGGAAACACATCAGCGGTTCCGATGGAATCGCCAGCAAACTGATTGGTTACTGGTGGACAGGTGAAGAAGACAATACGACGACCAGTCTGGAAGACAAAGTCAATCTCATCGACAGACACATCAGTCGACTGGGTACACGTGAAACTCTCCACCTGTGGGATTAACGACAGACACACTAGCCACCAGTAGACATAGACAAAGATGGGCAGTGAGACGCAGAGACACTGGACGAGATACACAGTGACGAGGCAGGCGATGAGAGCAGATTAGTCGAGGCTTGGTGTACGTGGAGAATGTGAGGGTGAAGTCAGACGGTTAGTGAGTGAGTGAGTGAGTGAGTGTGAGAGTTGGTGAGTGAGAGTGGGTGACTGGCTGATTCGACCAGGAATCGAATGCAATGCGTGTCTCAGTGTTGTGTGCGTGTGTGTGTGTGTGTGTGTGTCTAGTAAGTGAGTGAGTGATCGCCTCGACGGTGAGTGAATCGGGAATTGAATGCACGAATGATTGATTGAATGTGTGTGATTGGATGAGAAGGCGATTGGGGGAGTGAGTGGTGAGCAGAGAAGAGAGCCAGCAGCGATCGAGGCGAATTCCACTGACTGACTGCTTCCTTCTTGTAGGAGAGAGGGAGGGAGGGAGTGTAGACTTGACTGACTGACTTTATTGTATTGTTATTAGCCCCGTGAGGGGCTGCCAAATAATGCTTCGATTCTTGGTCGACGGTTCTTACCATGCAACGAATCACAAGATTAAAACCGTGACGGTTGATAGGCCAAGTCAACAATACCCATCCCATCAAAACACCAAACACCTCACATTCATCCATCCATTTGCAAGTTAACAAAATCAACACACACAACACGCACAAAACGCACACTAAGACAACACTCTCACACCACAAACACTGCACCATATCATCACACACCCACTCACACTCCAACAGCAACAAACACACAACAGCATATACAGCACACAAACAACATTCATCACAAACCCAACCACACCATATATACTACTCACAAATATCAGTCATCAGTAGACGCCTCACACCAAGAATACAATAAACTTGTCTCGTGCATTCCTTACACAACAAACATGCACACCTCATCCTGTGAAATACACCGACACACTGGTCACCATCACCAAGATGCAGAGGACACCTGATGAGTCGCCAGGGGACACCAAATGGATGCAGTCAGACAACAGACTGTTTGTTGCATACACATGACATGCAAATTAGCCGAAGGACTACACGGATAAATCATTCTCTTACCGGAAACACATCAGCGGTTCCGATGGAATCGCCAGCAAACTGATTGGTTACTGGTGGACAGGTGAAGAAGACAATACGACGACCAGTCTGGAAGACAAAGTCAATCTCATCGACAGACACATCAGTCGACTGGGTACACGTGAAACTCTCCACCTGTGGGATTAACGACAGACACACTAGCCACCAGTAGACATAGACAAAGATGGGCAGTGAGACGCAGAGACACTGGACGAGATACACAGTGACGAGGCAGGCGATGAGAGCAGATTAGTCGAGGCTTGGTGTACGTGGAGAATGTGAGGGTGAAGTCAGACGGTTAGTGAGTGAGTGAGTGTGAGAGTTGGTGAGTGAGAGTGGGTGACTGGCTGATTCGACCAGGAATCGAATGCAATGCGTGTCTCAGTGTTGTGTGCGTGTGTGTGTGTGTGTGTCTAGTAAGTGAGTGAGTGATCGCCTCGACGGTGAGTGAATCGGGAATTGAATGCACGAATGATTGATTGAATGTGTGTGATTGGATGAGAAGGCGATTGGGGGAGTGAGTGGTGAGCAGAGAAGAGAGCCAGCAGCGATCGAGGCGAATTCCACTGACTGACTGCTTCCTTCTTGTAGGAGAGAGGGAGGGAGGGAGTGTAGACTGACTGACTGACTGACTTTATTGTATTGTTATTAGCCCCGTGAGGGGCTGCCAAATAATGCTTCGATTCTTGGTCGACGGTTCTTACCATGCAACGAATCACAAGATTAAAACCGTGACGGTTGATAGGCCAAGTCAACAATACCCATCCCATCAAAACACCAAACACCTCACATTCATCCATCCATTTGCAAGTTAACAAAATCAACACACACAACACGCACAAAACGCACACTAAGACAACACTCTCACACCACAAACACTGCACCATATCATCACACACCCACTCACACTCCAACAGCAACAAACACACAACAGCATATACAGCACACAAACAACATTCATCACAAACCCAACCACACCATATATACTACTCACAAATATCAGTCATCAGTAGACGCCTCACACCAAGAATACAATAAACTTGTCTCGTGCATTCCTTACACAACAAACATGCACACCTCATCCTGTGAAATACACCGACACACTGGTCACCATCACCAAGATGCAGAGGACACCTGATGAGTCGCCAGGGGACACCAAATGGATGCAGTCAGACAACAGACTGTTTGTTGCATACACATGACATGCAAATTAGCCGAAGGACTACACGGATAAATCATTCTCTTACCGGAAACACATCAGCGGTTCCGATGGAATCGCCAGCAAACTGATTGGTTACTGGTGGACAGGTGAAGAAGACAATACGACGACCAGTCTGGAAGACAAAGTCAATCTCATCGACAGACACATCAGTCGACTGGGTACACGTGAAACTCTCCACCTGTGGGATTAACGACAGACACACTAGCCACCAGTAGACATAGACAAAGATGGGCAGTGAGACGCAGAGACACTGGACGAGATACACAGTGACGAGGCAGGCGATGAGAGCAGATTAGTCGAGGCTTGGTGTACGTGGAGAATGTGAGGGTGAAGTCAGACGGTTAGTGAGTGAGTGAGTGTGAGAGTTGGTGAGTGAGAGTGGGTGACTGGCTGATTCGACCAGGAATCGAATGCAATGCGTGTCTCAGTGTTGTGTGCGTGTGTGTGTGTGTGTGTCTAGTAAGTGAGTGAGTGATCGCCTCGACGGTGAGTGAATCGGGAATTGAATGCACGAATGATTGATTGAATGTGTGTGATTGGATGAGAAGGCGATTGGGGGAGTGAGTGGTGAGCAGAGAAGAGAGCCAGCAGCGATCGAGGCGAATTCCACTGACTGACTGCTTCCTTCTTGTAGGAGAGAGGGAGGGAGGGAGTGTAGACTGACTGACTGACTGACTGACTTTATTGTATTGTTATTAGCCCCGTGAGGGGCTGCCAAATAATGCTTCGATTCTTGGTCGACGGTTCTTACCATGCAACGAATCACAAGATTAAAACCGTGACGGTTGATAGGCCAAGTCAACAATACCCATCCCATCAAAACACCAAACACCTCACATTCATCCATCCATTTGCAAGTTAACAAAATCAACACACACAACACGCACAAAACGCACACTAAGACAACACTCTCACACCACAAACACTGCACCATATCATCACACACCCACTCACACTCCAACAGCAACAAACACACAACAGCATATACAGCACACAAACAACATTCATCACAAACCCAACCACACCATATATACTACTCACAAATATCAGTCATCAGTAGACGCCTCACACCAAGAATACAATAAACTTGTCTCGTGCATTCCTTACACAACAAACATGCACACCTCATCCTGTGAAATACACCGACACACTGGTCACCATCACCAAGATGCAGAGGACACCTGATGAGTCGCCAGGGGACACCAAATGGATGCAGTCAGACAACAGACTGTTTGTTGCATACACATGACATGCAAATTAGCCGAAGGACTACACGGATAAATCATTCTCTTACCGGAAACACATCAGCGGTTCCGATGGAATCGCCAGCAAACTGATTGGTTACTGGTGGACAGGTGAATTAGACAATACGTGTGATGATATGGTGCAGTGTTTTTGATGTGAGAATGTTGTCTTAGTGTGCGTTTTGTGCGTGTTGTGTGTGTTGATTTTGTTAACTTGCAAATGGATGAATGAATGTGCGGTGTTTGGTGTTTTGATGGGATGGGTATTGTTGACTTGGCCTATCAACCGTCACGGTTTTAATCTTGTGATTCGTTGCATGGTAAGAACCGTCGACCAAGAATCGAAGCATTATTTGGCAGCCCCTCACGGGGCTAATAACAATACAATAAATCAGTCAGTCAGTCAGTCAGTCAGTCTACACTCCCTCCCTCCCTCTCTCCTACAAGAAGGAAGCAGTCAGTCAGTGGAATTCGCCTCGATCGCTGCTGGCTCTCTTCTCTGCTCACCACTCACTCCCCCAATCGCCTTCTCATCCAATCACACACATTCAATCAATCATTCGTGCATTCAATTCCCGATTCACTCACCGTCGAGGCGATCACTCACTCACTTACTAGACACACACACACACACACACACGCACACAACACTGAGACACGCATTGCATTCGATTCCTGGTCGAATCAGCCAGTCACCCACTCTCACTCACCAACTCTCACACTCACTCACTCACTAACCGTCTGACTTCACCCTCACATTCTCCACGTACACCAAGCCTCGACTAATCTGCTCTCATCGCCTGCCTCGTCACTGTGTATCTCGTCCAGTGTCTCTGCGTCTCACTGCCCATCTTTGTCTATGTCTACTGGTGGCTAGTGTGTCTGTCGTTAATCCCACAGGTGGAGAGTTTCACGTGTACCCAGTCGACTGATGTGTCTGTCGATGAGATTGACTTTGTCTTCCAGACTGGTCGTCGTATTGTCTTCTTCACCTGTACACCAATATTATCTGTCTTCTTTCTCTCTGTTTTCTCATTCGCTTTCAATTTTTCGACCCGTTTTTTATTTAACTCTTGTTTTTTTTCATCTATTCTACGTGTTTTCTCTTTAATCTTTTATATGTGGTTTTTCCGTCCTTTCTTCAGTTTTCTGCTTTTCTTTGTCGCTTTGCTTTGTATTTCGAATATTTTCCTTTGATTTTCTCATTTCTCTTTTTATTAATGCGTATTTATATTTTTGCTCTAGCTTTCCATTTTTTTGATCCAATTTTCTGAATCACGTTCATTTGTTCTGATTGCTAGTCTAATAATGATCGGTTTGGGAATAATTTTGTCTATATTGTGTTAGTAATTCAATGTTATCTTAAAGAAGCACTAATCTGTTTTATAACAATTGATGTTCTTTTATGAGTAATGAATCAGTTCTAATTTTTACATTTTATTAACATGCTATATGTTTCAGTGTAGGGCGATGGATATATACCTAATTGAAAGTTGAATAGTCCTTCGCTCAATCCTTTTTGCTTCAGTATGTCTAAATGCGGAATTTTTTTAACACTGCTATTCTAATCTGCACCTGACCTGTAGTCTTATATTCGTCGGTATGTCATTTTTGCGCCATCGTATTATACTACTTATCACATTTGCTAGTAAACCAATGTGTAATGCAGAATTTCTGGATCCATATGGTACTGTAGACATTAAATAGTACATTGATAAAGCTATCCACAAAGATGTTCGCTTCTACTTTAAATATATTCACTATCAAGTATGGATTTTCTTTTCTTTAACTGACAAAATCTGAACTAAAAAATGACACTGTATATGTAGGCGTAAAATTCCTAGACATATCCGAGGATATAATAAAATTTAGGATTTTCCCTTCGATCGATTGAACCGAAGTGCTCAGTCTAAAGTTGACATGTCGGCTTCTTATGCAGATGCTTTGTCTATGTCTGGGTATTTAATAAGAATTTAACTGGCGGATGATGCGAAATGCGCATCCTGGATTCTACTGCTAGTCACCATCCACCAATTAAATACTAATAAATGCCCAGACATCGGCGAAGCATCTGCACAAGAATCCAAGAGACATGTCAACCTGAGACCGAGCACTTCGATCCAATCAATCGATGGGAAAATCTTAAATTCAATTAAATTAATATGACCCGTTGCGCAAGAGGTGGTTGTCGTGGCTCAAGTGGTCTAGTGGATAACGCTTTGGCGTTTGAAACTATGGGCACTGGGTTCGAGCCTCGGTGGGAACATCATCACTCACTGAGAAGTGCAGATACATCCAGATGACGAGTCCCGAATAGGACGAAATGCGCATCCTGGATTCCACTGCTAGTCACCATCCACCAAATAAATATCCGAGGATAAGTCATAACAGTGAGTAAAGGAAATAAGTTTACAAACTAACTTAATGATAACGTCTTTTATGCATATGCCTTTTTCCAATCAAGTTAATGAGGAAATCTCATCGCAAACTGGAGGCGTTATATGCTGGTTTCAGATAGTAATATTCTTTCGTTCTCGTGTAGTCTTGATAAAGTGAAAAGTACTGTTGTAACGACAGAAGGCAAGAGTCAGGCAACAGATCATTTATTAAGGAAATCAACGCATATTTATATATGTTTTCATGTACATTACTATGGATATGTAAACAAACAAACACAGTCTTCCGATTGGTTGTTTCTCACGACTTCATGTACATTACTATGGATATGTAAACAAACAAACACAGTCTTCCGATTGGTTGTTTCTCACGACAAATCTTGGGAACGTAAATATTGACGTAAATTACTGTCTACCAATTTGGCTAGTAGACAGCTCTCACCACAATGTGAGATGAATTCATCGAGTTATAATTACTGATGTAAAATTTCCAAAACCTTATCCATCGTTCGACCACTTCACTCAAATGATGTGATTAGTGATCCAAAAACCTAGGTGCCAGTTTGTAATTTACTCTATGTAACTGACATTCTGGCGTGGAATAATGCTTTTGTTCACACACCAAGAAGAGAATATATGATGAACCGGATGCAGAACTACTCCCACCGCAACAAGCTGAATTCAGGAAAGGAAAATAACATGCCGATCAAATTGCAATTCTACGCATCTTCATCACAGAACAAAGAATATAGTGGCAGCCAAACCTCCGCCTCAACTTCATCGACTTTGAGAGGACCTTCGATAGGCAGCATTGACCTAGAAGTAATTTGAAAACTGCTTCAATACTACAGCGTGCAGTGCGCAAATCCTTATCAAACTCGTTGAACAGCTTTGTGAGAATGCTGCGTCTCAGGTAATACACAGTGCAAAACTCAGCGAGGCGTTCGAAGTAGACACAGCAGTAAGACAAGGCTGGCTGCCTATTATCACCGATGATATTCTTAATTGTGGTGGACTGGATTATGTGTCCCACTGTGCTTAGGATTAAGAAGACAGTAATATATTGGACGTGTGAGAAGAATCTAGAAGATGTAGATTTTGTGAATGATTTAGTTTCTAATATCACACAAACTTGAAGACTTACAGGTGAATTCCAACCAACTGGCTGAAGAGGCTGGCAGTGAAGACAGGACTTCAGGTGAACATGAGAAGACTGAGGTTATGAAGATAACCAACCAACCACCAACAGCAACAACAACCAGCACCAGTCACTATCAACGGGAGAGATTTGGCAGAGGTTACTTCCTTCACTAATCAGGCTAGGAAGCTCGATTTCAACTACAGGCGGATACCACTGATGAAGATGTTAAAGACAGGCAGCCAGCCAGCTAGGATCGGAAATGCAAGATACGCCTTCATCAACTTGAAAGCAGCTTGGAAATCTTCTGCACTAACTTAACATAAAAAATAAAATCCTGATTCTGTTCAGCACAAATGTGAAGTCAGTCAGTCAGTCACTGCTTCTATGTGGGTCAAAAATTTGCACCGTGTATCACGGAAAGCACTTACAACAAGTGAGAGACTAATATCAAAAGCTAACCCCTTCGCTGGTTCCACAGTGAAGATCAAATTGCCAGTCGGCCGGACAGAAAGAATTAGCGACAAGAAAATCTGCAGTGGAACAAACCAACCAAGAGTCTATCTCTCAACAAGTGGATATATTGGAGAAAATAAAGATGGATCGGGCATCTATTAAGGAGGTTGCTGAATGACATCGCAGTCAGACTAATGCTCGCGTGGAATCTCATTAGGATGCTACTAGTCTGTCGTCATTGCGAGAGTGACATGGAGGAGATTGTGTGGGGAAGCGATGAGAGAGTTTGGGCAGTCGTGGACCCAGATGAAGAGAATGGCAGAGAATAGAACAAACTGGAGATATGTTGTTGATTCCCTATGTTCCACCCGGAACCCAAGGAAACAATAATAATGATAATATGTAATTCAAATTAGACCTCAGACACAAATCAGGTATTGTAGAATAAAATTAGTTAACTAAAAATCAACCGTAAGAAATACCTTGAGAATCAAGTAGAATGTTCCTAACAAGGTGAGATCACAATTTTGTTAGCAAGAATCACACACCTAACGATTTTCTCAAACCTTCATTTACTCAAAATTGCAGTCACGAGAAAACACATCATCAGAATCATTAAGCAACCTCAGAGAAAGGAATTGAAAACAGGGATTAAACAGGGATTAAGGCAAATAATAAGAATTAAGTCAACAGATGGTATATAAAAGTCAGAAAAATGATGTACAAACTAGGAGAAGAAAGGATAATAATTACAAGGTTATGGAAAACACCCATGTAAGATCAAGTCAATTCCCATCCTTAAATCAAGTCAACCTGTCCCGGATCACCCTAGCGTTGTTGCATCCCAATCATCCATGCCTAACTTGTTTAATGAACTTTGTGTGTGTATTTTTTTTACATCGATCCGTTTAGTTAGACCGTTGAACTCATGACCTAATCAGAATATTTTGTGAACTGTTATTTTTGCTGACCCATGTCTTACTTTGTACTATTCTGTCGAGCTTATCTTATTTATTGACCTTCATCTGTATCAGCCTACCTGGTTAAGTGGCCAATTAAATTCTATCTTTGTGCCTATGCTCTGTCTATCTCTTAACTTCTCTCTGTTCTATGCCCTGCGTTACTTGGGTTCATTCTTCTACTGACTGCTTACCTGGACGGTCGTGTTTGATTCCGGCTAGTACGCAATTTTGGCTTTAATGTTATTCCGCTGTGATAGAGGTACCTTGCTTTCTGTTAAGCGTTGTGCTATGTGTAACGACAGAAGGCAAGTGTCAGGCAACAGATCATTTATTAAGGAAATCAACGCATATTTATATATTTTCATGTACATTATTATAGTTTAGTTAAGCAAACAAACACAGTCTTCCGATTGGTTGTTTCTCACGTAAAGTTAATCTTTCATCTATTTCTGACTGTTTCTTGAATGTCAAATCCTCTATATGTTAACTGCATCCACCTACGCAAAGTCTGCTGTGGTCGGTTTTGAATCAATCTTTGTTCACATTTTCTCACGACAAATCTTGGGAACGTAAATATTGACGTAAATTACTGTCTACCAATTTGGCTAGTAGACAGCTCTCACCACATATGCACTCTTGAAACCGTTAAGGTTTGTTGTATATATAATTATTGATTTGTTTATTAGCAGTACAGTGGAAACAGTGACCGGCTTCTTGTTTGTTCTGGACCAGGGTAGCCTTTATCTACGCGTGACTTAATTTCAAGCGATACTGCATTTACAACCCATTTAAACATTAGAAAGAAGAGAACACGAAGTTCAGAATACAGATTTCTGTCTTTTCGGCGATTGTATTTTCAAAAACAGCCGTACAATCGCATTCAAATATATAATTTTACGTAGATACAATTTTTACTTGATTCCACCTAATTACAAAGACGAATTAAACGTGACAATTATTTTCAACTAGATATGGTTTACGAGAGGCTTTAAGAAACAAAATTACACAGGATTAGAACGAATTACAGGCGTGTAAAATATGAGCATGGAAACAAATTGAAATAATTTTCAACTTGAAGTGGAAGTTAGGAGGTGTGAATATAGATTACAAGAGCCTTAGAAACAAAAATTACACAGGATTAGGAAATAATTGTAAAATAGTTATCTTAAACGAATTATAAATGTGAGAATGAAAAGAACGGAAACAAACTTAAAATAACTGTTCTTATGACTGAAATGGGATGAATTTAAGGAAGACAAGGAGAGAAGAATCACACACACAGCGAACGAAAAATGTCAAAACAAAACAAGAAACGGAGGCTAAGGGAACACACTGAACTAGGTCCATGGTAGTTGTAGAGGTTGGACTAATTTCTTTTGAACGCGCAACTCAGCCTTTTCGATGTATATTGAGAGGGCTACTGCAGTACAGAGAAGTCGGAAACATACTGCTTTTGGTAGGTTTCTGTTGACCTTGTAAATTACTTTGAGTGAATCAGTTGAGATGTTGTGGGAGGTGTTGATCAGATGTTTAATAATGGCACTTTTGATTGAATTGGTGTCTCCTCTCTGTAGCCTCACTGGGTAATGTTCTCTAACACGTTTTGGAAGGACGCGTATACAACGACTTATGTACCCAGCTCCGCATAAGCACACTGAATTGGTCCTTAGCGTTGTTTCGAAGGATTGGATGACTACAGAATGTCACTCTTAGTGTTGCTGGAGGGAAGGTCTTCTTTAAAGAGCTGGATATTCCCCTCTTTAGGATATCAGCTGGCAAATCTCCCCTGAATTCAGATTTATATACAGAGTTTCCTTTGGTGCTGAATTGCATTCTTCTCTTTTTGGTTTAGGTTGCATGTTCTTGCCAACAAAACGTGCCGGGTAACCATTTTAAGCCAGGATGTTTTTGAGAAATAGCAGTTCCTTTTCAAAGCAATCGATGCTGCAGATTTTTCTAATGCGGTGGGCTAGTGCGATGATGGGAGCTCGTTTCCGACTCAAAGGTATCCAACTATAGAAATGCGTTAGTTGGTCGTTCCACGTTGGTTTTCTGTGGATGGATCTCTTCAGGGTTCCATCATCTTCTCTTGTTAATTCCACGCACAGAAATGGAATCTTTGAGTCGTGAATTCAATCGTTCCTATCAATTACAAAAGAAATTTAGTGAAGACCCTCAGCCACAGAGATAAAGCTATATGGTCAGAAGAAGTAATTGAAGATGAATTAAGCATTGTATATGATACTTTGATCGAAAATGGCTATCCCGACAAATTTATCAAGCCAAACATGACAAAGAAAGCGGAAAAGGACTACTCACTGTCTGTAAACAAGAAGCCTTTATATTTACGACTACAATTCATGGGCGATATACCGAGCGAGATAATTACAAAGAAATTAAGAAAATCAGTTCAAAGAACTTTTAATGCTGGCAAACTACACCTATTATTCTCTACACGACCGATGGTGCTACCTCGACTGAAAGAAGAAGAACCTAGACTAGCCACTTCAAATTGTGTCTATCAATTCAACTGCGCTTGTGGAGCAAGTTATATCGGCCATTGCTCTAGGAACTTGATTTTTCGTGCTCGAGAACATATCCTACTGTGGCTAAGTAAAGGTGTAGTTAAAACTATTAACAGCTCGATATTAGACCATCTGGTGCAAACTGGTCACAAAGCCAGCTTAGAAGAATCCTTCTCCATAATATACCGGGTGCCTAACAGATTATCAAAATCATCGAATCACCGCATGCTCCAAACAACAGAGGCTATTGCAATTCGCCTCAAACAACCAGTGCTCTGTGTTCAAAAGAAACTAGTCCAGCCCCTACTATTGCCCCGACCCTCAGTAGAAACTATAAACTCATGAATTTGTAATATTATCTTTCCTAATTCTTCTGACATTCAGCTTATTTTATGTTGATGCTAGTGAGCTGTAATCTATCAATATTTTTGATTCGATGTTATGTAAACATTAATGTTGTTCATAACACTAATTCATTCATTCACTGTAATGTATATGTAATTGTAGAGCCTGATGATGAATTTATCGAAAAGAGTACTCTTTGTTCAGCATCCTTTCTTTTGAAAATTTTAATGGGCACTTTTAATCAATTATTAAATTCTTGTAAGATACAGTTGAATTCCGAGTTATCTTAGCAGAGTATAAAGTTATCGTCGACGTACCTTTTATTGTTGATTTTAAAACACCGCTTTCCAAACTGGTCATAAAGCAGTCTGCTAAAAGCGGACCAAGAAGAGATCCAGTTACAATCCCTTCTCTCTGTCTGTAGATATCGCCGTTGAAGGCAAACTGTACATTCAGTGTGCATCTCAGCGACAATTCCTTCAGATATGTTGTTAGTATTCCATATAATTTCACAGGAAGCAATTTGTTGCTATTAGTGGAACATTGTTAAAGACAGATTCGACGTCTAGGCATAACATACGTTTACCATTTACATTCAAATCTTTTATGCATTCAATGAACTCAAAAGTATCACGAAGGGAGTACTTGCATAGGTATTGTCTTACCGGCTCCGACATTTAGGACAGACAATTGGCGACTGGATATTATGCTGACCCTGACATGTCTAGAATTCGTCGAAGCGGCAAGCCAGGTTTGTGCCAGATTTGTTTCTAAGCCCCTCGTAAACCATATCTAGCTGAAAATAATTGTCACCTATGATTTGCCTTTGTAATTATGTGAAATCAAGAAGAAATTGTATCTATGTAAAATTATGCATTTAAATGCGATTGTACATCTGTTTTTGAAAATGAAATCACCGAAAAGACAGATTTCTGTTTTCTGAACTTCGTGTTCTCCTCTTTCTAATTACTCGGTTAGCTGAAGTGTCTAAATACGTCTCAATATTGTGATTAGATCTTTTCAGGGGGCGATTTTCCAAACAATTATTCTGTTACACAGGCTACTACTGATTTAATGATATAAGTAGTCAGGAGGTGATTGCTTTGAAGTCTGATGGAATCAAGGTTACACACATCCAACTATTATCAGCAAAATGGAAATATTACAAAATTACTGAGTACCTGACTATATCAAAATAAGAACAGACAGTTCAGTAAACCGTTTCTTTTTGGCGAATTCATTCACTTAGCTGTTCATTTACAATTATGTATAATTATATTTTCGTGCGTGTACATTAGGCTTGTATGATAAGTGTATAAATTAATTGGACACTAGTAACTAGTGTGATGTGTCTAGTCCTCTCTTTGGTGCAGACTGAATTCTATTAGTCAGGTTTGCAATGTGGCCACCATTCTAGGTAGCTCACCACCATGGTGCATATTGATTTGATGTTATTATATGGTTCGAGGCAATCGGCCACAGGAAGCCTCATCTCACCTGGGTTTTGTGCTAGTTGGCACTCGTTAGCAAGGCGTATCTGCAACCTTGAAGGAACTCATGTCCCTTCTGAGATTCGAACCCGCGTCACTCAGTGAAAACTGCAGTCAGAGACGTTACCACTGAGCTGTTCAGGCTTGCGATTGACCTCCTGTAGGACTGTAGTGGGTAGTTTGCAAACCTGACTGATAGATTTCAGTCTGCATCAAAGAAAGGACTAGACACCTCACACTAGTTACTAGTGTCCAATCGAACTACTCACTACAGTCCTACAGGAGATCAATCGCGAGCCTGAATAGCTCAGTTGTGACGTCTCTGACTGTAGATGGCACTGGGTGACGCGGGTTCGAATCTCAGAAGGGACATGAGTTCCTTCAAGGTTGCAAATACGCCTTGCTGACTGGTGAGTGCCAACTAGCACGAAACCTAAGTGAGATGAGGTTTCCTGCCGATCGCCTCCAACCATCTAATATCATCAAGTGTATAAATTAGTTTGGAGAATTGTTGACACCCTCAAAGTATTTTAAAACAGTGGCGAAAAATCTAAAGGGTAACTAGGAGGGGGAATGCTTTTGACTCAGTATCTGGGGATATTTTGTTAAATAAGCTTGCTGAAACTAAAACTGACTGTTGGATTGTCAAATGGTTGCATTCTTATTTCTCAGGAAGAGAGTAGTACACTGTATGTCAGGGGAAGTCGTTCACTTCATTACTTACTGAGGCTGACATCCCTCGAGACGCTGTTCTTTCTCCTTTTTCTGTTTCCTTTCTTCTTGCATGACTTACCTCATTCTGATGATGAAATGAACTTTGTTAAGTATGTAGACGACATAGTTGTTTCAGTGCCTGTTGGCTCGCAGGCACTGTACTGTACTAAGATGAACAGCTTTCTGTCAGGAGTTAGCAAATGGTCTTCGTCAAATGGTCTGTCTTAAACGAAATCTTTCTAAATGTTAAACTGTTAATTTCAGTTTCTGATGTGAAAGAAATTTTAATGATGAAGCTGTTAAATTCCCATGACCGTTGTAAAATTGATGATAGTTAGGTAGAAATCAATTCTGATCCATCTTGGTCTTCCCACATCTTAGCAATTCCTAGTAAAATATTCTGTCTGACTTCTTACATTACGAAGTTAAGGCACTCGGGTTTAACTCAACGCCTCCTCTTACAGTCTGTCAACTCTTTCATCTTACCTATGCTGCTTTACCATTCACCCCTATTCTTCCCTGGGCTGCTCTAGAAAGACTCTGTCATACTTCATAGAACTCCGAGGACAGTCAGTACGGCGAGTGGTATCCTAGTGGACCATATCGTTGACTTCATCACTGATAGGAATTTGATTGCATACAACAAATTTCTTAAAGGGATTTTATCAGACTGTCAGCATCCACTTTTCCCTCAGCTTTCACCTTGCACCTCCTCCTCAGTTAGAACAAGAAGTCATTTCATCAAAAGACTTCATGCGCGCACGTCTTTTTTTATTCCTTCACGTTCCCAGAGGAACGTAGTCCTTCAAGCTAGAGACTTGAAGTTTCAGTAGTAATGTTTAATTTTACACGATGGGGTTGCTAGCCTCATGTCCAACCTTCCCTCTTTACCAGTATTATTTCTGGTTTAGTGAGGTAAAGGAGTGCGTCGGCCGGGGATCGAACCCCGAACCTTGTGTATGGTCGGCGAGCGACCTAACCACTATGCCACCGCTATGCGCGCACATCTAAGTGTGAAACTTCCACGATACCATATCCTGCACATATTTAATGTGATGAAATTAGTGTTGGGCACGAAGTAACTAACCTTATTTCTACTAGTAAACAAACAATTTTTTCCATCCTTATACCAACAAGTTTTACCGTCATTATTCCAATTCACATTTATAGTTCTCTTGTTGTTGTTTTTGTGTGTGTGTTTATTTTCTCATAAGTGTAAACATCATTTAAGCTCTGAATTAATTGTTTATTTTTTGGTTTTTCCCATCACCAGGTTATGTGAAGGAAAAATTAGATTCAATACTCTATAATATGCTAACATTTTCATATTTTATCGACGATATTGTTTGAAATAAACCCACTGTTTTTATTATTACTATAGTTATTATTCCTATTTTGTACTTTGAACATTTCTGACATTATTCCTGCTGTAAATGTGGAAAAGTTCCTCTGGATAATTTTGTTTATATTTTGAGTAAATTAAATGCGATCCAGTGAGAAATTCTGAGAATTCCATGCTGTATTGTAAGTACTATTTTTGGAATAAAGCAGGTTATTATTATTCCTTCCTTTAGAATTGAATCTGGCGGTCGTCATCCTGGGCGAGATCGTCTCCCATTGCATCAGAGTCTTCGTTGCCGTTGGTGAAATCATGATAGCTACGCCCTCGGTGTGCGTGTGGTTATCCTCTGGGTGGCCGGAGTAGATCACTGACTCACCCGTTGACAATTTGGTGAGTCCATTCCCTATCCATCTGCTTTCACATATCCCCAGTACTTGAATTCTGTATCTTTTCATTTCGTTTGCGATCTGAGCAGCTTTGCCAATTTCGTACATGGTGCAGACATTCCATGTCCCTACACAGACTTTTTCTTTTGGCGCAAGGAGACTTATCGTGCTGGGGTTTCTGTAGCAACTTTGTTTACAGGGTGGGGTTGTTAGCCTCACGCCTGAGAAGGGGATTGTTACATTAAAATATAGTTTAGAGAGGAGTGACCTTGTGGGCTGCTCCCCTTAAAACCAGGAAAACAGGGAATAAAACAATCAGAGCAACACCAGCGCAGAAAAATAATTCACAACAAGAAGAGTAACAAGTGACAACAACAACAACCATAATATCACAGTAAAGCACAGTTAACCAAAATGATACCAAAATCATAGACTCACTGAATTGGGCCAATTTGAACATGTAAATCCATCAATATATATACAATTATAGGTATTAGTTAGTGTTAAACAAGCACAGAGTGGCAAATATATAGTTATAGGTATTATCAATCAACAATATTATATCAAAAGATTCAGTGATTGAAAGGCAAATAATTGCAAAAGTTTTTGCAACTATTTGGCAATATTGATATAAGAATAAAACTTGGGGACTGTGGTAGAGTGTAATTCCATTATGGGTAAATTTTATTTTGATAGAGTCTCACAGTGTTATACAGTAATATTTACTGATGACGTTTCGAGCACAATTTATTACTGCTCATAATCATATCAAGGTAATCACACAACTTCCTAAATTCATTTATATAGTTCCATTGTTTTTCACTTGATTTTCACTTGATTTGGTTGGTAGTATTATTTTCCATATTTCAGGTATGAGTGATGATTCATTCTTATTGCATGTGTTGGGTGTAGATTCGATGAACAAAGATTCAGTAATCAACCTCTCTCTCCACCTACCTAGATTACTTTTTAGGATTTTAACCCTCTCCCACCCTATTGTGTGGTTGTGTGTTAATGCATGCACTGCAATGCTGAGCTTTTTTCTAAATTACTTATCTTCTCTGGGTCAACCATTCTTACCTTAGCTAAATTCTTATGTTCTGACAATCTGACTACCCCTGACCTACTAGTTTGACCTATGTAGTTGACCTCACAGTCATTGCAGGGTATTTTGTATATTATATTATTTTGTTTAATTGGGTCCACTGGGTCCTTTAACCTACAGAGCTTGTCCCTGAGTAAGTTTGTAGGTTTAAATCCCACCCTAATTCCTGCTTTATTTAGAATCCTACGTAGAGTCTCAGATGTCCCCTCCTTATATGGTATAACAGTGGATGACTTATATTCTCTCTTATTTATGTTATTATTACCAGTTTCACAATTCTTGTTATTTTTCTTTTGGTGTTTTTCAATCTTCCTAATGAATTTTAGAGGATAGTTATTTAAAACCAACGCCTCTTCTATCTGTTTTATTTCATAATTTAGGTCTTCTTTTTTTGTGCTACTTAGTGTCATTGCTCGGTTTGTTAAACACTTAACTAAGCCTGCCTTAACAGTTAAAGGATGAGATGAATTAAAGTCTAAATATCTATTAGAATGCGTTGGTTTTCCATAAACACTAGTGTATAGTTTGCCTTCTTCTATTCGTTTTATTTTACAATCTAACATAGCTAATTCTCCTTGCTCATTTTCGGTTTCAAATGTGAATTTTATTCCCTCCACTAGTGAGTTTATGTGTGTCAAGAAGCTGGAGATATGTTCTGTTTTTGACACTGTGAAAGTGTCATCCACATATCTCCACCATATTTTTGGAGTAGGATTAAACGTATTAAGTGCCATATTTTCCCAGCTATCCATAAATATATCTGCTACGATAGGGGATATTGGTGATCCCATTGCTACACCTTCAGTTTGTCTATATATTTTGCCTTGGAATCTAAAGATAGTAGATGTGAGGCATAGCTGAATCCCCAAAATAATTTCTTCAATGGACAGCTTTGTCCTATGATTGAGTTCAGTATCCGCAGTTAGTTCTTTTTTAACTGCTTCTAAGGCCATATTGACTGGTATATTAGTATAAAGACTGGTTATATCAAAACTAACCATTGTTTCATCATTATCTAGTTGTATGTCATTTAGTTTATTTTTCATTTCATATGAATTAGTTAGTCTAGAATTTGAACGATTTCTAATGGGGCATAATATTAGAGCTAAATGTTTTGATAATTCATATGTAGGGGTATTTCTAAAACCTACTATTGGTCTTATGGGATAACCTGGCTTATGTATTTTAATAGTACCATATATCCCACTAGCATTATTAGATTTAGGCATTAAATTAAACCATTTAGACTCACCCAGTGACGGCTTCATTCTGCGTACTAATTCCGCTGTGGATTTTTTAACCTTATTCATTATTGTGTCTACGGGCTTCTTAGTTTCCTCATATGGACCCATTTCAATACGTTCATTGACTTTCTTGATGTAGTCAGATTTATCCAAAACTACGGTGGCGTTTCCTTTGTCAGCTTTTGCGATGACAATATTTTTATCCTGTTTTAGATTAATTAAAGCTTCTCTTTCCGACTTTGTCAAGTTTGATTTTGCCTTCTTTTGATTTTTTAGGGTTAATGCATATTGTGCTTATCCCTGAGTGAGTTTGTAGGTTTAAATGCCACCCTAATTCCTGCTTTATTTAGAATACTATGTGGGGTCTCAGATGTCCCCTCTTTATATGGAATAACTGTAGCACACAACCACACAATAGGGTGGGAGAGGGTTAAAATTCTAAAAAGTAATCTAGGTAGGTGGAGAGAGAGGTTGATTACTGAATCTTTGTTCATCGAATCTACACCCAACACATGCAATAAGAATGAATCATCACTCATACCTGAAATATGGAAAATAATACTACCAACCAAATCAAGTGAAAATCAAGTGAAAAACAATGGAACTATATAAATGAATTTAGGAAGTTGTGTGATTACCTTGATATGATTATGAGCAGTAATAAATTGTGCTCGAAACGTCATCAGTAAATATTTTTGGCAATATGTTTCACAAAAATAAGAGTTTTATGTAACTATGTTAATGTAACGTAGTAATCGAAAAGTGCGTCATGTGAAGTGGAGATGAAAGCGTGTAGGCAGACTTGTAACCAGGTGAAAACTCTAGCAGAGAACCGAACGCAATGGAGACGCACGGTTGAAGCCCTATGTTCCTCTAGGAATTAAAGGAATCAAAAATAATAATTAAAATTATTACTAAAAACAGATCAATTAGTTTAGACTGAAATAACTCAATCTGAAAAACATTCAGGGAAACTGGATGTCAATGCGAGAGAATTGAGATAAGTGTCAACATAAATTATGTATTAGATGAAAAGAGTATCTAGTAGGTTAGTTAAGAAAATGATATCCATATATGTTATAAGAGAAATGCACAAGGTAGCATTAATAACCATCATATCACACCAAGACTAAATGGCTCGTCTAAAGTGCACAAAAGTGGTGTACCGCTTCGACCAGTATTAGATAGATATGTTAAATTCACCATACCATTCCATAGCCAAATCGTTAGTCGAACTCCTACAGCCTCTTCATACCGAATTGGTGAAACATAGTGTAAAGGATACTTTTGAATTTGTTGAAAGGATAAAAGATTTAAATGTTGACAATAAATTATTCGTGCCATTTGACGTATCTTCCTTATTCACCAATGTACCACTTATGGAAACAGTGGACTTTTTATGTTAAGAACTAATAAGACGAAACATCGATATTGGCATTCCTATATCTTTTATGAAAGAGCTTCTCTTGAAATGCACAATGAATGTCTACTTTTTAATTAATAAGGAACTATATAGACAAATCGATGGTGTGGCAATTGGGTAACCACTAGGACCAATTCTAGCCGACATTTTCCTTGCGAAACTCGAAGATGGGCCTTTGAAGGATGCTATTAATGAACTTGAATTCTAGTGTCGGTAAATGGATGATACATTTTTGATTATGAAAAATGAGGAGGAAGCAAAGAATATCCTGGATAAATTTAACGAGGTTCATCCTGCAATAAATTTTACTATTGAGAAAGGAAAAGAATCTAGTATCTCATTTCTAGACGTGCTTATGACCAGAAAAGAGGATGGTGCAATAAGAAGTGTATATAGAAAACCTACATCAACGAGTCAGTTTACTCATCTTTTCAACTTCGTGCCAGTGAAATACAAACGCAATCTGATAAAGTGCTTGGTTCACAGAGCAAGAGCAATTTACTCGGATGAATGTCTTGATAAGGAAATGAATAATATTAAACTGTTAATAAGTGAAAATGGCTATACAGAAAAGTTTATTGATAAGAATATGAATCCAAAATCAGTGCAGCCCAAGGTACCAACAGCTCCTAAATAAAGGCCTTATTCTTACAAATGCAGTTCCTTGGGGACAACATCAGCGAGATACTAACACAAGGCCTTAGAAATGAAGAGGTAAAAAAAGAATTCCCTGGTGCCGAATTACGCTGTGTCTTCAAAATTACTCCTCTTTTGCGTTCGTTCGGGAGTAAAAGAAAAACTGCCTAATTTCGCCTCTTCTATGTATGTGTATCTACCAATTTAACTGCTCCTGTGGAGTGAGCCAGTTACTTGCATAGGCCGTACAATTAGGCATGTTTCTCGTCGAATTTCCGAACATCACCCTGCACAGTGGTTGGTTAAGTAAAGGGCAAACAAAATCTATTCGCAGCACTATTCTATCTCACTCATCTTGTGGATACACAACACAAGATTGATGTTAACAAGGCGGCTTTCAGTGTCATTTGCCGCATACCTACGAATCTCAATTTTGCTTTAAGAGTTTGACTACTAAACATTGCTAAGGCTGGCTGTTGGGATCCATATTAACAAGCCTAATTTGTGCACTCAAAAGAAGTTAGTTCAGACATTATCCATATCTTGGCCATATAGGTTTGAATGATCCTGAATTTTTGTGAAATTTCCCTAATTTTAGTTGATATTCTATTTGCTACTATATCTTTATTATTATTATAGTTTAAGCATCTTTAATGAATTGCAATTCCACTGATCTTACTCAACAAATCGATATTATTTAAAAAGCACTAATATTGTTATTGACTACTGTTCTAGAATATTCTGTGTATATAAACATACATATAATTTCTGGGCCAGAAGAGTAATTTATCGAAAATGATATTCTTTGCTCAATCATTTTGTGTTTTATAAATATTGATAGGTTAAAGAATTACATCATGAGCTGACATAGGTTAGAGAAACATTGGGAAACCTGCAGGGAGTACTGGACAGCTATTTCCTCCGTTCTAGTTTGGGACTCTTCAGCAGTACGCACCCACCACAGGAGGTTCGAACCCAGGACCTTTTGGTTACAAGACTAACGAGCTCGTAGACCATTAGGCCACTGCGACCCGATGCATACTGATGACATTTGAATTTGGGATATTAAAATTCCCATTGAGTCAAATAAACGAAAAGACGTTCAGCGAAGAGTTACTCCACTCTTCGGCGATATCATTCTCAAGCTTTACAATCGCATATATCTATAGTAAATTATCTTGGCAACAAAAGGAATATTTTCAAGGATTTGCCATTAAAAGTGTAAATTTTAGTCAACATATTACGTAATGTAGAAAGCGTTAATCGGGCAGAAACTGAAATAAGATTAAATAAGCAAGTTGAGTGATGTAATCTAATTGATTGGGTTGAGTAGAGCTCAGCTAAAATTAAAAACGAATAAAAGTCAAGTTAACAACAGTGGTATTAAGGGGTAGGGGGAAAATATCATTCAATTAAGAAACAAACAAACAAGAAAAAGATGAAATGAAAGTTGCGTATTTGGTATCAAGAGAGGTGAGGTCCATTGTAGATTTAGTGACTGAACAAACTTCTTTTGTATGTAGAGCTCAGAATTTAACGTGTAAACTGCCATTGCTTCTGCAGTTTGAAGAAGTTTGATTCGTACTCTTTTAGCAAGATTCCCAAGTATTTCGCAGCTACCTTTGAAGTTGTTTTGTGGGTTTGCCTGGAGTCCTGGATCGATCAGGTGTTCCGGAATACAGCTTTGGTGACGGGGGCTCCCTTTTTTATAAAACTATGAGAGTACATATACGATGATACTTTTGGATAACAAATCCTGGGTATGACCAAAAAACGTAGCTAATTCCACAAGAGCAGGTGAATTGGCAGACGCACATTGATGAAGCCGACAGTGGTAACTTATCCTTCAAGTTCATGAGAATAACTGGTTTCTTAGAGAAGGTTATTCGGAACTAAGCTGCGAAGACGGCTTTCTTCAGTGAGTGCGACAGATAGTTTCTTAGTATTTCTGCCGGTGAGTCTACAATGAATTCTAGATTCAGGTAGAGAAATATTTTGGAAGCTAATAATGTGGGTGGCTTTGTTGGTTTATGCTTCATAGATTTCGTGATGAAACGTTGGGGGAGGGGGCATTTTCGAGGAGGATTCACTTCAGAGTGTTTAGCTCTTCTTCCATAGTATTAGTGCTTAAAATACTGCGGATTCTGTGGCTCAGTGAACGGATCAAGTTTCCTTTTGTATACAGGGGCGCGTAAGTGTGAAAGTTAGTAAGTCGTCCGTTCCATGTTGGCTTTCAGTAGATGAGTCTTCTTAGTGTTCCTTCTTGTTCGCGTCTTGTAAATTGGATGACTTTGAATTATACCCAAAGTAGAAGAGGAAAGTTGAGAAGTTTCTTCTGTGTACATAAATCAGGTTTTTTTGCCTGAAATGTTAAGGCCTCGGCATTGCAAATTGTATGGAAGATTACCATTCTTGACAGGCCTCTTAGTGGCTTCTTGAATAGCTTCTAATGAATTCTGTTTGCATTTTGAGTGAGCGGTGTTGAATATATGTTCAACTATAACAATAACTATTGGTCTAATGTTACTTTCCGTGGTGAATCAAGATAATGCTCTTCAACTCTCTTAGATGAAACACACATCGAACGACCTATAAACCTCGGCCTTCATAAACATCTCATCTAATAGTTATACAACAATACTGCATCCCAAGTAATCCATAACGGGAAGCTCTCGGAATCCTTCGAAGAAGTGTAGACGGGAGTAAGACAAGGCTGGCTGGTTGGCTGCCTACTATCTCCAATGAATTTCGTGACTGTGGTAGACTGGTTAATGTGACAGACAGCGGCGGGCAACGAGGAGACAGGCATAAAATTAACCCACACAAAATACTTGGAGGATCTGCATGTTTGTATGTATGTTTGATTTCGCACAAACTAGAAGATATGCATATGAAAAGCAATAAGTTGGCGATAGAGGAAGCATCAAAGATAGAACTTATGTGAACATAGAGAAAACAGAGTTAGCTAATGAAGATTCCTGGACAACAGTAACAGCAACAACAACAGACAACAATCCACATAAATGGAAGAAACTGGAAACAAACAACCTCCTTCACCTACCGACTTACCTGGGAAGCATCGTTTCAACTACAGGCGGACGGAACTGATGAGGATATCAAAATGTGAGAATTAAGAAAGCAGGACAGACTTCCATTACCCTGAAGTCTGTGTGGAAATCAACAGCACTCAACCTGGAAATGAATCCGGATTTTCAACTTCAATGTGAAATCAGTGCTGCTATACAGACCAGAGACTTGGTGACGCGCCGCATCACGAAGGCCACTTCGAACAAACTAGAGACCCTCATGATCAGCTGTCTTCGCTCAATTCTACTGAAGATCAGACGGCCAGGAAAGATCAGCAACAGAGATTTCTGTTAGCGAATCAACCAGGAGCCGATTATGCAACAAATATGCGTGAATAAATGGATGTGGACTGGCCATACTCCGAGTAAACAAACCATCATCAAGTGGCATCAAACGTCAGGCCATCGTTTGAGTGAAACCCGACAGAATGGGAAGCGGCGAGTCAGCTGGTCGTCAGTGTGAGGGTAACATGATGGAGGAGGTGATGCGAAGAGGAGCTGAAAGCCTGTGTGCAGACGTGGAGCCGGGTGAAAACGTTTACAGAGAACCGAAGGCAATAGAGACGTGCGGCCTATTCCCTATGTTCCTCTAGAAAATAAAGAGAACATTATTAATAAAACATAAACAAATGAATTGATAGGTACACGTAAAAGTGGCCGACTGTGACAGTTTCTCTTTTAATTCGCTGAAAAACATTAAGCAACAAGAGAATTCCAGTTTTAATGTAGCAGCAAAGAATATTCTTTCTACAGCGTTTGATATTCTCTTCTTTTAGGATGTCAGCCAGAAGGTCGTCTTTAAATGGCATATTCACGTTTCTATATATTTGCAGTCGTGATTGTACAGCTAAGCGAATGAATTCACCGAACTGTTCATTCTTCTCCACATGCCTGGATGGGTAGTTTGTGTGAGTTACAAGTCAGTGAGGACTCCCTTTAACTATAGCCTTTATTCGCAAAAAATGCTAAGAAGTAACACAACCACAATGAATGCCTAATGCCTGTCAAAGAGATAAGCTTATTAGTCTATGTAAACACCGTTCCAAACGTGGGAAATACCTTTTTTTCTTATATCTGTCAAACCCCATGTTTCTAGAGGTTGTTAATAACGAACCAATTAGGTTCTCAGTAATCTATCTGCCTCCAGTCGACATCTTTCTAGAATTCCCCGAACGACTCAAAAGGAAACAAATATAGGAGGCTTTGAACAAAGAAAATACGAACCTATTTATACAAGATAAAGAGGAGCTCATTTTTTCCGTTAGCGAACTGATTTCATTCTGCTTCACAGGTTCTCATTATCTGTACTTACTACTTCAACGACTTAATAGTAGTATAGAAAATATTATAAAATTAACTCATCCAAAGTGTAAATATTACAAATTTCAGTTTAAGTTGTCATCAATTTACATGCCTTCTAATTTAGAAAAGGAGGTAGGAGAGAAGACATAAAACAGAAAAATGTGATAATCATTGTCATATAACATAGTAACTCAAAAAGGTTATAATTCATAAGACTGAAATCCTCTCAGTCAGCAGATATTACCAATGATAGAGAGATTACTCCCTTGGGTTCCGAGTGGAACACAGGACTTCAACAACACATCTCCACTTCCTCCTATTCTCTGCCGTCCTCTTCAGCTGGCTAGCTCCATGACTGGCCATAATCTCCCATCTTCCCTTTGCCACACGATCTCCTTCACGGCATCCTCGCACTGATGAAACACTCGTAGCTTCTCATTGAGATTCCACTCAAGTGCCTGGCGTGTGATGTCATTCAACGGCATCCTTAACATATGTCCAATCCATCTCCATTTTCTCTTACATATTTGCTGAGCAATCAGCCCTTGTTTAGTTTGTTTCCAGCCAGAGTTTCTCGTTGCTAATTCTTTCTCACCTGCCGGCTGGCCATTTGGTCTTCAGTCTGGAACCAGAGAAGATGGCAGCTTTTAATGTTAGTTTGTAAATTGTTGGAAATCCTTTTCGTGACACTCATTGCAAGCTTCCGACCAGTATAGAAGATCTGACTGACTTGACATTTGTGTTGAACAGAATCCTAATCTAGTTCTTTATGCCGGCTGAATCACAGCAGAAGATTTCCACACTGGTTTCAGGTTGATGAAGGTCTACCTTACCTTTCCGATTCTGGTTGGCTGGCTTTGACACCTTCATCCGTTCCGACTGCCTGTGGTTGGCGGTAAGGAGTAACCTCTGTCAAATCTCTACCGTTAATAGCGATTGGTGCTATTTGTTTCAGCTGTTGGCAAAGTCACTAAAAATGGATAACTATTAAATGCGATCAAAATCCACTTACCAATGGAGCGAGAGATTGACTACACTCTCTTTCTGTATGTGCATAACTTTGGTTTATGACGTCTGATTCCACTTGCTTCATCAAGTAGTAGTACATTTGCTCTCCTTTGTATATTTAACACTCTGAAGGATACGGAAATTCCGAGGGAATGCTCTGTATCCACAAGATGTCTGGTAAATAACCCTTTGTAAATATCTACTTCCCTTTAAGCATAAGTTTCTTGAGATATGTCCTGAAAACCAGGGAGAAGCACTTCTTTCTGTCCTTCCATACTACTTGCTTCCGCAAGTGCACGTACATTTATAAACACACTCGCAGGTGACTTCAGAAAGGCCTTTCTATACTCTGGATTGGCCTTTAGAGCATCTGTTGATGCACAGTGTTACTATCTTAACTGCAGGGAAGTATCTTTTAATTACTCTTTTAAGTTCCTTGTCAGTTTTTTATGATACTGCTTCTGCTTTGAATGGGAGACAAATAAACTCCTCTAAACACTAGTAGCTAGTGTGATGTGTCTAGTCCCTCCTCTGGTGCAGACTGAGTCCTATCAGTTAGTCAAGTTTGCAATGTGGCCACCATTCTAGGTAGCTCGCCATCACGGTGCACATTGATTTGATGATTTTAAATGGCGATTGCCTCCAGCCATCTAATATCATCAAATCTATGTGCACCGTTATGGCGAGCTACCTAGAATGGTGGCCACATTGAAAACCTGACTGACAGAATTCAGTCTGCAGCAAACAAAGGACTAGACACATCACTAGTAACCAATCAAAGTGTCCACTACAGCCCTACAGGATTCCAAATCGCTCAGTGTTAATATCTGTGACTGGAGAACTGGGTGATACGGGTTTGAAACTCATAAGAAATATGGGTTCTTTCAAGGATGCAGACACACCTTGCCGACGAGTATCAACTAGCACGAAACCTAGGTAAGCCAAGACTTCCTGCCGATTGCCTTCAACCATCTAATATCATTAAACTATTCTTAAAATCATTTGGATACTAAATTTGTCTTGTACTTTGTTTTCGTCACACTTTGCATGCCCATTTTCCTTTAGACGTTTCTAAACGAAGCCATTCTGGGAGAATATAGCTTCCTGGATCTCTGTCGTGCATGTTTTCTTCTATTTCACAGCTTACGTTTCCATCTTCTTTGCATTGAAGAAGCCCTAACCATTCAGTTAGAAGAACCAGAACTATGTATACAAAAGAAAATTGTTCAACAACTTCTACTATCATGGTAACAACTCTGTTGATTTGATTTAAATTTTACCTGTTCGCTTGTTTTTCTAATTACTTAAAACTCTTACGTAACTCTGTATTTTATTTTGTTTCTATGTTCACCTTGAGCACAACTCTTTCATCAGAGTAATCACGTTATTACATAACTCTCTATTTAACAATCGTTTGTGACAACTCATCACTTTTGTTACTATCCTCTTATACGAACGTGCTATTCCTCTGAATAATTACTTATTGCGATATTTAATGGTTGGATGAGATCGGCAGGAAGCTTTGGCTGACCTAGGTTTCGTGCTAACAGGCATTCACCAGTTAGCTAGGCGTATCTGCTACCCTGAAGGAACTTATGTCCCTTCTGAGATTCGAACCCACATCACCAGTCAGTACTGAAGTCAAAAGAGTTACCACTGAGCTATTCAGGCTCGCAATTTGACAAACTTAATGTACACACACATACAAGATAACCATATATATTTACGATTGTACAGCGGTGAAAATGAATTCGCCGCTGAAAACGGACTCTTCGCTGAACTACTGGTCTTTCGTCACAGCATTTCACCGACTGCTTAATTCCCATATACGACATAAATTATTATATAAATTCCATAAAAAATGCACAACACACTCCAAGAATTCTTTCAACTCAGTGGGCTTAGTTGTGGAACAAGAGAGATATGAGTAATCAAGTATTGATTTTTGTAGGGATTTTTTAAGATCGATTGTTTGAAGGATTTCATCATGAGCTGACATCAATCCTACATCCATACAAAACCATTACTTGACAGTTAATCTGATGCTTACTAGCGACTGGCCCTATTCAGGCAGTGACCTGAGGTTCTAATGGGAAGCTACGACCAGTATGATACAGCAGGTTGGAGGTGAGGCAGTAACTCATCGGAGAAGACATTAAGAAGTGATAGCGCTATGTCATGAATTGTCAGAATTTAGAATTCATGGACTGGCTGACGATTGGATCGGGTCCCAGTGGCTGCTGATTTGTCTGCGAGCTGGCTTGCCTTGTAACCAGAAGGTGCTGAATTCGAACCCTGGAGGTGGGTGCGTACTACTGAAGAGTCCCAAAGTAGGACGAAACAGCTGACTATCTAGTACTCCCAGGTTTCCCAATGGTTCTCTAACTGATGCTGATATCAGCTCATGATGAAATCCTCCAACCAATCAAAGATATGAATAACACAAATAGTTAATAATCTAATAGGCTACGATTTTTTATCCATCATAAGCAGTAACGTTTTAGAGGAGAGGATAGAAGTGAAATGGAGTGGTGAGTAAACGCAAGCAAGCAATTAAGTAAATGGAATATTAATAATTACTTCAGCTAAGTGAGTTGTAATCAAGAAATTGTGAGGTAGCAAAACAAACAGCAACACAGAAACAGATTGAAGACGCCTAGTTACCACGCTGGTGAGAGATTTAATGACACTCTACGTCTGTGTCCAAAAATTATTCAGAACAAAAATAGTTACCGAGAGAGAGGAAAAACTGTCACTTTCAAAAAGTTCTTCTTCTTCAAGCTCTATAATTATTAATCCCTTAATTATTTTAGGATACATTAGCCTATGTAGAGGCAAATCAGAGCTATGTCAGAAGATATACTGTGGAACAAGTATAAGATGGGATGGAACAATAATTAGTTATGTTTCAATTATTGGTTTTGTAGGGATCTTGTTTGATTGGTTGGAGGATTTCATCATGGGCTGATATCAGCATCAGTTAGAGAACCACTGGAAAACCACCGAGGAGTACTGGACAGCCAGCTGTTTCGTTCTATGTTGAGGCTCTTCACCAGTACACACCTATCACAGAAGTTCGAACCCAGGACCTTCTGGTTAATAGGCTAGCCAGCTCGTGGACAATTCAGCAGCCACTGGGATCCACCCAATCCAGTGGCCAGCCAGTCCATGAATTCTAACTTCTGGCAATTCATGACATAGCGCTATCCCTTCACAATGTCTTCTTCGATGAGTTACTGCCTCACCTTCACCAAGTTGGTCATATCTTCCCATTAGAACCTCAGGTCACTGCCTGAATAGGGCCAGTTGCTAGTGGGCATCGGATCTCTAAATGATGTCAGCTCATGATGACATCCTCCAACCAAATAATCAGTTCGATTTTTTATTATCGTCAATACGAACATGAGATGAAATAGTTCAGTGATGTGTGTGTAAATAGATAAATATAGTCAGCAAAAGTACAAGTTTCAAGGGTGAGTGTAGTCAGTATAGTGTGAGACAATATGAATACTATAGAGACTGAACACTTATCTGGAGGATCATACTTACTCATTGAAGAGAAGAAGGAATCCGCCGAATTCAACAAAATAAAAGGAAACACAAACAGACTCCTTCAAAAAATGAAACCCAAAATTGGAAATCCTCTCTGGTTTTAACTAAAACCAAAATCTTATGTACCTTCAAGATTCTACAGTCAACCAAAGATACATAAACCCACAGTTCCATTAGGACCAGTAATAGATTTCACCAACTTACCGACATACAACCTATCTAAATGCTTACTCTCAGTACTACAACCACTACAAAAGGACACTCAAAATATTGTAAGTAATTCATATGATTTCAAATCTTAAATAGAACACCGAGAAATTGATAAAGAAGACATTATGGTAAGCTATGATATTAACTCATTATATACAAGTATCCCTATCACTGAAAGTCTTGATATCATTTCTAGTCTACTAGAATCAGATACAACGCTATCACAAAGATGCTCACTAGACACCAGTGAAATAATTAAGAGCTTGAAATTCTGTCTAGAAAGTAATTATTTTACATTTAAAGGGGGTTAATATAGACAGACCAATGGTGTTGCTATGGGTTCACCAGTCTCTCCAATAGTCGCCGACCTTTTCATGATTAGATTCGAAGATAACATCTCTTCAAGCATTCTGACTCCTAAAATATGGTTAGGATATGTAGATGATACTTTTGTAGTACTAAAACGAGATCTGCACTGTTCATTAACTGTGTATCTCCCAGAATCCAGTTTACTTCAGAAGCAGGCAGAAGTAGACGTCGGTGAACTACCATTTCTAGACTGCCTAGTTAAGAGAAAGGAAAACGGACAACATTCATCACAAACCCAACCACACCATATATACTACTCACAAATATCAGTCATCAGTAGACGCCTCACACCAAGAATACAATAAACTTGTCTCGTGCATTCCTTACACAACAAACATGCACACCTCATCCTGTGAAATACACCGACACACTGGTCACCATCACCAAGATGCAGAGGACACCTGATGAGTCGCCAGGGGACACCAAATGGATGCAGTCAGACAACAGACTGTTTGTTGCATACACATGACATGCAAATTAGGCGAAGGACTACACGGATAAATCATTCTCTTACCGGAAACACATCAGCGGTTCCGATGGAATCGCCAGCAAACTGATTGATTACTGGTGGACAGGTGAAGAAGACAATACGACGACCAGCCCAGAAGAAGACAAAGTCAATCTCATCGACAGACACATCAGTCGACTGGGTACACGTGAAACTCTCCACCTGTGGGATTAACGACAGACACACTAGCCACCAGTAGACATAGACAAAGATGGGCAGTGAGACGCAGAGACACTGGACGAGATACACAGTGACGAGGCAGGCGATGACAGCAGATTAGTCGAGTCTTGGTGTACGTGGAGAATGTGAGAGTGAAGTCAGTCGGTTAGTGAGTGAGTGAGTGAGTGAGTGAGTGTGAGTGACTGGCTGAGTCTACCAGGAAGCGAATGCAATGCGTGTCTCAGTGTTGTGTGCGTGTGTGTGTGTGTCTAGTAAGTGAGTGAGTGATCGCCTCGACGGTGAGTGAATCGGGAATTGAATGCACGAATGATTGATTGAATGTGTGTGATTGGATGAGAAGGCGATTGGGGGAGTGAGTGGTGAGCAGAGAAGAGAGCCAGCAGCGATCGAGGCGAATTCCACTGACTGACTGCTTCCTTCCTGCTTGTAGGAGAGAGGGAGGGAGTGAAGACTGACTGACTGACTTTATTGTATTGTTATTAGCCCCGTGAGGGGCTGCCAAATAATGCTTCGATTCTTGGTCGACGGTTCTTACCATGCAACGAATCACAAGATTAAAACCGTGACGGTTGATAGACCTGAAATAAACAACCTCCTTCACCTAATTAGCTACCTTGGAAGCATCGTTTCTACTTCAGGCAGGCGGAACTGACGAGTATATGAAAGCAAGTATCGGAAAAGCAAGACATGCTTTCACTGCTCTCAAGTCTCTGTGGAGGAGGTCAACAACACTCAGCATCAAAAATAAGATCAGGTTGTTCAACTGCAATGTGAAGTCAGTGCTACTATACGGATCAGAGACTTGCACTGCGCGTCATGAGGAGCATCTCAAACAAACTACAAACCATCATTAACAGTTGTCTTCACTCAATACTCAAGATCAGATAGCCAGAAATCATCAGCAATAGAGATCTCTGGCGGCGAACCAACCAGGAACCGATTTTGAAACAAATATGCAGGTAGAAATGGAGATGGGTTGGTCATACTCTGAGGGAACCATCAAGTGACACCACTAGACAAGCCATTGCTCGAGTGGAACCCGAAAGAGAAGCGGCGAGCTGGTCGTCAGTGCAAGGGTGACTTGGAGGAGGTCATGTGAAGAGGAGATGAAAACGTGTGGGCAGACTTAAAGCCAGGTGAAATCTTTGATGGAGAACCGAAGGCAATAGAGACGCACGGCTGAAGCCCTATGTTCCTCTAGGAATTAAAGGATGCAATAATAATAATACAATTTTTACTTGATTCCACATAATTACAAAGGCGAATTAGAAGTGAAAATTTTTTTCAGTTAGATATGGTTTACGAGAGGCTTTAAGAAACAAAATTACACAGGATTAGAACGAATTACAGGTATGTAAAATATGAGCATGGAAACAAGATTGAAATAATAATTTTCAACTTGAAGTGGAAGTTAGGAGGTGTGAATATTGATTACAAGAGCATTAGAATCAAAAATTACACAGGATTAGGAAATAATTGGAAAAAAGTTATTTTAAACGAATTATAAATATGAGTATGAAAAGCACGGAAACAAACTTAAAATAACTGTTCTTATAACTGAAATGGGATGAATTTAAGGAAGACAAAGAGAGAAGAATCACACACACAGCGAAAGAAAAATGTTAAAACAAAACAAGAAACGGAGGCTAAGGGAACACACCGAACTAGGTCCATGGTAGTTGTAGAGGTTGGACTAATTTCTTTTGAACACACAACTCAGCCTTTTTGATGTATATTGGGAGGGCTTCTGCAGTACAGAGAAGTCGGAAACATACTGCTTTTTGTAGGTTTCTGTTGACTTTGTAAATTACCTTGAATGAATCAGTTGAGATGTTGTGGGAGATGTTCATCAGATGTTTAATAATGGCACTTTTGATTGAATCGATGCCTCCTCTCTGCAGCCACACTGGGTAATTTTCTCTAACACGTTTTCAAAGCACACGTATACAACGACTTATGTACCTAGCTCCGCATAAGCAGGTGAATTGGTATATGCACACTGAATTGGTCCTTAGCGTTGTTTCGAAGTATTGGACGACTAGAGAATGTCAGTCTTAGTGTTGCTGGAGGGAAGGTCTTCTTTAAAGAGCTGGATATTCTCCTCTTTAGGATATCAGCTGCGAAATCTCCCCTGAATTCAGCTTCATATACGGAATTTTCTTCGGCGCTGAATCGCATTCTTCTCTTCTTGGTTTAGGTTTCATGTTCTTGCCGACAAAACGTGCCAAGTAATCATTTTAAGTCAGGATTTTTTTGAGAAATAGCAGCTCTTTTTCCAAGCAATCGATGCTGCAGATTTTTCTAATGCGGTGGACTAGTGCGATAATGAGAGCTCGTTTCCGACTCAAAGGTATCCAACTACAGAAATGCGTTAGTTGGCCGTTCCACGTTGGTTTTCTGTGGATGGATCTCTTCAGGATCCCATCATCTCTTCGTGTTAATTCCACGTACAGAAATGGAATCTTTGAGTCGTTTTATAATTCCACTGTGAATTCACTCGTTCCTATCAAATACAAAAGAAATTTAGTGAAGACCCTCAGCCACAGAGATAGAGCTATATGCTCAGAAAAAGTAATTCAAGAAGAATTGTATATGATACTTTGATCGAAAATAGCAATCCCGAAAAATTTATCAAGAAACACATGACAAAGAAAGCGGAAAAGGACTACTCTCTATCCGTAAACAAGAAGCCTTTATTATATACGACTGAAATTCAACGATGATATAGCAAGCGAAATAGTTACCAGGAAATTAAGAAAATCAATTCAAAGAACTTTGAATGCTGGCAAACTACACGTATTATTCTCTACACGACCGATGGTGCTACCTCGACTGAAAGATGAAGTACCTAGACTAGCTACTTCAAATTGTGTCTATCAATTCAACTGCGCCTGTGGAGCGAGTTATATCGGCCATTGCTCTAGGAACTTGATTTTTCGTGCTCGAGAACATATCTCACTATAACTAAGTAAAGGTGTAGTGAAAACCATTAACGGCTCGATATTAGACCATCTGGTGACAACCGGTCACAAAGCCAGCGTAGAAGAATCCTTCTCTATAATATACCGGGTGCCTAACAAATTACCAAAATCATCGAAGCACCGCATGCTCCAAACAACAGAGGCTATTGCAATTCGCCTCAAACAACCAGTGCTTTGTGTGTAAAAGAAGCAAGTTCAGCTAGCCACTACTACTGCCCTTGCCAGCCTTCAGTAGAGACTATAAACTCATGAATTTGTAATATTATCTTTCCTAATTTTTCTGACATTCAGTTTATTGTTATGTTGATGCTGTTGAGCCGTATTCTATCAATAGTATTGATTCGATATTATTTAAACAGCAACATTAATGTTGTTCATAACACTAATTTATTCATTCACTGTAATGTATATATAATTGTAGAGCCTGATGATGAATTTGTCGGAAAGAGTACTCTTTGTTCAGTATCCATTTTTTGAAAATTTTAATGGGCATTTTTAATCAATTATTAAATTCTTTTAAGATACATTTTAATTCCGAGTTATCTTAGCAGAGTATAAAGTTATCGTCGACGTACCTTTGATTGTTGATTTTAAAACACCGCTTTCCAAACTGGCCATTAAGCAGTCTGCTAAAAGCGGACTGAGAAGAGATCCAATTACAATCCCTTCTCTCTGTCTGTAGATATCGCCGTTGAAGTCAAACTGTACATTCAATGTGCATCTCAGCGACAATTCCTTCAGATATGTTGTTAGTATTCCGACGCTTACATTCAAGTTCTGCATATAATTTCACAGGAAGCAATTTGTTGCTGTTAGTGGCACATTGGTAAAGACAGATTCGACGTCTAGGCATAACATACGTTTACCATTTACATTCAAATCTTTTATGCACTCAATGAACTCAAAAGTATCACGAAGGGAGTACTTGCATAGGTATTGTCTTACCGGCTCCGACATTTAGGACAGACAATTGGCGACTGGATATTATGCTGACCCTGACATGTCTAGAATTCGTCGAAGCGGCAAGCCAGGTTTGTGGCAGATTTGTTTCTAAGCCCCTCGTAAACCATATCTAACTGAAAATGATTGTCACCTTCGATTCGCCTTTGTAATTATGTGGAATCAAGTAGAAATTGTATCAATGTAAAATTATGTATTTAAATGCGATTGTACATCTGTTTTTGAAAATGAAATCGTCGAAAATACTGATATCTGTCTTCTGAACTTCGTCTTCTCTTCTTTCTAATTACACGGTTAGCTGGAGTGTGATTACATCTTTTCAAGGGGCGATTTTCCAAACAATTTTTCTGTTACACAGGCTACTACTGATATAATGATACAAGTAGTCAGGAAATGAGTGCGTTGAATTCTGATGGAATCAAGGTTACAGACTTCCAACTATTACCAGCGAAATGGAAATGTATTACAAAATTACTGAGTTCCTGACTATATGAAAATAAGAACAGACAGTTCAGTAAACCATTTCTTTTTGGCGAATTCATTCACTTAGCTGTTCATTTACAATTATGTGTAATTATATTTTCGTGTGTGTACATTAAGTTTGTATGATAAGTGTATAAATTAATTGGACACTAGTAACTAGTGTGACGTGTCGAGTCCTTTATTTGGTGTAGACTGAGTTCTATCAGTTAGTCAAGTTTGCAATGTGGTCACCATTCTAGGTAGCTCGCCACTACGGTGCATATTGATTTGATGATATTAGATGGTTTGAGGCAATCGGCAAGAAGCCTCATCTCACCTAGGTTTCGTGCTAGTTGGCACTCACCAGTCAGCAAGGCGTATTTGCAACCTTGAAGGAACTCATGTCCCTTCTAAGTTTCGAACCCGCGTCACCCAGTGATGCAGTCAGAGACGTTACTACTGAGCTATTCAGGCTCGCAACTGACCTCCTGTAGGGCTGTAGCGGGTAGTTTGCAAACCTGAATGATACATTTCAGTCTGCACCAAAGGAAGGACTAGACACCTCACACTAGTTACTAGTGTCCAATCCAAATATCCACTACAGTCCCAAAGGAGGTCAGTCGCGAGCCTGAATAGCTCAGTAGTAACGTCTCTGACTGCATCACTAGGTGACGCGGGTTCGAATCTCAGAAGGGACATGAGTTCCTCCAAGGTTGCAAATACGCCTTGCTGACTGGTGAGTGCCAACTAGCACGAAACCTAAGTGAGATGAGGTTTCCTGCCGATCGCCTCCAACCATCTAATATCATCAAGTGTATAAATTAGTTTGGAGAATTGTTGACACCCTCAAAGTATTTTAAAACAGTGGCGAAAAATCTAAAGGGTAACTAGGAGGGGGAATGCTTTTGACTCAGTATCTGGGGATATTTTGTTAAATAAGCTTGCTGAAACTAAAACTGACTGCTGGGTTGTCAAATGGCTACATTCTTATTTCTCAGGAAGAAAGTACAAGAAAGTACACTGTATGTCGGAGGAAGTCGTTGACTTCATTACTTACTGAGGCTGGCATCCCTCGAGACGCTGTTCTTTCTCCTTTTTCTGTTTCTTTTCCTCTTTGAATGACTTGCCTCACTCTGATAATGAAATGGACTTTGTTAAGTATGCGGACGACCCAGCTGTTTCAATGCCTGTCGACTCACAGTTACACTGTACTAAGATGAATAGCTTTCTATCAGGAGTTAGCAAATGGTCTTCGTCAAATGGTCTGTCCTAAACGAAATCTTTCTAAATGTTAAACTGTTAATTTCAGTTTCCGAAGTAAAAGAAATTTAAACGATGAAGCTGTTAATTCCCATGGCCGTTGTAAAATTGATGATATCTATATAGAAAGCAAGTCTGATCCATCCTGGTCTTCCCACATCTTAGCAATTCCTAGTAAAATATTCTGTCTGACTTTTTACATTAAGAAGTTAAGGCACTCAGATATAACTCAACCCCTACTCTTACAGTCTGTTAACTCTCTCATCTTACCTATGCTGCTTTACCATTCACCCCTATTCTTTTCTGGGTTGCTTTAGAAAGACTCTGTCATACTTCGTAGAACTCCGATGACTGTCAGTAGGGCGAGTGGTATCCTAGTGGGCCGTATCGTTGACTTCATCACTGATAGGCATCTGATTGTATGCAACAAATTTTTCTAAAGGTGTTTTGTCAGATGGTCAGCAACCACTTTTCCCTCAGTTTTCACCTTGCACCTCCTCCTCAGGTAGACCATGAAGTCATTTCATCAAAAGACCTCATGCGTGCACGTCTAAGTGTTTAAATTCCACGATACCATATTTTTGTCAAGTATTTTATGGGATGAAATTAGTGTTGAGCACGAAGTAACTAAGCTTCTTTCTACTAGTAAATAAACAATTTTGTCCATCCTTATACCAACAAGTTTTACCATTATTATTCCAATTCACATTCATAGTTCTCTTGTTGTTTTTTGTGTGTGTTTATTTTCTCATAACCGTAAACATCATTTAAGCTCTGAATTAATTGTTAATTTTTTTTGTTTTTCCCATCACCAGGCTGTGTGAAGGGAACATTAGATTCAATACTCTATAATATGCTAAAATTTCCAAATTGTATCGACGATATTGTTTGAAACAAACCCACTGTTTTTATTATTACTATAGTTATTATTCTCATTTTGTACTTTGCACATTTCTGACATTATTCCCACTGTAAATGTGGAAAAATTCTTCTGGATAATTTTCTTTATATTTTGAGTAAATTAGATGCAATCCAGTGAGAAATTCTGAGAATTCCATGCTGTATTGTGAGTACTATTTTCGGAATAAAGCAGGTTATTATTATTCCTTCCTTTGGAGTTGAATCTGGCGGTCATCATCCTGGGCGAGATCGTTTCCCATTGCATCAGAGCCTTCGTTGCCGTTGGTGACATCATGATAGCCATACCCTCGGTGTGCATGTGGTTATCCTCTGGGTGACCGGAGTAGATCACTGACTCACCTGTTGACAATTTGGTGAGACCATTCCCGTTCCATCTGCTTTCACATATTCCCAGTACTTCAATTCCGTATCTTTTCATTTCGTTTGCGATCTGGGCAGCTTTGCCAATCTCGTACATGGTATGGACATTCCGTGTCCCCACACAGGCTTTTTCTTTTGGCGCAAGGAGACTCATCATGCTGGAGTTTCTGTGGCAACTTTGTTTACAGGGTGGGGTTGCTAGCCTCACGCCTGAGAAGGGGATTGTTACATTAAAATATAGTTTAGAGAGAAGCGACCTTGTGGGCTGCTCCCCTTAAAACCAGGAAAACAGGGAATAAACAAGCAGAAAAACACCAGCACGGGGAAATTATTCACAATAAGAAGGGTAACAAGCGATAACAACAATAATAATATCACAGTCAATTACAGTCAACCAAAATGATGCCAAAATCATAGACTCACTGACTTGGGCCGATTTGAACATGTAAATCCATCAATATATACGATAGAGAAGATTTGTAGCTCAGGTGGATGATTTTGATGTGGTTGTGTTCTCTGAGCTGGACAGTTAATTTGCGAAGCTTTCATCACCCTACTGGGTGACATCTTCAGCGCATACTTCAATTTGAAGTGAGCTTACTTCAAATTGAAGTATGCGCTGAAGATGTCACCCAGTAGGGTGATGAAAGCTTCGCAAATTAACTATCCAGCTCAGAGAACACAACCACATCAAAATCAATATATACATTTATAGATATTAGTTAGTGTTAAACAAGTGCAGAGTGGCAAATAGATAGTTATAGGTATTATCCAACAACCAAGTTTATATCCAAAGATTCAGTGTTCCAAAGGCAAATAATTACAATATTTGTTTGCAACTTTTTGGCAAGATGTTTCACAAAAATAAGAGTTTTATGTAACTATGTTAGTGTAATGTAGTAATCGAAAAGTGCATCATGTGAAGAGAAGATGAAGGCGTGTAGGCAGAGTTGTAGCTAGGTGAAAACTCTAGCAGAGAACCGAACGCAATGGAGATGCACGGTCGAAGCCCTATGTTCCTCTAGGAATTAAAGGAATCAATAATATTAATAACAATAATTATTATTATTACTAAAGAAAGATCATTTAGCTTAGACTGAAATAACTTAACATGAGAAACATTCAGGGAAACTGGATGTCAATGCGAGAGTATTGAGAAAAGTGTCAACATAAATTATGTATTAGGTGAAAAGAGTATATAGTAGGTTAGTTAAGATAATAATATCCATAAACGTCATAAGAGAAATGCACAAAGTAGCATCAGTAACCATCATTATTAATACATCACTTAAACCCACTGAAACGTTCACACCAAGACTACATGGCTCGCCTAAAGTGCACAAAAATGGCGTACCGCTTCGACCACTATTAGATAGATATGTTAAATTCACCATACCATTCCGTAGCCAAATGGTTAGTCGAACTCCTAAAGCCTCTTCATACCGAGTTGGTGAAACACAGTGTAAAGGATACTTTTGCATTTGCTGAAAGGATAAAAGATTTAAATGTTGACAATAAATTCATGATATCATTTGACGTATCTTCCTTATTCACCAATGTGTACCACTTGTGGAAACAGTGGACTTCATATGCCAAGAACTCAAAAAACCAAACATAGATATTGACATTCCTATATCTTTTATGAAAGAGCTTCTCTTGAAATGCACAATGAATGTCCACATTTTTTAATTAATAAGGAACTATATAGACAAATCGACGGTGTGGCGATGGGGCCACCATTAGGACCTATTCTAGCCATTTTCCTGGCGAAACTAGAAAATGAGCTTTTGAAGGATGTTATTAATGAACTTGAACTGTACTGTCGGTACATGGATGATACAATTTTGATTATGAAAAATGAGTAGGAAGCAAAGAACATCCTGGATAAGTTTAAAGAGGTTCATCCTGCAATAAATTTTACTATTGAGAAATAAAAGACTCTAGTATCTCATTTCTAGACATCCCTATGACCAGAAAAGATGGTGCAATAATAAGAAGTGTATATAGAAAACCTACATCAACGGGTCAGTATACTCATCTTTTCAACTTCGTGACATTGAAATACAAACACAATCTGATAAAGTGCTTGGTTCACAGAACAAGAGCAATCTGCTCTGATGAATGCGTTAATGAAGAAATTAACATTATTAAACATTTGCTGAGTGAAAATGGTTATCTAGAAAAATTCACTGATAAGAATATGAATAAAAAAATCAATGCAGCCCGGGGTACCAACAGCTCTTAAAAAGCCACCATTCTTACAAACTCAGTTCCTGTGAGATAACATCGGCGAGATACTAACACAGAACCTTAGAAATGCGGTAAGAAGAGCATACCCTGCTGCTGAATTACGCTGTGTCTTAAAAACCATTCCTCTTTTGCGTTCGGGAGTAAAAGACAGGCTACCTAATTTCGCGTCTTTCATGTGTATCTACCAATTTAACTGCTCCTGTGGAGCCAGTTACATAGGCCGTACAATTAGGCGTGTTTCTCGTCGAATTTCCGAGCATCACCATGTGTGGTTAGGCAAAGGACAAACCAAATCTATTCGCAGCGCTATTCTACCTCATCTTTTTGATACAGAACGCAATACTGATTTCAACCATGCTTTCAGATATCAATTTCGCCTTAAAAATTAGACTACTAAATATTGCTGAGGCTGGCTGTTGGGATCCACATTAAGAAGCCTAATTTGAGCATACAAAAGAAATTAGTTCAGACATTATCCTTACCTTGGCCATCTAGATTTGAATGATCCTGAATTTTGTCAAATTTCCCTAATTTTAGTTGATATTCTATTTGCTATTATATCTTTATTATTATTATAATTTAAGCATCTTTAATGAATTGTAATTCCATTGTGATCTTAATTTACAAATTGATATTATTTAAAAAGTACTCATTGTTATTGACTACTGTTCTAGAATATTCTATGTATATAAACATACATATAATTGTTGGGCCAGAAAAGGAATTTATCGAAAAGGATATTCTTTGCTCAATCATTTTGTGTTTTATAAATATTGGTAGGTTAAAGATTTACATCATGAGCTGACATTGGTTAGAGAACCATTGGAAAACCAGCTACACGGAGTATTGGACAGCTGTTTCCTCCGTCCTAGTTTGGGACTCTTCAGCAGTACGCACCCACCACAGGAGGTTCGAACCCAGGACCTTTTGGTTACAAGGCTAGAGAGCTCGTAGACCATTAAGCCACTGTGACTCGATCCATAATGATAATATTTGAACTCGGAATTTTAAAATTCCCACTGAGTCAAATAAACGAAAAGACGTTCAGCGAAGAGTTACTCCTGTTTTTGGCGATATCATTCTCAAGCTTTAAAATCGCATATATTTATAGAAAATTGTCTTAGCAACAAAAGGGATATTTTCAAGGATGTGCCGTTAGAAGTGTAAATTTTAGTCAGCAAATTACGTAACATGGAAAGCGTTAATCGGGCAGAAACTAAAGTAATATTAAATAGGCAAGTTGAGTGATGTAATCTAATTGATGGGGTTGAGTAGAGCTCAACGAAAATTGGAATTGGACAAAAGTCAAGTTTTTACGAGTTGATCATGGATTGATATCAGTTAGAGAACCATTAAAAACCGGGAGTGCTGGACAGCTGCTGATTCATCCTAGTTTGGGAATCATCATCAGTACGCGCCTACTGGGATTCGAACCTAGAACCTTCCAATCACAAGGCAAGCTCGTATACCGTTTAGCCACTGGGATACGACTCAATCGCCAGCACATGAACTCTAACGTCTACCAATTCGTGATTTAGAGCGACCCCAACCAATGTCGTCAGTGTGACATCCATCCTCACACTTGACTAGATGGACCTCACTGATCACGACTTTTCACTAGAACTCCAGGAAACGCCATCCTGTAGAGAGTTACTAACAAGCATCAGATTAATTTCCTATAGTTTTGTTTGTAAGGGTTAGTTATGTTTTTACGAGTTGATCACGGATTGATATCAGTTAGAGAACCATTAAAAACCAGGGAGTGCTGGGCAGCTGCTGTTTAACCCTAGTTTGGGAATCATCGGCAGTACGCAAGTCAAGTTAACAACAATGGTAATATCGGGTAGAGTTTTAATAAGGAGTGGTGGAAGAAAATATTATACAATTAAGAAAAAAAACAGGCAAAAAAGTAGGTCAAAAATCTACGTATTTGGTGTTAAGACAGATCAGGTCTATTAAAGATTTAATGACTGAACAAACGTCTTTCGTATTCAGAGTCCAGAATTTAACGTGTGAATTGCCATTGCTTCTGCAGTTCAAAGAAATTTGCTTCGTACTCTTTTTGTAGGATTCTCACGTATTTTGTAGATAGCTTTGAATTTGTTTTGTGGGTTTGCCTGGAGTCCTGAATCGATCAGGTGCTCTGGAATGCAGCTTTGGTTGAAGAGGGGTCTTCTTTCTCCTTTATAAAACCATGAGGGTAAATGTTCGATGATACTTTTGGACAGAAAACGCTGGGTACTACCTAAAAACTTAACTAATTCCACACGTGCAGGTGAATCGGTAGATGCATATTGATGAAGCCGACAGCCGCAAAGAGGGTTTTTCAGTGAGCGGGATAGACAGTTTCTCGGTATTCTGCCGGTTAGTCCCCATTGAACTGTAGGTTCAAGCAGAGAAGTTATTGGAAGCAGAAAGTGTGGGTGGTTTTGGTGGTTTATATTTCACAGATTTTGTGATGAAACATTGTGGGTAGCTATTTTCGAGGAGGATTCTCTTCAGAGTGTTTAAGTCTTCTTCCATAGTATTAGGCCTGAAAATGCTGTGGCTCAGTGAACGGATCAGGTTTCGTTTTGTATCTAGGGGCACTCAAGTGTGAAAGTTAGTAAGTCGTTCGTTCCATGTTGGCTTTCAGTAGATGATTCTTCTTAGTTTTCCATCTTGTTCGCCTCTTGATAATTGGATGACTTGGTATAATACCCAAAGTAGAAGAAGAAGGTTGAAAAGTTTCTCCTGTGTACATAAATCAGGTTTTTCCATACGAAATGCTAAGGACTCGGCAATGCAAAGTGTACGGAAGATTACTGTCATTGACAGGCCTCTTAGTGGCTCCCTAGATAATTTCGAATGAATTATTTTTGCATTTTGAGTGAGCGCTGTTAAATGCACGTTCAACTTTAACACTCCCTATTGATCTACTGTTACTTTCAGTGGCCAATCAGGATAATGTTATTCGACTCTCTCAAATAAAACAGACATCGAACGACGTATATACCTCAGCCCACATGAACATCTCATCCAACAATTATTCGACAATGATGCGTGCCAAGTAATACACAAAAGGGAAACTCACGGAATCCTTCGAAGTGAAGACGGGGGTAAAAGAAGGCTGACTGGCTGCCTACCATCTACAATGATTTTCCTGATTGTGGGCAGTAGACTGGATAATGCGAAAGACAGCGACGGGCAACGATGAGACAGGCATAAAATGGATCCACACAAAAAGCTTGGAGTATCTGGATATCGCCGATGTGATATATGTCTGATTTCCCACAAACTGGAAGGTATGCAAATGACAAGCAACAAGTTGGCGATAGAAGGAGCATCAAAGATAGGACTTCAGGTGAACACAGAGGAAACAGAGATGATGAATATTTCTGGCCAACAGCAACAACAACAAACAACAATCAGCTACTTGCCTACCTGGGAAATATCCTTTTAACTACAGGCGGATGGAACTGATGAGGACATCAAAGCGAGGATTGGGAAATCAAGGCCAGCTTTCATTACTTTCAAGTCTGTGTCGAGGTCAGCAGCACTACTCAGCATGAAAATAAAAATAATACCAGGATTTTCAACTCCAATGTGAAGTCAGTTCTACTATACCGATCAGAAACCTGGTGCGAAGGCCACTTCGAACAAATTACAAGCCTTCAAAAACAGCTGTCTTCACTTGATACGGGTCAAGATCAGTGACAGCGATCGCTAGCACTGAACGTACCAACGTACCAATTCTGCAACAAATACGCAGGAAGAAATGGAGGTGGATTGGCTGGCCATACTCTGAAAAAACAAACCATCATCAAGTGACATCACACGCCAGGCCATCGCTCTCATGAAACCCAGCCGAACAGGAAGCGGCGAGTTGGTCATTCAAGGGTAAATGGATGGTGTGATGCGAAGGGAAGATGAAAGCATGTTGGCAGACGTGGAGCCAGGTGAAAACGTTGACACAGAACCGAAGGCAATAGAGAGGTGCGGCCGATGCGCTATGTTCCTATAGGAAATAAGGAAAACATTATTAATAAACCATGAACAAGTGAATTGGTAGGTACATGTAAAAGTGGCCGACTGTGACAGTTTCTCTTTTAAATTTGCTGAAAACCATAAGGCAACAAGAGAATTCCAGTTTCAATATAGCAGTAAAGAATATTCTTTCCATAGTGTTTGATATTCTCCTCTTTTAGGGTGGCAGCCAGCAGGTCACCTTTAGTCAGTATATTCACGTTTCAATATATTTACAGCCGCGACTGTACAGCTAAGCGAATGAATTCACTGAACTGTTCATTCTTCTCCACATGCCTGGATGGGTAGTTTATGTGAGTTACAAGTTAGTAAGGACCCCCTTTAACTATAGCCTTTATTCGCAAAAAATGCTAACAAGTAACACAACCACAATGAATGTCTAATGCCTATCGAGAAGATAAGCTTATCAGTTTATGTAAAAACCGTTCCAAACGTGGGAAATACCTTTTTTGCTTACATCTGTTAAACCGCATGTTTCTAGAGGTTGTTAATAACGAACCAATTAGGTCCTCAGTAATTTATCTGCTTCCAGTCGACATCTTTTCTAGAATTCCTCGAAAGACTCAAAAGGAAACAAATACAGGAGGCTTTGAACAAAGAAAATAGGAACGTATTTATACAAGATAAAGAGGAGCTCATTTTTTCGGTTAGCAAAGGAATACCAGATATGCAATATTAACTGATTTCATTCTGTTCCACAGGTTCTGATTATCTGCTGCTTACTACTTCAATGTTTAAAGAGTAGCATAAAAAATATTACAAAATAAACTCATCCAAATTGTCAACGTAGAGAATTTCAGTTTAAGTTGTCATCAATTTACATGCCATTCAATTTAGATAAGGAGGTAGGGGAGAAGATAGAAAACAGATAAATATAATAAATATTGTCATATTATATAGTAGCTCAAAAAGGTCATAATTCATAAGACTCAAATCCCTTCAGTCCGTCGAAATCACCAATGATAGATAGATTACTCTCTTGGGTTCCGAGTCGAACACAGGACTTCAACAACATGTCTGCACTTTCTTCTGTTGTCTGTCGTCCTCTTCAGCTGGCTAGCTCCACGACTGAACATAATATCCCATCTCTTCCTCGCCACACGATCACCTTCATGTCACCCCCACACACTCGTAGCTTCCCACTTAGATTCTAGTCGACGGCCTTGCGTGTGATTTCATCTAACGGCATCCTTAGCATATGCCCAATTCATCTCTATTTTCTCTTACACATTGATGGAGTGATCGGTTCTTGGTTGGTCTGTTTTCAGTCAAAGTGTCTTCTTGTTAGTTCTTTCTGACAAGCCGGCTGGCCATTTGATCTTCAGTATGGAGCCAGCGAATGGAGCAGCTGTTGATATAGGTCTGCGGGAAAGAAGGCAAAGTACCTGAAGATCGGAAGAAAGGATACTTATTCAAACTACCAAAGAAAGGAGACCTAAGTCAATGAAAGAACTGGCGCAGAATTACGCTCCTGTCCATCCCAAGCAAAATACTAAGCCGCATCATCCTATAGAGAATCAAACACGCCAACCTGGATGAAAAACTTCTACCAGAACAAGCTGGATTCAGGAGAAACAAGTCATGTATTGATCAGATCGCCACATTACGGATCATAACTGAACAACGTTTGGAATGGCAGTCGCCTCTCTATCTCAACTTCATCGAGAGGTGATTTGGAAACTACTTCGCTACTACGGGGTGCCACCGACAATTATACATCTCATCCAATAGCTGTACGACAATGCTGCATGCCAAGTAATCCACAACGGGAAACTTACGGAACCCTTCGAAGTGAGGACAGGAGTAAGACAAGCTGGCTGCCTACTATCGCCAATGATTTTCCTGATTGCAATAGATTGGATAATGCGACAAACAGCAGGCAATGAGGAAAAAGACATAAAATGGACTCACACAAAAAGAGACTTGGAGGATCTGGACTTCACCGATGATATATGTCTGGTTTCCCACAAACTGGAAGATATGCAAGCGAAAAGCAAAAAGTTGGCAGAAGAAGCACCAAAGATAGGAATTCAGGTGAACATAGATAAAACGGAGGTGATGAAAATTGCTGGGCAACACCACCAACAGCAACAACAACAAGAGACAACGATCAGCATAAATGGGAGGAACCTGAAAGAAACAACCTATTTTACCTACCTGGGAAGCATCGTTTCAACCACAGGTGGAACCGACAAGGATATCAAAGCAAGAATCGGAAAAGCAAGGCAAGCTTTCACTTCTCTCAAGTCTGTGTGGAGGTCAACAGAACTCAGCATCAAAAATAAGATCTGGATTTTCAACTCCAATGTGAAGTCAGTCAGTACTATTATACGGATGAGAGACTTGCATTGCGCGTCATAAAGAGCATCTCAAACAAACTACAAACCTGTATTAACAGTTGTCTTCGCTCATTACTAGTCAAGATCAGATGGCCGGCCAGAAAAGATCAGCAACAGGGATCTCTGGGAGCAAACCAACCAGGAATCGATTGTGCAACAAATAGGCAGGAAGAAATGGAGATGGATCGGCTGGCCATACTTTGAGGAAACCATCAAGTGAGTGACATCACTAGACAAGCCATTGCTCCAGTGGAACCCGAAAGGGAAGAGGCGAGTCGGTCGTCAGTCCAAGGGTGACTTGGAGGAGGTCATGTGAAGAGGAGATGAAAACGTGTGGGCAGACTTGGAGCCAGGTGAAGACGCTAGCAGAGAACCGAACTCAATGGAGACGCGTGGCTGAAGCCCTATGTTCCTCTAGGAATTAAAGGATACCATAATAATAATAATAAATGGGAGACAAATAAACTCCTCTTTACTTTGATTGGACACTAGCCAGTAACTAGTGTGATGTGTCTAGTCCTTTATTTGGTGCAGATTGAATTCTGTCAGTCAGTCATTTTTGCATTGTGGCTACCATTCTAGGTAGCTTGCCATCACGGTGAACCTCGGTTTGATGATATTAGATGGTTGGGGGCAATCGCCATTGCATATCATCAAATCAGTGTGCACCGTGATGGCTAGCTACTTAGAATGGTGGCCACATTGCAAACCTGACTAATAGAATTCAGTCTGCACCAAAGAAAGGACTAGACACATCACACTGGTTACTATTGTCCGATCAAAGTATCCCCTGCAGCCCTACAGGAGGTGAATCACGAGACCGAATAGCCAAGTGGTAATGTCGTCTCTGACTACAGCAGCACTGGTTAGTGACGTGGGTTCGAACCCCAGAAGAGACATGAGTTCCTTCGAGTTTGCAGATACGCCTTGCTGACGAGTGCCCAGTAGCACGAAACTTAGGTCAGGCTGGGCTTCTTGCCGATTGCCTCCAACAATCTAATATCATTAAACTCTTCTTTACAACAACTGGATACTTAATTTGTCTTGTAATTTGTTTTCGTCACACTTCGCATGCCCATTTTATTTTAGGCATTTCTAAACGAAGCCATACTGGGCGAATATAGCTTTCTGGCTCTGTCGTACATGTTTTTTTCTATTTCACAGCTTACGTTTCCATCTTCTTTGCATTGAAGAAGCCCTAACCATTCAGTTAGAAGAACCAGAACTATGCACAGAAAAGAAACTTATTCAACCACTTCTACTATCATGGTAACAACTCTGTTGATTTGACTTAAATTTTACCTATTTGATTGTTTTTCTAATTACTTAAAACTCTAGTATTCCTTTAAAACTCTTACGCAACTCTGTTTTTTATTTTGTTTCTATGTTCACCCTGAGCACAACTCTTTCATCAAAGTATTCATGTTATTACGTAGCTCTTTATTTAACTATCGTTTGTGACAACTCATCACTTTTTTTACTACCCTCTTATATAAACATGCCATCCCTCTCAATAATTACTAAGTGTGATATTAAATGGTTGGATGAGATCGGCAGGAAGCTTTGGCTGACCTAGGTTTCGTGGTAGTAGGCACTCACCAGTTGGATAGGCGTATCTACGACCTTGAAGGAACCCATGTCTCTTCTGAGATTCGAACCCGCGTCACCAACCAGTCCGGCAATCAGAGGAGTTACAATTGAGCTATTCGGGCTTGCAATTTAACAAAATTAATGTACACACACATACAAGATAACCAAATTTATTTACGATTGTACAGCTGTGAAAATGAATTCGCCGCTGTAAACAGACTCTTCACTGAACTACTGGTCTTCCTTCACAGCATTTCATCGACTGCTTACTCCACATATACGACATAAATTATTCTATAGATTCCATGAAAAAAGCACAACACACTCCAAGAATTCTTTCAACTCAATGGGCTTAGTTGTGGAACAAGAGAGATATGAATAATCAAGTATTGATTTTTGTAGGGATTTTTTAAGTTCGATTGTTTGAAGGATTTTATCATGAGCTGACATCAATCCTACATTCCTACAAAACCAATGCTTGAAAATTCATCTGATGCTAACTGGCGACTGGCTCTATTCAGCCAGTGGCATGGGGCTCTAATGGGAAGCTATGACCAGTCGAGTGCAGCACGTTGAAGGTGAGGCAGTAACTCATCGAAGAAGACATTGTGAAGTGGTCACGCTATGTCGTGAATTGTCAGAAGTTAGAATTCATGGACTGGCTGGCCACTGGATCGGGTGGGTCCCAGTGGCATAATGGTCTACAAGCTCGCTAGCCTTGTAACCAGAAGGTGCTGAATTCGAACCCTGGAGGTGGGTGCGTACTACTGAAGAGTCCCAAAGTAGGACGAAACAGCTAACTATCTAGTACTCCCAGGTTTCCCAATGGGTCTCTAACTGATGTCACCTAATGATGAAATCCTCCAGCCAATCAAAGATATGAATGATACAAATAGTTAATAATCGAATAGGCAGCGTTTTTCTATCCATCATAAGCAGGAATGTTTGAGAGGAGAGGATAGAAGTGAAATGGAGTGGTGAGTAAACGCAAGCAAGCAATTAAGTAAATGGAATATTAATAATTACTTCACCTGAGTGGGTTGTAATCAAAATTTGTGAGGTAGCAAAAGGAAAAAAACAGCAACAAAACAGAAGCAGATTGGAGACGCCTAGTTACCACGCTGGTGAGAGATTTAATGACACTATCTGTCTGTGTCCAAAAATTATTCAAAACAAAAATAGTTACAGAGAGAGAGAGAAAAAATTGTCGCTTTCAATAAACTCTTCTTCTTCAGGCTCTAGAATTATTAATCCCTTAATTATTTTAGGATACATTAGCCACTACAGAGGCAAATCGGAGTTATATCAGTAGATATACTGTGGAACAATTATAAGATGGGATGGAACAATAATCAGTTATTTTTCAATTATTGGTTTTTGTAGGGGTCTTGTTTGATTGGTTGGAGGATTTCATCATGAGCTGACATCAGCATCAATTAGAGAACCAATGGAAAACCACCAAGGAATACTGGACAGCCAGCTGTTTCGATCTAGGTCGGGACTCTTCATCAGTACGCACCCACCACAGGAGTTTCGAACTCAGTACCTTCTGGTTAATAGGCTAGCGTGCTTGTAGACCATTATGCCACTGGGACCCACTCGATCCAATGGCCAGCCAGTTCATGATTTCTAACTTCTGACGATTTATGATATAGAGCAGCCACTTCTTAGTGTCTTCTTCGATGAGTTGCTGCCTCACCTTCAACGTGCTGCACCCTACTGGTCATATCTTCCCATTAGAACCCCAGGTTACTGCCTGAATAGGGCCAGTCGCCAGTGGGCATCAGATCTCTAAATGATGTCAGCTCATGATGAAATCCTCCAACCGAATAATCCGTTAGGTTTCTCATTATCGTCAATAAGTACATGAGATGAAATAGTTCAGTGATGTGTGTGTAAATATATAAATATAGTCAGCAAAAGTACAAGTTTCAGGGGTGAGTGTGTCAGTATAGTGTGAGACGATATGAATAATACAGAGAAATGAAATGACTAGACGTAAGTTCAAGGGTGACTAATAACAACATACCATCTAATCTCACCAAACAAGAATATGAAGCCTTAAGAAATTTGAAGAAAGATAAAAGCAACGTTATAACGAAAGCCGACAAGGGAAATGTCACTGTGATAATGAACAGAATGGATTATGAAAAGAAAACGGTTGAACACCACCTATCTAAAGGACCATACTTACTCATTGAAGAGAAGAAGAAATCCGCCGAATTCAACAAAAATGAAACTAAATACAAACAGTCTCCTTCAAGAAATGAAACCCCAAAATGGAAATTCTCTCTGGTTTTAACTAAAACCAAAATCTTATGTACCTTCAAGATTCTACAGTCAACCAAAGATACATAAACCCATATTTCCATTAAGACCAGTAGTAGATTTCACCAACTCACCGACATACAACCTCTCTAAACACTTACTCTCGGTACTACAACCACTACAAAAGAACACTCAAAATACTGTAAGAAATTCATATGATTTCAAATCCCAAATAGAACACCGAGAAATTGATAAAGAAGACATTATGGTAAGCTATGATATTAACTTATTATATACTAGTATCCCTATTACTGAATGTCTTCATATCATCTCCAGTCTACTAGAATCAGATAAAACGCTATCACAAAGATGCTCACTGGGCACCCGTGAAATAATTAAGAGCTTGAAATTCTGTCTAGAAAGTGATTATTTTACATTTAAAGGAAGTTTATACAGATAGACAAATGGTGTTGCTATAGGTTCACCAGTCTCCCCAATAGTCACCGACCTTTTCATGAATAGATTCGAAGATAACATCTTTTCAAGCATACTCACTCCTAAAATATGGTTAAGATGTGTAAGTGATACGTTTGTAGTGCTAAAACGAGACCTACACAATTCATTCCTGGAGAAAATGAACTGTGTATCTCCCAGAATCCAGTTTACTTCGGAAGTAGAATCAGACGTCGGTGAACTACCATTTTTAGACTGCCTATTTAAGAGAAGGGAAACGGACATTTTAGTATATCCATGTTCAGGAAGAAAACCCACTCAAATAAATATTTAGACTTCAAGTCATCACACCCCATCAGCGCTAAGATTTCAGTTGTTTCAAGTCTTTTTAGACGTGCACACTCTCTGATAACAGATGAGAAAGAAAAAGAAGAAAAAAATATCAAACATTACTGAAACTCTCAAGCAAAATGACCACCCAAAGAACTTCATCAACAAAATCAACACAGACATCAAGTATGGCCAAAAACGCATTCCACAAACATGGACATCAACAGTCGTCATTCCATATAGAGCAGAGACGTCACACGATATCAGAAGAGTACTGAATCATCTCGACATTAGAGTATTCGTTAAAACATCAGACACACTATGAAACAACCTTGTCCATATAAAAGACCAAATTATTAAAAATTCTCTATCTCATTGTGTCTATAAAATACAGAATTGCTTGGAATGTGATGCGATATACATCGGACAAACATCTCGAGAAATCAAAATCACAAGAAATGAACACCGTAGAGCATCCGTTTGACCACCGAGAAAGTCGGTTGAACTAGAAAAACTTGAAAAATCATCAGGTATAGGTCGTCTACACTCCATAGAATCAAGCCACAAAAGTGATTTTGACAATATTGAAATAATCTAGAAAAAAGATTTCAGAAATCACAAAGAACGTCTAATATCATCGGAAGCACTTCATATAAAGTGGAATGCAAATTGTCTGAGTAGGAATGATGGACTTAAACAGAATCTGACCTGGTTACAACACCTCCCTCTCCCATGAAGTGACAAAATCAACACGAATATGATGCAAGTTCACTATGTAAACACGCACATTGCTTTTATAATTTCATACACTGATCAGATCCAACAATCTACACCTGATTTTGTTATCTTCACTAATTGACCAACTTGACAACGAAAAATGAGGCTAGACTGACGAAAGATAATCAAGTTAGTAAACTTTGTTTTGATATCATAACAAACGTACTATTACCTTTGTTATTCGGTTTAGTGATCTTCATTGTTATTTTGACTTAAAATATGTCCCTTTAACTTGACCTAACTTGTCTCTTTTCTTACCTCTTAACTCTTTGTCATATATATGCTGATATTTTGTAAATTCTGGTTTAATAATACTTTGATAAAGCTATTAACATTAAATAGCGAAACGTCAGTTAAAGCAACAATATCGTTTTGTTTTTCTTTCATTGGGAAATACAAGTAAACCTTTATTATAATGAATATCATATACCCAATGCCCAAATTTTTCCAAACTGTTAAAAGCAAACTTAGTTTGGACATATATAATATCAGTATTAATAGTGATGGTGAGATAATAACGATGGGGTTGTAGTAATAATAAATTTAATCAAGTAGAATGTACAGAATTGTGCCAGTAGAATAGCAAGTCTGTAAAGCATTACGTAAACATAAGGTAACAGACATTATAAGAAAGGAAGGTCATGAAGTCGAAAAAGGTTAGGAATGAACGTTTGTCAGTGAGAGAAAGGAAGAAAAGAGAAGAAATATGTAATAGGAGTTTAAAGTGATAATGTTTATGGAGGATATGCTGACCTTATTGTGTTGTGAGCCACTGGTAAACACTGCGGTTGAACATACGTCTTCTGTATACAAAGACCCGCTTTTTCTGGTATTGATTTCTACCGTTTCTGCCACTGACAGGAGACGTGATCGAGCTCGTCTAGGTAAATTACCGGAAACGAGAACTCCTGTCCTTGTTTTCATTGACTGTCCAATATCTACCAAGTGGGTTAGGACTGTATTATTTACGCATTTGGTTTCCCCTTTACTCAACCATAGTGGTAAATGTTCCCGTAGGCGCATGGATAAAACCCTGTGAGTACGGCAAATATTACTAGCCTCACAGGAGTATAAATTTATGAGTTTATACATTCCACACTAGGCCAGACCAGCAATATAGACTGGATATTTTTGATTGAACACTAGTCAGTAACTAGTGTAATGTGTCTAGCCCTATCTTCGGTGCAGACTGAATTCTATCAGTCATGTTTGCAATGTGGCCACCATGCTAGGTGGCTCGCCATTACGGTGCACTGTGAATTGTTGGTATTAGATGGTTGGAGGCAATCGGCAGGAAGCCTTGGACCTAGGTTTCGTGCTAGTTGGCACTCATCAGCAAGGCGTATCTGCCACCTTGAAGGAACTCATGTCCCTTCTGAGATTCGAACCCGCGTCACCCAGTGCTGCAGTCAGAGACGTTACCACTGAGCTATTCAGGCTCAGTGGACTTATTTCTCTCGTAGTTATTTTAAGTGGACGATTATTGTAAGATCAATTCAATTCCCATCCTTGAATCAAGTCAACCTGTCCCGGATCAGCCTAGCGTTGTTGCAACCCAATTATCCATGCCTAACGTGTCTATCCCACCTTGTTTAATGAACTGTGTGTGTTTTTACTTCGATCCGTTTAGTCAGACAGTTGAACTCATGACCCAATCAGAGTATTTTTGTGAACTGTTATTTTTGCTGACCCATGTCTTACTTTGTACTATTCTGTCGAGTTTATCTTATTTATTGATCTTCATCTGTATCAGCCTACCTGGTTGAGTAGCAAATTAAATTCTATCTTCGTGCCTATGCTCTGGCTATCTCTTACTTGGGTTCATTCTTCTACTGACTGCTTACCTGAACGGTCGTGTCTGAATCCGGCTAGTTCGCAATTTTGGTTTTTACGTTATTTCGCTCTGATAGCGGTACCTTGCTTTCTGTTAAGCCTTGTGCTTTGTACTCTTGAAACCGTTAATGTTTGTTGTTTATATATATATATATAATTATTGATTTGTTTATTAATAGTACCGTAGAAACAGTGACCGGCTTCTTGTTTGTTCTGGACCGGGATAACCTTGATCTACGCGTGACTTAATTTCAAGCGATATTGCGCTTACAACTATGGTTTCTAGTGTTTAAAGTATTCGGTATCTAGGGGGATAAGGCATTTTATCCGATATAAAATTAATGACATATAAAGCTTCTTCTCTATTAGCCTTTAGGATACACGTAACTGTGGGAGCAGAAGAACAAGCAGTCATCACAAAGGAATATCCTTAATTCAATAATCATACAACTCCTTTTTTGTATTATTGGTTTGTTGCTGTTATGACTGAGTACTTGATCTTTGTGAGTTGATTTCTATAAACTTGATTTTCTAATTCTGCTGTGGCTGTTCGCTTGAGTAAGACGTCTAAAAATGGGATTTTATTCTCGGACTCTTCTTGTCTTAAGAATTTGATGTCGTTGAAGAAGGTGTTTATTAAGTTGTGAGTTTTGTCCAACGCGTTTCTTTTGATTATTACAAATGTGTCACCTACGTAATGTATCCAAATTTTGAGTTTGATCTTTGGTAGAATTATGTTTTCGAGCCTTCGCATCACAGCTTCAATAACCAAACCAATCCATAAGAAGGAAATCTCTCATACACAAAAAAGTCAGACTTCAGGTCAAGCAGACAATCAATACGAATACAAAAACAACCAATCACGTCTAAGGCCACCAGGACAGATGAATAATAAATGCATGGAGAAATCTACAAGCTCACTTCATCAAATCGAAGTATGCGCTGAAGATGTTGCCTAATAGGGCAATGAAAACTTCGCAACTATAAAACATCCAGCTCAGAGAACACAATTACGTGCAAAATCATCCACCTGAGCTACTAATATTCTCCATTATATTTGCTCTAATATATTTATCTTTACAAATTAATATTAAATATTAATATAAATAAACTTGACGGCACACTTTACAGGCAAGTGGACTGGGTGCCGATGAGCTTCCCATTGGGTCCCATTCTGCCTGATTTCTTTCTAAGTAAGCTAGAAAATGGACCTTTGAGCCACCTTATGAGTAAGCTCTCATTTTATTGTCGACATATGGATGATACCTTCATTCTTTGTGATAATGGTACTGAAAGGAGTACAATAATTACTGAGTTCAACGAAGTGCATTCTGCTATGAAATTCACGTAAGAAGAGAAATCCCAAGAGAGAACTGCCTTCCTGGATGTCCTACTTGGAAGAAAACCAGGTCGTAGCACAAAAAGAAATTTGCATAGGAAAAGCATATAGACAGGACAATTTATATATTTTCACATCTTCGTTCCTCTCCAGTACAAAAGACATTAATAAAGACCCTCAGCCACAGGGTTACAGCTATTTGCTCAGGAGAGGTAATTGAAGATGAACTAAGCATTGTATATGATACCTTGATTGAAAACAGCGATTCCGACAAATTTATGAAGAAACGCATGACAAAGAAAGCGGAAAAGGACTACTCACTATCCGTAAACAAGAAACCTTAATACATGCGACTGCAATTCAAGGGCGATATATCAAGTTAGATAATTACGAAGAAATTACGCAAATCAGTTCAAAGAACTTTGAATGCTGGTGAACTACACGTCTTATTCTCTACACGACCGATGATGCTACCTCGACTGAAAGATGAAGTACCTAGAGTAGCTAGCCACTTCTAATTGCATCTACCAATTCAACTGCACTTGTAGAGTGAGTTATATTGGCCGTTGCTCTACGAACTTGATTTTTCTTGCTCAAGAAAATCTCCCAGTATGGCTAAGTAAAGATATGGTAAAAACCATCAACAGTTCGATATTAGACCACCTGGTCCAAACCGGATACAAAGTCAGCATTCAAGAATCATTCTCTATCATCATCTATCGGGTACCAAATAAATTGCCAAAAACATCCAGGTACCGCATGCTCCAAACAACAGAGGCTATCGCAACTCGCCTCAAACAACCAGTGCTCTGTGTTCAAAAGAAGCAAGTCCAGCTAGCCACTACTACTGCTCTGGTCGGCCTTCAGTGGAGAATATAAATTCATGAATTTGTGATATTGTCTTTCCTAATTTTTCTGACATTTAGTTTATTGTTATGTTGATGCTATTGAGCTGTAATCTATCAATATTATTGATTCGATGTTACGTAAACAACGTCAATGTTGTTCATAACACTAATTCATTTATTCACTATAATGTATATATAAGACGAGTGGCTTGTGATGACAATAATTATGAATAATAAATTTTACTATGAGGATATCTAATATTTTGAAAACAGCATAAGTGAACAAACAAATATTCAGATAGGCGTAGTAGTCGATAAAGACTAGGAAAAATGAATAAGTCTGATTGAGTAATGCTATACTGTAAGGGAAGTAAATAAATTATATCGGCAGTTGCTCTAGGAACTTGATTTCTACGATACCATATTTGTCACGTATTCTACATGATGAAGATAGTGTCAGGAACGAACTAACTAACCTTCTTTCCACTAGTAAATACAAAAAATGTTTCTCCATCCTTACACGAATGTGTTTTACTGTTATTATCCCACTTACATTTATGGTCCTCTGTTTTTTTCATAATTGTTATCATTATTATTGTTCCCTTGGGTTCCTAGTGGAAGAAAGGGCTTCAACTGCACGCCTCCACTTGCTTCTGTCTTCTGCTGTACTTTTCACTTGCACCCATGTTAATCCATACTGCTTCAACTCCTCTTCACACGATCTCCCCCATGCCACCCTTGGACGTCCCACTCGCCGCTTCTCTCTCGAGTTCCACTCGAGCGATGGCCTGACGCGCGATGTCACCCAACCGCCTCCTCAGCGAGTGTCCAATCCATCTCCACTTTCTCCTGCATATTTGTTGACCGATTGGTTCTTGTTTTGTTTGTTCCCATAGTTTCTTGTTGGTTCTTGTTCTTTCCGGCCATCTGATCTTGAGTATAGAGCCAGCGAAGACAGTTGTTGATTAAGGTCTGCAGCCTGTTGGAAATATTCTCTGTGACCCGCCAAGTTTCTGATCCGTATAGAAGAACTGACTTGATATTCGTATTGAAAATCCGAAATTTGTTGTTGGTGCAGGCTGAGTGACGAAGATTTCCAGATTGGTTTCAGGTTGATGAATGTGTTTCTCGCCTTCCCTATTCTCGATTTGACATCCTCGTCCGTTCCTCCTGTGGTTGAGACAATGCTCCCTAGATAAGTGAATGAAGTAACCTCTTTCAAATCCCTCTCGTTGAAGGTGATTGGCGCTGGATGTTGCTGTTGTTGTTGTTTGGTTGGTTATTTTCATAACCTCCGTCTTGTCTATGTTCACCTGGAGTCCTGTCTTTGCTGCATCTTCGACCAGTTTGTCGGTTTTCGCTTGTAAGCCTTCGATTTTGTGTGACATCAAACATAAATCATCCTCGAAATCCAGGTCTTCTAGGTTCTTCACGTCGGTCCAGGATATCCCTGTCTTCTCGTTTCTCACTGTCTGACGACGCATAATCCAGTCCACCACAATTAGGAATATCATTGGTGATAATAAGCACCCTTGTTTGACTCCTGTGTTTATTCCAAACGCGTCGCTGAGTTTTCCGTTGTGGATCACTTGATATGTGCCGTTGTCGTACAGCTGTTGAATAAGGTTGATGAATATTTGGGGGACGCCGTAGTAACACCATTTAAACTCTGTAATAATTTTCAAAAGAACGGCTAGTAAACAAAGAGTATTCTTTCTGATAATCTGGACTTCATAAGGTTCTACAGTTATATACACATAATAGCGAATGAAAGAATTATTGTTATTAACAACAACATTAATGTTGTTTAAATAACGTCGAATCAATAATGATATGAGTGGATTACAGTTCAATAGCATCAACATAACAATAAGCTAAATGTCAGAAAAATTAGGAAAGATAATATTACAAATTCATGGATTTATAGTCTCTAATGAAGGCCGGCCAGAGCGGTAGTAGTGGCTAGCTGGACTTGCTTCTTTTAAACACAAAGAACTGGCTGTTTCACGCGAGTTGCGATAGCCTCTGTTGTTTGGAGCATGCGGTACCTGGATGTTTCTGGCAATTTATTTGGCACTCGGTAGATGATGATAGAGAAGGATTCTTGAATGCTGACTTTGTATTCGGTTTGGACCAGGTGGTCTAATATCGAACTGTTGATCGTTTTTACTACACCTTTACTTAGCTGCACTGGTAGATAATCTTGAGTGAGCACGAAAAATCAAGTTCGTAGAGCAACAGCCAATATGACTCACTCCACAAATCCAGTTGAATTGGTAGATGCAATTAGAATTGGCTAGGTAATCTAGCTACTTCATCTTTCAGTCAGAGAATCATCACCGGTAGTGCAGAAAATAAGACTTGTAGTCTGCCAGCATTAAAAGTTCCCTGAAATGATTTTCTTAATTTCTTCGAAATTATTTCGCTAGGTATATCGCCCTTGAATTGCAGTCGTATATAATAAAGTCTTCTTGTTTACGGATAGTAAGTAGTTCTTTTCCGCTTTCTTTGTCATGCGTTTCTTGATAAATTTGGCGGGAAAGCTAGATATTTTCAATCAAGGTATCATATTCAATGCTTAATTCATCTTCAGTTACTTCTTCTGAGCATATAACTCTATTTCTGTAGGTGAGGGACGTTACTAAATTTCTTTTGTACTTGAGAGGAACGAAGCTGTGAAATTGTGTTTATTGTCCTGTCCATGTACTTTTCCTATGCAAATTTCTTTTTATGCTATCATCTAGTTTTCTTCCAAGTAGGACATCCAGGAAGACAATTCTGTCTTGAGATTCCTCTTTGCACGTGAATTTCATCGTCGAATGTACTTCATTGAATTGAGTTATTATTGTGTTCCTATGCAAATCATTGTATCGACGATATTGTATAAAAGAAACTTAAGGATAGGAAGCAGCATACTGTTTGCCTGGAAAGTGCTCCACTTCTCAGCTAACTGAAAGTGGTGTGCCTCAAGGAGCAGTACTTTCTCCATTTCTTTTCTCTTTCTTTTTGCATGACCTTCCGAACTCACCCAAAGTTAACTTCATTAAGTATGCTGATGATCTGACCGTTTCTGTCCCTGTAGTTTCCACATTGGATTGTTCCCATATGAATGGCTTCTTAGCTGAAGTTAAGGATTGGTCTAGCTCAAATGGTCTTAAACTAAATCCAACTAAATGTAATCCTGTTGATTTCAGCTTGAGAAGTGAAAAAGACATGCATGGATTGATCCAATCTCATGATTGTTGTAATATTGATGGTAACATGATGGAGAGTAAGTCAAGTGTTTCTTATACTGGCATTAGTTTCTCTTCAAACCTTTGCTGGTCGTCTCATATTCTTATAGTTTCTAAGAAAGTTTTCCGTCTGACTTATTACATAAAGAAGTTGAGGCACTCAGGTATAACCCAATCTCTTCTCATACAATTTATTAATTCATGTGTTTTGCCCATCATTCTTTATTGTTCTCCATTATTCTTCCCTGGGCTACTCAAAAAAGACCATATAATACTACGAAGAACATTGAAGGCTGTAAGTAGGGTCAGTGCTATCCCTTTGACTCAACTAACCGACACTGTTGTCAATAGGCATATGAATTCTTGTAAACAGTTAGCTAAAGTTATTTTGTCTGATAGTGAACATCCTCTTTATTCACATTTGTTTCCTTGTATCTCTTCGGGTAAGACCAGAAGAAATTTCATAAACACTTATGCTCGTAATACAAAATATAAAAATTCGACCGTACCATATTTGGCACGAGTATTGTGTGAAGAGACAAATATCAGAAAAGAATTCTTACAACTTTTAAATCACTAACTAAACTATAAAATGTAATGATGCATATTATTGCATGTGTTATTTGTTATATTATTTATTTATTTATTATTCACTATGACCTAGCAATCGTGTGATTTTGTTGGGGTTTTTATTTTTCCTATTAACTATCAATAGTTTAACATTTTATACATTTATATAATTATAAACAGAGCTAAACCATTGCAATATGTAAAAGAAAGGCTGAAAATTCCATGCTGTAAATTGTTATTGTTGTGGAATAAAGTGAATTATTATTATTTTATTATTATTATTACTATTATTATCATGGCAGTTATTATTCTCATTTAATACTTTGCAGATTTTTCACACTATCCCTACTGTAAATGTGGATTTTATATTGACGTTTTCAGTAAATTAGATGCAATATTGTGACAAATGCTGAGGATTCCAAACTGTAGTATAAGTGTCGTTTTTTGGAATAAAACAGGTCGTTATTATTATTATGAATAATATGCAGTACAAAAAACACTCCTCCAGGGCAACTAATAAGCCAATAGGGAGATGGTGAGTTGATTAGAATTTAACTCTGTGATTTCAGTGACTACGTCTGATCACTTATCACTAATTCCCCATCATCTGTCTCGCTCCCTCTATCTCTCTTATTTGTCTGTCTCTTTATCTCCACATTCTCATTTCACATTTCTAAAGTTAATCAAATCATGGAATCTGATTTAATATTATAGGTTTCCAGGCAGTCTAAATTCCACACACATTCACACACACACACAAACCCACTCGTAGATTAGCCTTATTTCGTTATTTCCGTTTAAACTCCCTCCCTCTTTCGCTCCATTTTTGAAAACAAGCCTCATCAGTATTATTAACTCAATTTTCAGATGATACAGACAAACACGAACTATGAGTGGATAATATACCCCAATACATACACACACAATACACACATACATACACACACATCGATTGACATCCATTTTATATCTACCTCTGGACTTACAATCAAATCGTAAAATGACCTTTACGAATCAATAGCCTTTCTCATCTCTGATTGGTCAATCAGAAAATTCGTAACACTGATACCACGATCATCTTTTAATGCATATATATATATATAAATGTATGACATACAAACAAAAATAGAAATTTAATTCCCTTATCGATCAGTTATTTTGTGATTGAATAAGTGAGAAGAGACAACACATACAGCGGGGAACAAACAACACACACAACTGAGTAAACATAAACGTAAACAAACCAAAAAAAACTGGCAACAAAGCGAACGAACGAAGAACATCAAATTACTTGTTTATTACGCATATTTTGTAAAAAAATTTCCCCTCATTTGAGTTTTTGCCAATATATGAGAAGGATTATTTTGTATATTTGAGGAAAATAAAGAGTATGTGGATATGTGGAGTTAAGAATTTGAGATCACTTGAGCAGAACAGACAACAATATAACATACAACAGACAATCGTATGAGATGATCGAATCGAAGGGAATCTATCAAACATGTGCTGATCTACTCCCTCTCTCTCTCTGTACTCACGGGAATGTCTAGCATTGTAATAACTAATAATAACTGACTGATGAGTACTGCTCATCTGTTCTCTTTTGGATTATTTCTCTGTTGTCACGCGAAATGAAGATCATATTATTTTCATTATTATCATTTACCTGTTGATGTTGATAAATGTGTCAAGAAGGTGGTTGCTGCAAATGTATAAATCACTGACAATATTTATATGTTGCTTATTCGATTATTACCATTATTATTATTACTATCATCAATAATAGATGGTCAGATCATAATTTCAATTTGTTTATTAGATGTACAAAATTCACTCTGTCAACAAATGGATTGGAATCACGGTAAGTGATGACAATTTTTTGCTACCATTTAGTGTTTTTGAATGTAAGAATCGGAGATAATCGATAAAAATCTCTGCAACTCGTTTTTCTGGTTATTGGCGTTCATCAGTAAGGTGTCGTCAACTTTAAAATGGAAATTCTAAACCACTTCATCCAGTAATGCAGTTATAGACGTGATCATTGAGCTGCTCAGGGCTACTTTTCACCTCCTCTAAGAATGTAATGGATATATTCGCATTAGTCTGTCTGTCTGTCTGCCTGTCTTCGGAACATCCTGAGCAGAAATATTCAAATATTTGGCGTGCAATTCATTCCTGTCAATTAGATGTAGGATAATGCTACAGGTATGGACTAAATCAACACCTAGTTAAAAGATTCGAAGTGAAGCGGTAGAGCACTTTATGTCTCTCCGTGAAATCTTTTATAGTTGGTTTAAGCGAACCATTTGAAGAAGTGTAGACTGACTGATTAGAGTCCTTGGGGTGCCAGGAGCCAGTGGCTGGATGCTACTGGTGGTATGGCTCAAAAATGTTTTCTATGGCGCAGATGCATCCACTCCTTGTGACTTATGATTTCCAATGAAACTGTTTTGTTCTTCATTATTACCATACCTTTGTCTCACACCTCTGTTTACTTTCTTTATTATGCATTTCTCCTCCTGCTTTGTGTGCTACATGGGGTGTGGTGACTTGAACTGACGCACATATGTGCAAAGTTCTATGTCGAAAATAGACAGACAGACAGATTTATTGTCGCTTGAGTACATTTCAACTCATTATAGTTCTTTTGAACTTTCCGCCTCCCCCCCCCCCGCACCTTTTCTCTTCTTCGGTATACTTTATGTAGTGTGACGACTTAAAGTGCTCCACTTTTGTGCTAATTTCTCTCAGGAAACTCAGTCAGCTGGTCCTATGCAAATATTTAACTACAAGAATTAGGATAAGGTTTGCTTGAGAATTACCATAACAGATTTTTACTGCATTTCAAGTCCTTTTGTTTTCATATTAATACCTGTAAAAATGTGTAACGACTTATCTTGTAATGTCGAGAAAGATTTTCCGGTGTATTATATATATACTATTTTATATTTTTTGATTGGACAGTATTCAGTAACCAGTCTAATGTGTCTAGTCCCATCTTTGGTGCAGACATGACTGATCTAATTCAGTCTACGCCAAAGACAGGACTAGACACGTTACACCGGTTACTGACTAGTGTCTAATCAAATATATCCAGTACAGTCCTACAGGAGGTCAGTCGTGAGCTCGAATAGCTCAGTGATAACGTCTCTGACTGCAGTACTGGGTGATATGGATTCGAATCTCAGAAAAGACATAAGTCCCCCCGGCTGAGGAGTGCCAACTAGCACGAAACCTAGGTTTAGGCAGGGCTTCCTGCCAATCGCCTACAACCATCTAATATTATTTTTTAAAGAATTTATTCGTCTATGTTCTGAGCAGGGCATAGGGCTTCAAGCTAGAGCTATGAAATTCAGGTGGTAGAGGTTTACGGGTCATGGGGTGGGGTTGCTAGCCCCATGCCCTTCCACCCCACCCTCTTTACCCCGGGTTTACTACCGGCTTATTAAGGTTTAGGAGTGCGCTGGCCATGGATCGAACCCTGGACCACGTCCATATCACATATTATTGTAGATATTTAATGACATGAACTGTAAATAGTTAGTTTTACATCCTTTCAAGTTACTAGAATGTCACTTATGGAATATGTTTTTATTCTGCCGCATTTCTGCAACACTGAAATATTTGCCTTTATTCTGGTGATCCTGGATAAGGTAGGCTCTCCTTGGAGTTATTCTAAGACCTGATTTTATACTGATCATTTCGCTGATCTGATATCTGACCCACTGGTTGTATGACCTATTTTTTCTATTAACTGGTAAAGTTGATTTGCGTCCACACATTACTCAGAGTATCAACCCATTTTTCGAGGATTTCCCACGTATTCTTCATTTTCTAACAGTCTTGGATACAGAATATAATCTGACAGTTTTCATCGTGTTCCCGCTTAGTTAGTGAAATGAAATGGTCATTTCTTATCTTATGATGTGGAAAGATTGTTTATAGGATCAACATATTGGCTATTAAGATATAAGATCCGGTTCCGCCTACTTTAATTCGAGAAGACAAGGGAAGTAATAAACCCCGCACACTAATAGGTGTGTTGGTATGTTTTCATAGAAAATGTTATTTTTTATTCCTTCACTTTCCCAATGGAAAATAGGGCTTCAAGCTAGAGGCTTGAAGTTTCTGTAGCAGTTTTCATTTTTATAGGGTGAAGTTGCTAGCATCATACCCAACCTTTCCTCTTTGCCAACTTCGTTTCTGGCTAAACGAGGTAAAGGAGTGCGTCCACTGGCCGGGGATCGAACCCCGGACCATGTGCACGGTCGGCGAGCGTCCTAACCGCTGTGCCACCAACGCATAAAATACGTCATACTTCCTCATAAAATGCTTGTAAATCCTCCGTTGTCTGTTTCAAATGAAGCGAATTTGTCAGTCTTTGCCAGCTTACAGGATCCTCGTAGGGATGATTTGACAATCCCCTTTGCTTCCGATGTTGAAATTATTTGATGTGCGTCGGTGGCACAGTGGTTAGGAATCTCGCCGACCATGCACATGGTCCGGGGTTCGATCCCCTGCCGGCGCACACCCGATATCTATGGTCGGCCTGAATTTGGGCTACCGATATCCATGCTGAAAATTCCACACTTGTACTGAAAATATGGTATGGAATCAAGCTGTAAATAAAAATAAAAAAATAAATAACACAAAAAAGGCTTAGATCTAATATTAACTGATTTGTTGGAGGGTTTCATCATGAGTTGACATCAGTTGGAGAACCATTGGAAGACTTGCAGAAAGTACTAGACAGCTGTTTCGTTCTAGTTTGAGACTCTTCACAGTACGCAACCATCGGGGTTCAAACCCAGGACCTTCTGGTTACAAGGCGAGCTAGTAGACCATCAGGTCCCATCGTCCCAAACTAGGACGAACTAGCTGTCTAGTACTTCCTGCAAGTTTTCCAATCGTTGTCTAATCGATGTCAGCTCATGATAAAACTCTCCAATTATTGAAGATCTGTCTTGCTTTTACGATCTTGGCTAACTTTGATATCTTCATCCTGTAGTTGAAATGATAGGGTGTTCCGCTGTTGTTGCTGGCCGAGTATTTTCATCACCTCTGTGTTCTGCATATCCCTTTGATTGGACAGTATTTACATTTATTCACGAAGTAATTTGTCATTATACAGAGATTACATAGGACTTAGCGAAACAATTTCTTGATGACTTTTCTCATAAAGGAATTAAATGAATTTTCTCCCATTTCATTATTACTAATTTCACTGAGGAAATTCGTGAGATTTACCGGCAGTTTCCAAGACCCCTTTAAGGTTGATACCACTTAAAAATTAAGATGAACAATATAACAAAAGCTCTAATGATAAAATTTGTTGTTCCCATTTCAAAATTAGCTCTGAATTACTGAGGATTATGTAAAGGCCGAGACTATGAGCTATGAACTTCAGGTGAACACAGAGAAAACAGAGTTGATGAGGATTCTTGGCCGACAGCAACAGTGACAGCAACAGCAATAGACAACAATCACAATAAATGGGAGAAATCTGAAAGAAGCAACCTCCTTCACTTACCTACCTACCTGCCTGGAAAGCATCGTTTCAACTACAGGTGGACGTAACTGATGAGGATATGAAAGCAGCGAGGATTGGGAAAGCAAGGTAAGCTTTCATTACTCTCAAGTCTGTGTGGAGATCAACAGAACTCAGCATAAAAATGAAAATAATATCCGGATTTTCAACTCCAGTATGAAGTCAGTGCTACTCTATTCGGATCAGAAACTTTGCTCTGCCTGACGAAGGGCACTTTGAACAGACTACAAACCTACATCAACAGCTGTCTTCGCTCAATACCACTCAAGATCAGATGGCTGGCCAGAGGAGATCAACAACAGGGATCTCTGGCAATGAACGAGCCACCCCAGCAGGAAACAACTGTGCAACAAATATGCATGAAGAAATGGATGTGGATTGGTCACACTCTCAGAAAACAAACCATCAAGTGAGTGACATCACACGCCAGACCATCTTTCGAGTGAAACCTGACAAAGTGGGAAGCGGCGAGTTGGTTGGTCGTCAATGTGAGGGTGACATGGAGGAATTCATGTGAAGAGGAAATGAAAGCATGTGGGCAGATGTGGAGCCAGGTGAAATGTTGGTAGAGAAGCGAACGCAATGGAGACGTACAGCTGAAGCCCTATGTTCCTCCACGAACTAAAGAAAACAACAGTAATAATAATGATCTATGAGTGTTATTTTTATTCTTGGAGTCACTCAGTTAATAAAAATTCTACTATTTTTATAGGGTTAGTTGTTTAACGAGATATCAATGTTGAGTTTGCTTTTTAGAGTGGATAGGTGAATGAAAGCGCTCACCTACTTATAAATGCTTGATATTGCATGACCTAGAGAATGAATGAACTTAGGAGTAGAGTGCGAAAAACATTCATGACGAATTATTAACGATTCAGTAGACATATAAACCTATTTTATCTCATTCAAAATTCTACATTAGCATAATACAATTTAGACCTATTCAAAGAAACACATTACTAGTCACTTTGGCTAATACAAACCATCTTAGGTGTGTATTGCGATATTATTCGTGGTGAGCTGTGTGCTGTGATGGAAGACATATTTAGAACAAGGATGCAATTCAAAAATCACCTGCATACTCATGCAAATGGCAATGAATTACACCTATTGTGTGGAAGCTAGTGACAATACCTGACTGCTCAAACTTCCATACGGAAAGCAGGTTTCGGAGCCGTGTCTCAGTGTTTGGAAGCTGAGTTATAGATCACTAGAATACAAGTTCACCTATAAAATAAATATCAAGAGGAATCCTTTGCATTCATCTGCATTCTGAGGGGAGAATAGATATACAAGACTGAGCTTTAAACCTTAAGTAGTGACAGTATTTTCTAAGATACGGGGTGGCTGACTGACTGACTGGTTTCAACGTCTGATTTTACACATATGTGCGGCAGTTCCAGCTGACACTCTCCCTCCAAGTAGCACGCAAAGAGAACAGAGTAAAAAGAGATTCAAAACAGACAGAGGTAATAAACAGAAGTGTGAATTAGGAAAAAACAGTAATATGGATGAACAATAGAGTTTTATTGGATATAATCAGTCACAATGAGTGAGTGAATGCATCTGCGCCATTCACTGAGAACAATTTTGAGCCATACGACATATTGTCTCCCACCGTCACTGGTTCTTACCATCCAGAAGACTACAACCAGCCAGTCAGGAAGTCTACACCTCCTTATGTGGCTGCCTGGCTGGCTGGCTGACTTAAACTAAATGTTGTGAATTTCATTGACTGATGCCACCATGTTTTCGTTTGACCACCACTAGCTCTTTTCCAACCTGATTCATTCTATGTCAGCCAAAATTCAATACCAAGGAAAAGCGATGGCTAGGCATGCGCAACACATATTCTAACGTCACAACCTCGTCGATGGAATTTTCCTCCTCACCTAGTAGCACTCGACCGATGCCTAACCTCAATACTGCTCACTGTATTGCGTAGAACGTGGACACCTATGATCAGAGACAGCTATTCTTTTCACAGTCTTCCACTTCTAATGGCCATGTCTCGCAGCCATGGTGTTGCTAGCCTTACGTATGGAGTCTCATGGAGTTCTAGTAGGAAGTTGTGACCAGAAGACTCCATCCATTTGATGGGTGAGGAAAAATAATCGTTGATGACATTGCCTGCTGGTCACACTGAAATCACCAACTGGTAGAAGTCAGAATTCATGTGTTAGCCATTGAGTCGGGTCCCAGTGCCTGAGTAGTCAACTGGCTCGCCTTGTAACCAGACGTTCAGGGGTTCGAACCCCAGTGGGCGTGCACGGTGATGAGTCCCCAAAAAGGATGAAACGTCGGATTTGTGCCAAAACCTGCAGTGACATTTCAGGGTTTAACAAATATATCCGCTAAAATGGCTGTCAGACATGGCGATTCAAAATGGAAGATATAAAATGGTTAGTTGTCATTGATCATAGGTGCCCACTTTCTACCTCCCGTGTTAGGCGGTATTATAGTGTGAGCAATATTGAGGTTAGGCATCGGTCGAGTGCTACTGGGTGAGGGGGAAAATTCCATCGACGAAATTGTGACATTACACCGGTTGAGATGGTTAGAATATGTGTTGCGCATGCCTAGCCATCGCTTTTCCTTGGTATTGAATTTTGGCTGACATAGAATGAATCAGGTTGGAAAAGAGCTAGTGGTGGTCAAACGAAAACATGGTGGCATCAGTCAATGAAATTCACAACATTTAGTTTAAGTCAGCCAGCCAGCCAGGCAGCCACATAAGGAGGTGTAGACTTCCTGACTGGCTGGTTGTAGTCTTCTGGATGGTAAGAACCAGTGACGGTGGGAGACAATATGTCGTATGGCTCAAAATTGTTCTCAGTGAATGGCGCAGATGCATTCACTCACTCATTGTGACTGATTATATCCAATAAAACTCTATTGTTCATCCATATTACTGTTTTTTCCTAATTCACACTTCTGTTTATTACCTCTGTCTGTTTTGAATCTCTTTTTACTGTCTTCTCTTACTTTGCGTGATACATGGAGGGACGGTAGCAAGTCGAAGTGCTGCACATATGTGGAAATTTCTGCGTTGAAACCAGTCAATCAGTCAGTTAGTCAGAAGAGGTTAATTATTGAGGAATAAGCTTTTTATCTGCTGAATTTGTAGATTCATTCCCCTAAAATTCAATTCATTATAAAGACAGACAAAATGCCTGTTAACACTCATCTTTTTACTCTGTCTTCCTACTCGACGAGGAAAAAAATCGATATTGATTATTATTTATTAATGACTTAAAAAGAGTGGATAACACCCAGTCCCTCTCTTTACCAACTTCTTTTGAATTGTGTGAGACAGTGGGACTAAAAAGAGTCTTTTAAATAGGATTTATGGTTACTTAAAATTTCAAAAAAGAGAAAACGGAATTAAAGTGGAATGCATGAATTAGATGAATGAACTACGTTTTACGTGATATTCACATTGAATTGAATTCTATTTTACTGGTCTAAATTTCAGCCGCTTTTATAATTTCTCTATGTCGCCAATGATTTTCCTGACTGCAGTACATTGGATAATGCGGTAAACAGCGGGCAATGAGGAAACAAGCAGAGAATGGACTCACACAAAAACTTGGAGGATCTGGACTTCACCGATGATATATGTCTGATTTCCCACAAACTGGAAGATATGCAAGCGAAAAGCAACAAGTTAGCAGAAGAAGCATCCAGAGAAGATAGGACTTCAGGCGAACATAGAGAAAACAGAGATGATGAAGACTCCTGGACAAGAAAAACAACAACAGACAACAATCAGCATAAAGAGGAAGGAACCTGAAAGAAACAATCTCCTTTACCTACCTGGAAAACATCGTTTCAACTACAGGCCAACGGAACTGACGAGGATATCGAAGAGAGATTCGGAAAGTAAGATAAGCTTTCACTACTCTCAAGTCTGTGTGGAGGTCAACAGCACTCAGCATCAAAAATAAGATCCGGATTTTCAACTCCAATGCGAAGTCAGTGCTACTATACGGATCAGAGACTTGGCCAGTGCGTCATAAAGAGCACCTCAAACAAACTACAGACCTTCATCAACAGTGGTCTTTGCTGAATACTACTCAAGATCAGATGGCCAGGCAGAAAAGATCAGCAATAGTGAGAGATCTCTGGCAGTGAGCGAACCAACCAGGAACCAATTGTGAAACAAATAGGCAGGAAGAAATGGAGGTGGATTGGCCATACTTTGAGGAAACCATCAAGTGACATCAGAAGACAAGCCCTTGAGTGGAAACCGAAAGGGAAGCGACGAGTTGGGCGTCAGTGCGAGGGTGACTTGGAGGAGGTCATGTGAAGAGGAGATGAAAACGTGTGGTCAGATATGGAGCCAGGTGACGACTCTAGCAGAGAACCGAACGCAGTGGAGACGCACGGCTGAATCCCTATGTTCCTCTAGGAATTAAAGAAAAAATTAATAATAATGTCATTTTGTTACTTTCTAAATGCTTGCTCCCAGATTTTAACATACTGGTCAAAAGTATGAATGCTGCAACACAGCCTAAAGGTTATCATTACTATTGTATGGTTGATGGTGGTCAGCCATGAAATCCAAGATGTTCATTTCGTCCTGCGTGAGACTAAAACTCTGGATGAAATCTGTATTCTGGATTCCACTGGTAGTCACCTTCAACCTATTCATGATTCTAACCCAACCATGAGCCACTGTAATTGGCGAGTATTTGTCCTCAGCCTTTAGCCAGTCAGTGACGAGTATCCGATTAATTTTGAAAAGTAAGGCGGTAGATATTCGATGTGTTTAGAGTTTGAGCATAAGTTGACATCAGTTAAAGTACCACTAGAAAACCGGAGTCTGTCGAACAGCTGTTTCGTCCCCGTTTGGAACTCTTCGGCATCACACACCCACAGGGTTTTGAGCTCTAGACCTTCTGGTTACAAGGCAAACGAGTAGATCATTCAGTCAATAAGATCTGAACCAATGATCCATGAATTACACTGTAAGGTCCTAGGGTTCGAACCCTAATGGGCACCCACTACTGAAGAGTCGCGAAATAGGGCGAAACAGCTATACAGTACTACCTGGTATTACAGTAGTATTCCAAATGATGTCAGATTGTGATTAAACTTGAAACAAATCAAATGTCTACGATCTAATTTTTGAATAAACATCACTTTACAAATAAATAAATATTAAATATATGCCAGTCATGGTAAATAGTAAAAGCGGAGGGATTTGTAATAATGAGAATAATGAAAAACAGAACGAATAAACAAACAAATGCTTAGACATGCTTCCTAGTGCGTCGGTGGCACAGTGGTTAGGACTCTCGCCGACCACGCACATGGTCCGGGGTTCGATCCCCTACCGACACACACCTGATATATATGGTTAACCTGCAAAATTTGGGCTACCGATATCACATGCTGAAAATTCCATACCTGTACCAGAAAAATACGGTGTGGAATCAAGCTATAATCGAAAATAAAAGATAAAAAAAATTGGTAGGAAGACTACATGTATTACTGATATAAGGATAAAACTTGAACACTGTGTTAGAGTATAATCCCCTTATGGATAAAATTCATTTTCATAAAGTCGCGAAGTGTTATACCGTAATATTAACTGATGACATTTCGAGTACAAACTATTGCTGCTCCCAGTCATATCAAGGTCACCTTGACACTTAACTTCATCATAGATGTACTAATGAAATTAACCCTAAATACCTTCAGAGAATAATCTCGTTAACTTGGAATATGCAGATGATATAGTTCTGTCTCCTGGATGAAGACGTTGACAAAATGGAGCAGAGTCTTCTGAACATCGTGAGCTGAACAGCGATCTTCAAATGTTTGACAAGTAATTCGTGCCAGTTAAATGTAAGTTGATGCTACAGGACTGGAATGGACTGTGTCGACTCACTCCTAAATTAAAGAGAGACGGGAATGAAGTGATTGGTGGAGCATGTTGAGAAGTCTCATGAAATATTCAGATAGACGCAGACGATAAATTCTTATAAGAACAAATGGTCCGATGAAGTAATGCCACATCGTTAGAGTAGCAGAGAAACTATATTTTAACGAAGATGTAATAAGATTAGGCGTTGACAGGCAAGGAAATAGAACTAATAATAAATTTAAATTAATTAGGAGTATTAATAAGGTTATAATTGGTCAATGGAGGGATAATGGCTGAACGAACTTCTATTGAATGCATACCTAAGGTATATGCAGTAGACGAATATGGAGTTTGCTTCAACGATTCCTTGGGTTGCCATGATTCGCCTTGAATGCTGTCGTTTTCTCCATCAGATGAACACTAGCAACTGAATGTGATAGAAAGGAGTATCGACCAGTTTTTATCTATCCTACAGGTGTATTTTATATAGACAGTTGTGAATGAAAACACGTTATATTGATATAGTTTGTTGTCGATACGCTCATGCAAGAAGGTAATACAGGTTAACAGTCCAGAAAAAAAATCGTAATATACTGGTAGCCTTTTCGGAAAATGCACTGCCCTGTCTCTCTCCCTCTCAATCAGTTAATATCGTGACGTAATAGCATTAACCAACGATGAAAGTGGAACAAAGTCAAATCGTAAGTATGGTGAGAATAGATCGATAACTTTTCTCAAGAATTTACCATTCCTGACTTGAAAAAAAATCCAAACATCTTCAGAAAATGCATCCTTGTTTCTTCTGGAGAATATTTTCACATTAATGATTGATGTGTGTAGTTTCTGGTGGATATTTGTGAACTTAATCGATCTGCTGGATGTTGAGTTATGAGTTCCGTTGATGGTTTCCTGGATATTATTAAGATTACCAACTGAGAGTTACTCGTCTGGTAGTAGCTCGCAGTAGAGCCAGGTAACTGTCTTTCGTTCTATTTAAGACGGATCATCAGGATATACTTCCTCACAAGTAAGCGGTGTCAATATTATTGACATTCGAATTCAGTAGCCAACGCTGCAAAACAATGGGGTTAACCAGCCGTCCCAGGTGGAACAAAAGATGCGTTATGGATCCCACTATTGACCAGTACTAAAGAATTATTTCAAGGTACTTTCACCGAACTGGTAAAATATCTTTCAGATGGCAACAATATTTTGTTATGAATATCACTTTGTGTAAATACACCCATTTTTTTAGGAAAATCCACGATGAACTTTCACGTTTATTAAGTTTAAAACGAAATGTCGAACATCTTCATCGAACAGAGCGTTGAATGACAGTAAACTCTCCACCTCAGCTTCATCGGCTTGGAAAAGGCTCTAGAGATAGCACTGACCACGAAGTAATTTGGAAAGCAATTCAACACTACAGAGTACTCTAAACATATATTTAACTTATTCAACAGATATATGATTGTGTCACATGTCAAGTGATTCAAAGAAGAACGCTCGGTGACGTCTTCGAAATGAAGACAGGAGTAAGAAAAGGCTACTTAATATCACTGATGATATTCATGAATATGACGGACTGGATCATGCAGGTGACGGCGACGAGTAAGAAGATACTATATGCCATAGACTTTGCAGACGACTTATATCTGATGTTACGTAAACTCGAAGATCAACAGGCGTAAACCAATAAATTGGCTAAAGTGTACAGAGAAGACGGTACTTCAAGTGTACATGGAGAAGACACTGGTGATAAAGATACCCAAGTGTCAAAAACAAGCACCACTCTCCATCAGTAAGGGCAATGTAACGGAGATAATCTCTTTTTTACTTAACTAGGCATTGTCGTTTCAACTACAAGTAACGGTCGGAAAATCAACACAGACCTTCATTAGTCTGAATTCAGTGTGAAATTCGCTACAGTCAGGATAAGGAGCAAGATTTGGTTTTCAAAACTAATGCAAATTTAGTTAGTGCTTCTATTTGGTTCAGGAACTTGGCCTACGCGTCACGAAAAGCATTTTCAACAGGTTGCATACTTTTATGAACAACTGTCTCCACTGTTTATTGAAGATAAGATGGTCTGTTGGAAAGAATGAGCAGCAAGGAACTCTGTCAACGAACCTACTGACAACCTGCAGTCCAATAAATATTGTTAAGAAAATGGAGACAGTTCGGCCATGTGCTGAGGGTAGCATTAAGTGACATTACGCTACAGGCTCTCCAGTGCAACCTGAATGAGGAACAATGTGACTGACGTGAGTCAGTGGAGAGTGGAATAGGGGAGATCAAGTCAGGGTAGGGAGACAGTTGGGAAGCTAGTGGAAGACAACTTTGGAGAATAGTTGAAATCTTGGAATACTAGTATCCTGGAGAAATTCACCTAACTTCGTTCTCGTTCCTATAGTATATTCCTGTATTGATAAATTGATCTCTCTTAATCGGTTTATTTCGTGACGTAATAGCACTAACTAATTCTAATTTTATCTCGTGAATTAGGTAGGCACTTATAACAAATGCGGATGACATCTACATAGAACTGGCAGAGAAAACTTAGAAGTAGTTAGTACATCTATTAAAAAATTATGGGAGACATTATTCTTTAGTTTCGCTATAATTGCGTAATAAAATATTTGACAATTGACTATTAATTATTATATCGAATAGCAGGACATCGTAATAACCATTTATAGACACGCCAATCCAGGTTAGGTATATGTTGATTACCGTTCTTTTCTGTACGTAATATTATGGATATAATGGAAAAGATTCACAAGTCAGATAGATGATTTTGATGTAGTTGTGATCTCTGAGCTGGATAGTTTATTTGCGTCATGGGAACAGAATAAGTGTTCTCTGGTTTACCCTTGCCATTTAGCGAAGACATTCCACTCTCGAACAAAAAGAAGCGTGTTCCGTTCGGAAAGTTTAGACATAATAGGGAATATTTGTAGCTCAGAGATAACAATTACATAAAAAAAAGCATTATAGTCTCAGAAATAGACACAGAACTATCTGAGATTTTCAGTCCCACTGGTAAATTTGATAAAAATGACATTCTAAGGATTAAAAAGAAACACATGATGAGATGTTATCTTCAAACCTTAGTTTCTCTACATTCGTATTACTGATAGCATGACAAGTAATCATAAAAACTATTAAGCAAAATAATAACCAGTCCTATTTTAATAGTCTAAGTAGTCTAGGATGGATGGAAGCTGAAATCTAATCTTTTTTGCATATCTAATTTATAATGAATGTAATTAATCCAGAGTGCTTTTATTACCCTCCATAACGGCAGAGTGAAACTATAACGACCCATGAAACGCGAACGCACGGGTGGCCTTGAACCGACCATTCATAAAGCAGCGTAGCTTTTGCATAATAATGATACCTATTAACGAGAGGTGTGCGTCGGTGGCACAGTGATAGAATCCTCGCCAACCATGCATGTGGTTCGGAGTTCGATCCCCGTCCAACGCACTCCTTTACCTCTTTGAGCCAGTAATAAAGAAAGCTGATAGAGAGGAAAGGTTGAGCATGAGGCTAGCAACCCCATCCTCTAAAAATAAACACCACTGCTACAGAAACTTCATGCCTCTAGCTTGAAACCCTAGGTTCCAATGGGAACGTGAAGGAATGAAAAAAATTCACAAGTACAACACATGATGAAAATATATCAAACAGGACATTTTTCCCTCACACGACACAAAAATACCTCCAAATGATTATGAGGAGCATCAAATTTCCATTTAGACCAGTTTCTGTACATATATTCACCTAGGTGGCTGAAAATGAGTTCTTATTGTGACCCATTTATCGCCCTTAGCCTGTTTTTCAGTCTTCTCTAAAAGATGTCGAGTGAATTATTATGGGTTCCAGTAAGAGGATTGGAAACTATTTACTAGGAAAATGTGAATGATCCTGATCGTAACTGTAACCTTAAACGTAACCCTGACTCAAACCCTAACCTTGATTCTTACACTAATCGTAACAGTAACCCTAACCAGATATTAACACACTGTCAGCAAAGGACTCAGAAAGGAGATCAGGATGAAATTTCCACCTTGATTCGTGAACACCGATCATGGTGACACTATAGTAATAGTAAGTCTCATTATCCAACGAATAGCACTAGTTCAAAGTCATTCGTGCATTTACACTCCTTGGCCATCATCCTGTAACTTGACCTGGATAACATTGGATAGGAGCCATGTGAAATAAGTGAGAAATAGTCATTAACAGGGATTTTGAGTGACTACAGATCAATAAATATTTCAAGATGGATAATTCTGGATTTCTGTTTGGATTCAAAACCTCTTAGAAACATGTACTTTCTGTCGAGATCGAAACGTTCATTCTGTCGATATGATGTGAATACTCCTGTCCCCCTAAAATGCAGCTGAATTTGTAGAACTTTTTGGAATTTCGTTCTTTATTTGTTTGGTCTAGGCACCCATTTTTGTTAAGGCAGATTTCTCAATTCCTTTATTACTTTTAAGGATAAATCCTTCCCCACAAAATATAAACCATGGGATTTGGCAAAATTTGAAAGTATTTTAGGTTGAACTGATCTGACATAGCAGAATTATTGATCTGAAGATCCCCCTTTGAATAATCTATTTACAATAATGTTACTTAATATATTAATTGATTTTGTGATTATTACCTCTTTCGCCTTACTTGTGTATCAGCATTTCAACATTTATCAAGTGTTGCTTTGAACGGATTCGATCACCTAGAGGACTGAATGCGAACTGACGTCAATCAGAGAACCATCGGAAAACGAGGGATTACTGAAGGGCTGTTTTACCTGAGTTTGAGACTCTTTATCAGTTCACGCCCAGTGAGGTTCGAGTCCGCGATTTTTTGGTGCTTGGCGTCGAGTGTTAGATAAAGTGCATAAATCCATCGAAGAGATTGGGAATCTGCATTAATTCAAATGATGTCTAGAGAACCTGCTGCGCATACCAAGCGAGCGCGTTCATCGACAAGATGTTACGTGTCACAGGGTTGGGTTGGAAAAGAGTAAGCAGTAGTCAAGTCTGGACCTGACATCAATCTGTGGAGTCTCTGATAGTTGGTTCGATACATATAGGGAGGTAGAGGCAGCCTGATTGAGGTCCTTGACATTCTAAGAACCAAAAGCTTTAGACTGATGGCGCTATAGCTCAAAATGGTTCTCGAAGGCACAGATGGATGCATACTTCGTGATCTTCAGTCTCCATCAGACTCTCTTGCTTTTAAATAATGAAAATGGCACATTTTCAAATTTTCAGAAGAATGGTTACTGAGCAAGGAATACTTCCTTCGATAACTTCATCATCAGGTTCTACAGTTATATACACATAATATTGAATGAATTAGTGTTATTAACAACATTCATGTTGTTTAAATAACATCGAATCAATAATATCAGTGGATTACAGTTTAATAGCATCAACATAAAATAAGCTGAATGTCAGAAAAATTAGGAAAGATAATACAAACTCATGAATTCATAGTCTCTACTAAATTCCGGCCAGTGGCTAGCTGGACTTGCTTCTTCTGCACACAAAGCACTGGTTGTTTCACGCGAATTGTGATAGCCTCTGCTGTTTGGAGTGTGTAATACCTCGATGTTTTGGCATTTTGTTTGGTACCCAGCAGATAATGGAGAAGGACTCTTCGATTCTGACTTTTTGGTCGGTTTGGATCAGGTGGTTAAATATCAAACTTTTGGTGGTTTTTACCGCACCTTTACTTAACTATACTGGTAGATGTGCTTAGAGCAACGGCCAGCGTAACTTGCTCCACAGGCGCAGTTGAATTGGTAGATACAATTAGAAATGGCTAGTCTAGGTACTTTATCTTTCAGTCAAGGAATCACCATTGGTCATGTAGAAAAAAATACTTGCAGTCTGTCAGCATTAAAAGTTTTTTGAACTGATTTTCTTAACTTCTTCGTAATTATTTCGCTTGGTATATCCCCCTCGAATTGCAGTCAGATGTGTAAAGACTTCCATTATGGGTAAAATTTGTTTTGATAAAGTCTCACATTGTTATACAGTAATGTTTACTGATGACGTCTTGAGCACAATTTATTGCTCATAAGCATATCAAGGTGCCCTGACCTTGATATGAGAGACTTTATCGAAACAAATTTTACCCATAATGGAATCATACTCTGCCACAGTGCACAAGTTTTATTCTTATATCAATATGTAAAGGCTTCTTGTCTAGAGATAATGAGTAGTCCTTTCCCGCTTTCTTTGTCATGTGTTTCTTGATAAATTTGTTGAGATGGCGATTTTCAATCAAGGTATCATATACAATGCTTAGTTCATTTTCAGTTACGTCTTCTGAGCATATACGTCTAACCTTGTGGTTGAGCGTCTTTACTAAATTTCTTCTCTTCTGGAGAGGAACGAAGCTGTAAAAACGTGTATATTGTCCTGTCCATGTACTTTGCTGTGCAAACTCCTCCTCCTCACGTCGGGCTCACCACTTGTAAGAGTTAGACTTGGCTTAACTTAGGCCTAAATTAACCACTCTTACAAAAATTTCTTCACCGCTTTATGAACTTAGTTGGACTCTGCCTAATGTGCAAACACTAGCGAACGGAATCAAGGTAGAAAGACTTGAGATGACAAGTGTGACTGGAACAGAGTTATATTTACACAAAATCGATATGAGATTTGATATAAAAACAAGAAGTTATACACTTATCTGCAGCATTGACGGTGCTAGGCTCGGAGAGTGTGCTGGATGAAAGCACAACGAGAGAGCCAACCAAAACCGTACAGGAGATTCACGAATCGAAAGAGGAAGTAGTGCTAAAGGTCAGGTGAGTCCGTTCAAACAAAAGTTCGAAGGTTCAATGTACACTACACTACCATCTGGTTTTCCTGTAAGGAGGACATCTAGGAAGTCAATGAATCCTATTTGGGGATTCCTCTTCGCACATGAATTTCATAGCAGAGTGCACTTCATTGAATTCGGTTATTGTTGTGTTCCTATCCGAATCAAATTACCACAAATAGTAAAGATGTCATCCATATACCGACAATAAAATGAAAATTTTCTGATAAGGTTGTTTAAAGGTCCATTTTCTTGCTTACTTAAAAAGAAATCTGCCAAAATAGGATCCAATGGGGATCCCACTGCCAACCCGTCCACTTGCCTGCAAAGTGTGACTGAGTTGAAATTCAGTCAGTCAGTCAGGCAGTCAGTCCATTTCGCATTCATTCCATAAAACAACCACCCACGATATTATGAAGCGTTTAAATTCATGGGATATTCAACACACATCACCTTGTTGCTCTCATTCAAGTGTCAGTAAAAAAAAGACCAACGCCCAAATAGAAAAAAAACTCTTAGAAAAAAATAAAATCTTACCTTTCTTTTACAACTAAGTAAAGTTTGTTTGTTTTCAAAAATCTCATTAAATCCTCTGCGCTAATACGAGGTCAATCAAGATAAAACTTTAAAAAAAATAAATGACATTTCTAACTGTGAGTTTAACGGTAAAAGTGAAAAGAACTGGTCATTGAAGAAAAGTATTTTTGTTGAATGAATTTCAAAAACTTTAGGGAAAAATACATTCACATCGGAGATAATGACCGAAACCCAAGTATCTCGGCCTGAATTATTTGCACTTTGGTATCTCTATATATAGCCGAGTTATGTACACCTTATCTTCAACGCGTAATTTCCACAGATCTTCGTGTTGTGGTACTTCTGGCCTCCCTTCATATTTGTGTTCCTTTGTGTTCCTTTCACTTTTCCAATGTATTTCCACAACACTGTACCGTTTGCCTTCTCCTATATCAAGTGTATCTCCTAGATAATTGATGTTTTGATGCTGATGAACGTCTCTTTATGGTGCTACTGATACGTCAGTTAATGTTAACGTCTGTATAGCCTGTCAAACGTCTGTGAAAACAAAACACGTGTAGTTCAGCGAAGAGTCTCTTTTCAACGGTGAATTCATGCACTTAGCTGTACAGTCGCATTTATTTACACTTATTTTTGAATGTGAGTGTATATTAGGCTTGACCGATAAGAATACAAATAAGTTAGGGTTATTTTTGTCAAAACAATTCAAAGATGTGGTGAGTAATCGAATTATAACTATGGGGGGAGGTGCAGATTGGTATTGAGGTAGTGGTGAGGCATTGTCAAATAAACATTATTATTATATTATTGTTTCCTTTAATTCCACTGTGTTCGGTTCTCTGCTGGAGTCTTCACCTGCCTTCAAGTCTCCCCACACGTTTTCATCTCCTCTTCACATGACCTCCTCCAAGTCACCCACTATCGCACTGACGACCAACTCGCCGCTTCCCTTTCGGGTTCCACCCGAGCAATAGCTTGTCTAGTGATGTCACTTGATGGTTTCCTCAGAGAATGGCCAGCTAATCCATCTCCATTTCTTCCTGCCTATTTGTTTCACAATTGGTTCCTGGTTGGTTCGCTCATTGTCAGAGATCTCTGTTGCTGATCTTTTCTGACCGACCATCTTATCTTGAGTGGTGTTGAGCGAATGCAAGTGTTAATGAAGGTCTGTAGTTTGTTTGAGATGCTCTTTATGACGCGCAGTGCAAGTCTCTGATCCGTATAGTAGCACTGACTGACTTCACATTGGAGTTGAAAATCCGGATCTTATTTTTGATGCTGAGTGTTGTTGACCTCCACACAGACTTGAGAGTAGTGAAAGCTTGTCTTGCTTTCCCGATTCTTGCTTTGATATCCTCGTCAGTTCCGTTTGCCTGTAATTGAAACGATGCTTCCCAGGTAGGTAAAGTAGGTTGTTTGTTTCAGGTTCCTTCCATTTATGCTGATTGCTGTCTGTTGTTGTTGTTGCTGTTGCTGTCGGTGGTGTTGGCCAGGAATCTTCATCACCTCTGTTTTCTCTATGTTCACCTGGAGTCCTATCTTTTATGCTTCTTCTGCCAACTTGTTGCTTTTCACTTGCATGTCTTTCAGTTTGTGGGAAATCAGACATATATCATCGGCGAAGTCCAGATCCTCCAAGTTTTTTGTGTGTGTCCATTTTATGCGTGTTTCCTCATTGCCCGCTGTTTGTCGCATTATCCAATCTACTGAAATCAGGAAAATCATTGGCGATAGTAGGCAGCCTTGTCTTACTCCTGTCCTTACTTCGAAGGATTCCGTAAGTTTCCCGTTGTGGATTACTTGGCATGCAGAATTGTCGTACAGCTGTTGGATGAGATATATAATTGTCGTCGGCACCTCGTAGTAGCGAAGTAGTTTCCAAATCACCTCTCGATCGACGCTGTCGAAGGCCTTTTCAAAGTCGATGAAGTTGAGATAGAGAGGTGACTGCCATTCCAAGCTTTGTTCAATATTAATCATTGTAAAACCTTGGAGTACTGGACAGCTGTTTCGTCCCGGTTTGGGACTCTTCACAGTATACAAGCACCAGACGAAACAGCTGTTCAGTGCTCCAAGGTTTTCCAATGGTTCTCTAAATGATGTCAGCTGATGACGAAATCCTTTAACCAATCAAACAAAACCCCTAAAGAAACCAGTATTTCAAAATAATGTTTTTCAACACATAAAAGAAGTTGAATAAGCGTAATACGGTGGCGTAATAAGATGGAAATTTTCATGAGTGAATTGTGATTAGGATGCACAGAGAAACAAATGAAAATATAGAATTATGTAAGGCTTCTAAAAATTACCAATGTTATAAGGAGTTAGAAATGAAAAACAACAAGCACACGAACATCAAATGGTTTGATGATTTCGCTTTGTTCACATAACTCTGGTTTCTCCAGCTGAATGGCTAAGGTATAAGAAATGCAAAGGAGACGAAAGCGTATTTATTGTCTTTGGTAGGTTATTCTTCACTTTGTAGATCACTTTGAAGCAGGAGGGGTTTGGTGAGATGGGATGACCACTTTGCCTAGATGAGATGTTCGCTGATCGAACTCCTTATACAGCCACTACTACCTTTCTGTGGCCATGCAGGATAGTGTTCTTGAACCTTTTTGGACAGGATACGTGTGGAAGGACCAATGTAACTGGTTGGCTCCACAGCAACAAGTAATAATCGCAAAATCAATCAATATATTAAGTAACATTATTTTTAATAGATTATTCAAAGAGGGATCTTCAGATCAATAATTCAGCTATATCAGATCCGTTCAACGTAAAATACATTCAAATTTTGCCAAATCCCATGGTTTATATTTTGTGGGGAAGGATTTATCCTTAAAAGTAATAAAGGAATTGAGAAATCTGTCTTAACGAAAAATGATGCCTGAACTAAACAGATGAAGAACGAAACTCCACAAGTTCTACAAATTCAGCTGCATTTCAGGGGGACAGAAGTAGTTACATCGTATCAACAGAAGGAACGTATTGACCTCAACAAAAAGAACATGTTTCTAATAGGTTCTGAATCCGATTAGAAATCCAGAATTATCCATCTTGAAATATTTATTCACCTGTGGTCACGCAAAATCACTGTTAATGACTATTTCTCACTTATTTCATATAGCTCCTATCCAATGTTATCCAGGTCAAGTTACAGTATAATGACCAAGGAGCGTAAATGCACTAATGACTTTGAACTAGTGCTATTCTTTGGATAACGAGAATTACTATTACTGTAGTGTTACTATGAACGCTGTTCATGAATCAAGGTGGAAATTTTATCCTGATCTCCTTTTTCAGTCCTTTGCTGACAGTGTGTTAATATCTGGTTAGGGTTACTGTTACGATTAGTGTAAGAATCAAGGTTAGGGTTTGAGTCAGGGTTACGTTTAAGGTTAAAGTTACGATCAAGACTAAGTTTAGAGTTGGTATTATTTATTTTTATTATATTTATTATCCACATTTTCCTAGTAAATAGTTGCTGATCCTCTTACTGGAACCCATACCAATTCACTCAGTATCTTTTAGAGAAGACTGAAAAACAGGCTAAGGATGATAAATGGGTCACAATAAGAACTCATTTTCAGCCACACCGTTAGATATATACACAGAAACTGGTCTAGAATAAAAATTGATGTTCCTCATGATCATTTGAAGGTAATTTTGTGTCATGTGAGGGAAAAAATATCCTGTTTGATGTATTTTCATCATGTGATGCGCCTGTAAATTTTTTTCATTCCTTTACGTTCCCAGTGGAACATAGGACTGCAAGCCAGAGGCTTGAAGTTTCTGTAGCAGTGGTGTTTATTTTTACAGGATGGGGGTTAATAGACTCATGCCCAACCTTTCCTCTTTACCGGCTTGATTTAGTGCTGGCTTAATGAGGCTTAGGAGTGCGTTGGACGTGGATCGAACCTCGAACTACGTGCGTGGTCGGCGAGCACTCTTTCGCTATGCCACCGACGCACACCTCTTGTAAATTACTGTCATTATTATGCAAAAACTACGCTCTTTTCTGATTGGTCGGCTCAAGGTCACCAATGAATTTCGTGCCTTTCGTGCATCGTTATAGTTTAACTTTGCCGTTATTGAGGGTAATTAAAGCACTCTGGATTAATTACTTTCATTACAAATTAGATATACAGAAAAAAACATTAGATTTCAGCTTCCATCCATCCTGGACTACTTAGACTATTAAAATAGGACTGATTATTTTTTGTTCAATATTTTTTATGATTACTTCTCATGCTATCAGTAATACGAATGTAGAGAAACTAAGGTTTGAAGATAACATCTCATCATGTGTTTCTTTTTAATCCTTAGAATGTCATTTTTATCGAATATATCAGTGGGACTCAATATCTCAGACTGTTCTGTGTCTATTTTTGAGATTATAATACTTTTTTTGATGTAATTGTTATCTCTGAGCTAAATACTTTCTCCATTATATATCTAAATCTTACGAGTAGAACACGCTTCTTTCTGTTAGAGAGTGGAAAAACTTCACTAAAAGGCAAGAGATCACCAGAGAAAAATAATTCTTTCTCCATGACTCATTTTTTCTCCATTTCTATACTGTTTGGTTAAGAGGAGGGAAAACGGATACTTTAGTATATCTCTTTTCAGGAAAAAAATCCATTCCAGCAACAAATATTTAGACTTCTAATCCTCACACCCCATCAGCGCACAGGTATCAGTTGGCTCAAGTCTTCTCAGACGAGCACACACTTTGATGTTAACGGATGAGAATGAAAAAGAAGAAGAAATATCGAACATTACTGAAACTCTCAAGCAAAATAACTACCGGAAGAACTTCATCAACAGAATCAACACTGACATTGAGTATGGTCAAAAACGTATTCCGAAAACGCGGACCTCAACAGTTGTCATTCCATATAGAGTGGAGAGGTCAGACGATATCAGAAGAGTACTCAATATGCGCATCATCAAAGTTTTCTTCAAGACATCATACACACTGAGAAGCAACCTTGTCCATATAAAAGCCTGAATCCCTAAAGATTCTCTACCTAATTGTGTCTACAAAATAAGATGCTTGGAATGTGATGCGATATGCATCGACACAGAGAAATAAAATCAGAAGAAATGAACACTGTAGAGCATCTGTTCGTCCACCAACGATATGTAAATCCAATTGAACTATAAAAGCTTGAAAAATCATCAGCCATAGCTCGTCTACTCGCTATAGAATCAGGCCACAAAACTGATTTTGACAATATTGAAACAATCCAGAAAAAAAATTTCAGAAATCTCAAAGAACGTCTAATATCATCAGAAGCACTTCATATCAAATGGAATCCAAATTGTGTGAATAGGAATTATGGACTCAAACAGAATTTGACCTGATTACAACGCCGACCACCCCCATTAAAAATGACGAAATCAATACAGATGTGATGAGCGATTTCATTATGTTAACACACGCTGCTTTTATAATTTTACACACTTATCAAATCCAACAGGCATCTACACCTGGTTTTATTATCTTTACCAATTGGCCAATTTGACAACGCAATGAAATGACCCCATACTGAGAAACGATGATTAATTTGTTATACATAAGCTGAGTGGTTTTTCCAAATTCTGGTTTAATAATACTTTGATAAAGCTGTTGGATGCATTAAATAGCGAAACGTCAGCAAAAACAACAATATCATTTTGTTTTTCATTCATTCATTGGGAAATACAAAAACCGATTATATATATATATATATATGAAGTCAAAATGGTACAGGTTTCGAGGATGAATGCAGTCAGTGGTGTGTGAGATATCCAGCTCAGAGATCACAATTACGTCAAAATCATCCATCTGAGTTGCAAATGTTTTGCATAATATATATTATAATACATACGGAAAGGAATGGTATTCAGCATATACCTACCCTGGATTGTGTGTCTGTAAATGGTTAATACTCTGTCCTGCTATTCGATATAATGATTAATAATTAATTGTCAAATATTTTATTACGCAATTATAGCGAAACTATGAAATAATATCTACCCATAGATTTTATCAGACGTACTTACTATGTCTAAGTTTTCTCTGCCAGTTCTATTTAGATGTCATCCGCATTTGTTACAAGTGTCTACTTCACGAGATAAAATTAGAATAAGTTAATGCTATTTCGTCACTACACAAACCGACTGAGAGAGATCAATTTATCAATACAGGAATATACTATAGGAAGGAGAACGAAGTTAGGTGAATTTCTTCAGGATACTAGTGTAGCAAGATTTCAACTATTCTCCAAAGTCCTCTGCAGCCAGCTCCCCAACTGTCTTCCCACCCTCACTTGATCTCCCACATTCCACTCTCCACTGACTCACGTCAGTCACATTGTTCCCCATTCAGGTTGCACTGGAGAGCCTGAAGCGTAATGTCACTTAATGCTCCCCTGAGCACATGGCCAAAATGTCTCCATTTTCTTCACAATATTTATTGGACTGCAGGTTGTCAGTTTGTTCGTTGACTGATTCTTTCCAACAGACCATCTTATCTTCAATAAACAATGGAGGCAGTTGTTCATTAAAGTTTACAACCTGTTGAAAATGCTTTTCGTGACGCGTAGGCCAAGTTCCTGAGCTAAATAGGAGCAATAACTGAATTGATATTAGTTTTGAAAACTGAATCTTTCTCCTTATGCTGACTGTAGCGAATTATCACACTGAATTCAGACTAATGAAGATCTGTGTTGATTTTCCGACCGTTACTTGTAGTTGAAACTACAGTGCCTTGTTAAGTAAAAAAGAGATTATCTCCCTTAGATTCCCCTCATTGATGGAGAGTAATGCTCGTTGTTGACACTTGGGTATCTTTATCACCAGTATCTTCTCTATGTATACTTGAAGTCCCGTCTTCTCTGTGTGCTTCTGCCAATTTATTGGTTTACGCCTGTTGATCTTCAGGTTAATGTGACATAAGTCATCTACGAAGTCCATGTCATCCAGTATGTTCTTACTCGTTACCGTTACCTGCATGATCCAGTCCATCATATTCATGAATATCATCGGTGATATTAAGTAGCCTTGTCTTACTCCTGTCTTCATTTCAAAGACGTCACCGAGCGTTCTTCTTTGAATCACTTGACATGTGACACAATTATATATCTGTTGAATGAGGAAAATATATGTTTGGAGTACTCTGTAGTATTGAATTGGTTTCCAAATTACTTCGTTGTCAGTGATATCTCTAAGGCCTTTCCCAAGCCGATGAAGCTGAGGTAGAGGGTTTACTGTCATTCAACACTCCATTTTGATGATGCGGACGTGCAACATTTTGGTTTCGTTGTGTTCTCTGAGTTGGATAGGTAATTCGCGAAGCTTTCATTGCCGTACTAGGCAACATATTCAGCGCATACTTCAGTTTGACAAAATGAGCTTTTAGAATTCACCACGAGTTTATTAGTCATCTCTGCTGGTGACTTTGAATATGAATGGTTGTTTTTTGTGTTATCACACCTTCTAGGCTACTGGTATTGAAACTGATTGTTTTCTTGACTTGAATTTTGACCCTTTGTGTGCGAGGTTTCCTTCTAATCGATTGGTAAGTTTTGTCTATCTCGAAGTGTCTACTGATTGATGGTTCACTGGAATACGACGCAGGATTCTAAAAATTCTCTAGCATTTTTGGTGTTTCCTCTGTTTGATATTTGGACGCTGTCCTAGTCAAATTGATGTCCGTTCAAGGCCACGATCAAGGCCACCAGGAGAGATAACTAATAAACTCATGGAGAAATCTAAAGGCTCAATTCGTCAAATTGAAGTATGCGTTGAAGACGTTGCCTGGCTAGGCAATGAAAGGTTGACAAATAAACTATCCAGCTCAGAGAACACAACCACATCAAAATCATTCATTTGAGCTACAAATCTCCTCCACCATATGTGCAGCATTCAATTTTGAACTTAATAAACTTGAAAATCACGCTGAATTTTCCTAAAATTCGGCTTTTTCACACACAGTGGTATTCATAACAAAACACTGCTGCAATTCGACAGACATTTTATCAGGTTGGTGAAAATATCTTGAAAAACTTTTGTAGTATTGGCCAAAAGTGGGATCCATGACGTATCTTTTATTCCATCTGGGACTTGTCGACCGGTAGATAACTCCATGGTTTTTGAAGCGTTGGGTCCTGAATTCGAATGTTAATAATATTGACACTGCTCACTTGTGAGGAAGTACATCCTGATGATCCGTCTTGAATAGAACGAAAGACAGGCACTTGATTCTACTACAAGCTACTACCAGACGAGTAACTCTCAGTTGGTAATCTTAATAGTATCCAGGAAACCATCAATGGAGCTCATAGGTCAACATGAGGCAGATAGATTAGGTCCACACGTATAATTGAGAAACCATAAACATGAGTAAATAAGGTCAAAATATTCCCTAGGAGAATCAAGGATGCATTTTCTAAAGTTATTTTTGATTTTTCGAGTTAGGAATGGTAAATTCTTAAGAAAAAATACAAATCTACTCCTGTCACATTTTAGATTTGACTTTGGTCTCACTTTACTCTTGGTTAGCTAAATGGCCCTCATTAGTCAATTCACCCTAGGTTTTAGTGAATTTTCATTGTCAACTCCTACCTTTTCAAATCAGAAACTAGACTAAGTTGTTTCCCGTTAAAAAGATTACGATAAGATAGATTGTATGAAAACATATTTTTAGAATAAATCTAGGTCCGACTTGACAAAGTAAATTTGTCCCAAATGTTGCTTTTATATGAAATGAAAATTGATCCCATAAACACCTGAAGATATAACTGGCTGAGGTTCGAAGTATATGAATTATGATAAAAAGGCATACTCTTTTGAGAAAATGTTGACGAAAACTATTTGTCTAATCATATAGGTGGATTATCTATAACAGAAAATGCCTGACTCATACACATATTCAATTGCATTAATTAATTTCTGTTCTCATTATGTGCTGATATCAGTGAGGATTGGACAGCAGCGTTTACCCACCCAGATTCGAGTCCAAGACGAGTCTGTAGACTATTCAACCGCTAGAAGCCAACCTAATAGCTCGTGAATTTCAGCTTCTGCCGATTCGTGATATCTAAATGGCGCCACCGTAGGAAATGTCATCACCTAGTGACTGTCCTCCTACCTGACATGGTAGACCACATTGCTAAAAACGTCTTTCAGAACTCCAGATTACTTTTCGTATATAGTCAGTTGATAGTGATCATCCGGATAATTAGTAGCTACACAAAGCAATAAGTCGACTTAATTTGTCTGAATCGTGTAATGATGTATTTGTGCTACACATTTCGAACAATCTGATCACACACACGGACTTGTCATAGGAATATATATTTGTGAAAATAACAAAGAGTTAGGAGGTGAGAAAATAGACAAATTAGGGCAAGTTAAAAAGACATATTGAAGGTTAAAATAACAATGAAGATCACTAAACCAAATAAGAGAGGTAACAATACATCTACCTTGGCTGGTATCAAAACAAATTTTACCAAGAAAGGCTTAGTGTGATGGCGAATTGTTGCTTCGAACGCATAAAGGTGGTTTAAACTTCCTGATCACTAGCTAGGGCTTCCGCAGACTTTAGGATACGCCCCCATCACCAGAACACGTTTTATAGATAGGTTTAAAATATGTGTTAACATCAGTTTCATGTCTTATCCCTTCTGTAATGTGTTTCACAATAGAGGAGCTAAGTCTTGTGTTCTCACCATTGACGGGTTCTGGGGATTTTTATTTGCTTCTGAAGCCATTTAGAAATATACGGTGAAGCCCTTACTTCAGTAGAATTCAGCAACTATACAACAAATACACATTTGATGAGGAAGAAACAAATTTGACACAAACTCTGGTTGATAACAGTTATCCAGATATGTTCATCAGGAGAAATAAAGTAGTCAGAACACAAAGACCCACTCTTCAACTTGACACTAAGAAAGACGTGCACATTATGTTACCCTATATGGGTGATCATTGCAGCTTGGTAATTGAGCAGAGACTGAACACTGCGGTTAAAAAGACATTTTATGCAGGTAAAATCAAAATAATTGAGAATGGGAAGCCCATATATCCATCTAATCCCTTACAACATGCAAAAACTGATGTCACACCACACTGTATTTACCAATTTAAATGTATGCGTGGCCACACGTACATAGGGAATACTCATCAGTCTTTGCAAGTAAGGCCTTCAGAAGCAAATAAAAATCCCCAGAACCCATCAGTGGTGAGAACACAAGACTTAGCTCCTCTACTGTGAAACACATTACAGAAGGGATAGGATATGAAACTGATGTTAACACATCTTTTACATCTATCTATAAAACATGTTCTGGTGATGGGGGCGTATCCTAAAGTCTGCGGAAGCCCTAGCTAGCGATGAAAAAGTGTAAACCACATTTATGCATTCAAAGCAATAATTCGTCATCACACTAAGCCTTTCTTGGTAAAATTTGTTTTGATACCAGCCAAGGTAGATGTACAATTAGCTCTCTTCTTTGGTTTTGTGATCTTCATTGTTATTTTAACCTTCAATATGTCTTTTTAACTTGACCTAATTTGTCTGTTTTCTGACCTCTCAACTCTTTCTTAATTTCATGCATATATTCCTATGACCAGTCTGTATGTATGGTCAGATTGTTCGAAATGTGTTGCGCGAATACAAGATTACACAATTCATAAATGGAACTAATTGTTTTTAATTTAATAAGTAATTATTGATCTGCAGGGACCATATTGGTGAAACGACGGATTACAAGTTAATATCAGTCAGAGAATTGGCAGACGTTGTAGTTCCTTTACCACTGAACAACAATAAAGATGAAGCAGTCTAAACAACTTGTCCCTCTACTTCATGGAATATTTAAAATGATATTTTCCTGTTTGCTGTCATCCTATGAACAACAGATTGTAGAAGACCTCTCTGTCATCGCCTATCTTGACTAATGGTCTAAGCTTTATCATTTACTAATATTTCATTGGAAAAGGAAACTAGTGTACTGTCCAGCATTTCGTAACTCATTTCGAGTGTCTAGATAACAGTTTCTTATTTCCAATATTGTTTTTTGTTTCTACATTAGTTGAACAAGAAACGCTTCTGTGTTATTTATAACTGCACGCTATTACGACATAAATTATTATCACAAATATTACTGACGCAATGACTGCAATTATTGTTATAATGTTGTCTGACTTTATATTCAAAAGGGAAAAAATACCTCTAACACATATATACGTATCAATCCACTCACTGTGTTATCAAAATAAAGTTTCCTCCAGTGAAAGGAATAGAATTACTACCCACAATTCATCGTATTCTGCTACTGATGTGTAACGATGTTATTACAAAAAACACGTTTTGCAAATGAATAACAGAGGTAAATAGAAAAATAATTGTTCCAGACAAACGCTTGAATGATAACCAGACTGAATTAGTATAATCTGCATTGGCCATCTGATTCATAAACATATGAGTGAAAAAAAATCATCAAAACACGAGTATACATTCTAATGATGTGAGTCCGTTGTTCAGTGATAGAATGCTCTCCAGACACTCTAATGATTAGGTGTTTGGTTCCCACCTGACGCATTATTAAACTGCCATGTACTTGGCTTATCGATAGTAGGCTTTCAAAAGACGTGAAAGTGGGCATGAAGCTAGAAATCTCATCCCATTAAAGCAGAACAAATGCTACTGAGATTTCAAGGCTATAAGTTTGAAGCCTAGTATTCATCAAGGCATTTTTTTATTTTCTTTACATTCCCGGTAGGGCATAGGGCGCCTTCAAGCTAGAGTTTTTAAGTTTCAGAAGCAGTGGTGTTCATTTTTATGGGATGGGGTTGCTAGCCTCCTACCAAACCTTCCCTCTTTAACAGTCGTATTACTGGGTTTGAGAGGTAAAGGAGTGTGTCTGCTGGGGATGGAACTCCGAACCACCTGCGTGGTTGGTGAGTAATCTACAGCTCTGCCACTGACGCACTTTCACCATGGTATACAAGTGCCTATTATCACCGGTGATATACCTAATTATGATGGTCTGGATTATACGTCAGACTGTGACTTGGGAGCAAAATGACAGGAATACATTCGACCGGTGATAAGACTCTAGAAGATCTGGATTTTTCGAATGGTTTGTGTATAATGTCATACAAAAGCCCGAAGACTCAGAGGCGAAAACGAACCAGTTGGTGGAATAGCTTGTCAGAAAAAACAGGACTTCAAGTGAACGTAAAAGATGACGGACGTGATGAAGATAATCAATCAACATCAACAGAGCCAACTTGAGAGAGATCCTTTTCTTCACTTGTCTAGGCACCACCGTTTCAACTACAGGTGGCATCAATGAAGATGTGAAAACCACAACCAAAAAGGCAAGATATACATTCGTCACTCTCTGATCAGTTTAAAAATCTTCTACACTAAGGACAATAAAAAAGTCGAATTTTTGACATCATCGTTAAGTCAGTTCTTCTATTTAGTTCAAAAAATTGGCTGCACTGTCAGGAAAAGCATTATGAACAGACTACTGCAGAGTTTTATCAACAGCTGCCTTCGATGTCTCCATGCTGAAGATCGAATAGGTAGCCAGAAAGAATTAGCAACAAGGGCACCTAGGAGCGAATCAACCAAGAGCTTAACAGTTTAACAATTATGTATAAGGTAATGGTGGTGTATAGGACACACGCTGAGGACATCGCACGCTAGGCCATCGCTCGTGTGGAACCCGAATGAGAAAAGACAAGTTGAACGTGCGTCCGTGGGTGACATGGAGGAGATCGTGCGAGGCGAAGGTGAAAGCCTATCGGCAATAATCGGGCTAGCTAAAGAGGACTGCAGAGGATACGACAATGTGATGTGCTGTTGAACTCCTATTTTCCACTATGAACCCGAGGAAACAAAAATAAAATAGTATAATACTGATAACCTGGGGCATTATATAAGAGTGCTGTTAAAGCATGCACCCTAAGTACAACACCATTTGTTATTATTGTTTCCTTTAATTCCTAGAGGAACATGCTGCTGCACGTCTCCATTGCCTTCGGTTCTCCGACAACATTTTCACCTCGCTCCACGTATGCTTACATGCACTCATCTCCTAATTGCATCACTTCCTTCATCTTACCTTTGTACTGAAGGCCGGTTCGCCAAAACCCATTCGCTTGGGATGCATTTGAACGATGGCCAGGCTTGTGATGTCACTCAATTTTTGGTTTGTTTTCTCGGGGTATGGCCAATCCATCTCCGTTTCTTCCTGCATATTTGATGCACAGTTGCTTTCAGCTGGGTTGGTTCGTTCTTTGCCGGAGATCCCTGTTGCTGATCTCTTCTGGCCGGCCACCTAATCTTAAGTAGCATAGAGCGAAGGCAGTTGTTGATGAAGGTTTGTAGTTTATTCGAAGTGACCTTCGTGATGTGGTGCGGCACATAGTGTCTGATCCGTATAGTGGCACTAACTTCACATTGAATTTGGAAATCCGCATCTTATTTTTCATGCTGAGTAGTGGTGTTGATCTCTACACAGATTTCAGAGTAATAAAAGCTTGTCTTACTTTCCCAATCCTCACTCTGATATCCTCGTCAGTTCCATCCGCCTGTAGTTGAAGCTATGTTTCCCAGGTTGGTACGTGAAGGAGTTTGCTTCTTTCGAATTTCGCTCATTTATGCTGATTATTGTCTGTTTTCGTTGTTGCTGTTGCTGTTGGTTAGGAATCTCCATCACCTCTCTTTTTCTCGTGTTCACCTGTAGTCCTATCTTTGATGCTTCTTTTATCGCCAACGTTTTGCTTTTCACTTGCATATCTTCCAGTTTGTGGGAGATCAGACATATATCATCGGCGAAGTCCAGTTCCTCCAAGTTTTTTTTGTGGGTCCATTTCATGCCTGTCTCCTCGTTGCCTGCCTCTGTCTGTCGCATTATCCAGCCTACCGCAATCAGGACATTAATAAATACGAGGCATTTATAATGCAGTAAGCCATATATACTATCATAAAACAATGGAGACACCAGTTTATATGCTTAATTAAGCAGCCTCTCTCCTAGAAGTAACTATAAAAAACATTTACTGTTGCAGAACAGCAAGGGTCATGACTGTGCTTCAATATATATTATGTATTCTACTTTGGGCGATGTTATGGCATAGCTTAAATACCCTTCCCACATTTTGAGTAAGCACCACTTGGACACAAGTAGAATCGAAGAATTCCTGATACAATAGGCAGCTTTCAGCCGCGAAAATCATAAAAATTCCATTTTAAATGTTTAACTTTGAAGCGTGAAGGGCAGATGTGAACAGTGAAATAGTTGGAATAAGTATTTACGTTATACCTTACTCGACTACACATCTGCTGTTGACTCTGTACCCAGATGCCTTATGTTAAATAAGCTTTCCCTTACACAAATTGAGTCCCGAGCTGTTGACTGGTTGCATTCTTATTTCTCAAATAGAATGCGGTTTACTGTAAATAAGGGTGAATCTTCCCCTGTCTTGCTAATTGAATCTGATATTCTTCAGGGTGCTGTTCTCTCTCCTCTTTTTTTCTTTCTTCTTACATGACTTATCTCTTTATAACAAAATCGACTTCGTCAAAAATACGCTGGCGATCTGACCGTCCTGCTTCCTGTTAAGTGCCAATCTGACTGTTGCAAACTTAACAGCTTTTTGCCGGACATCTGTCAGTTGTCTAAGCTAAATGATCTTACGTTAAATCCCTCGAAATACCAGACTTATAATTTCTACTTTAGATATAAACGTGATCTTCAATGACTGGTTAATTCACATGATGCTTGTAGCGTCGAGGGAACTGTAACAGAAACTACGTATAGCACAAAACACCTTGGTATAGTTCTATCCTCTGACCTCACTTTTTTATCCTAAATTGTTGATCTTCAAGAAAATGTTCCGTCTTAGTCACTGGATTAAGAAGCCAAAACAACCAGGAATCACTTAACCTATGCTTTTAATATTGGTTAACTCGTGTATCCTACATGTTGTACTTTACTGCTCCCCACCTTTTGTCTTTCCTAGTCTACTGAAAAAGGACTATGTTATTTTGAGAAGAGTATTAAAGGTTGTCAGTAGGGTAGGTGGTGAGCAACTTAGTGAGCTTTTTAGTACATTATTTGACAAACATCTGATCTAAATCAATATTGTCTGACTCTCAACAGCCTCTTTATTCTCAAATCTACCTGCCTTTTGTCCCAATTATTTGAACTAAAATTCAGTACAAAAGATTATATTCTCGTACTAACAAGTACAGGAACTCAATGATACCATATTTGGCCAGTCTGTGTTCTATGCAATAAAGACACTATAAAGCGTTAAACTTATGAATTACTATGCTGTTAGCTAAATAATTGGCCCCTTATTATCTTCAATAGTTGGTTTGATTTTACGAGCTTGACCACCAATTGATATCAGTTAGGGTACCATTGAAAAGCAGCAGGGAGTACTGGACAGCTGTTTCATCCACGCCAGTTTCGAAATCGTAGGCAGTACGCACCCACTGGGATTCGAACCGTGGATGTTCCACTTACAAGGCAAGATCGTATACTATTTAGCCAGTGCTGGGACCAGATTCAATGGCCAGTCCATGAATTCTAACTCGCATTTGTAATCTGTGGTGACACTATCTGAACTAACTGACATTCTCAGCTACTAACGTAATTAATAATCACAATTCCTTTTTGTTTATATATATGATCTCACTGTCACTATAAACACCAAGTAAAAACTGCCATTAACAATCCTGTAGTAATATTTTTATAACTGTGTTTAATGTTATTTGATAAAATGAGGTGCACTATTGCACCAAATGCTGAGAATTCCACACTGTAACATTAGTATTGTTTTGAAATAAAGCCTATTATTATTACTATTACTATTATTAAATGAACATGTTTAGATTCCATGGTTTTTATGGTCTAATTTATCGAAATATTGGACGTCTGACACTAACACTTCACTTTTGATTGGACACGAGTCAGTAATTAGTGTAATGTGCTTAGTCCTATATTTTGTTACAGACTGAATTGTGTCAGTCAGGTTTGCAGTGTGGCCACCATGCCACTAGGTGACTTGCCATCACAATGCACTGTGAATTGTTGGTATTTGATGGTTGGAGGCAATCGGGATGAAGCCTTAGACCCTGGTTTCGTGCTAGTTGGCACTCGCCTGCAAGGTGTTTCTGCAACCCTGAGAGAACTCTTATCATGGCATCAAAAAATATCTAATAAAGTCCTACAGGAGGTCAATCACGATCCCTAAATGCTCAGTAGTAATTTCTCTAACTGCAACACTGGATGACGCGGGTTCGAATCTCGGAAGGGATATAACTTCCTTCGAGGTCACAGGTACGCCTTGCTGAATAGTGAGTGCCAAATGCCTCCAAACATCTAGTACTAACACTTTACGTTGAAATTTGAGACCCTAGGTATGTTTATTGTTCTTCCCTTGGCTTATGGGTAAAACATGGAGCTTTAACAGCGCCGATTCCTTTTCAATCTGTCCTCTGGAGTCTTGTTTAGATGGGTGCATAATTTATCAAAAGCTTTAATCTCATTCTCACACGATATCCTCCATGTAGTCTTCCAACACCTACGTCCAACTCGTCGCTTTACATTCTGTTTCCACTCTGGGGTCATGACATACGATGTCACTCACTGGGCTCCACAGTATGTATGCACTTTATCTCCATTTTCTTAGACATATTTTCTGGGCTATACGTTTTTTGTTGGTTCCCGTTGCTTGCTGCTAATCTTTTTATGCATCCGAGCTTCAGTATGAAACGAAAGTAGTTGTTAGTGAAAGTCTGTAGTCTGTTAAAAATGATTTTAGTGACATACACTCCAAATCTCTGGACTGTTAAGAAACACAAACTAGACACCAGTGTTGAAGATTAAGATCAAGTCAAATATACTGAAATCTACAGATTTCCACATCTAGTTATGCCAATTGAAATTTAATATTACTCAACACATAAATTCTCATTTAATTGAATTTTAGATTTTCCCTTCGACTGATTGGACCACAGTGCTTAGTCTCAGGTTGACATGTTGGATTCTTGTGCAGATGCTTTGACGATGTCTGAGCATGTAGTTAGAAGTTAATTTGTAGATGGTGACCAGCAGTGGAATCCAAGATGCTCATTTCGTCTTTTTTGGACTCGTCAGCTGGATGTACCTGCATTCCCCAGTGAATGATGATGTTCAAACCGAGCCGCAAACCCAGAGACCAAATAGGACGAAATAAGCATCCTGGATTCCACTGCTAGTCAACACCCACAAATTAAATTCTGAATACATGCCCAGACATCGGCGAAGCATCTGCACAAGAAGCCAATATGTCAACCTGAGACCGAGCACTTCGGTTCAATCAATTGACAGGAAAATCTAAAATTCAATTGAATAATTAATATGACCCGTTGCACAATAGGTGGCTCTCCTGATCCAAGTGGTTTAGTGGATAACGCTTTGGCGTTTGAAACTATGGGCACTAGGTTCGAGGCTCGGTGGGAACATTATTATTCTCTAGGGAATGCAGGTACATCCAGTAGCTGATGAGTCCAAAATAGGACGAAATGCGCATCCTGACTTGATTCCACTGCTAGTCACCATCAACCAATTAAATTCCACACAAATTCTTAGTGAACAAAGGATATATTTCATTGTTTCGCTATATTGGCTTCTTTTCCAACTCAGTTTTGAGCGAAAATACACCATAATGAAAATTTTATTCATTTTATAACGTAATGATACCAGGTAAAAAGCTTTTTAGCTACGGGGAGTTCACTTCGCCGAAAGTAACTTCCCCCATCTTCTGGGGCAAATTTTACAAACAACATGATGTCTATAAAAATCATGGCTTGCAATTTAGCTGTCAGAGTACTCAGAATAGTCTACGTATACTTTCGATAGGTTACACTGGACTGATTGAGCAGAGTATATTTAAGTGCATTTGAATCGGTATACACAGTGATTTAACTTCCTAATGCATGTGATTAAATCTCAGCGTTTGTTTAAAGCTGGACTCCATATTATAAACATAATGGTATGGCTTATTATTATTATTTCTTTTTATTTCGAGTGCAACACGGTATTTCAGCAGTGCATTTCTATTTCATTGTGTACTCATCAGTCGCCTTCAGCCTACGTCACGATAACTCATAAGCTGTTCTTTTCTCTTAACACTATCTTCTCCATTTCACCTATGAAACAATGTTCAACTGTTCGATTCTTATACCAGTTCCATTCAAGTTCTCGGATAAGTGGCGTATAAGCTTATCCGTAATTTTTCAAATATTGACTTTTGTATGGATTTTGTTTGACTGGTTGGAGGATTTCGTCATGAGCTGATATCAGTTAGAGAACCACTGAAAAATCAGCTGGGAGTACTGGACAGCTGTTTCGTCCTAGTTTATGGAAACGTCAGTGGTACGAACCCACTGGGGTTCGAATCCAGGATCTTCTGCTCATAAGGCTAGCCAGCTCGTAGACTATTGAGCCATTGGGCCTCGGTCTGATGGCAGTAACTCACCAAAGAAGACATTACGAAGTGGTCACGCTATGTCATGAATTTTCGAAAGTTGGAGTTCATAGGCTGGACAATGAATTGGGTCCCAGCGGCTCAATGGTCTACGAGCTGGGTCATCTTGTAACCATAAGGTCCTGTGTTCCGAACCTGGTGGTTTAGTACTGAGAAGAGCCCTAAAACTAGGACGAAACAGCTGGCTATCCAGTAATCCCTGTCGTTGGTTTTCCAGTGGCTCTCTAAGTGATGTCAGCTCACGATGAAATTATCCATAAGTATTGACTACATCTCAAACAGAAGGAAAGTCCTGCATTCTCAAATTGTTATTTTTAAAACTGTTTTATTATCCAGGCCATATCGCCTGACTAAGCCATTAAAATTCCAAATCAAAATATTATTCACAAGCTAATAACTAGCTTCAGGAGGACGTTGTCTGCAGTTCTAGTGAAACATCATCACTTATGGGATCTATCGAGTTGGCTGTGTGTGATGAAATCGTGAACTTACAGAAGTCAGAATTCAAGGGTCAGCGACCTTAGCCATGTAACTTGAATATCGTGATTCAATCCACAGCGGGGTCTTGTAAGCGCACTGTTAGGACAGAACAACTATCCAGTACTCCCAGTTGGTTTCCAATGGTTCTCGAAATCACGTAAATTGGCTGTCAAATATCTACAAACTAACGCTTGTAAACTAAAATATTAATCAGTGAAAACTTTAGACATAATCTAAATTTAACTTATAGCAATTTTAGTCTATGTATATTCCCTATTACTACTGCTTATCTAAAGAATATTTAACAATAATACAACTGTAACAATACATCGGAAGTCGGTTTCAACTCATTATACTTAATGTTTTTGCATATAGTCATGAAATTCAGCTGTATTATATACAAATATCCATTTTACTTCGTGTAAATAACTTCCGACTGTCGGTTTTCAAATCCGTTGACATTGTTTTATGACTTAAAGTGGTAAAAATGTTTTTTAGAATGGCGGTACATTCAGTTACGCTGTAGTAAAGGCGGCGTTTAACAAGCATAAGTGTGTAACTAGAACAGCTAACTATGCATTATACCTGCTACAGATGAGCTTTGACATAAATCCTTGTTAGATAAAATAACTAAATAACTAATATGTAAATTTATTTAGTATTATGAGGGATAAAAACAGCAAAGTTAGAATTTCACCTTATCTAAAATACTCAAACTAATGGATTCGTCAATTTTAAGGGTAGATACCAAGGCACTGGTATTTTTATTACTGTACGTTTCCAGTGGAACATGGGGCTTTAGGCTAGAGGCTTGAAGTTTCAGTATCTGTGGTGTTTATTTTTATGGAATGGGGTTGCTAGCCTGCCTCATGCCCAACCTTCCCTCTTTACCAGTGTTATTACTGACTAAGTGAGTTAAGGGAGTTTGTCGGCCGGGGATGGAACACCGTACCACATACGTAGCCGGTGAGCATTTTACCTCTGTGCCACCGACGCATATTAAGTTATTTTAGTCTAAACTAACTGAACTGTTTTTAATAATATTAATCTCCTTTATTCCAAAAACAGTACTTATAATGTAGAATGGAAATCTCAGCACTTACCACAATATCACATCTAATTTACTCAAAATACAAATAAAATTAACCACAGAAATTTGTCTACATTTACAGTAGGGATAGTTTGAACAATCTGCAAAGTACAAAATGGGGATAATTACTATAATAATAATAGTGATAATAATAAGAGTGGGTTTGTTTCAAACAATATCGTCGATGCAGTTTGGAAATTTTAGCGTGTTACGGAGTACTGAATCTGATGTTCTCTTGATATAGCATGGTGAAGGAAAAAAACAAAAAATAACAATTATCACAGCGCTGAAATGATATTTACACTTATGAGAAAATAAACAAAATAAAAGTGAGAGGGTTGTAAATATAAAAAGAATAATAGCAGTAAAACTTGGTGACATGAGGATGGAGGAAATTGTTTATTTACTTATGGAAAGAAGATTAGTTAGTTAGTTCGTGTCTGATTCTATTTTCATCACACAGAATACGTGCCAAATATGGTATCATGGATCGTTTATGCTTGGCCTTTCTTGCTGAAATGATGAAATGATTTCTTGTGCTGCCTGAGAAGGAGATGCAAGCTGAAAGCTGATGGGAAATGGACGCTCATAGTTAGGCAATATCCCTTTTGCGAATTAGTTGCATGAAATCAAGTGCCTATTAATGACGATGTCAAAGACACGATTAAACGGGATACCATTCGTCCTACTGACAGTCTTCAGAGTTCTGCGAAGTACGACGGTCGTCTTTAAGCAACCCAGGTAACGATAAGGGTGAGCAATAAAGAAGAATAGGTAAGATGCAAGAGTTGACAAACTGTAAGTGGATGGGTTGAGTTATGCCTGAGTACCTTAACTTCCTTAGATAAAACGGAATATTTTTCTAGGAATCGATAAGATGTGGGAAGACCAGCATAGATTAGAAGAGAGAATGTTTCCAAGATACTTAAAGTCAGACTTAATTTCTAAATCACTATCATCAATTTTACAACGACCATGGAGATTAATAGCTTCATTATTTAACTTTCTTTTACATCGGAAACTGAAATTAACAGTCTGGCATTGAGAAGGATTTAGTTTAAGACAGACAGTTAGACGAAGACTATTTGCTAACTCCTGATAGAAAACTGTTCATCTTCGTACAGTCTAACTGGGAGTTAACAGCCACTGAAACAGTTAGATCATTTGCATACTTAACAAAGTTCATTTCCTCACAGGGAGCGAATTCCTGCAAAGCAACACTTGATAAAGACAGATTTCTTTAAATGTCCATATAATTGAGTGAGAAGACTGGTTAGGGAGTCAGGAGATTTAAACAATTTAACAGATAGGGAAAATGTTACTGGTGAATAACTATGCACCAGAATTTATTTAATAATATACGTAGGACCGTAGAAAGACTAAGATTAGTAATGAAAATGACAAAAATAACGAAAATAATATAGAATTCAAAGCATCTGTACTACTGCAGTATAAACAAGGAACTTCGCAGGCCTTACGTAGGAAACCAAACAAGAAACTCTCTTAGAGATACACTTTGTCAGCTTAAGGACTCACCAAATAGATCCAATTAGGAAAAATAATGCAATTTATCAAGTAACATGTAATGACTTTGAGGTCAATTACATAGGTCAAACAAACTAGCGGATCGGGCTCAATAAAATTATTGGAACATAAAAATTTAACTGGACCTAGAATGATAGACCCTGCTAAGTTAAATAACTTAGAAGAAACACAGCTCAGCCATTGCACTGCACTGCATTTAATTGCAAGTTATCACAAAATAGGGTAGGTGGGACAGGGTGAAAGTATTAAAAAGTAATATAGTTAGGTGTAGTGAGAGAGAGGTTAGTCACTGAAGCTTTGTTTATCAATTCAACACTGCACACGCGATAGGAATGGCGCAACGCCTTTCCTGGAGATATGTAAAGAGGACACAAACAACAAAGGAAAGTTGGAGAGATAGAATAGAGGGAAAATATATATCAGACAAATTCTAACCTTGATCAATTCACCATGTGGAACTACCTCTAACCAGTGCCCTAAATAACACTTTCTTTACATTGAAATGGTGAATTACTGATGAAGAGCCTCAAACAAGAAGGGAACAGTTGTCCTGTGACTCTTGGTTTTGAGTCATCGTTTAACTGAGGTCGGTTTTCGACAAAATCTGCACAGAAGTTAATCGGAATTTTTACAAAATCCAAAATCTGAATACATATATTGATAAGTATATTTGTCTTTTTAAGTACAAAAATTATCTTGAGGTAAATTGGTGGGTAACGAATAGCAGTGGAATCAAAGATGCGCATCTCGTATCACTGAGGACTCGTCATCTGGATATACCTTCACTCCCCAATGAGTGAGAGTGTTCCTAATCAATCAAAGGGAAGGTCCAAAATGAATTAAATAATTGCTGATGCCCTCTAAACACGAGATGGCTCTCGTAAGGCAAATGGTCTGGTGGATAAATCTTTGGCGTTTGAAACCATGGGTACCGAGTCTGAGTTTTCAAGGAGAACATTATCACTCACTGGGGAATGCTGGTGCACCCAGCAGCCCGACGACAGCCAAATAGGATTTCACTGCTAGTCACTATCCATCAATATACATACTTCAACTTAAATAACCAGATACTATCGAAGCATCTTCGCAAGGCGCCGACGTCTCAACAGAGGTCAAGCATTAAGTTTCCAATCAACCAACAGGAAAGTCCAGATTGATATAAGTACAGATTATCTGATGAACTCAGAATATTTTGACTATCTCTCACAATTTTAATCAAAAATAGGGAGTAAATCTTTCTTAAAACATTAAACTTATAAGTGTTAAGTCAGTAGGAACTATATATGGATTAAACTGCTTTTAACTGATTAAAAATACCCATTAAAATTTTTAAAAGAATAGACACGGAACAAAGAGTATTCTTTTCGATAAATTCATCATCAGGTTCTACAATTATATATACATTATAATGAATGAATGAATTAGTCTTATGAACGACAATAATGTTTAAATAACATCGAATCAATAATATTGATAGATTACAGCTGAACAGCATCAACATAAAATAAACTGAATGTCAGAAGAATTAGGAAAGGTAATAGTACAAATTCATGAGTTTATAGTCTCTGCTGAAGGCCAGGGCAATAGTAGGGGCTGGAGTTGTTTCTTTGGAACACAGAGCACTGGTTGTTTGAGGCGAATTGCAATAGCCTCTGCTGTTTGATGCATGCGGTGCTTTGACGATTTCGGTAATTTGTTAGGCACCCGGTATATTATGGAGAAGGATTCTTCAATGCTGACTCTCTATCCGGTTTTGACCAGGTGGTCTAATATCGAGCTGTTAATAGTTTTAACTACACCTTTACTTAGCCATAGTGGGAGATGTTCTCGAGCACGAAAAATCAAGTTCCTAGAGCAACGGCCAATATAACTGGCTCCACAGGCGCAGTTGAATTGATAAATACAATTTGAAGTGGCTAGTCTAGGTACTTCAATTTTCAGTCGAGGAATCACCATCGGTCGTGTAGAGAATAATACGTGTAGTTCGCCAGCATTAAAAGTTCATTGAACTGATTTTCTTGATTTCTTCGTAATTATCTCGCTTGGTATATCGCCCATGAATTGTAGTCGTATATAAAGTGGCTTCTTTTCACCAAACACACACTTTTTATTGTCTACCTCATCAGCTGAAGAGAATCACCAACTTCTAAACAGGCAATCTTTCTAATAATGAACTAGTAAATACTTCTTTTTTAATGTCTTCATACGTTTTTCTAAAATGTAGAGGATTATCTCTTATCCAGATATGCTGCAGGACTCATAACTGTAATTTAATCTAAACCAGTTATTATCATTATCATTACTCTAGCTAAACACAGGCAATCAATTTCTTCAGCATAGAAACATTATTTAGAGAAAGAAGCTTAATCCACAGCTAAGTAAGTAAGTAAGCATGTTTTGAGGAGAAAGAGAAAAGGAAGAATTATCCCTTCCCTACGCCACTCCACTCCACCCCACGCTGCCCTACCCCACTATTCTATCTACTGTTATCATCAAATCGAAAGGATACAAAATATTTATCCAGAATATCCAAAATAAATCCTGAATAAGCCAGTAACTATTGCCTCGAGTTTTATAAGAAATGAAAATACATTGTAGACCATTTGAGAATATCCTGTGCTAGTTTTATTATCATAACTAAACGTTTCTTTTTGTCCAAGGAGATTATCAGATATAGTCGAATGTATAAAAATATCCCTATAATTTATTCAAAACAACAACAGAAGTTCGTCTTTGGAAGCATTTATTTCCCTATACGAATTTCGAAAATAAGCAACAAAAGGTGCGACGATCATGAAGATGTGAGTCGTCTATTAGATAGACTTAACTCTGTACAGAATCATATTAGTCTTACACAGGAGGAAGAAAGTCACAACCAGCTTGCATTTTTAGACATATTTCTATAATTCGAAGAGATGATGGTTCAGTAAGATGATCAATCTACAGAAAGCCCACTTGAACTGGGCAATACCTTAATTTTCACAGTTTCTCTCAATTACAGTATAAAAGAGGCTTGGTGAAATGTCTATTAAAGGGAATCCCCGGTCGACGGATTCCTAAACCTCACTTAACTGACAGTAATGATGGTAAAGAGAGAAGGTTGTGCGTGAGGCTAGAAACTTCATCCCGTTCAAATAAAACCACTGCTAGAGGAACTTCAAAGCTCTAGCTTGGAACTCTATATCCCAGTTAGTACATCAAGGAAAAAATAATAAAGCAAAAACTACAGTTTTAGCAGCATAAAGTGGTATCATCTCTTATTTCGTTGCCTTCTCGTCAGTTGCTTACAGGCTAAAAACATTATTAAATATATCTACAAAACAATTTTAACATACTTGCACAGAGTTCATTTTAAACAAAAATCAATTATATATATGTAATATTAAACATTATTCCGAACAATAATGAGCATACACAATGGAAACTTTCGGCATTGCGTATTCAGATGAAAGAGAGATGAAAATATCCAGTTACCAGGCAGGGCAAACAAAGACTGATAACCGCTTCTTTCTGGACGCATAACTCAGGTTTCAGGCGCTCGATGGAAATGGCTTCAGCAAACTTGAGGAGAATTGAGCTCTTTTGCCTATTGATAATTTTGAACGAGTTTTCGACGTCCACCTCATATATATATATATTATTATTACTGTATGCATATATTGATCGATTGGTTTTTGTTTAAAATGAACTGTGTGCAAGTATGTTAAAATTGTTTTGTAGATATATTTAATAATGTTTTTAGCCTGTAAGAGATGATACCACTTTATGCTGCTAAAACTGTAGTTCTTCCTTTATTATTTGTATGGCATGAGTTGAATCTTATTAACAGGCCTCCAGCTTTTGATCTGCTTTATACAGACAACGGTAATATCATTTACATATCCCGAGTAATTCCGTTTGTTGAATATGTTATTGCAAAACACCAGCTTCTAGGCCGGTCTAGAATAAATCCACGAAACCTGATGCCGAGGGGTGTCTAATGGTAACACTATCAAATTGACGGAATAGACGCCAATCGAATTAAAACTTGAAGTATATAGTACATAAAACAAAACAATTTCCTCTATTCCGATGTTTGTGTAAGAGAAAATCTTCCTCAGAATTTAAACTTATAAATCCATGTTACATATGTCAAAACTAAGTTCACTTTTAACAGTTTGAAAAAAAATTGGGCATTGGGTATATGATATTCATTATAATAAAAGTTTTTTGTATTTCCCAATGAATGAAAAGAAAAATGATATTGTTGTTTTTACTGACATTTCGCTATCTAAGAATGCTAATAGCTTGATCAAAGTATTATTAAACCAGAATTTACAAAATCTCAGCCTATACGCATGGCAAATTAGTAATCGTCCATCAGCATGTGTTATCTTTACGTTGTAAAATTGGCCAAGTGATAAAGATAACAAAACCAGGTGTAGATGACTGTTGGATTTGATAAGTGTATAAAATTATGGAAGCAGAGTAAGTTTACATAATGAAATGAAAATAAAGACAGTTCCGCAATGTGCTTAGGGGAGCATTAAGTGACATTACGCTTCAGGCTCTCCAGTGCAACCTGAATGGGGAACAGTGTGACTAGCGTGAGTCAATGGGGAGTGGAATGTGGGAGATCAAGTGGGGGTGGGGAGACAGTTGTGGGGCTAGTGGTAGACAACTTCGGAGAATAGTTGAAATCTCGCTACACTAGTATCCTGGAGAAATTCACTCAACTTCGTTCTCGTTCCTATAGTATATTCCTGTATTTATAAATTGGTCTCTCTCAGTCGGTTTATGTCGTGACGTAATAGCATTGGCTGATTCTAATTTTATCTCGTGAATTAGGCACTTACAACAAATGCGGATGACATCTACATAGAACTGGCAGAGAAAACTTAGAAGTAGTTAGTACATCTGATAAAAAATTATGGGAGACATTATTTCATAGTTTCCCTATAATTGCGTAATAAAATATTTGACAATTAATCAATAATTATTATATCGAATAGCAGGACATAGTAATAACCATTTACAGACACACCAATCCAGGTATACGCTGAATACTATTCTTTTCCGTATATATTATAATATATATAATGCAGAAGAATTGTACCTCATATGAATGATTTTGATGTAGTTGTGATCTTTGAGCTGGAGATCTCACACACCACTGACTGCACTCACCCTTGCAACCTGTACCCTTTTTGACTTCATATATATATGTATATATATATATAGTTCTTTTGTATTTCCCAATGAATGGAAAACAAAGCGATATTGTTTTTACTGACGTTTCACTATTTAATGCTGGTGCTAATAGCTTTATCAAAGTATTATTAAACCAGAATTTACAAAACTCAGCTTATATATAACAAATGAATCATCGTTCCTCAGTATGGGGTTGTCAAATTGGCCAATTGGTAAGGATAACAAAACCAGGTGTAGATTGTTGGATTTGATCAGTGTATAAGATTATAAAAGCAGCGTGTGTTTGCATAATGAAATTGCTTATCACATTCGTGTTGATTTTGTCATTTCATGGGGAGGGAAGGGGATGTTGTAATCAGGTCAAATTCTGTTTGAGTCCATCATCATTCCTATTCAGACAATTTGCATTCTATTTGATATGAAGTGTTTCTGATGCTATTAGAAGTCTTTTGTGATTTCGGAAGTCTTTTTTATGGATTATTTCAATATTGTCAAAATCAGTTTTGTGGCCTAATTCTATAGCATGTAGAAGACGTATGGCTGATGATTTTTCAAGCTTTTCTAATTCAACTGCATTTCTTGGTGGTCGAACATATGCTCTACAATGTTCATTTATTCTGATTTTGATTTCTCTTTGCAGAGGTTTGTCCGATGTGCATCTCATCACATTCCAAACACCTTATTTTGTAGACACGATTAAATAAAGAATCCTTGGGGATCCGGTCTTTAATATCGACAAGGTTGCTTCGAAGTGTGTCTGATGTCTTGAGGAAAACTCTAATGTCGAGCTGATTGAGTACTCTTCTGATATCGCCTGACGTTTTTCAATTCCATGGAATGACAATTTTTGAGGCCCATGTCTTCGGAATACTTTTTCGACCATATTTAAGGTCCATGTTGATTTCGCTGCTGAAATTCTTAGGATAGTTATTTTGCTTAAGAGTCTCAGTTTTGTTATGTTTGCCAGTTGGCCAGTGTGACAACAAAAAATGACCCCATGCTGATTAACGATGATTAAGTTGTTATATATATATATATATATATGCAGAGATTTTGTAAACTGTGGCTTAATAATACTTTGATAAAGCTGTTAGCAGCCTTAGATGGCGAAATGTCAGCAAAACTAATAATGTCGTTGTGTTTTTCACTCATTTATTGGATAATACAAGAGAACCTTTATTATTATTATTATGATTATAAATCCATGAATGTTAGAATAAAATAGCCAGTAATGATTGCAGATTAGATACGTTTACTCGATACAACAAACAGCCAGAATTTAATATTGATAAGTGGGTGACTTTTTGAGATCATAATCGCACTCATATACTTAGACGGTTTCATAGTATGCTTTATAAACATTGACTCCACCCATTCATTATTTATTGCAATTTTCAGCCAGTTTGTTGCTTTTAAGTAAGACCTACATACGAAAACCGATAAACTGGCAGAAACACATTAATTGTGGTTGACTGCATTGTAAGAAAGAATGTGGGAGCAAGAAGCCTGGAATACATTCAAAGTATGAGAAGACTCTGGAAGATCCAGACTTCGTGGACTACTTATGTCTAACGTCACACAAACTCTACGATTTACAGCAGAAATCCCACTAGCTTGCAGAAGCGGTAGACAGTAAACAAAAAAAATTCAGAGGAAGATAAAGAAGGAGAAGGTGATGAAGTTACTTAACCAATCACAATAAACACGAATCACTATTAACAGAATAAATTTAGAAGAGGTCACCTCCCTCACTTATCTAAGCAAAAGAGTTTCAACTACAGGTAACATAAAGCATGAAGATGTCGAAACCAGAATCAAAAAGGTTAGACAGGACTTCAGTACTCTGAAATCAGTTTGGTAATCTTCTGCAACCCACAACATAAAGAACGAAATTCGAATTTTCTACTTACTTCTTCTGTATGAGTCAGAAACTTCGCGTGCACGTCATGAAAGGCGATCCCAACAGATAGTTATCAATAGCTGCCTTCCCTACATATGGCAGATCAGATGACCAGGGAGCATTAGCATTGAGAAACTGTGTGAACAAACCATTTAAGAACCCTGTTGCTCAACAAATACGCAGAAGGAGCTGAAGATAGATTTGATACAACCTGAAGAGATCATCAGATGAATTCTGGAGTCAGACCATTGTTCTATTGCAAGCTAAGTAGAAAACGACAAGTTAGGCATCGGCCTGAAGGTGACGTGTAGGAGATCGTGCTAAGAGAATATGACAGACTATGAACAATCGTGAAGCCAGCCGAATAAAGAGGCCTACAAAGAAGAGGACGAAGTAGACATGCACTGTTGAAGCCCAACATACTTCACTGGGAATCTATGGGAATAATCATAATAATAAAAATAATATTATCCAAATCTTTCCCCTGCCTAGTGCTGTAATGCGAATTAAATTTATAAGTAATGGTTTTGTTGAGATTTTGTTTGATTGGTTGGAGGATTTCATCATGAGCTGAAATCAGTTAGAGAACCAATTGAAAACCAGCTGGGAGTACTGGACAGCTGGTCATAGATTGGACTACTCACTGGATCCAGTGGGACCCCGTGGCTTAATGGTCTGCGAACCGGAAGGTCTTGGGTTCGAATCCTGCTAGTGGTGGGTGCGTACTGCTGAAGAGTCCCATAGAGCCGTCCAGTAGTCTTAGGTTTTTCCAGTGGTTCTCTAATTGATGTCAGCTCACAATGAACTCCTCCAACCAATTAAATTTATATCATCATTAAGTGTACTGTGGTACAAATAGAGGGTAGAATAATAATAGTCCATTGGATTTGATTATCACAATCAAATACTCTTACTAGGATACAATCAATATGAACTTAAGAAAAAATAAGTTTCAACAGTTCAACAACAATATTATGGGATTCAATGTAAGTTATATACAGTTCTGTAAAGGAAGGAAATTTGAAAACTAGAACAATATAGGCAATCAAACCATAGGTGAGAAATGACATTAGTAATAATAATAGTTATAATGTTGCGGTGTGAATACAAATGTACTATTAGTGAACTACTTAATATATAGAAAGGAAGTAAAAGGACTGTGTGAACACAATAACAAGTGTGAAAAGTATGAATTATACTTAGAATAACAAACTTAATAAGAAAGGTCATTTCATCGTATTATTATTAGTATTACACTGTCTTCTCTGCAGTCCTCTAGGGCTGACTCTGAGATCTGTAACCAATCAATCAAATCTCTACAAACCAATACTTGAATATCAATGTGATGCACACTAGCAACTGGCCCTGTTCAGGTAGATAGTTGTCTGGAGTTCTAGTGGGAAGTCCTGACCAGTAGAGTACAGCAGGTCAGGCGTGAGGACAAGCTGTATTCTCTTCATCACACAATCTCCTCCCTGTCACCCATGGACTCTAGCCTAAATCGTTGTTTATCCATCATCTTCTACTCCAGCAATGGCCCGGCGTCTGAGATGTCATTCAACTGTCTCCTCAGTGTATGCTTCCGATCCATCTCCATTTTCTTCTGCATGTTTGCCGAGCAATAGGCTTTGACTGGTTAGATTCAAGAGTTTCTTGTTGTCATCTGATATTCAGTATGAAGCGAAGACAGCCGTTGATAACCGTCTGTTGGGAATGCCTTTAATGAAACGCACACCAAGATTCCGACTCATATAAAAGAACTGACTTAAAGTTGTTATAGAAAGTTGGAATTTTCTCTTTATTCTGTGAAGTGTAGAGGATTTTCAAACTGATTTCAGAGTGATGAAGGTCTGGTTCGCTTCTTCGATCCTGGTTACTTTCGACATCCTCATCTGTGGAGGTGGCTGTGGTTAAAACGATGATACCTAGATAAGTAGAGGAAGAAACATGTTGTGATTTCTGCCATCGACATTATTTGGTGTTCACTGTTGGCTGGTTACTTTCATCAAATCCGCCTTCTTTATGTTCCCCTGAAGTCCTGTCTTCACCTCCCGCCGCTTCCGCCAACTTGTTAATCTTCGTCTGACAGTGTTTGAGTTTGTGTGACGTTAGACATAAATCATCACCGAATTCCAGATTATTTAATCACAGAAAGCTTGAAATAAGAGTCGACCAACGGGATAAGGAGAGAAAAGGGATTTAAAGTGTTAATTACGAATGCTCGTAGAATGTTTGTTGGCTTTACTGTATGTAAACCAAGACAGATAAACAAGCTTCTGTTAACAAAGTGAACATCTTTTTGTCCCAGTTAATATGCCGTTGGCTATCGACAGCAGATTTAGTGCAACTCCTCCTGAAGGTCACTAAGCCCACGTCAGACTGTAAAAGCAGAAGCGAAGACATGGATGCCAAGGTATATTTTTCATTGATCAAACCACTGTTTATATGTATAAGCGTCGGTAGCACAGCGGTAGAATGCTCGCTAACCACGCAGGTGGTTCGAGGTTCGATCCCTTGCTGACACTCCCGTACCTCGATAAACCAGTGATAAGACTAGTAAAGAAGAAAGGTTGGGCGTGAGCCTGGCAACTCCATCCCTTAGAAATAGATACCACTGCTACTGAAACTTCAGGCCTCCAGCTTGAAGACCTATGTTCCACTCGGAACGTTTATGTCAGTAAAAGTGTGATTTTGGCTTAAATTAAACAACATGAAATAGAATGTTCAAATAGATATATCGTATTCTGTTGCTAACGCTGTATTGAACTTTAGGAATATGTGAGAATAACATTCCGTTGGAACACATTGATTGTATCAAACCACCAGAAGACCACCAAGAACTCCTGCTGTAGTCAATGTGATGTCCACTATAAACCAAATAGCCTTAACCTGCGTTATTGATTTCTCTCTTTACTCAAAGATACCAATACATTACATCTCTAAACATGAGAATGACTAAAGACTTCTGAGTATGAACCGTGTAACCCCATTTTTTGTTTCTTATTTGTGTGGTTTGATAAGATTGAGTGTTTTATTTGTATTCTCTACCATCCAGACGTCTACTGATATATATAATTTGGACAGGGGATTCATATTATTCCAAATATAACTGATTTTTCTAAACGCAGTAAATAAGAATTAATTAGGAGGATTACTGGAAATGGACATGTACTAGATAAAGGAACTTAGAAGGAAGAATCCTTCGGTAATTTGAGTATAGAACGGGAACGAAGTTAGACCTTGTTCCCCTGCTGACAACTATGACCTGACAGAACCATTATCATCTCTGAAGACCAGATGTTTCGCAATTCAACCTAAAAAACTTCATACAATTCTTTCTATAAATAAATTTGAATAAAGCAAGAACGACAAATGTGTACCAGGATTTAATCTTAGCTCATGTTTTTATTTTTAATATTTCGTGGATTCCTCGCAACTGGTTACAACCTGAACAATACCAAAATTCAAGTGTTCGTTTGGTTACAGGATTTTCACCATGAGCTGACATTAGTTAGAGAACCATTGGAAAACCTGGGAGTACTGGACAGCTATTTCGTACTGATGAAGAGTCCCATTCTAGGACGAAACGGCTGTCCAGTACTCCCAGGTTTTCCGATGGTTCTGTAACTAATGTCAGCTCATGATGAGAATACCAACATTATAGATCAAAACAAAAATGTGAATATACTGTTTTTACAATGATAATGAGTAACTGATTGGAACTGAGAGTAACATGGGCCAGGAATAATGTAAGTTGTTGAATAATTAAGAGTGAAAATGATCGACTACTTATAGAAGAATTGCATGACTAAGCTTGGAAACAAAAAGAACAGAGTTCAAAAGATGTCTTGTGGGTAGAAACAAAGTTTAACTAGAAAAAGCATAAAAAGTAATGGGTTAGGTAACCATTGAAAAACACTTTTTTTATAAAATAGACAATAAAAGGGGTTGGATGAATCATGTTTAGCCAAAAAAAAATCAAGTTTTCTGGACAGCAAAGAAAATAACGTAGTGAAGTTTGTGCGCTTTATTATCATCAAGGAAGTGCAAGAATCACCACTGTCTCTTTCTGTGTACACATAATTGGTTTTAGTAGTTTGATGGTGATTGCCTTAGCAAAACGAAGCAGGCTACGTTTCTTTCGTCTGTTGATTATTTGTAATGCCCTTAAGTTATTCACAACTCGCCTAGTATCTAATAGACGGAGTCCAATCTCACAGTTTAATGATTGTGGGCCCTTTAATCTCAGGTTCTTCAGTATATGTCCAGCGATGAGGACAATAACTCTTCTCCCCCTTCTTCCAACATATGTGCTTTGGCACTTACATGTAAATTGGTAGACGTAGTTGAAGGCAATATGAGGTGGGAGTTTGTCCACATTTGACCGTCTTAAACGACAGGGGAAGCGTTCAGTCTACACCTTATTCTAATAGCAGTATCATCACCTTTGAAGGCAATCTGTTGAAAGACGGATTTTTACTCTACTGTAATATACTTCACCTTGTGAAAACTACGTTTTCCATGTTTGTCAATGAACTTTTCTGTGTAACCATTATCACCTAGGTATTTTCCAACAGAGGCTAGTTATTCCTGAATAAAGCTTAATTACACGATCAAACGGTGTTCTCACCACCTGCATGGTTGGCGAGCATCTCTACCGCTGTGCCATCGACGCTTAAAATTTTGGTTACTAATACTGAAAATAATATTGAGAATATAGCTAAAACCCAAAATCTGAGAATGTGTACCACAATTTAATTCATAATTAACTGTTAGTGGGTATACACAACAGATCCAATCCTGTTTTAATCTTTCATTCTTCAGGATCACTAACTCAGAGACTTCACTCTATGATTTCACACTAGTTAGTATAACCAGCGGAATGTGCCTGTTCCTTTGTTTGGTGCAGACCGAATTCTATCAGTCAGTCAAGGTTGCAGTATTTGGCCACCATGCCACTACGTGGCTTGCCATCACAGTATACTGTGAATGTTTGGTATTAGATACTTGAAGGCAATCGGCAAGAAGCCTTCCCTGGCCTAAATTTCGTGCTATCTGGCACTCACCAGTCAGTCAGTCAGCAAGGCGTGTATCTGCAATCTTCTGCGATTCAAATCCACGCCACCCAATGACTGCAATAATTCACAGTGCACCATGATGGTGGGTCGCCTAAAGTCGTTTATTATTATTGAATTATTATATTTTCATTTTTTTCCAACATTCTGATTACTAATAATGAAAAATTAACGGATGAAAAAATATGAAATTATCAATCCATAGACTGTTTTTATCACTAAATGAAAATCGCTCATTCGTTCATTCATCAATTCGCCTATTTTGTTCCTGAAAGACACACCCAACAACTAAATTTTGAGCAACTATACTACATATGTACATATATATTCAATTAATTCCAAATTGTACGCTCCATGTCCCTTTCTCTATCTCTCTTCATACAAGGGGATAAATTGCCCGGTTGTAATTGTATACATATAGAATCATATACCAACCTTTTTAATCGGTACCTTCGTTCTCCATAGTATACGTCGATGGTAAGAAGGCGATTGACTTCGTTATTAATATTACCATTATTATTATTAGTCTTATTAATAATATTATCATTACTTTATTAATCCCTTAGCATAAAACACAACATCTAAATGTCACTCATACGTAGAACAGAGAGCAGAAAACAGAACTTTGTATGGTAATGTGGATTAGGTAAAATGGCAATGTTAGGCAATACAAAAAAGAAAACACAAAAGATACGTGTATAACTTCCCCCCCCCCTACAATTTTATTTTAGACCTAACTATGTTTTAACAATGTCTGTTTTTTTATTTCCCCAAAGGTAATAATTAACTTATGCAAAAAAAATAGTGGAAGAAAGGAAAAAAACGACGGTCAATTACTAATATTATCATTATTAGTAGTAGTATTAGAAATATTAGAATAATATTAGCCACACCCATTATTATTATTAATAATAATAATAATTCGTATCCAAGTAATACTAACCCCTTCTACCAAACCTACACTCTTTCCCTGTTATCTATACTCCCACTTTCTCCCTCCCTCACTCACTCAGTGAGCCTCTCATTTAGTTCCAAATCACTTTATCTTGTTCGATGTTCAGTGTTGTCGCTCATTTTATTTTTTTTAAGAAAAAAACCTACATTATGCGTTCCGATTGGAAATGAAATGAAATGGGAGTAATAAAATAAAAAAGGAACCATATTATTATATGTGTAAAACGTAAGCATTGTGGTGATAGCAAGTAATTCCACATTAGTTTGTTTATTAGATATATCACACACAAAGTGAAACAGTATTATTTACTGGATGACGTTTCGAACACAATCCAGTATTGTTCATAATCATTTCATCAGTTATAATCACACGACTTTGAAACTTGAGTTTTATAGTTTTCTTTGTCTTCTCCTATTTGTCGTAGTAGAATTTTCCAGATATCCGGCTAAACAGGTGTTAAATCATTCCTATTACACGTTTTCTCAGCGAAATGATTCGATAAACAAAGTTTCCGTTATCAATCCTGCTCCCTCCAGCCTGCTGTTACATTAGATTTTAAAACTGTCGTCTTACACCATCCCATCCTATTGTACGATTATGTGTAATTGCATGTAGTGAGTGCTATAGCTGAACTATTCTCTAGATTTCTTATCTTATTCGGGTAAACTAATCTATATTTATAGGTTTCCAGGCCATAGGTGTTACGAACTTCCTGAAGTCTATATTTAGCTGCTAGGTTTTTATATTCGGCTAGTTCGACTGGCCCTGTTCTACTACTTTGACCTATGTATTTGACCTGACAATCATTCCAGCAGGGCATTAGATAAACTAAATTGTTTTGTTTTAAAGTCTCCACAGCACTGATTTGTGGTTTTGAATACCAACCACTTTTATTCGCGTCTTGTAAAGAATCCTGCGTAAGGTTTTCGAGGTTCCTTCTTTGTATGTAATTACTACTGATGATTTCGATTCCTTATTGTCGGTGTTGTCTTGCGCATGTTTGACATGCATGTCGTCATTAGCACTACATGCAATTGCACACAGTCATACAATAAAATGATGGGATAAGATGACAGTTTTAAAATCTAATGTCACAGATTGGAGGGAGAGATCGATAACAGAAGCTTTGTTTATCAAATCAGCTGCGAACACATGAAACAGGAATGATTCAACACTTGTCCACCCGGATATCTGGAAAGTTCTACTACTCCAACGACGACAAATAGGAGAAGACAAAGAAAACCATAAAACTCAAGTTTCAAAGTCGTGTGATTATTATTGATTAAATGATAATCAACAATTATTTTCCTTTTTTCTTTTTTGATTATAGCTTGACTACACACGATAATTTTGGTACAAGTATTTAATTTTTAGCATGTGATACCGGTAGCCCAAATTTTGCAAACCGACCATTGATATCAGGTGTGTGTCAGCAGAGTATCGAACCCCGGACCATGCGCATGGTCAGCAAGAGTCCCAACCGCTGTACCACCGACGCACAATACTAGATTGTGTTCGAAACATTCTCATCTAGTAAATAATACTGTTTCACACTATGTGTGATACATCTAATAAACAAACTAATAAGGAACCACATTAAAAGGACTTTTTACTCTCTTCAAATTAAATCTTGAATAAAACAAAGTTGAAACTTAATTTGCATAGAAGAACAGACTACTGGCTAACTGGTAAGAGGAGTTGTATACCTTTCATATAAACAATCAGTACTTCTTATGAGCTAGCCAGTCAAAATGCTTGGATCTGAAAATCGGACAGCTATTCTACTCATTTGGGTGTCAGAGCTTACCAGCTCAAAGAGCCAAGCCAGTTCGAACTATCTAGGTGTCCTGGATAGAAGTAGTATGGTAGTGGTGTGATACAGACAATGTGTTCCAACGGAATATTATTCTCACATATTCCCACAGTTCAATATAACATTAGCAATAGAGTAAGCCCAAATCAAACGCTCAGTGATTGGTTAAAGAATATAAACTGTATGGATATCTAAATAGCGGTTTGATCACTTGAAAATATACCTTGGCTTCCATGTCATGCCTTCTGCTGTTACAGTATTACTATAAATTAAGTTGACACTTTACAAGGTATATACAGTTCGTGGAATGACATTTTCATTGTAGTTTCTTTTTGAAAACCAAATGATCCAGATCACTACAGTATGAGACCTGCTTGATACCATAACATAGTAATCTCAAACTACTCATCGTAATCAGTCTCGGTTGCCTTTTATGCTACCAATCAAATCACATATTGTAGTGATCTTAATAATTTAGTTTCTAAAGGAACTAGAACTTGTATACACTGTGACATGGATAACTAATTTGCAAATTTTGAATTTGATTAAAAGTTAGTTTCAAGCCTGATCACGAATTGATATCAGTTAGAAGACCCTTGAAAACCACGGAAAACTAGATCTGGTAATAAAATTTATCATAAATGAACCATTAAGTCAGGTTCCTGTGACTGAATGGCTAATGAGCTTGCCCTGAAACCGAATGATCCTAGATTCCGACATTGATGAGTGCGGGCTGATGACGAGTCTCAGAATAGGACGAAACAGCTGTCCAGTACTCCTAGGTTTTCCAGTGGTTCTCTTACTGATGTCAGCTCATGATGAAATCCTCCATGCAATCAAACAAAAATCCCTACAAAACCAATACTTGACAATTTTATCATTGTACTCTAAAAGTTAAACGTAAATGAAAGTTTCTAATCTTGAGACTATTCCTGATGCAGTTGCGTTCTCTGAGCTGGATGGTTTATCTGCGAAACTCTCATTGTCCTACTAGGCAACATCTTCAGAGCACACTGCAATTTGAAGTGAGCTTTTAGATTTCTCTACGAGTTTTTCCGTCATCTCTTCTGGTGGTGACCTTGAACGTCATTGATTGTTTTTGTGTCTTTTCACACCCTCTAGCCTGCTACTTGTATTGGTACTGATTGTTCCCTTGACCTAAAGTTTAACTTTTCGTGCATGAGATCCTCCTTATCGATTGTTAAATGTTGTCTATGTCAATGTGTTTATCAGTTGACCATTCATTGGAATACGAGGCTTCTAAAAGTTTTCTAGCATTCTTGTTACTTTCTCCTCTGTCTAATATGTGAACGTTTTCCCAGTCGAATTGATGTCCGTGGTTGTCTGTATGCAGTGAGTGATATGAGGGAGCGGATATCATGTCTTTTGATAGCTAGTTTGTGTTTATGGATATTAAGACGAAGAGTAGGGGCGTCCACTTTGACCAATGTAGTATTTTCGCAGTCGTCGCAACTTATTTCGTGGATGATGTTGGTTTTATCTTCTTTCGCTGTTGAGTCTTTTGGTTAACGCAGAGCCAGCTAAGTGAAGTGATTTCGTTAGTTTGTGTGCGACGTCAATTCCTACACGTTTGAAGAGCCTTGCAGTGATTTCTGAGATCTCCTTTATATATGGCTGGGTGATTTTCTTTGTGCCTCCCTTAGGGAGGCGGGCCTTTGATTTGGTAGGTTGTTTTGAGGATAGTTGTCTTTTGATGAAGTTCCATTTATATCCATTCTTTTAGAAGACATCTTCAAAGTAGAAGTTTTCCTATGCCTCCTGACTCTCGTGTATAATGTTTTATGCAACTTTTTCTGTGTGTTATTGGATTTTGTAACTGTTATTGTAATTGAGTATTTGATCTGTGTGAGTTGATTTTCTATAAACTTGAGTTTCTAATTTTCCTTTGTGGTTGTTCGCTTTGTAACTTTATAACAAACGACATTAAAGACAGAAAAAAGGAGCTATACATTGAATGATTTGATAAACATTTTTGTAGGGAAAAGAATCTGATTGCTTTTCCTCTTACCCTATGCAGCCTAACGTCAACCAATTTACGTTTTGTAGTGTTCATACTAAGGGAACGAAACGAAATGGGATGGCGTAGTTTTCCAATCTTGTCCTACATTTATTGTAATTTATTTGGTTTCTTTTGTTACGGATTGTTGTTCCGGTTTTGTTTCTGTGTTGATTGATAGCAAAAATTGGGATTGATTTAAACTATTCAAGAAGTTACTTTCTGTTCCCTTTATCTCGTAAACAATTTTCCCCCTAGTATATAATATACCATAACAAATGGATAAAGTTGGGAAGTGATGTTATTCATTGCTTCTTTACGTGACTTGAATAAGAAAGTAAAGCACTGCAATGAAGTGGGTAAATCCTCGAAGTGATTTGCTGCATGATGATTATCAATGGAATCCACCAGGATGCGCATTTCATCTTCATTGGGTTTCATCATCAGCTAGAGGCACCTGCATTCCCCAGTGCTTAGTGATGATGGTGAGACTCCAGCTCAGAAGCCATTGGTTAGAGGACTTTATCATGAGCTGACATCAGTTAGAGCACCAACCATTCGAAAACTTAGGATCACTGAACAGCTATTTCATCAGCCAAGTTTGGGACTCTTCAGCACAGCGTACCTATCACAGGGGATCTAGTGAGCTCATAGACCAATAAGCCACTGAGACCCAATTTGATGGCCAACCCATAATTCCAAATTCTGCCAGTAGTCACTGCTTTACATGCCAAAGTGATATCTACAAGACTGATATCTTGTACAGCGGATGTCAGTTATTGCCTGTTTTGATTCACTTGTGAGGGTCACGTTGATAGATTCGTCTGAAATATTCAGCCTCTCTTAAGACGTCGGCTCCTGGTGAGCACGCTTTGATCATACCTGCTGAATAACTTGGAGTGATTACTTCAAGCCTGTACTATGAGCTGTTACGTTAAAATAGGCTGAAAATTGCGGTCGAATCAATAAATGCAATAATTAAAACTACATTTAAATGAACAATATATTGATCCTCATTTATCGAGTGTCGCATTGCAGGGATTTGATTGTTTACATGAGTTGATATCAGTCGGAGAACCACTGGAAACCCAGCATGGAGTACGGACAGCCATTAAAATTAGTTGAGTTAATTAGCTGAAGTTGGATTTTAATGACAAAGCGTTCCAGTGGCTCACATTGTGGCCTGAAGTTCCTGAGTTCGAGCTTCGGTGGATGCGTACTGATGAGGAGACCAAAACTAGTGCAAAACAGCAGTTCAGTACCCCCAGTTATTTTTCCAGTGATTCTTTAAATGATGTCATTTGTTTTATAGACCAACTAAGTGACTCTGAAGACAGATATCGACTACTGCTTGATGAGTGTTATGCAATGAAAATGAAAGTGTGGAACAATTGGTCTTGATAGCCATGCTACAACTTACAGAAAGTAGAGGGATGCATAACTGTACTTGAATTATTGGGATAATCGAAGAACTGAAGGTTATTCATCAAGATATGTATTGCCACATTACATGATCTACACCATGTTATACTTGGATGCTGATTGCTTCCCATTCGGGTTCCATTTAAGCGCCTTGCGTCTAGTCCACTTACATTTCTTTTATCATATCTGATAAAAAATCGAATTTCGGCTGCTTCACTATCACAGTTCCTACAGGAATACAACAATCTTCTTAATGTTTGAAAGCTTGCTTAGCTAAGGTAGGTGAACCAAGACCCAAAATCAAGATTCATTTTTCATCTCTTTGAGTTCCGACTGAAATATAAGGACTCAGCCTTTAGACTTCAAAGTATCAGCAACTGTTCCGCGAATTGTTGTCGCTAGCCTCAGATTCAACCTTCACTCAGCAACTGACTTACTACCAGCGAATCTAGGTCATTTGAAGTGCGCCAGTCAGGAATCGAATCTGGTCTACACCAGTAGCTAGCAAATATTCTACAAGATTCGTTGACTGAAGGTTTATGCATGTTAACCTACAATATAACTAAATTCTCAAAGACTTCAAGTGACCTATGTAATTCTGTGCGTTCTGTTAACAGTTATTTAGTAGTCAGAATTAATTCTTCATTCCAGATGAAACCACCTTTTTCAAGGTTTCAGTTACGCATTGAGATTGCCTCCAAATATCTAATAGGAATTTAAAAGGTGTGCAGTTAGCGACAGTTCCAAAGCGCCACTAAAGATCAGATCCGTAACACCGGTTAATCTACAGTAAGCAACCAATGAACACATAATATATAAAAGTAACAATAAACTACTTAAATCATCACTGCTGTCAGTAGTGTATCTAATTAATCGTAAAACTTTTATTTCCTTATTTTCTCTTCTCCTCTTCAGGTAGTCATTTAAATCCCACACATTCATCATTATCCCTGCAATTAGAAAATGGATCTTTTTTAGTCAGTGATACGTACACAGACAATATACAACTGGATGATTTGGCTGCACCGAATGTAAGTCTTGTACTATTTCTAACATTCTATTAATTTAACATTACCAATTATTGTATGATTGTGCTATAAAAGTTATCAGTAAGTAGCATCATACTGTACCGCTATGTGATTTACGGAGTTAAACTCCAACAAAGTATCCAAAATTCATGTTTTTATATCCATTTAAGTTTCCATCACAGATGAGGACGTTCAAGCCAGATAGGACCGTAAAAGCAGGACGGATATTCGGTATATAAGTATAACTTCATCGGTGGCGCAGTGGTTAGGAATCTCGTCGACCATGCACATGGTCCGAGGTTCGATCTCCTGCCGACGCACATCCGATATCTATGGTCGGCCTGCAAAATTCGGGCTACCGATATCCATGCTGAAAATTCCATACTTGTACTGAAAATACAGTGTGGCATCTAGCTGTAATCAAAATAAAAAATTAAATAATTAATAAAACTTGTGCACTGTGGTAGAGTATAACTCCATTATAGATAAGATTTTATTTTGATAAATCACACAGTAATATTAACTGATGACCACAAGTTTCGAGCACAAACTATTGCCACTCATAATCATATCAAGTTACTCACACAACATTTTCCTTCATTTGCATACAATGTGTGGAATTGACTAGATATCTGAATAAAAATCAAAATGTGATAATGTACATTTAGAAATAATAATATGAGTGTTATTAATCAAACACAATCAGATGGGAAATAAGGCGAGTGTTTTTATAGTCATAGCACATGTTGTGGTAACTTCTGACAGGTACTTGTTGATTTCCCATTGACAAAGAGAATGACCACTGTTATAGACAGGAGCAAGTCTAGATTCCGGATAAATTGTAGTAAGGGTAATTTTCGACCCCTTGTTCTTCATATCGTTCAAAGGTTAGTTGAATGAATGTAGGCTTCTTCGAGACAGTATTAACGTTTCTTATCATTAACATAAATTATTCTGTATCGTCTTTTAAACTTCTTTGGGCACTTTTTACTTCAAACAATCCCTTTCCAAGAAAATTCAACTGCTCATACAATCTGTGTGTAGAGCAAACTTTCCGTATGCTGTCTTAAACAACCGCCTGACTTATTCTTGTTTGTACTGAAGCCGACAGAAACCAGTCAACAACCACTGAATGCGCTCTAGTTTATTTAATCAATGACAACAACTACGCCTTTTAAATTATTACCCTTTTATGTTTGTGTGTGTATGCGATTTTTACGTGTTTCTTATTTTGATGGCATGAATTAAGGCTTACACAACGTTCCTTATTATCATTTTGTAGGCCTATTTCCGTTTTACCTGCTACACAGAAACAGATGGTGAGATAGATAGCGAGATAGATTTTACAAAACGCACTAATTGCGTAACACACAATCATATTTCTATAAGAAAAATACATCCCAGATTACCTCCAGGATATATATATGCTACATAATATATACTGAGACCCTTGACTATTTTTACATTTTCTCAGTGAGTATTGTCAACAAAGCTGGTTAAATCTCTGACTTTTATCACTATTATTATGATGATTAGTAGTATTAGTATTAGTATTTATGGCATATTTGCCTAGAAATCTGACGTGACTGTTTTTAGATAAAACTCAGTAGACAGAAATATGAATAGCTCTCAATTGTTATGCCTAAAGGCTGAACACTTTGACACAGTATTGTCAGTGCTTGGGAGAAAAAAAACCAAGGAGAAGGGGAAGCAGTCGACAGGGAGAGAAAGAAAAAGAACTGGGGGTTGAAACAGTCATATCAGTGAGATAATTGGCGTAGGCAGAGACACAGGGTGTGGGACAGAAAGAGATATGCTGACAATTATATATTAGCAGACGATTCCCAGGAGATATATATATATACGTATCGTCATTGGCAACCGATAGCAACTTTTAACTAAATAATTCTCTTTTATTGCACAAGACACTAATATATTACTCTATTAATATTATTATGGTTTAATTATATTTTTACGTAAATATTAATTCACATTTATGACAAGAATATTGGATAAAATATTTTTGTTATACCATAGGTGTATTTTTGTCACCTTATATTATTATATATTATTGTATCCTTTAATTCCTACAGGAACATAGGGCTTCAGCCATGCGTCTCCATTGCGTTCTGTTCTCTGCTAGATTCGTCACCTGGCTCCATGTCTGCCACCCACACGTTTTCATCTCCTCTTCACATGATCTCCTCCAAGTCACCCTTGCACTGATGACCAACTCGCCGCCGCTTCCCTTTCGGGTTCCACTCGAGCAATGGCTTGTCTAGTGATGTCACTTGATGGTTTCCTTAGAGTATGGCCAGCCAATCCATCTCCATTTCTTCCTGCCTATTTGTTTCACAATTGGTTCCTGCTAGGTTGGTTCGCTCATTGCCAGAGATCCCTGTTGCTGATCTTTTCTGCTGGCCATCTGATCTTGAGTAATGAACGAAGACAACTGATGATGAAGGTCTGTAGTTTGTTTGAGATGCTCTTCATGACGCGCAGTGCAAGTCTCTGATCCGTATAGTAGTACTGACTTCACATTGGAGGTGAAAATCCAGATCTTATTTTTGATGCTGAGTGCTGTTGACCTCCACACAGACTTGAGAGTAGTGAAAGCTTGTCTTGCTTTTCCGATTCTTTCTTTGATATCCTCGTCAGTTCCGTCAGCCTGTAGTTGAAACGATGCTTCCCAGGTAGGGTAGGCAAAAGAGGTTGTTTCTTTCAGGTTCCTCCCATTTATGTCGATTGTTGTCTGTTGTTGTTGTTGTCGTTGCTGTTGATGGTGTTGCCCAGAAATTTTCATCACTTCTGTTTTCTCTATGTTCACCTGAAGTCCTATCTCCTCTGGATGCTTCTTCTGTTAACTTGTTGCTTTTCGCTTGCATGTCTTCCAGTTTGTGGGAAGTCAGACATATATCATCAGCGAAGTCAAGATCCTCCATGTTTTTTGTGTGAGTCCATTTTATGCCTGTTTCCTCATTGACCGCTGTTTGTCGCATTATCCAGTCTACTGCAATCAGGAAAATCATCGGCGATAGTAGTTAGTCACCTTAGAAACTAGTTAACAGATCTGCCTTTCAGAAGATAGGAATAAGCTAGAATGACCTATAAGAAGACTGTAGAAGGTCTGGATTTCGTGCGTGGAGGATTTACTTCTAGTCTCACACAAATTAGAAGACTTATAAGCGAAAACTAACAAGTAGTAGCTGGCCAAGAAAAGACTTCAAAGGAATATAGAGAAGCATCGGTCACTATCAGCGGGAGACACTTGAAGGAGATCACTTACTTCACTTATCTGGCAAGGTAGCACGGTTTCAACCCCAGACGGATACCACGAAAGGAGATTTTGAAGCCAGCCAGAATCGGAACGGGGAAGATACACCTTCACCACCCTGAAATATGTTTGGAAATCTTCTGCAATCTGCCCAATATACAAGAAAATTCGGATTTTCAGTACTAATGTTAGATAAGTTCTTCATTATGAGTCATGAAAAGCGTTTCTAACAGGCTGCTGCTGACTTTTATCAGTAGCTGCCACCTTCGCTTTATATTGAAGATCAGATATGTTTTGACCAGTTGATGACGGATTGATATCAGTTAGAGAATCATTGAAAACCAGGGAATACTGAACAGCTGTTCCATTCTAGTTTTTGGGAATCATCGGCAGTTGCTACAAGGGCTGCTACAGAACGGAGTTTCCTGGAGATTTTGTGAGAAGTCGTGACCAGTGGGGTCCAACCAGTCAAGTGGATGGATGCCCCACCAATGACATTGATTGGTGGTCGGTATAAAATCACGAATTGATAAAAATTAGACTTCATGGGCTGGTCAATGAATCGAGTCCCAGTAGCCGAATTGTATAAGAGCTCGATGGCCTAGCAACTGGAAAGTCCTGGGTTCGAACCCCAGCGGTGAATGCCCACTGCTGATGGTTCCCAAACTAGCATGAAACGGCTGTCCAGTACTCTCTGGTTTTCAGTGTGCGTCGGTGGCACAGCGTTTAGGACTCTCGCCGACGATGCACATGGTTCGGGGTTTGATCCCTGGCCAACACATACCTGATACCAGTGGCCAGCTTGCTAAATTTGGGCTACCAATATTACATGCTGAAAATCTAATCCTCAAAAGCCAACTATTGAAGATCAAATAGCTAGCCAAAAATAGTTAACAACAAGAAACTCTGGGAATGAAGCGACCTAGACCCTAATGCTCAAAAGAAAAGCTGAAGAAAGTAGAACTGCATAGGATAAACACGCTTAGAAAACTGTTGAACAGCATCGCATGCACGGCCATCGCTGGAATGGAACCCAATTTGGAAACGACGACGTGGACACTGGTCCGAGGTTAACATGGAGAAGATCGTGTGAAGAGGAGATGACGGGCTATGGGCAATCGTTGGGTAAAATAAAGAGGACCTCAAAGAATAGGAAAAAGTGAAGATGTGCTGTTGAAGCCTTACGTTCCACTTAGAACCTAAGAGAACGATAATCAATAACAGATTTATCTAACATCCAGTTGTTACTGATCACTTTTTTTGGCAGTGCTAGATTTTAAAAAGAGATAAAGTCTATGAGTAACATTTGACTACCATCCAGAATTACACATCTTCTGTGACAAAGACTGGGTGTTGCGTTGATAACTAAATGGGTCTTTATTTCTGAGTAAGGAAAATGTGCAGTTTATGGTGAAAATACCCATTTGGATATTTTTACATAACAAAAATAAAGTTTGAGCAAACAATATTCTCTTCGATAACTTCCTCATGCATCAGTTAACCACATTAATCTGATTGAATGTCCTCTAAATTTTTAAAATTATTGATACTGAATTCATGAGTTTAAAGGTTCCAAACCGGAACAGATTACCAATAGTTGATGGTTCTGTTTCTTTTACATGAAATTAACTCTTCTGTTAAGAGCATTCAATATTTGAAGGCCCATGGTAATTTACTCAAAATCAGAAAGACTCTTCAGTACGAGCTTTGTGTCTTTCTTTGGACAAGGTGATCAAATACTGGAATTAAATAAGGTATTTAGAAGGTAAATTTCGTGGGATGATATAATTTCCTAGTTTCTTTACAACCGCTTTACAACTAACATGATCAACAATAATAAAATAAAATGCATGACAAATACCCAGTTATATAAAAAGGAAGTAGTCCATGGCAGGCGAAGGTTGAAGTCTGTCGTTTTTTGTACACACTTAGTTTAGGATGTATGTGATTAATCCCCAAAGTGCTTCCATCACATTCAATTGCCTTGAATTGGATTTATGTGAAATAATTGTGAAACAGTCATTAATTCATATTGATTTTGTGACCTGACATTAAAAAATGTTTTGCAATGGATGATGGTGACGGATTTCTATTCAGATTAATTTCATTGGGATTTTCTATATGTTTTAATAACCATTTTGGAACATGTTCTTTTCGATGACCATATTGGAACATTACAAAGGTAAACTTGTAGATACAGTTTGAAGTAGAGTCCATAGAATTTCGTCCTTTAATCGTAGGTACAGGGATCGCAAATGTTCTGCTTGTGCGTTTGATGGATGACCGAAGTCTTTGAGCTAGCTGTCAACTGAATAATCTGGTAGACCCTTGACTGGTAGGTTAATAAAGATAACTTTCTTTGGTACAGAAGCTGTCTTTTCTGAAGATGTGGTCTACCCTTACTGTGACAATTGATAAAGTTTCCTGGATAACCATTAGATAATAAGACTGAATGTATATGTATTCATATAGAACTGATGATGATTTTAATTACACCCTGATTCAGCCACATTAGTAGATGTTCCTGAGTAGGAAAAATTGAGTTCCTAGAGCAACAGTCAATATAACTGATTCTACAGAAGCAGTCTTTCTGATTCACACGACTGGTCGTGTGAAAAATGTGAGCTGCAGCTTATTGGCTTTATAAGTCCCTGGAGCTAATCTTCTCAACTCGTTGGTTAGTATTTTGCTTGGCACATCAATTTTGAATTACAGTCGTGACACAGCGCTAGAACGCCCGCCAACCACACAGGTGGTCCGGTGTTAGACTCCCAGCCGACACACTCCTCTACCTCTCTAAGCTAGCAGTAAGGCTGGTATAGAGGGAAGGTTGGGCATGAGACTAGCAACCAATGCTACCAAAACTTCAAACCTGTAGCTTGAAGCCCTATGTTCCACTGGAAACATAAAGGAATAAATAAATTTGTTCATAGGGCATCTTGTTAACAGAAACAGAAGAATTCTCTTCTCCCCTCTTAGACATGTGTTTCACGAGGAATTTTCCAAGATAGATATAAATTTTCAAAGGCCTACGAATATCGAACATGGCAAAAGGTAGGACTGATTGCGATTCACCTAAAAAACAACCAGATTTCTGTGTGTATAAGAAACAGTTTCAGCCGCAGCTGCTAATCTGGCTTGCTGTCGAAATTAAGAATCGCTAAATTTTGTAATATTTCTCTTAATATGTCTGATATTCAGTTTTAATATTATGCTAATGCCTAATGCCACTTACAGATGCTTCCGAAATGTAATCTGACGAGATAGCAATAAGGTGTTCTTTTAAACTTCAATGTTGTCAATAACAGTAATCCAATACAATACAAATGTTGGATCTAATGAAAAAGTTATTAAAAATAATATCCAATGGTTAACCAAACGAACGCTTAACATTTTTAATCTGCAATATATATATATATATATATATATATATTGATCTGATTCGAATGTCTAACCATCAATTTTTACTCATGTATATAAATGAAGCAAGAAAGTTGTTTGAGTAGTGTCTTTATATGATTCGGTCGGTCGGTTTTCGACATAGAACTTTGCACATATGTGCGGCAGTTCAAGTCGCCACACTCCCTCCATGTAGCAAATGAAGCAAGAGAAGAAAGTAGGAGAAATGCATAATATAGACAGTAAACAGAGGTGTGAGACAAAGGAATAGTAATAACGAAGAACAAAACAGTTTCACTGGAAATCATGAGTCACAAGGAGTGGATGCATCTGCGCCACTGAGAACGATTTTGAGCCATGTCACCAATTGTTTCCAACCATCGGTTTTTACCGTCCCAAGGAACCCAACCAGGAAGTCTACACCTTCCTACGTGGCCGGCTTAAACTAACTGTTGTCGATTTCATTGACTGGTACCATGTTTTCGTTTGACCGCCGCTAGCTCTTTTCCAGCCTGACCCTATATCAGCTAACATTGCCCGTCGAGGAAGGCGATGACTAGGCATACGTAGCACATGTCCTAACCATCTCAATCGATGCAATTTCACAACCTCGTCGATTGGTTTCCCCTCCCTACTTAGCACTCAATGGATACCTAACCTCAATATTGCTCATCCTATTATACCACTTCACGCGGGAGATAGAACGCAGACACCTATGATCGAAGACAGCTAATCTTTTCATGTCTCCCGTTCTCAATGGCCAGGTCTCACAGCCATAAAGGAGGACAGAGTGGACTGTTGAGCAGCACACACGCCCTTTGGTCGATATCTTGGTGGGATTATGAGCAGTAGTAATAAATTGTGCTCGAAACGTGGTCATCATCAGTAAATATTACTTCTTGTATAACACCATTGTGTGACTTTATCAAAATAAAATGTCATCCATAATAGAATTGCACTTGAATTAGGCTTCCTTTAGTGGATTCCAAAGACGTCAGTTTTATGTAAAAGATGAATTCGTACAACTGCGCCCTACTGATTACATTTTCCCACTAGAACCCCATGTAAGTACCTACCTGAATAGGGCAAGTTGCTAGTGAGCACCTCATTAATTTTCAAGTATTGGTTAGTAGGTATTTTGATGGATTGGTTACAGGATTTTATCACGAGCTGACAAACCAATACTTGAAAATTTCCTGTATGTTTGTCTGCGGACAACAGCGTGAATGGCTTCAAAGCGTATTATCATGTCTGTAGTTCACAACATGGTTTTTATTGAACTTTTAGGTAATTTGACTCCAAAGTTGTTTTCAACCACTTTGACGAATACTTCATCATGCGAGTAGACACCTGTCTTTCGGTACAGCTTATGTATTTAATTACAAAAACACAAACATAAAGTGGTGTACACAGTTTGAAGTGTAGAGGACTATCGACTAGTCTTTCCCAGAATTCTGAATTACCCACTTGGCGGTGACAAGGTAGACGAGTTCTGCAGTATAACAAGTTCTCCTGACAGCTTCATAAAGCTTCCGTTGAACTCCTTGTACTTCTTGTACACCATTTCCTTTAAGTGGTGAATTGATATACATACATACATACGAAATATTTCCAAAATGAGCCATAAGAAAAACGCGTAAACAGCGAAGAAAATTTTCTTTTTGACGATTCATTTTCATGAGCTGTACAATCGTAATTATAATTAACAAAGAAATCTTTAGACCAATCATATACTGGCAAACTTTGTCCTCGATAAATGTATTACATAATGTAAGGTGCAGTCTAAAAGGGGTGACTAAGTGGAAATCAGAAAAGGGGGCAGAAGTCCTCATGACGTAATAAGTGTGAGATGAAGACTAACCATTAAGCTCGTGCAGAATGTACAGGAACTAGTGGAAAGGCAATAAAGTGTTTTTATATAAAATCTGTATGAAAAAGCAGTGTTGTTATTAATAAACAATAATATAGTGGTAATAAAATATGGATGATGGGAATGATAATGATGATAAAATAATAAAAATAATAGTGAACTTATGTAAGAAGAAGCAGAATTATAGTAAGAACTTTACCATGGCCATGGTAGGGCGAGTGAATGCATGCAGCGCTTTTGAATGCAGAGGTCCGGTTTCAGATCCCGGATGGCTAATGCTTCAGCTATATACAACTGGCGTATGAGAAATTGCTGTGTACGATATTGAGGGACTCTGTGTAGCGCTGTGAAGCATTCATGAGGGGGTGCTCGATGTCCAGAGATTTCAAGGTGTTTGAGGATAGCGCTTCTGCTATTCTTCTTTTCTCCTCTGGCTAGCCAAGTTGGATAGTGTTCCAGAATACCTTTGCGGACTTGAAGTTGCGTACGGCCGATATACTCTGATCCATCTTTATTTGGAAGTGTTTGGATTGTTTTACTAGGGTTTATTTCTTTAGAGTACTTATTGATGAACCTCAAAGGGTTTTCATTCTAAGATAAAATATTATCTATCTAATTGTGTCTATAAAATAAAATGCTTGGAATGTGATGCGATATACACCGGAAAAACATCCCCGGGGAGAAATCAAAAACCAGAAGAAATGAACACCGTAGAGCATCTATTCGACCACCAAGAAATCCAATTGAACTGGAAAAACTTGAAAAATCATCAGCCATAGGTCGTCTACACGCTACAGAATCAGGTCACAAAATTGATTTTGACAATATTGAAATAATCCAGGAAAACTTCAGAAATCATAAAGAACGTCTAATATCATCAGAAGCACTTCATATCATGTAGAATCCAAATTGCCTGAATACGAATGATGGACTAAAACAGAAATTGACTTGGTTACAACACTTCCCTCCCCTCGTCAATGAAGTGACAAAATCAACACGAATTTGATAAGCAGGTTCACTACGTAAGCATACACTGGTTTTATAATTTTACACACTGATCAAATCCAACAATCTACACTTGATTTTGTTATCTTTACCAAATGACCAACTTGACAACGAAAAATGACCCCAGACTAACGAACGATGATCAAGTTAGTAAACTTTATTTTGATACCATAACAGATGTACTATTACCTTTGTTATTTGGTCAAGTGATCTTCATTGTTATGTCCTTTTAACTTGGCCTAAGTCTATTTTCTCACCTCTTAACTCTTTGTTATATATATGTTGAGATTTTGTAAATTCCGGTTTAATAATACTTTGATAAAGCTATTAGCATTAAATAGCAAAGCATCAGTAAAAACAAGATCGTATGGAGGGTTTTATCATGAGCTGACATCAGTTAGAGAACCACTGGAAAACCAGCTGGGAGTAGTGGACAGCTGTTTCGTCCTAGTTTGGGGCTCTTCAGCAGTACGCGCCCACCGGGATTCGAACCCAGGACCTTCTGGGTTTGAATGCCAGTGGTTCTCTAACTGATGTCAGCTCATGATGAAACCCTCCATACAATTAAACAAAATCCCTACCAAACCAATACTTGAAAAAAACAAGATCGTTTTTCTCTTTTTCATTCAATGGGAAATACAAAAACCTTTATTATAATGAAAATATTCTTCGGATTGTTTATTTTATATTCAGTTGTATTGTCATAATCGATTTTTCTCGTCCTCTATTGAACAATGCTCTAACTAAGTTTTTAAACCACCTGAGTCTTCAGAGTTCTTCTCTCCCCTCTCTTTAGCATGGTTGCTTATGTTTCAAACTACCTCCAATTCGATTGAAATCAAGACGCCTGCATCATTTTTATAAAGAAAGCCAATCAAGTGAAACACTAGAACCTGTATTTTCTGGGAATATACTAAGTGACAATCAGAATACACTGACATCAAAGCATACACGGAATCCAAGGAAAGGTCACCGCCATGACCACCACCAACAACAGAAGCATAAAATTGCTGTTTCCTGCCTTCCAAGTGAATTGTCAAGTGATCAACTGACACAACAATTACGTCAAGAAAACTCAACGAATAAAAATAGTATCTCTTCTATTAAATTAGAAGTCCCTGTACTACCGTTTACTGCCAATCAACCGGGACAAGATGATACTGAGATGAAACAAAATTCCCAGACTACACCGAATAAAGTCCAAGTGGCTATGAAACGTTTGTATAAACAACACAATTGGAAATGTATACCAACAAGGAAACAGAATACAGGTCAATTAAAGCATTTAATATGGCAAATTATGTGGTGTTTTTTCACCACAATACTGGTTAGTGTATCCTTTGTCAGTTTCATACATTGTATACCAAATATATACGTTTCTAGTCATTGGAATAGCTCTAACTTTCAGGTAAGTCTACATATAAGAGTGTTACTATATGTGTAAAATTTGGGCAGTGTGATTGTAATTGATTTCATATTACAGGATTTTCATCATGAGCTGACATTAGTTAGAGAACCATTGGAAAACCTGCACGGAGTACTGGACAGCTGTTTCGTCCTAGTTTGGGACTCTTCATCAGTATGCACCCACTTCAGGGGTTCGAACCCAAGACCTTCTGGTTACAAGGCGAGCTCGTATACCATTAAGCCACTGGGACCCGATCCAATGGTCCATGAATTCTAACTTCTGCCAATTCACGACATAGCGCGACCCCTAGCCAATGTCTTCGGCGAGTATTTGTCCTCACGCCCGACCAGAAGGTCATGGGTTCGAATCCTGGTGGGTGCGTAGTGCTGACGAGTCCCAAACTAGGACGAAACAGCTGTCCAGTACTCCCAGGTTTTCCAATGGTTCTCTAACTAATGTCAGCTCATGATGAAAATCCTGTAATCAATCAAATCCCTACAAACCAACACTTGATTTCATATTAGTTTGTTTATTAGATGTATCACACACTGAATCAGTATTATTTACTGGATGACACAGTTTGGAACAAAATTAACTGTTGATAATCATTTAATCAATCATAATCACACGACTTCGAAACTTGAGTTTTATAGTTTTCTTTGTTCTTTCCTAATTGCCGTCGTCGGGGTAGTAGAATTTTCCAGATATCTGGGTGGACAAGTGTTCAATCATTCGTATTACACGTGTTTGCAGTTGATTCGATGAACAAAGCTTCTGTTATCAATCTCTCCCTCCACTCTGTGACATTAGATTTTAAAATTGTCATCTTATCCCATCCTATTGTATGGTTGTGTGTAATTCCATGTAGTGCTATAGCTGAACTATTCTCTGAATACAAGCATACAATAGGATGGGATAAGATGACAGTTTAAAAATCTAATGTAACAGGATGGAGGGAGAGATTCATAACAGAAGCTTTGTTTATCGAATCAACTGAAGAGAATGCGTTTAATGGGAATAATTCAACACCTGTCCACCCAGATATCTGGAAAATTCTACTACCCCGACGAAGACAAGTAGGAGAGAACAACAAAAACTATAAAACTCAAGTTTCGAAGTCGTGTGATTACAATTGATGAAATGATTATGAAAAATATTAGATTGTGTTCTCAATTTCGTCATCCAGTAAATAATACTGTTCCACTATGTGTGTGTGATATATCTAATAAACAGACTAATATGGAATGTTTAGAATATTGTTTTATATTTTGAATAAAATTTGGATGGATCGAAATGAAGATCTTGTGTACAAACCAACATCATTTAGAGGATCACTGAAAACCCGGGAATACTGAATAACGATTACGTCCTAGTTGCGGGATGCAAAGTTCATAGGTTCGTAACATTACTTGAAGGCTTTTGTTGTTTTCTTCTGAAGAAGCTGAAACTAGGACGAAACATCTGTTCAGTGCTGAGTGAATTTCATTGATCCCCTGATCGATACCCGTTAGTGATAAAATCTGCACTGAAATCTCCTTTTGCCTAGTTTTTGCTTTCAGTTAGTCAGCGTGATAGATGTTTCAACGATATTTCGTAAATCAGAATGCGTTAACATTCAACACTGCCTGATATATATAATTTCTTCAACATGGACAGTGTGTTACTCTTACATGTATCGCTTATCATTATTCCGCTTGAAGTCTCCTTGTTTGTTTCAGTTATCTCACGCTCACTTTTGCATAAAACTCTTAAATATTGATTGAGTGACATGAGTTGTTGTGTCCAGTAGTTTGTGCCAGCTAGATCGAATCGATCTAAACGCCGGATGGCTATTCCAATAAACTGGGGCAAAGCACATCACTGCCTTACCCTATTTAACTAAACTCACAGAACAGACTCAGTTCCAGTTAGCTGATTTCCGATCAGCTATATGGGCTATCTGCTAATTTGATGAATCGAATTCACACAGTTCAAGGTAAAAGTTTTATCAAGTGGATCACATATTGTGATCTGTGTGTAACACACTGAGTAAGATATATATACACGTCCAAACCAAGTTTACTTTTAATAGTTTGAAAAAATTTATGCTTTGGCTATATGTGATATTCATTATTATAAAAGTGTTTGCATTTCCTAATGACTGAATGAAAAACAAAACGATGTTGTTTTTACTGACATTTCGCTATTCAATGCTGCTAATACCTTCATCAGAGTAGTATCATTAAACCAGAATTAACAAAATCTCAGCTTATATATAACAACTTAATCAGTGTTCATCAGCTTGGAGTAGGTTTTGCGTTGTCAGGTCGTTCACCTCCTAATAATAACAAAACTGAGATTCTAAAGAAAAATAGCTGCCCAAAGAACTTTGTCAACAAAGCCAACACCGTTATTAGATACAATCGAAAACGTATTCCAAAGACATGGATCTCAATAGTTGTCACTTTATAGACAGCAGAGACGTCAGACGATATTGGAAGAGTACTCAATAAGCACAATACGAGGGTTTTCATAAAAATATCGGACACACTACAAATCAACCTTGTCTATATAAAAGACAAAATCCTTAAATATTATCTATCTAAGTGTGTCTATAAAATAAAATGCTCGGAATGTGATGCGATATACATCGGACAAACCACGGCAGAAAGAAATCAAGGTAATCAAAAGAAATGAACATCGTAGAGCATCTTTTCCACCACCGAGCAATCCAACGGAACTAGAAAAGCTTGAAAAATTAACAGGTCACAAAACTGATTTCGATAATATTGAAATAATCCAGAAAAATGATTTCAGAAATCACAAAGAACGTCGGATATTATCAGAAGCACTTCATATCAAATGGAATCCAAATTATCTGAATGGGAATGATGAACTTAAACAGAATTTGACCTGGTTACAACATCCAGTCACCTTCAACATGAATGTGAAAAGTAACTTTATTATGTAAACACATGCTGCTTTTATAATTTTATACACTCATCAAATCCATCAGACTACAATTGGTTCTGTTATCTTTGCCAACTGGCAGTCTTGACAACGTAAAGCTTCCCCATGCTGATGGACGATGATTAATTTGCCATATGTATAAGGTGAGATTTTGTAAATTCTGGTTTAATAATACTTTGATAAAGCTATTAGCAGCCTTAGATAGCGAAATGTCAGTAAAAACAACAATATCGTTGTGTTTTTCATTCATTCATTGGGAAATACAAAAACGTTTATAATTATGAACATTGAGTGAGAAGTAATCTTTGATGCGTTTTGAAGCTACCTAATATTTCATCACGTCATAGACGTCAGTTTCTGTGATAGAAAGGATGGACTGTTAGATCACCTCGTAAAAAGCTAGGCATTTCAATTTCGACATGTTTCTTATACTGTATTAAGATATCGCTGCAAGTATTCTCACTGACTAACTTCGGTCAACCTAAAAGGAAAGTTATCAGACGCTTACAAACCTAATTTCTACATAATAAGAGGAAGTGACATTTTGGCAAAGCTGTACAAATGGTAATTCAGTGTCAACTGATTGCTTGAAAATGAAGTAAAACTTCCTAAGTGTGTGTTGTCCCATCCATCTATATTTCTTCCTACATGATGGCCACTCCCTCAATGTATTTTTGGTTATCGTCTAGATGACTGGAGTAAACTATCAGCCCTCCAAATGACAATTTGGAGAGTCAATTGAAATTCTATTTGTTCTCGTCGATTCCTAGCAGCCTTCCTATTTTCAAACATTTTGTGAACATTCCACGTCCGATTGTTTATCTTTGCCTTCATCGTAAGAGGGTACTTTGGCTGACTGGTCCCCTGAAGGCTCTCACCAGCCCGAATTGTTTTTCTAACGCTTTGGATTCTCCAAGGCGATTGAGTTTATTTCCTAAGGTGGGGTCTTCAGCCCCACACCTAACCTTTTCTCTTCTTCCGAGCTAAGAACCGACTAGTGAAACAGATGAGGTTAACTCTTATCCAACAGGCCAGGTGTGCCACTCTGCTTTTATAGTGTTTACTTACCTATTCGTCTTTAAATTCATATGCAATGGTTACATTACATAAGAGTGAAATGTTCTTTTTATACCTTTTTCAGGAACTTGTAAATCCTCCATCATTGGCTTCCTATTCTATATCATTTTGGTTAATTCTTATTTATCCTGTACACCTCATTTTTACTTTGTTATTTCGTTTGGAGACAACCAATCTCAATGAAATGATCATGTAAGTATCTGATTTCGTGCACAAATTGTGGTAATCCAATTTCTGCTTTTTGGTGATCAGTTTTTATTTCATCATCATCATTATATTATAAGGTCGGATGCTTCTACTCATTTTAAAAGTTCATAAGTAATATGTGATATGGAAGCGGGTAAAACAAATTAACGCGGCTGCCTAAATCAGTCAGCTGCCTTGTATCCTACCCACTGAAATGCATCTAATTTTCTCTATTTCGTGTTGTTTAAATTGCCAAATTACATTCTTGCATCGTACACAGGCTTTCCATCAGAATCATTTACATTGGGTATCATTAATGTAAGCGTAAAACTTGGGCGTTGTGGTATAATATAACTCCATATTAGATACTATTATTATTGTTTCCTTTAATTCCTAGAGAACCATAGGGCTTCAGCCTCACGTCTCCAATACCTTTGATTTTCTGCCAACGTTTTCACCTGGCTCCACATCTACCTAGATGCTTTCTTCTCCTCTTCACATCACCTCCTCCTCAATGTCACCCTCGCACTGACCACCAAATCACCACTTCCAATTAGGTTGGGATTCATTCAAGAGATGGCCTGGGGTGTGATGTCACTCACTTGATGGTTTGTTTTCTCAGAGTATGGCCAATCCACCTCCATTTCTGCCTGCAGATTTCTTGCACAATTGATCACTGCTGGGTTGGTTCGCTCCCAGCGGTCCTTGGTGCTGATGTTTACTGGCCGCCCACTTTATCCTGAGTGATACTGAGCGAAGATAGCTGTTGATGGAGGTGTGTAGTTCGTTCGAAGTGACCTTCGTGATGTGGCGCACTGACTTGACATTGGAGTTGAAAGTGCCGGTCTTATTTTCATTTTCATGCTGAGTGCTGTTGATCTTTATACAGATTTGAGAGTAATGAAAGCTGGCCTTGCTTTTCCGATCCTCACACTTTGATATCCTCATCAGTTCCGTCTGCCTGTAGTTGAAACGATGCTTTCCACGTAGGTCGGTAGGTGAAGGAGGTTGCTGTTTTCAATTTTCTCCCAAATGTGGTGACTGTTGTCTGTTGTCGTTGTTGCTGTTGGCCAGGAATCTCCATCATTACCTGTGTTTTCTCCGTGTTCACCTGAAATCCTGTCTTCTCTGGATGCATCCTCTGCCAATTTGTTGCATTTCATTTACATATCTTCCAGTCTGTCGGAAATCAGGCATTTTTCACACCGGCGAATTCCAGATCCTCCAGGTCTTTTTGTGTGGGTACATTTTATGCCTGTCTCCTCGTTACCTGTCGCAGTCTCTCGCACTATTCATTCTATCTCCCGCACTCAGGAAAATCACTGGAGATAGTAGGCAGTGATGCTACTATAGGGAGTATCGGTGATCTCCTTAACAGGTGACTTCAGTCCTTACGGAAGATCAAATATTCGTCAAGAAAGTATAAGCAAAGAGGAACTCTGGGAATAAACCAATTAAGCATCTTTTACCCAGAAAATATGCAAAAGGAATTAGAGATGGGTTGGACACACGCTGAAGTAGACCGTTTAGTGACATACCACGTCAGGTAAACTCTGGGGTGAAATCCGAATAGTAAACGACAGCCTGGTTGTCTGAGGAATGCATAGAAGAGTATCTGTGAGGAAGAAATAAAAGAATATGTCAATCGTCGAGCTACCCAATGAGGACTGTAGAGGACAGTATGAAGTGGATATGTGCTGTTGAAGAACTGTTATCTAATCTGAACCTTTGGGAATAATAGTAATAATAATAATAATAATTGTAGTCTGTGCTGATGCCTATTTTCAAATAATTCCTAGAGAAACATAAGGCTTCATCCGCGCGTCTCCATTGCGTTCGGCCGTCTCCTAGATTTTTCAATTGATTCCAAGTCTACCCACAAACTTTCATCTCCTCTTCACATGACCTCCTCCAAGTCACCCTTGCACTAGCAACCAACTCGCCGCTTCCATTTCGGGTTCCACTCGAGCGATGGCTTGTCTAGTGATATCACTTGATGGTTTCCTTAGAGTATGGCCATTCCATCTACATTTCTTCTTGCCTATTTGTTTCACAATCGGTTCCTGCTAGGTTGGTTCGCTCCCAGATCTCTGTTGCTGATCTTTTCTGGCCGGCCATCTGATCTTGAGTATTGAGCGAAGACATCTGGCTGTTGATGAAGGTCTGTAGTTTGTCTGAGATGCTCTTTATGACGCGCAGTGCAAGTCTCTGATCCGTATGGTAAGTAGCACTGACTGACTTCACATTGGAGTTGAAAATCCGGATCTTATTTTTGATGCTGATTAGTGCTGTTGACCTCCACACAGACTTGAGAGTAGTGAAAGCTTGTTTTGCTTTTCCTATTCTTGCTTTGATATCCTCGTCAGTTCCGCCGCCTATAGTTGAAACGATGCTTCCCAGGTTGGTAGGTAAAGGAGGTTGTTTCTTTCAGGTTCCTCCCATTTATGCTGATTGCTGTCTGTTGTTGTTGTCCAGGAGTCTTCATCACCTCTGTTTTCTCTACTGCCATGGATTTATCTAAGGCAGTGAAGTAGGGGGGAGACATTAGACTTAAGAGCGTGATTTGTTATAGGACAATATTATTTCAAATGATGTATTACCGATTAATAAATTGGTTAAAGATTCTGATGTAGTTATGTTCTCTGAGGTACTGGGTAGTTTATTTGTGAAGCCTTCATTGCTCAACTAGGCAACATCTTCAGTGCATATTTCTGAACAAGAATTACTGTAGTCGTTCAAGATAAATTGATAATAACTAATTAGCCTGCTAACACGACAGTTAGTCTTTGACACAATCCATCAACATGGGTTAATCCAATCACAGTGATAAGCTTCACAACGGCAATGCTCCTAATAACTTCCGATTAGTTTTGGACTGTTTCCCTAGTCCTCAAAGGCCTATAATCCTATGCATTTAAGGAGTCGTTTGATAGAAAGCCTACACTGATTCTTCTCTTATCCCCTCATTTGAAACTTGCGTCAGTGAATGTCAAGCTCAGAAATCTATAAAACACAAAATAATCGAGCAGAGAATATCTTTTTCGATGAATTTCTCTTCTGGCTCTACAATTATAAATACATGTTTATACACATAGAATATTCTATCATAGTAGTTAATAACAATATTGGTGTTTCTTAAATAATATCGACGTGTAAAGTAAGATCACATTGGAATTACATTTCATTAAAGATGCTTAAATAGTAATAATAATAATAAAGATATAATAGCGAATAGAATATCAGCTAAAATTAGGGAAATTTCACAAAAATTCTGGATTATTCAAACCTGGATGGCCAAGGTTGGGAAAATGTCTGAACTAACTTGTTTTGGATGAACAAATTAGGCTTGTTAACATGGATCTCACAGTCTCAGCAATATTTAGTAAACGAACTCTTAAGGCAAAATTGAGATTCGTAGATATCCGGTAAATGACCCTGAAAGCATGGTTAACATCAATCTTGTGTTCTGTCTCCATAAGATGGGACAGAATAGCTCTACGAATAGATTTTGTTTGTCCTTTGCTTAACCACACAGGGTGATATTCAGAAATATCGTCCTTGAATATATATTCGGGCCACAAATGATACTATATGCGACAAAGTAAACGACTGGTAACTCATGCAACTATATAATTAATTAGAAACTAGTTGCCTGAAGCTTATTGATAAATTCAAATCACAAAGGAGAGACCGATGTATCAATTTCTTCAAAGCGTTGAGGCACACTTCATTGCTCAGTACCAAAAAAGCGAATAAACAAGTTTTGATGATTGCTACTAGGTGACTCATCCTGGCTTCCAATATCAAATTATAAGTGCAGTACAATAGACGAAATATCATTTATTTTACCTAGTCGCTGTTTCACATATCTGACCAGAACCTATCAAAAGGCATCGGTGGCACAGCGATAAAATGCTCTCCAAACACGCCCCATGGGGTAAGGAGTTTGATCTGCGGCCGAGGTAATCCCTTACCTCGTTGAGTCAGTAATAAGACCGGTATAGAGGAAAGGTTAGACATGAGGCTAGGAACACCATCCTGAAAAATAAACACCATTGCCACCGAAACTAGGTACAACTGCGCAACCGCAATGAGTGACAGGTAGTTATACATATCCACTTTTACCCATTGCCAGGTAAATCCTATTCAACATCTTCACGTGGTAGAGATGCTCCTTATTACAGTAGAAGGGTGAATGAGAACAAATGGTGTTTGCAACCAGACTGATGGGCATTCGGGACTAGCAAAAGAAGCTGAAAAACCTTGATTTTAGACTTATGGTAAACATTGACTCCGGAATCCTGAAAAGAATATGGACTGGATCTGGTCACCAGAAACCATCGGAACTCGGCTCCTGACTGTGCTTCACTGTCTCGCAAGTCAAACTAATAGTCAGATGGTCGGTCTAGGCATCCCAGTTGTATAACAGCTCTCACCGAAACTATACTATTTCGTGTGGAGAATTTCTTGGCTCACACAAGGTACCAAGTTCAGGTTTTTAACTGTTAAATAAATATTGTTTTCAAGTATTGGTTTGTAGGGATTTGGTTGAGTGTTTACAGGATTTCATCATGAGCTGACATAGGTTAAGGAATGAAATGCTCAGTAGCGACTGGTCCTATTTCGGTAGGTAGTTACCTGAGGTTCTATTGGGAGGTCGTGACTAGTAGGATGCAGCAGCACAAATACTCACCGAAGACATTACCCGACAGTCACACTATAACTTGAATTGGCAGAAGGTAGAATTCATGGGCTAGCCATTGGATCTATTCCTAGTGGCTGAATGGTCTAAGAGCTCACTAGCCTTGTAACCGGAAGGTCCTGGGTTCCAACCCTGGCAGTGGGTGCGTATTGCTGAAGAGTATCAAACTAGGGCGCGGAACAGCTGCCCAGTACTCCCAGCTGGTTTTCCGATGGTTCTCCTGTAACCAAATAAATATTACTTTCTTCTGTGCAAGTAAGTAATAAACTTTGCTTTGTTTTTTTCTTATTTCTAGGCATCATGCTTTAACTGTAGCAAGTGATCAACCAAAACTTATGAAAGTTATAGCAAGGTGTAGCCTTTTATCAAGTCTTTGGCAAATATTTATACACTGTTATATACGCAGTTTACGGATAGTAGCACCTGTTGATTGTGCTGCTATTACAGCTGTACTACCTTGTTTTATTTACTTATTATCATGGATTATTGTACATAGACGATTTTGTGCTTTACGAGTAAGTTATCACAACATGTTGTTTACTTACATTGTGAAAGGATTAATTTGTCATTTTGTTTTATATTTTCTATGCATAAAGTGGGACCTTTAATGAGAAGTTCACAGCATATAATGGAAGGTTTGTAGTACAGAATAATTAAAAGCCGCCCATGTTTGTTGGAAGCTATAGTACGATACCACATACCAAGTTATTCGCAATGGAAAGGTAGAAGTGGAGATAAGAGTAGGGGTAGCCTACCTACTGTCAATGTTGACATTCCTCGTTGCATCCGACTGGATCATGCGGCAGATCTCGGGGAGTGGGAAGACAGCCATAGGTTGAGATAACAAAACACTCCAGAAGATCTTGAGTTGGCGGATGATTTATGCCTACTCACATAAACTTGGATATGTAGAAGCGAAATCAGCAATTCGGCTGATGAAGTAGCAAGGATATAACAGAAAGCACTAAGCACCAACAACTGGAGAAATTTGAAAGAGGCGATTTCCTTCATTTATCTTGGGGGGAGGGGAATTGTTTCAAATACTGGCGGCACATATAAAGATGCCTAAGGCAAGGTCGGAAAAGAAAAAAAGATCTTCATGAATCTGAAGTCAGAATGAAAATCTCCAGCATTGAGGTAAAAAAGTTGAGGTCTTCATCATTAATGTCCGATCAGCTCCTTTATATGGCTCAAAGACTTGGTCTGCCATTTTAAACAAGCTATCGATTGCATGGGGGAATTCATCATGAGCTGACATCAGTTAGAGAATCACTGGAAAACCTGGGAGTACTGGACAGCTGTTGTTTCCTAGTTTGAGACTCTTCATCAGCACACACCAACCGACAGGGTTAGAACCAAGGACCTTCTGGTAAAAAGCAAGCGAGCTCGTAGACCATTGAGCCACTGAGACCCGATCCAATGGTCCTTGAATTCTAACTTCTGCCGATTCACGACATGGCGCGACCATTTCACAATGTCTTCTTCGATGAGTTACTGCCTCATCTTCAACTTGCTGTACCCTACTGGTCAAGGCTTCCCAGTGGGCAAGCATTTAACCTGAGGTTCTAGTGGGAAGCTGTGACCAGTTGGGCACAGCATGTTGAAGTTGAGGTGGTAACTCATCAAAGAAGACATTGCGAAACGGTCACGCTATGCCGTGAATTGGTACCAGGCCGTTGAGATGAACGTGATTGTGAAATTATGAATTAGACACGACTACTGCTGAACGTCTATGTTCTATTAAAATCCCAACGGAATAAAAATAAGATAACTTTACTCTGTTTTGGGAACACTATTCTTGCATATGCGTCGGTGGCACAGCGTTTAGGACGCTCGCCGACCATACACTTGGTCCGAGGTTCGATCCCCAGCCAACGCACTCCTTTGCCTCGCTAAACCAGAAATAAAGTTGATAAAGAGGAAAGGTTGGGCATGAGGCTAGCAACCCATCCTGTAAAAATAAAACACTGCTACAGAAACTTCAAGCCTCCAGCTTGAAGCCCTATGTTCCACTGGGAACGTGAAGAAATAAAAAGATTCTAGCATACAACCAGTGCAGTTTTAGTCAACTTTTCGTATGTACTCAGAATCGTGCAAAAAAAATAAATTCTGCTTCAGATGAATGTTTGAGTAAATCATTCTGAGAGCATAAAATGTTTTTACAATCAAAAAGATTAATTGTAATTATTATTATTACCACAAAGCCACTTGTAGTTATAAACATAAAGATATATAAAATTTCTGAGTTTATTGATTTTGTTAATAGTCTGACGTTTATGAATTCTTGATTACCTACCTATATTTCCCAGCGGGGTTATTCACTTTAAATTGCAAAAGCTACTGCTTTTCACTTGCGTCATCAATTAGGATTGATTGTGTAATCGTTGAGAAGAAGATGGATGTCGCAGAGCCAACTTTGTCATCTCTGTTTCGCTTCTTGACTGAAAAACCCAGATGTATGTAGTCACATTTTACCAGGAATTTTGAATAAATAAAGTAATGGGCCATAAATCATTAAAGATATTGGGGGAACGTAGGCTTAGAATGAAAGATATTCAATGGGCGGAGAGCTGAAATTGACAAGGACTATTTTTACACCCTATTGATTAGTTGATCAGTAAGAATTAGATATCAGTTGGAGAACCAGTGCAAACCAGGCACAAGGAGTGTTGGACAGCTGTTTCATCCTAGTTTTGGGAATCATCTGCAGTACACAGCCAGCACAAGGGTTCGAACCCAGGGTCTCCTGGTTACAAGGCAATCTCGTATACCATTCAGCCACTGAAACCCGATTAAATGGTCACTTCATTAATTCTAACTTCTACCATTTCGTGATTTTAGCGCGATCACTAGCAGGTGTCATCGGCAGGAAATCCATCCTCACTCTCATACCAGGAGGAAATAGCTGTCCAGTATATGGAAAATACCTAACTATATGTGGAAATAAGAACATATAGTTCAGGTGAGAAAGTTAATAGCGATTTCATTCGCCTAACTGTATAACTGCAGTTATATATAATTATTTAGTGCTTGTGTATTCGTTCGGTATTCGAAGACTTTTAGGCGAAAATCAGGAAGTTGGACTGAGGGGCAGATAACGACGACGGGACTTTAAGTGAACACAGAGAAGACGGATTTGATGAAGACGACCAACGAACAACAACAACAAGAAGCACCTGTCAGCGTCCACGGGATAAATCTGTGAGACTTGAGAAGCATAGTTTCAGATATGGACGACATTACGAATAAATATATCAAAACCGGAATCAGAAGGTCAGAAAAGGCATTTATCAATCTGGAAAATCAGTTTGGAAATATTCTGCACACAGCATAAACAAAAAAAATAAGATCTTCAATGCCGATGTTAAATCAGTCTCTTCTTCTATATTGGTCAGAAACTTGGCCGGTGTCTAACGAAAAGCATTTCCAATATCTTTCAGACCTTTATTAACAGCTGCCTCCGCTTGCACCTTACTGGAGATCATTTAGCCAATCGAAAAGAATTATCTACAATAAAGTGTGTGAACGAACCAACCAAGAACCCACTGCTCAGCACACATTCTGAAGACAATGGAGATGCATTGAACACAAGCTGAGGAAACGGCGAGGCCATAGAATGGGAAACAACGAGTTGGATGGTAACCCAGCGTGTGACATAGAGAAGATCGTGTGAGATAAAGATAAAGGCTTAAACGTGAGGCCAGCTAAACAGGAGTAAAGAGAACAGGAAAAAAATGGACATCTCCAGTTGAAGCCCTCCCTATATGCCGCTTTTGACACAAGGGAATAAATAATAATTTTAGTCTGATAAATCAAAACACATTTTTAAACATCCGTCTCAGATACAACCACCAAAATATTATGAGACAATGAAGATTAACCAGAATGTAACTGATGGTGTAAAAATGAATAGGCCTCAACTAAAAGCTAAGTAGGTATTGATGGAAATAACAACGACGAACATTCATATGCATATTACGTAACAAAAACGATTTCAAAAATTGAGCAAGGAATACCTTTTCGATAATTTCCTCTTCTGCCTCTACAATTACAAAGATAAAAATATATTTGAATACTTAGAATATTCTAGAATAACCGCCATTAACAATATTGGTGATTTCAGATACTATCAATTTGTTAAGTAAGATTAAGGGAATTACAGTTCACAAAAAAATGCATGAATTAAAATAAGCATGAGAATGTAATAGCGAATAAAATAACAAATAAAATTAAGGACATTTTCACAAAAAATTGAGAATCTTTAAAACCTTGATGGCCAAGGTTAGAATGGACAGTGTCTGAACTAACTTCTTCGGCCTCAGCAAGATGTAGTAGACGAACTCTTAATGTAAGTTCAGATTACTTGGTATGCCGTAAATGGCGTTGAAAGCTGCCTCGTTAACATCAGTCTTGTTTTATGTATCCACAAGATGAGACGGAATAGCGAAATGCATGGATTTTGTTTGTCCTTTTCTTAACTACGCAGGATAATGTTGGGGAATCTGACGATAAATACGTTTAATTCTATGGCCTATGTATCCGGCTCAACAGGAGCAGTCAAAATGGTAGATATACATCATAGAAGAGGTGAAATTAGGCAGTTTATTTTTAACTCCCGAACGCAACCTACGGATGGTTTTGAAGACACAGCATTAATTCATCACCACTAAATGCTCTTTTTACAGCCGTATTGCTTAGGCGTTGTGTTATTATCTCAATGATATTATCGCCGAGGAAGTGAAGTTATAAGAATAAGGCCTTTTTCGGAATCATTGTTACTTTGGCCTGCTTTGATGGAAGTTGGTTAAGACATTGTCCTTACCTTAGCTATCAAGGTTCTAATGATCCTCAATTTGTTGTGGAAATTTCCTTAATTTTATTTAACATTCTATTCGTTACTACATTTCCATGCTTATTATACCTTAAGTGTATTTCTTGAAATGTAATTCCATTGATCAAGCCTAACGAATCGATATTATTTGAAATCATCAATATCGTTAATGGCGGTTGTTCTAGAATATTCTGCGTATACAAATATATTTATGCAGAGGCAGAAGAGGAAATTATCGGAAGGAATATTCTTTGCTCAGTGTTTTGTTTCTAAGTGTCGCAATGAATATTTTTTGGCTATATTAAGTAACAAATGAACAGAGTAAACGAAAGCCAAAGCGAAATAGTTATAACAGCAAAATATTTATGAAAACTGGGTTCGGAATCATTTCCAAGCTAGATGGAGTAGGTGGACGAGGCTTATTCAACCGTCTTGGATCTGAATTTTCGTTAAACGTTCAATTACCAATGCAGAAAATATGTTTAATTATAACACTTCATACTAAAATTGATTTTAACCTCTTTTCAACCATGTAGAATGATATTCCATGACTGTTTTCGATGAAACAGCCAGTGAACGACGCATAAATACGGCGTCAAATACAGCAGTTTATTTTTCAAGTTACTGGAGAGATTTTGAAGTCAGGGGAATATCAGTCGGAATGTAGACGTTTAGAATGATGTCTTCAGGGCACCCGATATTCTCTACTTGATACAGCCTACCAGAAAATAGCCTTCAAAAGCCATATTCACGTAAAAGACATTTAGCAAGGAGATGGAATTTTCCTCTCTGGGCTTCTGTCTTATATGTTCCTCCGTAAAATGTGAAGGATGCTCATTTTCAACTGGCATCTTCCTTAGAAAGATGATTTTTTCTCCCAATAACTCCGGCTCCATACTTTTCAAAAGAGTTACTATCGGGCTTCTTCAGCATTTTATGGCATCAAATTTTCAGCTGGCTATTCCACTTAAATCTTCTAAATATTAATTCTTATAAGGTCCCACTACCTTCTTTGTCACTAGGACATTCAGAAGATCGTTTGTCTGGTTCCTACCTCAGTAGTGAATTTGATGGTTGGGTGGCAAGTTATAAAACCCTTAGGATATTATTTATGTCACAAATTGTAAAATTCTCATCAACATACATTTTTTATAACGAAAACTGCCATCAATAGTTGATTTGAGCGGACCGTCTGCCGTACTCGCCACTGAAATGTCTGTATGTAATGAACCTAAGTTGATCCCATGACTACTCCATCTTTTTGTCTGTAAATCAAACCATAGAATATGAATTTTGAGTTAAAATTGCATCAAAGTACAAATACTCACGTAATTGTGAAGTTGTCATTTCAACATTTAAGTTGCTGTCTTCAAAGTATGTACATGGGAAGCAAATCGTCCCTGTAATCAGGCAATTTGTGAAGAATCAATCGATATTAAGTGAAGTCAATGAAATCAGCAAGCTGTTTATCTTTCTGATCAATAAGAAGATCCAGACACGTTCAAAATACAGCATTATTATTATTGTTACCTTGGGTTCCTAGTGGAACATAGGACTTCAACTACACATCTCCACTTGCCTCTGTCTTCTGCTGTACTTTTCACCTGCGTCCATGTTGGTCCATACTGTTTCAACTCTTCTTCACACGATCTCCTCCATGTCACCCTTGGACGTCCCACTCGCCGCTTCCCTTTCGGGTTCCACTCGAGTGATGGCCTGACGCGCGATGTCACCCAACGGCCTCCTCAGCGAGTGTCCAATCCACCTCCACTTTCTCCTGCATATTTGTTGACCGATTGGTTCTTGTTTTGTTTGTTCTCATAGTTTCTTGTTGGTGATTCTTTCCGGCCATCTGATCTTCGGTATAGAGCCAGCGAAGACAGTTGTTGATAAAGGTCTGCAACAGGCTGTTGGAAATATTCTTTGTGACCCGCCAAGTTTCTGATCCGTATAGAAGAACTGACTGACTTGACGTTGGTATTGAAAATCTGAATTTTGTTGTTGATGCTGAGTGACGAAAATTTCCAGATTGGTTTCAGGTTGATGAATGCGTTCCTCGCCTTCCCGATTGTCGATTTGACATCCTCGTCTGTACGTTTCTCCTGTAGTTGAGACAATGTCCCCTAGATAAGTGAAAGAAGTAACCTCTTCCAAATCTCTCCCGTTGATGGTGATTGGCACTGGATGTTGCTGCTGTTGTTGTTGTTGGTTGGTTATTTTCATAACCTCCGTCTTGTCTATGTTCACCTGCAGTCCTGTCTTCACCGGCTGCTTCTTCAACAAGTTTGTCGGTTTTCGCTTGTAAGCCTTCGATTTTGTGTGACATCAAACATAAATCATCCACGTGCGAAATCTAGGTCTTCTAGATTCTTCATGTCAGTCCAGGATATCCCTGTTTTCTCGTTTCCCGCTGTCTGACGCATAATCCAGTCCACCACAATTAGGAATATCATTGGTGATAATAAGCACCCTTGTTGTAGTATATGCTTAGGTGTTCTCACCGTCCTGCACAACTTCGGTATTACTGAACCGGTCAACCGAATGTCTTCAAAGATATCCTCATTGATGAAGTAATCACTCTTCAGCAATATAAATATTTCTGTGAGTTGTACTTTTCAATTATTCCTTCAGTTTTACCAACCCCCACACCCGTATTTATAAGAAACAAAAAATTTGTTATTGTCTGAAAGTGTTGCCTACGTTTTTGTCGATGTAGAGCTTTCCTATCCATTAGCCCAATGTCTATAGATAAACATATCAGGGCGTGTGATCAAACCTGACTAATTTGTTTTCTTTTCCTCGTGTACTTTAGTCAAAAATGATTTCAAGAATATTTCTTCTCTAAAGTTATATACAGCCATATATATATTTAACTAAAAAAGTTCTATAAATTCTTTCAGGTGATTGCATTTATCATGGCTTCCAGTGGTGTAATCCTTAATATATACAGTGATCAAATAGTTATGTGGTACAAATGTTTAACAAGTCTGGCGATAATCACCTTTTCACTATTTACAGTAAGTGTTGAGTTATTTGTCATATTTGCATTCGATTAAAGTCAAGAATTGTGATAAAAACTAACCCGCTAGAGATGCGCAAAAACTGCAATCTAGCTAGGAAACAATAACGGTCGTGTTGAGCGACTTCCAATTTCTGGAATCAATCAGTATTGCATGCTGTTTATCTATTATTTTTTAAGAATACAATATTCAGTGAAGAAACTCTTTATAATCAAACTGTACTTTTTTCTTAAGATATTAAATCCGGTGAGGGAATTTGATCAACGGTGTGAATACATGAAGTTAGGAATCATGGGCCATTGGATCAGGTCCCAGTGGCTTAATGGTCTACGAGATCGCTAGCCTTGTAGCCAGAAGGTCATGGGTTCTAGCCCTGGTGGGTGCGTACTGTGAAGAGTCCCAAACTAGGACGAAACAGCTGTCCAGCTGGTTTTCCAGTGGTTCTCCAACCAATGTCAGCTCATGATGAAATCCCGTAACCAAACGTGAAGTAATTATAGTAGTATGAAATGCAAATAAAATATTTGTGACTATAATCAGTTAAATATGAAGTGTCTCGTGGTAAAACAATTAATGTCATTTATAGAATAATTCATAGGATGTATAGATGTTGGAAGGGGGTGTCACTTACTCTTTCAACCTTGGATATAGTTTTAAGATCATCTAACTAATTCACGCTAAATCACCACGTTTTCTTCCTTATGAGCTTGTAAAGACAGAGGAGGCTTTGGTCATTCAGGATATTTAGCCAAATCTTTGTGTACGAAAGAAGTATGTACAATCCCTACTTCTGTCTTGGCTGTAGAGAGATAGACCTTTATTTATTTATTTTGTTTATTTAGTTAATCTGTGTACCTTTCTTTCGTTGCTAAGATTATTATTATAATTAGTATTCTCACTCTGGACTGTTTTCAGTATTACTTCACTAGTCTCACTTGTCATTCGAAATCAGAAATATTTTTCACTATTGAATTCCATATTATCGAATTCAACACCATGTTGTGTAACGAACGTTTTATATTTGCCTACTAATTCTACAATAATACATCAACTTCCAATATCTATACATATCCATCTTATGAATTATTCTATTTATGACATTAATTGTTTTTAATTCATGGAAAATTCCTAACGGGGCATGTAAATGTCAAAACAAGTGATTCAACGAAGAGACTCTTTTCGACGAATTTATCTCTACAGCCTCCGCCTTTAAAGTCATCTAATAGGCGAAAAGTAATTTGCCCTTATCATTACGTAACCGACTCATCTGTATTACTGAGGCTTTGGCTATCAAAACAGAAAAGCTAAAAAACTTCGTTTAACCGCTCCAACTTTCATGTCATTAATCCCTCTATGCTTAAGTATGGTAATCCCCAATCATATTTTAACTCTACCAAATTTTTTTTGTCTATTCAATTTGTATACTTTCCCTTTATTACGTCAATTGCTATTATTAGTCTTGGATGAAGGATTTCATCATGAAGTGACATCAGTTACAGAACCATTGGAAAACCAGCTGGGTGTATTACCAGACAGCTGTTTCATCTTAGTTTGAGACTCTTTATCAGTATGCACCAAACGACAGGGTTTGAACCCAGGACCTCCTGCTTACAAGGCTAGTGAGCTCATAGACCATTAAGCCACTGGAGCCTAACCCAATGGTCAACCCATGAATTCTAACTTCTGCCAGTTCATGACATAGCACAACCACTTCGCAATGTCTTCTTCAATGATGAGTTACTGCCTCATCTTCAGCCTGCTGTACCCTACTGGTCACGGCTTCCCACTAGCAGGTTGAAGGTGAGGCAGTAACTCATCAAGGAAGACATTGCAAGTAGCAGTGTAACAACAGAAGACAAGGACCAGGCAACAGATCGTTTATTAAGGAAAATCAACACATATTTATAGATTTTAATGTACATTATTGTAGATTATTGTTAGTAGAAAATACAGTTTTTTGATTGGTTGCTTCTCACAGAAAGTTAACCTTGCTGTGTCAGATCATCCATATGCTAGCTGTATCCGCCTACGCAAAGCCTTTGTTCTCATTTTCTCACCACCAATATTGGGGACATAAACACTGACGTCAATTACTGTCTACCAACTTTGGATAGCAGCCAGCTCTCACCACAGTAACGCTATGTCATGAATTAGCAGAAGTTGGAATTCATCGGCTGGCCATCGGCTTGGGTCCCAGTGGCTTATTGGTCTAAGAACTCGCTACTCTTGTAACCAGAAATTCCGTGGTTCGAACCCTGTCGGTTGGTGTGTAGTGATGAAGAGTCTCAAACTAAGATGAAACAGCTGTCTGGTAGTACACCCAGCTGGTTTTCCAATGGTTCTGTAACTGATGTCAGCTCATGATGAAATCCTCCAACCAATCAAACAAAATTGCCTACAAAACCAATACCTGACTATTACTATTCACACTTTGAACTGTCCTGTAAATTTTTTCTGGTGAAAGACTCTCGCTTCGTTCTCTTCCACAGTTTCTTGTTGCTAATCTTTTCTAGCTGACCGTCTAACTTTCATCATGGACAGAATGATAAAAGTTTAGAGCATTCTGTTAAAAATGCCATTATTGAAGCTCTTGGAAAGTCTCTGAATCACATAGAAGCAATCCTTTGTCATTAGAAATTGAAAATCTGGATCACGCTTTACATTGATTTTAGAGAATTTACTAAGGGTATAGTAATGACAAAGTTCAACGTGGCAATCATAGGTGCGACAAGACTGGACTTCAGGACAGGTTAAAATATCTACAGTCCGCGTAAGTCACTTATGTGGCACTGTGTCTGTTCCTCTCTCTTAAAAGAGATGTCTTGCACAGTATGGCAGGCCAACTGTTTTTCCACCTACTTGGTAATTTGATCGTGTTGTTTAGCACTACGAGTATTGAAGTTATAAAATGCGACATTCGCAAATGAATTATTGACTACAAATTAATACTTGAGTTTTCAAGTATTGGTTATGTAAAGATTTCGTTTGATTGGATGGAGGATTTCATCATGAGCTGACATCACTTAGAGAACCACTGTGAAGAGTCCCAAACTAGGACAAAACAGTTAACTATCCAGTACTCCCAGGTTTTCCAGTGGTTCTCTAACTGAAGTCAGCTCATGATGAAGTCCTCCATCTAATCAAACGAAATCCCCACAAAACCGATACTTTAAAATTAATCTGATGATCACTAGCGACTGACCCTATTCAGGCAGTGACCTGGGGTTCTAGTGGGAAGCCGTAGCCAGTAGGGTACAGCAGGTTGAAGATGAGGCAGTAACTCATCGAAGAAGACATTGTGAAGTGGTCATGCTATGTCGTGAACTGGCAGAAGTTAGAATTCATGGGCCATAGGTTCGGGTCTCATTTGAACCCTGGCAGTGGATGCGTACTGATGAAGAGTCCCAAGCTAGGACGAGACAGCTGTACAGTACCTTCAGCTGGTTTTCCAGTGGTTCTCTAGCTGATGTCGGCTCACGACAAAATCCTCCATCTAATACCTGGGTTGTTTGAAGAGATTAATCTATCCACTATGAGTATAGTGAATGCATTTAGATTTCATGCTTTGATTTCATCTACCTCCAACTTGTAAATATTTTGTTTAGTTAGGTGATATAAATAATGATGAACACTCATCAGTGGATATTGACGTGTTTTGTATTGTAATTGATTAAATAAATGAATAAAGGAGAAATTACAAATGCGTAGGAGGAGTGAGTTATTTTTGTTTGTTTGTTTATTTTACTTGATTGAGCTTATTTCTGTAATTTTTTTTTTCAACTGTCCATTATCTTAGGTTATTCTGAAACGGATCAGTAATAAACCGTCTTTTGGACAAATGGCGTGTTTTTACTTTGCTTTGGGTAAGCAGCCTTTTTTATTCTAAGCAATAATCACTACTGCTTTGACTGTACGCGTTAAACAGTAATGTATATAGAATTTCATCATGAGCTGACATTGGTTAGAGAACCATTGGAAAACCAGCTGGAAGTACTGGACAGCTGTTTCGTCCTAGTTTGGGACTCTTCAACAGTACGTACCCACCGCCAGGGTTCCAGCCTAGGACCTTCTGGTTCTCTAACCAATGTCAGTTCATGATGAAATCCTGTAATCAATCAATCAGATCCCTACAAAGCGATACTTGAATATTAATGTATATATACTAAAATCTTATTATATATCTGTTCTAGAGACTAGACGACAAGTGGATTATAGATGGCACCCAACAGTGAATTGCTGTTCAGTCGTACAATACTCACAAAATCTTGCAAGTTATCTACTGTTGATTCATGGCCGATGCTTTCAAAACCTTACTTAGTTGGTAGTAAGTGCTGGTAGGAAGAAAGGTTTGATGTGAGGCTAGTACCTCTATCCTGTCACATAAAATAGTACCGTTCCTGAAACTACGAAGCCTGTGGGAAAAATCTTTAGTTTTGTCTAGATCTCTATATCCAAAGTTATATTTCACTACGGTCTCCCTTCTGGCATCCAGAAATATTCAGATAGCATTAATTGACTCGCTCACTAATACATACAGTGCGGAGAAGGCAAGTAGACAGTCGCGAAGGTCTATGCTAATGCTGGATAATATGAGCTCTGGATTTCTGCCTGTTGTCTTGACGCTATTTTTGGCACTAAGCAGACGACAGCTGAGGAAACGTAATGCCGAAAATGAACCTCAAACTGTGTTCTTTACTAATAACTCCAAAAGTATTCTCTGAGTTGTCAATTTTCTGAAGTGGTAGACCAAAGTAAGTGTGATGTCAGAGAATAGAAAGAGAACGATGCATCGGTGCATCAGTGGCACAGCGGTTAGGAATCTCTCCGACAATGCACATGGTTCGCGATTCGATCCCCTGACGACGCACAACAGATATTAATGGTCAGCCAGCAGAATTTGGGCTGCCGATATCACAAGCTGAAAATTCCATACTTGAACCGTAAATACGGTTTTGGAATCAAGCTATGATCAGAATCGAAAAATAGGAATAAAATCTAGCTCCACAGGAGTTCCACTTGCTCCGGCTGGCGTTTGAAATACACTATACTCGTTCTGCCTATAAAAGCGTTATGATTGGTAGTGAGTGTTGCAGCTAATCACCCCTAGATTCAAACAACTTCAAATAAGTTTTCAGAGTTATTTATTGGCAGTTTCATTGTTACAAAGCTTCGTTTACAAGCTTTTGCCTAAAATTCATCTTTTGCTCCAGGCATAGAAGAGTTGAATGTAGACAGACTAATCGTGAATAAACTTTAAACTGCCGGAAGGTCTTATTTGTTGCAATGAACATTGTGAATTTTTCATCGACCTATTTAATCTCTGCTAAAGGCTCGATTTCTACTGACAATACGACTTCTATTACGAGTGCTTTCAAGCTTTCCTAAGATTAACGTGTTGTTATTCGGCTGTTGTTGGCCATCAATGGAAGCCAGCGGGAACATTTTGCCTGACCAGATAACATCATATTGATATAAAGACGTCGTCAGAGCAAGTGTACTAGGAATCAATATGTCAACAGTGACTGAGTATTTCGACCCAATCAACAGGGAATTCAAGATAATAATTTCAAAAAATAACGACTTATGCCCGTTGTACAGAAGTCGGTCCTCGTGACAATGCATTTGAACTGATAAGAGTTCGGAATACCACCAGCAAGAGAAGCAGATATATGCAGCTTCCGATTCCACTTCTTGCTAACAACAACCAAATAGCTGAGGTCCTTTTTGAAAAGAATCAAATGAAGATTCCTGAATTCCTGTTCACTTGAGAGCTAAGGGATGTGCTCACGACATTATCGCGAAATGTTTGGGGGGAAGGAAAGGTACCTACCTATTGTAAGAAAGGCTGACTAAAGTGTCAAGCTACCAAGTAAGGGAGATTTAAGCCCCGCTCTGCGAGAACTAACTGGTGTGGAACAATGATCTCGTCCACACCAAATAAAATACTAAATTGCATCACCATGGAGAGAATAAAAGATGCGACGGTTACAGAACTCTGTCCGGAACAAGATGGATTCAGCAAAGGCAAATTATAGGCTGGTCAGATAGCAACTCTATGCATTGTCATTACATAACAAAGCATAGAATGGCAGTCAAACCTCCTCCTCAACTTCATCGACTTCGAAAAGGCATTCGAATAGCTGACTTTATCACAGTGAAGTCAGAGAGGTATTCCAAGAGAATAAAGGAATAAGACAAGGCTGGCTGCCTGTTATCGCTGATGATATTCTTAATTGTAGTGGGATGGATAATGCATCAGACTATGCTTTGGGATGAGGATAAAGGAAGGGGTTGCACTAAATGATAATAGTACTCTGGAAGATTTGGATTTCGCACATGGATGATATATGTTTAATTTTACACACACAAACTCGAAGACTTAAAGGCGAAAAACAACAAACTCGCTGAAGAGGCTGGCAGCGAAGACTGGATTCCAGGTGAACATTGAGAAGATGGAGGTGATGAAGACAACCAACTAACCACCAACAGCAACAACAACGACCATCACCAATCACCATCAACGGGAGAGATTTACCACGGGTTACCTCCTGCCTTCACTTCTCTAGGAAGCATCTTTCTAACTGTAGGCAGTCGGACAGCAAGAATGAAGATGGCAAAGTCAGCCAACCTGAATCGGAAGTTCAAGATACGCCTTCATCAACCTGAAGCCAATTTGGAAATCTTCTACTGCGACTCAGCCAGCATAAAGAACAAGATTCGGATTTTCAACCTAAATGTGAAGTCAGTCAGTCTCCTCTTCTGTACGACATAAAACACAGCCTGAGTGTCACGAAACGGATTCCTAAGAAGTTACAGACTTTTATCAACTGCTGTCCCTTCACTGGCTCCACACTGAAGATCAAATTGCCGGCCAGCTACCCAGAAAGAATTAGCAACAAGAAACTCTGCCAACAAACTGACCAAGGGCCGACTGCTCAACAAGTAGATATGTAAGAGAAGATGGAGATGGATCGGACATAAGTTGAGGAGCCTATTGAATGACATCACTCGCAGTGCAGGTCAGTGATCGGTTGGGACCTCAGTGGGAAGCGATCAGTGGGTCGTCGGAGCGAGGGCGACATGTAGGAGATTGTGTGAGAAAGAAATGAGAGATTATGGGCAACCATAGAACCAGCTGAAGAGGACAGTAGAGAATAGAAGAAAGTGGAGATGTGTTGTTGAAGTCGTATGTTCCACTCGAAACCCGAATGAATAATAGTAATAAGAGCTAATAATACAATCAGGTAGAAAGGCATTGGCAACAGTACAGTTGTATGTTACATCAACTAATGTGAAATCAAACAGTTACATTGTTCTCAATCTATCCAAATCGCTGCAGCTAAGTAGGTCATTAGAAGTTTTCCACAGACGATGGTTCTCCACCTTAGAAGTGATCAGAAACCTCACAAGAAGTGCAGTCAGTTGGCCTCCATACAGGATCGTAAAGACAGTTGCCTCAAAAACAAAAATCATGAACTCTCACGCATTCACCCATATTCCTAATGAAACGCTTAATATCTACTTCGCAGTCTCATGAGAATTACTCAGTAGGCACATGAAGAATTCTATCATAAATATTAATATTAAACTGAACTACGGGAGAAGAACATAAGAATTAGAGTATAAAATCAATGAACATATAGAAATTTCGTAACTAATATCAGACATACTGAGTAGAAAATGAAAAATACAGAGATAGTGAGACAGAAAGAATATTAAATTAACACAATGTAGAAAATATGAAATGACAGGCAAAAAGCTAATTCTCTTATGACGTAAAAGTAAGTAAGCGTTGGGAAAAATTCATAAAGAAAAGGATTACTGAGAAATTCATACCTTTTATGGATTAGGTAACCGTACAAATAAGATTATTTATTGTATATTACATATTACGGGTCTGAAATAAATCAACAGAAATCCATTAATCTTATTATATTGAAGATGTCCAACGAATTGGTGCAAAGATGAATATATAAATATATATACTGGGTAGTGAGGTAGAAAATTAGTTAGTTAGTTAGTTAGTTAGTTAGTTAGTTAGTTAGTTAGTTAGTTAGTTAGTTAGTTAGTTTACTTTGGAAGCAGAATCAGACGTCGGTGAACTACTATTTCTAGACTGCCTGACTAGTTAAGAAGACGGAAAACAGACATTTTAGTATATCCATATTCAGGAAGAAAACCCACTCCAGCAACGAATATTTACACTTCGGATAACCACACCCCATCCGCGCAAAATTTTCAGTTGTTTCAAGTCTTATTAGACGAGCACGGTCTTTGATAACGGATGAGAAAGAAAAAGAAGAAAAAATATCAAACATTATTGAGACTCTCAGGCAAAACAACTACCCAAGGGAATTCATCAACAAAATCAACACTGACATTAAGTATGGGCAGAAACGTATTCCAAAAACGCGGACCTCAACAGTTGTCATTCTATATAGATCGGAGACGTCAGACGATATCAGAAAAGAACTCAATAAGCACATCATCAGAGTTTTCTTCAAAACATCAAACACACTTCGAAGCAACGTTGTACACATAAAAGACCGAATCCCTAAAGATTCTCTATCTAATTGTGTTTATAAAATACAGAATTGTCTGGAAAAAGATGCGATATACATCCGACAAACATCGCCAAGGAGAAATCAAGCTAATCAGAAGAAATGAACACTGTAGAGCGTCTGTTCGACTATCACCGAGAAATCCAGTTGAACTAGTAATGCTTGAAAAATCATCAGCCATAGATGGTCTACACACTATAGAATCAGGCCACAAAACTGATTTTGACAATATTGAAATAATCCAGAAAAATTTCAGAAATCACAAAGAACGTCTAATATCATCAGAAGCACTTCATATCAAGTGTAATCCAAATTGTCTGAATAGGAATGACGAACTAAAACACCCGTCTCTCCCTTATGAAATGACAAAATCAACACGAATGTGATAAGCAGTTTCATTTTGTAAACACACGCTGCTTATACAATTTCACACACTTATCAAATCCAACAATCTACACCTGGTTTTGTTATCTTTACCGGTTGGCCAATCTGACAATGCTAAAATTACTCCATAGTGAGGAACGATGATTAATTTGTCATTATTGATACTACTTTGATAAAGCTATTAGCAGCATATACTAGCGAGACGTTAGTAAAACAATATCGTTTTGTTTATCATTCTTTCATTGGGAAATACAAAAAAACTTCATTATAATGACCTAGTCAGTTAATTAGTTATGAACGCAGTGATTTGTCTTCGAGTATGTCTAATACGCAGTCAGTGGAGTGAGCAGTTATACAAGCAAATCATTAGAGATAGATGCTATCTTACTGTACTGTCGGGGTTTCTTTTCTCTCTTCATAATGAACTAAATGAAAATAAAATGATTACAAAAAATCCCATTATAAATCAGGTCAATTTTTACGTTATTCATATCCACTCTACGTAGTTATCGATTTAGTGAATACTAGCCGTTAGAAGGCAGAAACAGAGAGATAAACACATGCTGAACTCTTTGGCAGTACTCACCGACTAGGGTTAGAATTCAACACCTCCCGGTTACAAGGCAAGCTCGTAGACCGTTCAGCCATTAGAACTTGGTTAAATGGCCCATGAATTCAAAGTTCTATCAATTCGGGATTTCAGTGTGTCCATCAGCCAATGCCATCGGAGAGTATTTCTCCTCATGTTCGACGTGATGACTATTTACCAGAAAGGCAGGTAGCTTTGTCCTACAGATAGTCACTAGTGAACATCAGATTAATTTTCAAGAGTTGCGTTGTAGCAATTTGATCACGAACTGGCATCGGATCCAGTCGGTTCTCCAACTGATATCAGTCCGTGATCAAAACTCAAACAAACTGAACCTACTACAGTACTACAGGAGGTCAATCGCGAGGCCGAATAGCTCAGTGATAGCGTCTCTGACTGCAGCACTGGCTAGTGACGCGAGTTGGAATCTCAGAAAGGACATGAGTTCCTTCAAGGTTGCAGATAAGCCTTGCTGACTGACTGGTGAACATGAAAAAGAGAAGACATTCAGCGAAGAGACTCTTTTCGGCGAATTCATTCACATAGCTGTACAATCGCATTTATATATAAAAGTCGTCTACAGAGTAAGAAGTAGTCTCTCTAAAGGTGTACGAATCAGACTTCTTCAAACTACAGAAGCAATGGCCATTCAGTCCTGAACTCTGCATACAGAAGAAGTTCGTTCAATCACTACACTTGCAATGGACGTAATCTATCTTATTAGCCGACATGTAAATTCTACCTAATCTTTTCTTCTGTCTCTTCATTAGTATTATTTTGTCTTCTCAATTGTAATATTTTACATTTTCAACTTTCTTGTTCTCTACCCCCACCCGATTCAATTTCTACACCTCACTACCACTGTTACTGACTTGAACAACGCTCAGTTTCTAGTCACTCATGTTACGTCATCCAACTTATTCACTCAATTTCACTTCTACTTAATCTCTACCTGTAATTACCTCTGTTGCTACCCTGACCTAAGTTGTAACATTTTAGCCAATTATATTACGTCATCTAGCTTTTTTAACTCAATCCTACTTTAGTTGCTGTCTGATTAACTTTGTCTCTATACTACATCATTCTTGTATTAACTAATCAATTATCTAAACTTGACAAACCTCATGTACACACACACACAAATATTTATATATAAATGCGATTGTACAGCTGTGTGAATGAATTCGCCGAAAAGAGTCTCTTCGCTGAATGTCTTCTCTTTTGCATATGACTGGTGAATGCCAACTAGCGCAAAACCTGGGTCAGTCAGGACTTCCTCCCGACTGCTTCCAACTATCTTAAGTAAATCCCTACAAAATAACTCTAGAAAACTACTGAATAATCATACTCAGTGGATATTTATTTTATTCCTGTATATTACCACTGTTCAGTCCTACCTTATATTGACTACCAGTCAAGTCAGAAGTTCAGAGAATTTTCATTTTTCAACCAGTTTGGAATTCACTGTCCTAAGAGCAAGAGACTCTGGAAGAGCAATCCATTTCGGCTAGGAAAAGTATTATTTCAGTAAAATTCCGGTTGATGAGAGACGTTGCATTGATTGAAACGACTAGGAAATACATTACAATGATATCAAACCACCACTTGCATCGATAGGGGATATTGGTTTATATGTGATTAAGTTGAAAAAGTTAGAAATATTCATATCGAAAAATGGCAACAACTTATGCACTATCCCATCACTAGTTCTGGTCATGTAAGTACCTGTTGGGATGTGGACTGGTTGGCGAGGATGAGATCTATTCCTCCTAGTTTGGGAACTTTGCTGAATGGATGCTTTTTTAGTCATCTTAAGTTTTCTCTGGTATAGATGGATGCCAAGTATTTCCATACTTGGTTTTCATCAGGAACTGACATCGGTTAGAGGACCACTAGAAGAGCTGGGAGTAGGAAGTCGTGACTGGTGGGGTGAGGACAAATACTTGCCAGAGATGACATTCTCTAGTGGTCGCGCTATATCAGCAGTTGACAGAAGTTAGAATGCACGGACTATTTGACCGGATCCCAGTGGCTGAATGGTTTACGAGCTTGCCATGTAACCAGAAGGTCCTGGGTTTGAACGTCAGTGGTTGCGTTACGATAAAGATTCACAAACTAGGCTGACGAAACAGCCTTCCAGTACTCCCAGGTTTCCCAATGAATGAATAAACCATCCAGCTAGGGAAACGCAACAACACCGAAGGTAGATTGAATTCTAAGTCACTATTCGAGAAGACATTCTTCCATGGTTCCTTTGGAAACCAAACTTATTCAGGTTCTAATAGATGATCTGCTACATACCACAAATTGCAATCAAGATGCAGGGTGGCCTATACTACTGATAAACTGAAGTCACTAACTGATAACTACTTACAACAACTAATAGTGACTGCTAACCAGATGGAAGTTAATCTGAACACCGGACGGCTGTTTCGCTCTTTCGGTGACGAGATCATTCGTCAACAGTGTACCTGATCTGACTGAGCTCAGAAAACCGAACCATTTCAAACCAGCCGATTTCAGACTAACTATTGAGGTGAACAGTTGAGTCGAATTCGCAATTTATGAAATAAATAGTTTGGGATGTCGCTTCACCACAATTCCCTTCGTAAACTGATACTGTTCAAATAACAATATAAGATCTGTTACAGAATTTCATTATGAGCTGACGTCAGTTAGAGAACCACTGAAAACCACCTTGGAGTACTGGGCAGCTGTTTCGTCAGCCTAGTTTGGGACTCTTCTCCAGTATGCAACCGCTGGCGTTCGAACTCAGGACTTACTGGTTACAATGCAGGCTCGTAGACCATTAAGCCACTTGGACCTGACCCAACGGTCCATGAATTTTAGCCTCTGCCGATTCCCTCAGCTCGCTAGCCTTGTAACCAGAAGGTCCTGGGTTCGAAACCCGATAGGTGCGTACTGATAAAGAATCTGAAACTGGGACGAAACAGCTACCCTGTACTCACTGGTTTTCCATTGGTTCTGTAATCGATGTCAGCTCATGATAAAATCCCATAACCAATCAACCAAATCTCTACAAACCATTGCTTAAAAATAAATGAACTGTTTGATATTATAGGTATGGTAGATTATTATTATTGTTATCCTTTTGGCTTCCAAGTAGAACGCAAGGCTTCAACTTGAGCACATCTGCTATCCCCTTCATCTGGCTAGCTCCACGACTGTCCGTAATCCCTGATCTCCTCCTCCTCCTCCTTGCCACACGATCTCCTCCATATCAACTTCGCAATGACGACCAAATCGTTAATTCCCATTTGAATTCCACTCTGGCAATGGCCTGCTCTGCACTCGATGTCATTCGAGGGCCTCCTCAACGTTGATATATGCTTTATTACATTAAACATGAACCGAGAAGCTTCAGTGTAAGAAACCGAAATACATAGATTTGATGCAATACATCTGCTTAATATTTCTACTTTACAGCTTGAAAATCTCTTTGTATTTTCTTTGTTACAACAGGTTTATTCAATATTTTGGTTACTTGGCCAATTTTTGTATTCACTTCAATCTTGACTTCAACAGAAATAATCACCTGGAAATATTTACCATGGGAGTATTTCATTGGCATTGGAGTTTCATATTTAAGTAAGTTGTGACTTATTTTCTTTTTTAATTTTACGTTGGGAGATGGGAAAAGATTATATCATATATTTGAATAAACCAACAAATAACAGTGGCGGTTTGTGTAGAATAATATTATTACCCTCATCGTTTGTTTCGTTGGTTTCTCATCAGCTTAGCTGCTTACAGTCTAAATAAATTATTGTTGAGTAAATGTACTGGAAAGTTTTAACATACTTTCACATTTTACATGATGTCAGTTAACAGGAAGTTACGGAATTAGTGAATAGTGCTCAGAAAATTAAGCTTACATAGTTTATACACAGGGGGTTCAAGTTTAAACAAAGTAAATGTATACATACAGTGGCAAAAGAGTTACGTAATGACGACAATAGATGCGTAAGATAATGTGTAACCAATAATTTGGGTAACAATGTAATGAGTTCAACTCAAATCATAAAAACAAGAGACAAGCGAAATTTAGTTACCAGGTTGACAAGATCACTGCTTCTTTCTGAACACATAAATAGAGTTTCAGGCGTTTAACAGAGATTGCTCCGGTAAACTTAATGAGAACCAGAAGGTCCTGGGTTCGAGTCCCGATGGGTGCGTGCTGATGAAGAGTCACAGACTAGGACGAAACAGCTGTCCAGTACTCCGAGGTTATACAATGGTTTTCTAACTAATGTCAGCTCATGATGAAAATCCTGTAACCAATCGAATCCCTACAAACCAACACTTGAATATCTGGCTTTTTTTCTATTGATAATTTTAAAGGGATTAACGATTTCCACCTCATGACCCATATCAATCAAGGAGATGTCCGGTAATGACACTATTGTAAGCATTTGTTCCTTTGAGGCTTAAGCTTTTCAGTATATGTTCAAGAAATCAGATGTATGCCCTTCTTCCTGTTCTCCCAATGTATCATTGATTATTTTCTCCTTAAATTCAACAGCATATCTCGATTTTATCCTGTTCTTTTCAGTACTCTTAAGCTGACACCATGAGTTACCATAAGTTGGCATCTCTTACACACTGGTTATCCTCTATGTCACCTTCGAACGGACACCCAACCCACCATTTTATATTCGGGTTTCACTTGAGTTCTCATCTGGTGTGTGATATCACCCAACACTGTTAAATAACGTGTACCCGATCCACCGCTTTTTTCTTCAACTTACTTTTCGGGTGATAGTATCTTGGTTTATTTCTTCCCAGAGTTTATTTTTTCCTTCACGTTCCCCAGTGGAACATAGGGCTTCAAGCTAATGACTTGGTCGGCGAGCGTCCTTACCGCTATGACATCGTCACCCAGAGTTCTTCGTTACTAATCCAATCTAGCTGGCCATCTGATCAATAAACATGGACAGATCGTAGCTGTTAACATAAAAGGCTGAAGCCTGTAGGAAATGCTTTTGGTGACACTGGACTATTAGTGAAGTGTTGACTGTCTGAACATCCGAATCTTGTTCTCTATGCTTAGTGAAGTAGATTTTACACCTTTCTGATACTTGCTTTGATATTTCCGTCCATACCACCTGTATTTGAAAGGTTGTCTCCTTAATAAGTGACGATAGTGACCTGCTTGGAATCTTTCCCATTAACGGTGAATAGTGCTCATAGCTGCTGGTTAAGTATCCTCATCATCTATGTCTTCCCGATGTTCACTTGAATTCATGTCTTTGCTACTTCTTCAGTCAACGTGTCTGTTGATTAGAAAGAATACCTCCCCTCTTTTACAAAAATCAGACATCGTTATATATGAAAACACCTTTGAAAACGTATATATTGCTTGGTGTTTTATAGTATAGGAAACTTGGCCAATACGAGTTGAAGACATGAAAAGGTTGACTGTTTTTCACCACAGATGTTTACGATCTCTTTCTCGCGTTAGGTGGTATAAAAAGGTAAGTAATGTTGACGTTAGGCGTAGAGTGTTAGGCAAAGAGGGAAAATCAATCGAAGAGGCTATAAAGTTACATAGATTGAGATGGCTAGGTGACGTGCTGCACATGCCTAACCATCGCCTCCCCAGACGGACGGGCATTACTAGCTGATATAGGTGCAGGTTGGAAAAGAGTAAGTGGTGGCCAAACAAAAACATGGCATCAATCCATGAAATACCCGACAATTAAACTGAGTCAGGTAGGGAGATGCAAACTTCTGGGTTGGGGCCCGCCCTGGGGACTCTAAGAATCAATGAAGGCTGGAGACAATAGGTGACATGGCTCAAAATCGTTGTCAATGGCTTACGCAGATGTATTCGGTCTCTGTAATCTTTCATATTCCTTTCTACAACTACTCATTCTGTTTCACTCTTATACTTGTCAAAACTCTATTGATTCTCTTCACTCATCTTCTTGTCTACCTTTGTGTGCTATTTGGAACGTGACAACTCGAACTGCTGCACTTCAGTGCCACGTTCTATGTTGAATCCAGACAGAGACATTATACGAAATAACAGTGAGACAAGATAGACAATCTTCCTAGAGAAAAATCTCACCAGTACAGATGAAGCTATTTTAGATAATTCGAAGTGACTGCCAGGAAGGTTCAGGTTTTTGGATATCGCACTTTCTGATACTAGTCGGGAAATCGCATATGAAACCTCAATGGAAATGACGTTATCTAAGACCTAAGAGCACGTGGCTAACTGTGTGTAACTATCACAGAAATTAACATTCAGTTAATTGGGCTGTCATCAACATCCTGTGTGAAAATGGTTGAGTCTACATGCTAGGGGGATTCAGAATTATGCCAGAAAACTCAAAACATGAACTTTTCAATAAAGCAATAAGAAGACGTAGTTTGTCTGAATCGTGTAATGTTGTATTTGCGCAACACATTTCGAACAATCGGATCACACACGGACTTGTCATAGGAATATATATGAAATTAGTAAAGAGGTAAGAGGTGAGAAAATAGACGTCTTAGGCCAAGTTAAAAGGACATATTCAGGGTCAAAATAACAATGAAGACCCCTAAACCAAATGGGAGAGGTAAAAGTAAATCTACCCTAGCTAGTATCAAACCAAAGTTTACCAAGGAAGATTTAATGTGATGACGAATTGCTGCTTCGAACGCATAAAGGTGATTTAAACTTCCTAATTGCCAGCTAGGGATTCCACAAACTTTAGGATACGCCCCAAACACGTTTTATAGATAGGTTTAAAAGATCTGTTAACGTCAATTTTATGTCCTGTCTCTATAATATGTTTCGCAATAGAGATGCTAGGTCGTCGTCTGTTCTGACCATCAATGGGTCCTGAAGATTCCATTTGTTTCTGGAACCACTTAGGAATATGCTATGGAGCCAGCCCTTACTTGCAGAGATCGATGAGTCCTCCCTATGTATGTGCGTCCACACGTACATTCAAATAAGTAAATACAGTAGGATATGACATCATTTTTCGCACGTTCGAAGAGCTCAGATAGGTATATTGGCTTTACATTCTCAATTATCATGATATTAGCTGCATAATATGTCTTTTTAACCACAGCAGTGTCCAATCTTTGTCTAGTTATCAAGCTGCTATGATGCATCATATAGGGTAGCTTGATGTACAGGTCTTTCTTAGTGGCGAGTTGTAGAGTGGGTCTTGGTGTTTCACTGACTACTTTATATCTCCTGATGAACTTGCCTATATAATTATTATCAACTAGAGTGTCAACTTTCTTTCTGCTTCATCAAGTGTGTCTTCCTTGCATACTGGTTGGATTCTCCTGGAGAGGCACCTTACTAAGGCCCTTTTGTACCGAACAGGGAAGGAACTGTGGTAATCAAGACACCGTCCTGTCCAGACAGGTTTTCTTTAAATAGATCTTTTTTCAGAATCCCAAAAAAATAGAAAATATATCCCTTTCAGGAATGGCAAGTCGTACGTACCACCCACATTATTATTATTTCTCAAGGTAGAAAGAAGGAATCTTATGCTTAACTGAGATGATATTTTCAAAGGGTCTAACAATTTTGTTTGTCAGCTGAATGTGTGTCATTCATTGTGATTTTACCATTTTTCCAAATTTTCATCCCTAATATCGCCTACTTTGCTTGACATTTTTGTCATGTCAATACAAGTGTCAGTTTTCACTTCCAGCTCAGACCACCACCTAAATTTTTCAGCTGTGATGTGCTTCACTGCATTATTAGTCCTAATCTCGATTTGTTTTATAGAATGTAGATGAAATGTATTGATGGGTGTCAATAAGCAAGATTCCTACGTTTTAGGCGTTGTACATACTGCTGTCATTCGTCAAAATAGAACGCAATCAATTTTGCTAATACTTATAAAATATGAAAAGTGTCAGTCAAGATCTATTAAAACACAATATTAGTCTTTACATGTTGTTCTTAAAGGAACTTGAAGTTTGTCTGGAGTTTAGCTTGGTGTCCGGATTCTATCAGATGTTCTAAGATGGAGCTGCGGGAGCATCGTTTTTCTCCTTTGTAAAACTATGTTGGTAAGTGTTCGGTGATACGTTTGGAAAGCGAACGCTGAGTACGGCCGACATACCTGGCACCACACAATCAGGTTAATTGATGAATACACACTGATGAGGCCAGCAGTGGTAGCTTATCCTTCACGTTCACATGTATCATAGGTTTTGTGGAGAAGGTTAGTTGTAGTTCAGCTGGAAGAAGTTATTCTTAAGTGAGCGCGACAGCCGATTTTTTAGTGTTTCCGCAGATATATCTCCATTGAACTGAAGGTTCATGCAGAGTCGTTTTTTTGGGACGCTAAGACTGGGCGGCTTCTGCTTTCTAAGATTCAGAGATCTCGCAATAAATCGTTCTAGATAACAATTCTCGACGAGGATTCTCTTGATATTGTCCAGTTCATCTTCTATGATGTTTGAGGTGCAAATTCTGCGAACTCTGTAGCTGAGTGAACGGATCAGGTTTCGTCCGGTGTATAGAGGTACCCAGCTGTGAAAGTTAAGTAAGCTGTCCATTCCATGTCGACTTTCTGTAGATAGATCTTTTCAGTGTTCCATCCTGTTCTCCTCTTGTTAGTTGGACGTCAAGAAAGAATGATTTGGAGTTAGACTCTTTCTCCAGCGTGAACTGAATCGCGGGGTGGCACTTGTTAGTTGCTGTCTAATTAACCTTGTTCCTATATTAGATCATTCTTGTGTTACCTGATCAATTATCTAAACTTGACAAACCTCATGTACACACACAAATACTTATATATGAATGCGATTGTACAGCTATGTGAACGAATTCGCCGAAAACAGTCTCTTCGCTGAACGTCTTCTATTTTTCATATTATTCAATGGGGGATTTTTAAGCTATTTAAAGTAACTTGATCAATTACAAGATTGATTACGAGCTGTCTTCACCTAGAGAACCACTGAAATGTAGGGATTACTAGACAGCTATTTTATCTTTTTTATTTAATTGCTTTATTCCAAAGCATCGGTGGCACAGTGTTTAGGACTCTCGCCGACCATGCACATGGTCCGGGGCTCGACCCCATGCCGGCGCACACCCGATATCTATGGTCGGCCTGAATTTGGGCTACCGATATCCATGCTGAAAATTCCACACGTGTACTGAAAATACGGTGTGGAATCAAGCTGTAAATCAAAAAAAAGCAGTACCAATGTTACAGTATGGAATATTTAGCATTTGTAATACTATTGCATCTAATTTTATCGAATAACATTGAAAACAATTATGAAGATGATATTACAGAATTGGTAATGTCAGCTGTTGTTCGATATTTACAGTGACAGTGCAGTCTTATGTATATAGAAGAAATTGTAAATAATGACAAGATTTTCATTTAGTTGAGATAGTGTCACCGTAGATTACAAATAGGAGATAATAAAAGAGTTGATTTTTAAGGATTAGATTTTTTCCCTCGCTTGAACATGGATTAATATCAGTTAGAGTACCATTGGAAACCCTCCACAGGGAATAACTGGACAGCTTTTTCATCCTAGATTGTGAATCATCGGCAGTACTCACCCACCACCCAGGACCTTCCGGTTACAAGACTATCGAGCTCGTATACCGTTCAGCCACTGCTGCGACCCGATTCAGTGGCCAACCTAATAATTCTAACTTCAATGAACGGAATATTCTCATATTCAGTCATAAGAAAATGGAGCAAACAGGGAAGAAAAGTTTCTCTCCAACGATTCATTTTCATGAGCTGTACAATCGTAATTATATTTAGCAAAGAAATGTTTAGACCAATCAGATACTGGTAAACTTTATCCCCGAAAAATGTTTTACATAATGTAAGGTGTAAGAAGGGATAACTAATTGTAAGTTAGAAAAGAGGCAGAAGTTGGCATGACGTAATAAGTAAGATATAATGACTAGTCAGTAAGCTCGTGTGGAATGGACAGGCAATAAAGTGTTTTTATGTAAAATCTGTACTTAAAAGCAGTGTTATTCATAAAAAGTTATTCATAAAAGTCACTTCAACTCATTTAGAAGATAATAAATATATGTAAATGTTAATTGTGGTGCATTTTAATTCCACTTTGTGCGACTATAAAGATGATTGTAGAAACGTTTAAGTGATATGGTGAAACTCTTGTGTAGTATGAAATAGAATCTCCTTCAGGAATTAAGGAGCTTTGGTTCTAAATAATTACCCTACTAAATTAATCAGGAAGTATATAACAAAATTATAACAATAAAAATCAACTGAATAATACAGGCGACATGAATACCGGATATACACACAGATTGACGACGGCACCAAAAATAAGGGATTTATAACATCATTAATTACTAACATATTAAAGGGAATAACAGTTGGTCCAAACCCCCCCACAAAAGCAATGGGAAACAAACTGTGTCCGTTAAAGAATCCTGTGGAGTCCAGCGAACAAAATACCCCGTGATGACTGTTAAGTCAGGCGCACAAGACAAAGTAGTAGGAGCGTGTGAGTTAGAGTTTGGTGGAGAACCAAAGCAGCTAAATTTAGACTCGTAAACCACACTAGAATAAAAAAAATTTAGAGAAAGCCCAATCACAGCAATTACACAAGGACATATGGTAGGATGAGATAAAGTGACAACATAAAACTTGATATAAGAGAATGTAGGGAGAGAGTGATAGCTGAGAATTTATCTCTAGCTTGACCACGGACTGATATAAGTTAGAGAACCAGTGAAAACCAGCAAGGGTAACTGGATAGCCACCTGTTTCTAATTAATTTGGTACTCACCGGCACTGCGCACCCACTGGAGTTCGAACCCTGGACCTTGAGGTTACAAGTCACGGTTATAGACGACGAATTCTAACTTCTGCCATTTCATGGGCCATTGGATCGGCTCTCAGAGACTTGATGGTCTACAAACTCGCTAGCCTTGTGAACAGATGGTCTTGGGTTCGAACCCCGTTGGGTGCGTACTTCCTATGTGTCCCAAACTAGGACGAAACAGCTAACTGTCCAGCACTCCCAGCTGGTTTTCCAGTGGTTCTCTGGCTGATGTCAGCTCATGATGTATTCCTCCAACATATCAGTACTTTAATTAAATTTTTCAAGAGGGATTCTTCAAACAGTTATTCCGTTACAATATCTTTCATCTGTGATACACACTTTCATCTAAAATTCACCAATTAAAGTTGAAGTCGTTGGTATTAGATAGTTAAAGGCAATCGGCAGGATATCTTGGACCTAAGTTTCGTGCTAGTTGGCACTCACCAGTCAGTCAGCAATGCGTGTATTTGCAACCATGAAGGAACTCATTTCCCTTCTCAGATTTGAACCCAGAGTCAATCGTGAGCCAAAATAGCTCATCAGGAACGTACCCAGCTGCAGTAATGGGTGTTGCGGGTTCGGATCTCAGAATGGACCCGAGTTCTTTCAAAATTGCAGGTACAAGCCTTGCTAACGAATGACACGTAGGATGAAACCTAGATTCGAAACTTCCTGCCGAATGTCTTCAACCATCTAATACCGACAATTCACAGTGCGCCGTGATATTGAGCCACCTAGAATGCTGGCCACATTGCAAACTTGACTCACTGACAGAATTCAGTCTGGACGAAACAAATGAACTGGATACATTACACTAATTATTGACCAGTGTCCAATCAAAAGAATAAAATTGAAGTGACTTGTCACCAGGTGGAAGACGGCCACAAAATAGACATTAGACAATCAGTTAAGATAATTCCAGTACATATTAGTTCCACTCTCCTGCATTTCACTTAAGTCGTGGAGATTTAAACAGTCAAAAATCCAACTTGTGCATTCAGTCAGACACTGTTATCAATATTATACTACAATGATTAGGATATTTTTTAATTTTCTTTCTCAAAATTTTTTCAATTTAGTTAAATTTTACAATGTCATTTCCAACTACTTAATTTACAATTTTTGTCTTCATTTGTATATGGATATGTGACATGTACTCAATTTATTACTGTGCTTGAATTGCTTCAAATCATCGAATTTCATTACTCATGCGTAACTTGTCGTACTCATTTTCTGACAACTCTAATTTAATTTCTAAATTCTGCTCCACATTCTTGAATTTTACTGTAACTTTTTTACATATTTCAAAAGAATAGCTACTGCACAAAGAAGGTTCCTTTCGAGACCCTTCTCTTCATCAGATTTTACAGTTAAATATACATATCAGTGAATTAATGAATTAGTGTTATTATTCTTTGTGATAATAGGTCTGATAGTGTAACGACAGAAGGCAAGAGTCAGGCGACAGATCATTTATTAAGGAAATCAACGCATATTTATATATGTTTTCATGTACATTACTATGGATATGTAAACAAACAAACACAGTCTTCCGATTGGTTGTTTCTCACGACAAATCTTGGGAACGTGAATATTGACGTAAATGACTGTCTACCAATTTGGCTAGTAGACAGCTCTCACCATAATAGGAGTACAATAATTACTCAATTCAATGAAGTACATTCGGCCATGAACATCATATGCGAAGAGGAATCCCAAGACAGAATTGCCTTCCTGGATGTCCTACCTACAAGAAAACCAAATGGTAGCATAAAAAGAAATCTGCATAGAAAAAGTACTTGGACAGGACAGTATACACACTTTCACAGCTTCGTTCCTGTCAATTACAAGAGAAATTTAGTGAAGACCCTTATCCACAGAGTAAGAGCTATATGCTCTAAAGAAGTAATTAAGGATCAATTAAGCATGGTATATGATACTTTAATCGAAAATGGTTGTCCTGACAAATTTATCAAGAAACATATGACAAAGAAAGCCGAAAAGGACCACCAACTATCTGTAAACAAGAAGCCCCTTTATATACGACTACAATTCAAGGGCGATATACCAAGCGAGATAATTACGAAGAAATTAGTAAAATCAGTTCAAATAACTTTTAATGCTGGCGAACTACACGTATTATTCTCTACACGACCGATGGTGCTAGCTCGACTGAAAGATGAAGATCCTAGACTAGCCGATTCAAATTGTGTCTATCAATTCAACTGCGCTTGCGGAGCCAGTTGTATTGGCCGTTGCTCTAGGAACTTGATTTTTCGTGCTCGAGAACATATCCCACTATGGCTAAGTAAAGGTGTAGTTAAAACTATTAACAGCTCGATATTAGACCATCTGGTGCAAACCGGTCATAAAGCCAGCGTAGAAGAATACTTCTCTATAATATATCAGGTGCCTAACAAATTACCAAAATCGTCGAAGCACCGCATACTCCAAACAGCAGAGGCTATTGCAATTCGCCTCAAACAACCAGTGCTCTGTGTCCAAAAGAAACAGGTCCAGCCCTTACTACTGTCCTGTCCGGCCTTCAGTAGAGACTATAAACTCATGAATTTGTACCATTACCTTTCCTAATTTCTTCTAACATTCAGTTTATGTTGATGCTGTTCAGCTGTAATCTATCAATATTATTGATTTGATGTTATTTAAACAACATTAATGTCGTTCATAAGACTAATTCATTCATTCATTATAATTTACATATAATTGGAGAACCTGATGATGAATTTATCGAAAAGAGTACTCTTTGTTCCGTGTCCATTCTTTTGAAAATTTTAATGGGCATTTTGAATCAGTTAAAATTAATGTCATTTAAATAACATCGAATCAATAATAATAATAGTATCAATGGATTACAGTTCGACAGCATCAACAAAACACTACACACTCAATTTCAGACAGACCAATTAAGAAAGATAACAATACAAATTCATGAATTCATTATCTCTACTGGAGGCTGACCAGGGCAGTATTAGTGGTTATCTAGAACTGTTTCTTTTGCACACAAAGCACTGGTTGTTTCAGGCGAATCATGATCGCCTTTGCTATTTAGAGTATGCGGTTGGTACGTCGATGTTTTTGGCAATTTGTTTGGTACCAGGTAGTTGATAAAGAAAGATTCTTCAATGCTGGCTTTGTGGCTAGTTTGAACCAGGTAGTCTAATATCGAACTGTTAACTTAGCCACATTGGTAGATGTTCCCGAGCGAACATGAAAAATCAAGTTCCTAGAGCAACGGCCAATAGAATTCGCTCCACATGTGCAACTGAATTGGCAGATACATTTAAAATTGGCTAGCTAGTCTAGGTACTTCATCTTTCAGTCGAGGAATCGTCAATAAACTTACTGACAGATGTAATCCTTTCCTCTCAACTCTTTGTCTGGTTCAATTAGCTAATGTGAATGAATGTCATCTTCGAGCTGATTACATCGAGTCAGTGAATTTTTGTTATCATTAATATTAAACCCTTGAGTTCCGAGCGGAACTTAGAACTTCAATAACACTTCTCCATCTCAACCCGTTTTCTGTGTTATTTTATTCAGCTCTCTCATAGTTTGCCGATAAGCTCTAATCTCCTCCACACACATTCTCCTCGATGTCATTCTTGCACCACATCCCTACAGATCGACATTTCCCATTTGGGTTCCACTCAGTCGCCTGTCTAAAGTGTAATGTCACTCAAAGGTTTCCTCAGCCTGTGTTCAATCTTTCTTCATTTACTTCAGCATATTTTCAAAAGAATGGACACGGAACAAAGAGAACTCTTTTCGATAAATTCATCATCAGGCTCTACAATTATATATACATTATAGTGAATGAATGAATTAGTCTTATGAGCAACATTAATGTTTAAATAACATCAAATCAATAATATTGATAGATTACAGCTCAGTAGCATCAACATAACTATAAAATGAATGTCAGAAAATTCAAGAAAGATAATATCACAAATTCATGAATTTATAGTCTCTACTGAAGGTCGGCCAGAGCAGTAGTAGTGGCTCGCTGGACTTGTTTCTTTTGCGCACAAAGTACTGGTTGTTTGAGGCGAATCGCAATAGCCTCTGTTGTTTGGAGCATGCGGTGCTTCGACGATTTTGGTAATTTGTCAGGCACCCGGTATATTATAGAGAAGGATTCTTCTACGCTGGCTTTGTGACCGGTTTGCACGAGACGGTCCAATATCGAACTGTTAATCGTTTTCACTACACCTTTACTTAGCCATACTGGGAGATGTTCTCGAGTGAGCACGAAAAATCACGTTCCTAGAGCAACGGCTGATATAACTCGCTCCACAGGCGCAGTCGAATTGATAGACACAGTTTGAAGTGACTAACCTAGGTACTTCATCTTTCAGTCGAGGTAGCACCACCGGTCGTGAAGAGAATTAGACGTGTAGTTCGTCAGCATTAAAAGTTCTTTGAACTGATTTTCTTAATTTCTTCGTAATTATCTCGCTTGGTATATTGCCCATGAATTGTAGTCGTATATATAAAGGCTTCTTGTTTACAGATAGTGGGTAGTCCTTTTCGGCTTCCTTTGTCATGTCTTTTTCTTGATGAATTTGTCAGGATAACCATTTTCGATTAAAGTATCATATACCATGCTTAATTCATCCTTAATTACTTCTTCAGAGCATATAGCTCTAACTCTGTGGCTGCGGGTCTTCACTAAATTTCTTTTGTAATTGACAGGAACGAAGCTGTGAAAGTGTGTATACTGTCCTGTCCAAGTGCTTTTTCTATGCAAATTTCTTTTTATGCTACCGTCTGGTTTTCTTGTAAGTAGGACATCCAGGAAGGCAATTCTTTCTTCGGATTCCTCTTTGCACGTGAATTTCATCATCGACTGTACTTCATTGCATTCATTAATTCTTGCTCTCCTATCAAAACCATTATCACAAAGAATGAAGGTATCATCCATATATCGGCAATAAAATGAGTGCTTACTGATGAGGTTGTTCAAAGGTCCATTTTCTAGGTTACTTAGAAAGAAATTAGCCACGATTGGACCCAATGGGGAGCCTATCGCCACTCTGTCCCTTTGTCTGTTAAGCGTGCCGTCAAATTTGTAGTTTACATTCATGGTACATCTTACTATCAATTCTTTTAGGATTTCAGTATTGATTCCAATGTTTATCGACTACTTGTCCACTTGTTCACGTATATAATTAACTGTTTCTCTCAGAGGTCAGCATATTTGTTGGACAAGAGTTTCTCGGTTAGTTCGCTGCCTCCAAAAGTTCCTTACTGCCAGTAATTTCTCTTCGGCTATCTGAATATCTTGTATAAATAATTTTAAGTTGGATGTTGCTGACAAGAACCAACTAAATGCAATGACGTTATTTCATCTTGATCAATGTGTCTTTCTGACTTTATCTAGCTTCATCAAGGCAAATAATTATATGAAACTCAATATGAATGCCTGCAGAAATTAAATAAAATTCTAGGTATGAAGGCAAATTTTAGTTCAGCGGCAGGACGCTCGCCAACCAAACATATGGTCTATGCACTCCTTAACCTCGCTAAGCATCCATCAGTAAAGCCAGTAAACAGGGGAGGCTGGGTGTGAGGCTAACAATTCCACTTCGTAAAAATAAAACCGCTGCTACCAAAACTTCAGTGCTCTCTCTTGAAGCCCTATTTTTCACTCAGACCGTAAAAGAAATAGAAAAAGGTGTCAAAAATTTACATTAGTTAGAGAACTAATGAAATTCCGACAGTTCTCGAGAGATGTTTCATCCTTGTACAAGAACCTTGAGCAGAAAGCACTTATAATCTGATAGCCACGCATCAGATCTAGAACTTTCGATTTACAAGGTGAGCGTACCGATCACCAATTAACCAACCATATGGAATAGAGTGGCCAGACCCTAAATCTCAACTTCTCCTCGTTTGTGAAGTCAGTTCTTGACAAAATTTTGAAGTCAAATTAAATGCCTGTAGAAAGGTAGTCGAAAAATCAATTCACAATCTCACACCAAATCATTCGGTATAAATTTCAGGGTAGAGATGATCTATCTTGTGCAGGATGAAGATGTTGAAGGCAGCCAGTCAGAATCGGAAAGGCAAGATACCCCTTCATCAATCTGAAACCGGTATGGAAATTTTCTGCTTCACTCACTCAGCCGGCATGAACAACATGATTCGAATTTTATTCAAAACAAATGTGAAGTATGTCAGTCATTGCTTCTAAACGGGTCAGAAACTTGCACTGCTCGTCATGGGAGAGATTTTCAACAAGCTGATTCAGACTCTCATTAAGAGTTGCGCCCTTCAATGACTCCATGCTGAAGATCAGATGGCCAGCTGGCCGCCAGGAAGAGCTGATTGCTCAGCAAATGGATATGTAGGAGAAAATGAGGATGGATCCTGTACACGCTGAGGAGGTCGTCGAATGACATCAAGCTGCAATGCAAACCACTGCTTGAGTGGAGTCCCAGTGTGAAGCGATAAGTAGGTCGTCGCTGCGAGAGTAATATGGAGGAGATGAAAGATTATGTGCAGTTGTGGACACGGCTAGTGAGGACAGCAGAGAATCGAAGAAATTGGAGGGGTGTTGTCGAAACCCTATTTTCGCCTCAGAACCCAGGAGAGCAATAATAACAATAATAATAATCTAATTTATGCATTAGCTTTTCTCAAAATCAATCCACATTAGTTTCAGGGATAAAATTTAATTTTGTTCCCGTTTCGTTTTTGTTTGTTTTCATTTTCTCTTTCTCCGTCATTTAGTTCAAATGTTTATCATAATTTATGTATATGTAGGACAAAATGAATGCCAAATATATTCTCAGGGGATACAACTAAAGCAAAAATCAATATAAAATCGATTAAGTATATTTTTGAACTAGAAGCAATTTTAGCATCCGCATCTCACTATCTATCTATATACGACCTATAAATTATTCATTCTGCATGGGAACATAGAGGAGAAACTAGAAAAATATGTACAAATGAATTATAAATTATTATAGACTACCATTCTTCTCAAATATTAAGCTATGAATTGATAAGCTGTATCCTGTCGATGTAGAGATATTAACTTTACTACAAAATGAAACTTTGAGTTCCTGTTGTAAAATGAACGTCTTTCTAGTGTAACAAGAAAAGATAGGGGCCAGGCAACAGATCATTTATTAAGGAAAATCAACACATATTTATAGATTTTAATGTACATTATTGTAGATTATTGTTAGTAGAAAATACAGTCATTTGATTGGTTGTTTCTCACAGAAAGTTAACTTTGCATCTTTTTGTGGCTGTGTCAGATCATCCATATGCTAACTGTATCCGCCTACGCAAAGCCTTTGTTCTCATTTTCTCACCACCAACAATATTGGGGACATAAACAATGACGTCAATTACTTTCTACCAACTTTGGCTAGCAGCCAACTCTCACCACATTAGTACATAATTAAAATTCTATCCCAGTGGCTGAATGATGGTCAACAAGCAAGCTCGCATTGCAAGCTCAGTTTGATCCATAACAGTGAATTCATGAGTGCAAAAATTAATGCGTGTAAAACGTGGGCACTGAGGTAGTATGTAATGTATTATTGTAATTCCCTTGGGTATCAAATACGGCATAGAGCTTCAACAAGATATCGCTTTCATGGATTCTATGCTGTATTCTTCCCCTGGCTAGCTCTAAGATTGCCCATAATCTCTCATCTCCTCCAACTAGCCACACGATCTCCTGCATGTCATCCTCCCACTGAATATCCACTCACCGCTTTGCATATGAATTCCACTCGATTTATGGCCTGCACTGCGAGCGATGACATTCGATGCCCTCCCAAATGTATGCCCGGTACATCTCCATTTTCTCGTACATATTTTTTGAGCAATCGGCTCTTGGTTGGTTTGTTCACTGCTAGAGTTTCTTGTTACTAACTCTTCCTGGCCTGCCATTTGATCTTCAATATAGTAGATGTTGATAAATGCTTGAAAATTGTTCAAAATCCCTTTCCTAACACGCAGTACTAGTTTCTCACCCGTAAAGAAGGAGTGACCGACTGACTTCACATATGTGTTGAACAGAATCTGAATCTTGTTGTTTATGCTGGCTGAATGAGTGATGCAGAAGTTTTCCGAACTGGTTTCTGGATGATGAAGGCGTATCTTACCATTCCGATTCACTCTGGCTGGCTTTGACATCTTCATCCATGCTGTCCGACTGCCTGTGGTTGAAACGATGCCTCCTTGATAAGTGAAGGCAGGAAGTAACCTCTGTTAAATCTCTCCACTTGATGATGACTGGTGCGGTTTATTGTCTCTGGTTATTGGTTGACTATCTACATTACCTCTGTCTTCTCTATGTTCCCCTTAAGCCCTGTCTTCGTGGCATGCCTCTTCAGCCAGTTTGTTGGTTTTCATTTGCAAGCTTTTGAGTTTGTACGTCTGTGACATTAAACACAGATCATCGAACTGCAGATCTTCTAGTTTCTTCTTACCAGTTATCGGGCGTATTCCTGTCTTCTCACTCGCTGCGTACAGTTTGACGCCTAATCCATTCTACCAGAATTAAGAATATCATCGGTGATTGAAGTGGGCAGCATTTTCTTACTGTGGTAGTATCTAATTCCATATTAATTTGTTTATTAGCTTTATCACACACACCTCGCCTAGATTACTAGGTCACTAGTATTCTAGCCGGTCCCAAGCCCGGATAAAGAGGGAGGGTTGGGGCGTGGTGCTAGCAACTCCACCCCCAAAACTTAACCGAATTGCTACTAAAACTTCAACGCACAAATATATTCAAAATTCTAAAATCACAAATAGTGACCTTATTTTTCGCTGGAATCGGGGAAGTGAAATGACGCGGGCTGGTGAAAGCCTTCGGGAAGCCAGTCAGCCGATGTGCCTTCTTTCGATGAAAGCGAAAATAAGGATGAGGACGTGGAATGTTCGTACAATGTACGAAGCTGGGAAGGCTGCTCAGGTAGCCGCAGAAATGAGGAGATATAGAATAGAAGTGTTGGGAATCTGCGAGAGCAGATGGAACGGATGTGGAAGGAGCCAACTATCAACTGGAGAGACAATAATCTACTCCGGTCACCCAGAGGACAATCACGAGCACACCGAGGGAGTAGCCGTCATGATGTCACCAACAGCGGCTAAAGCTCTCATGCAGTGGGAACCAATCTCCTCCAGGATAATGACAGCCAGGTTCAACTCAAAAGGAATAAAAATTACAATCATTCAATGCTACGCGCCTACAAACGCCTCAGAACATGAGAAGAAGGAGGATTTCTACAGTCAACTACAAACAGTAATGGACAACGTCCCAAAGAGCGATATCAAAATCCTGATGGGCGACATGAATGCGAAACTGGGAGGAGACAATACAGGAAGAGAACTCACCATGGGTCGTGAGGCCCTCGGTGAAATGAACGAAAATGGTGAACTCTTCTCAGACTTCTGCGCGTTCAATGATTTGGTGATTGGTGGCAGTGTGTTCAAACACAGGGATATACACAAGGCAACATGGATTTCACCAGATGGACACACCAAAAACCAGATAGACTTCATTTCAATCTCAAGGAAGTGGAGACGGAGCCTACTGGACACAAGATCGAGGAGAGGAGCAGATGTGGGTTCATACCACTATCTAGTACAAGGGACTTTCAAGGTGAAGCTGAAAGCCTCGAGGATAGCTGGGGATAGGCCACAATGCAAGTTCAACACTCACAAACTGAAGGATACAATCACACAGGACATTTTCACTGCAACTGTCAGAGCAAAGCAGGAAACACTACGTGGCACCACTGAGGAATCATCCGTGGAAGACCATTGGAACTCTCTGAAGGTAATTTTCAACGAAACGTGCTCAACGGTTTTAGGAAGAAAGAAGAAACAAGACAAGGAATGGCTCTCAACAGACACTTGGAAACTAATAGAGGAGAGGAGAAAAGTGAAAGAGAAAATGATTCAATGCAAAGATGGACAAGAGAAAGAGACGCTGAACTCAACTTACACAGCACTGGACAAAGAAGTGAAGAAGAGTGCCAGGAAGGACAAAAGACAATTCTACGACAACCTGGCTACTGAAGCTGAGAAGGCAGCAGGCAAAAGGGACCTGAGGACACTATATCAGATAACCAAGTCTCTATCCGGGAAGAGATCAACACAAGTGAAACCTATAAAAGACAGCCAAGGGAACCCAATTACCAAAGAAGAAAGACAGATTAAACAATGGTCGGACCACTTCAAAGGACTCTTGAACCGACCATCACCTACAACCCGTCCAGAAATACCAACAACAGCACGTACACAACTGCAAGTTGACACCAATCCTCCAACGAAAACTGAAGTCATGAATGCAATCAAGCTTCTGAAAGCTGGAAAAGCAGCTGGACCAGATGGAATACCCCCTGAAGCACTGAAAGCGGACCCAGAGACGACAGCAGATATGCTGACCCCATTACTGCAAAAGATCTGGAAAGAGGGAAAGGTGCCTACTGACTGGAGGAAAGGTTACCTGGTGAAACTACCAAAGAAGGTCGACCTGGGACTCTGCAAGAACTGGCGAGGAATCATGCTCCTGTCGACGCCAAGTAAAATCCTGAGTCGCATCATCCTGGAGAGAATCAAGGACGCGCTGGATACAGAACTCCGACCAGAACAAGCTGGATTCAGGAAAGGCAAATCATGTTCTGACCAAATTGCAACTCTACGCATTATCATAGAACAAAGCATGGAATAGCAATCAAATCTCTACCTCAACTTTATAGACTTTGAGAAGGCCTTCGACAGCGTTGACCGCGAAGTAATTTGGAAACTACTCCAGTACTACGGCGTACCCCAAATATTCATCAACCTTATTCAACAACTGTACGACATCAGCACATGTCAAGTGATCCACAACGGAAAACTCAGCGAAGCGTTTGGAGTAAACACAGGAGTCAGACAAGGGTGCTTATTATCACCAATGATATTCCTAATTGTGGTGGACTGGATTATGCGTCAAACAGTGGGAAACGAGAAGACAGGGATATCCTTGACCGACGTGAAGACCGATGAGAAGACCTGGATTTCGCGCGTGGATGATTTATGTTTGATGTCACACAAAATCGAAGACTTACAAGCAAAAACCGACAAACTGGTCGAAGAAGCAGCAAAGACAAGACTCCAGGTGAACATAGACAAGACGGAGGTTATGAAAATAACCAACCAACAACAGCAGCAACATCCAGTGCCAATCACCATCAACGGGAGGGATTTGAAAGAGGTTACTTCTTTCACTTATCTGGGGAGCATTGTCTCAACCACAGGAGGAACGGACGAGGATGTCAAATAGAGAATCGGGAAGGCGAGAAACACATTCATCAACCTGAAACCAATCTGGAAATCTTCGTCGCTCACCATCAACAACAAAATTCGGATTTTAAATACAAACGTGAAGTCAATTTTGCTTTACGGATCAGAAACTTGGCGGGTCACCAAGAATATTTTCAACAGGTTGCAGACCTTTATCAACAACTGTCTTCGCTGGCTCTATACTGAAGATTAGATGGCCAGAAAGAATCACAAACAAGAAGCTATGGGAACAAACGAAACAGGAACCAATCGCCCAACAAATATGCAGGAGGAAGTGGAGATGGATTGGACACTCGCTGAGGAGGCCGTTGAGTGACATCGCGCGTCAAGCCCTCGAGTGGAACCCGAAAGGGAAGCGGCGAGTGGGACGTCCAAGGGTGACATGGAGGAGATCGTGTGAGGAGGAGATGAAACAGTACGGAATAACATGGACGCAAGTGAAAAGAACAGCAGAAGACAGAAACAAGTGGAGACGTGCAGTTGAAGCCCTATGTTCCACTAGGAACCCAAGGGAACAATAATAATAATATTTATCACACAGAGTGAAACAGTCTTATTTACTGGATGACAAAGTTTACAACACAATATGTTATTGATCATAATCATAGCATCAATTATAATTACAAAACTTTTAGACTTTCGGTTTACAGTTTTCTTTATTGTTTCCTATTCTTCATGGTGGTAATAAAATTTTCCAGAGGTCCGTCTGGATGGGTGATAAATCATTCACAATCCACACGTAAAACTTAATAAATGCCCTAATAAAATCAAGAATAATGGTAGTGTAAAGAAGACAAGCCTGAGGAGGTTGAAAGGAATGTTTATTTGATGAAACTTATGGTACATAGCTAAATTTGGAATACCATATTCTCAACCGGCCATTTGCACATCATTTACCACATCCTTGACGAATTGGTCGAATATCGTCTCATTCGATAGCTTCTTGGATTCTGCATCATATGGCAACATTCTTCTCATGGTTCTCTTCTTTGATTGCTCTTTCCAGTGTGCCAAACATATTGTTACTTCGTTTCTGATATACTACTTATATCGGATTATAAGTAGCACTCACCACAGTAGTAATAGTGATATTGATAATAACGATATTAATTATTACATTCAGTAAAGCATTTATGTGTCAGTTTCGTACCTACTATCAGTTTCTACTTTTATTCGACACTTTAAGAAAGCCAGCTGTCTAACGTCTTAAAATCATACCTAAGCTTTGTAGAGTACATATACACCGGGTTCCCTATCAACTAGTAAACTATTGATATAAGTATAAAACTTGGGCACTGTGGTAGAGCATAACTCTATTATGGATAAGATTTTATTTTGATAGGCTTAGGAGTCAAACACAGCCTAATTTTGTGATTAGCGAGCATTCTATCATTGAACTAACGACGTTCCTGATGAAAAGATGCTTTAACATTCTCAGAATTCGCAGAATCACAATATATCTGTTCTACTGGGAATGATTTTGAGACATTTCACCAAAATTCTCTAACTAGTGATTCCTAGCAACCTGAGCACCCCAGTCTGACAGTCTACACTTCGTTATATCAAAAGATAATCGGAGTAGGGAGACTTTTGCGTGGCCTACACGATAAATACTTCAGTGGCAATTGTTCGCATAATTATAGCCATGACTAGGTCGAAATGTATTCAATAAAATAGGTGCACATTACAGCTGGTTATGTGCTGTTTCAAGTAGTTGAATGGACCTCTCAGTTCATAATTTAATCGAATACTCTTTGACATAATTTCATCACTAAGCATTCACTGAATCGAAGTTATAAATAAAGTAATTAGCAATAACTTCATTATGGATACAATTTTTTTTATTATAACTTGACTCCACACTGTATTTTTGGTACAAGTATGGAATTTACAGCTTATGATACTGGTTGTCCAAAATTTGCAGTCCAACAATTGATATCAGGTGTGCGTCGGCAGACGATTGAACCTCGGACCATGTGCATGGTAGGCGAGAGTCCTAACCGCTGTGCCGCACACATAGTATTATGTAGTAGGTAATATTTACTGATGACCACGTTTCGAGCACAAATTATGGTCACACATAATCATATCAAGGCACAGACACTCACATAACTTTCTTGCTTCATTTATATACACGAGTAAAAATCGGTGATTAGACATATGAATAAAATCAATATAGGATAATGTACATTCAGAAATAATAATATGAGTGTTATCAATCAAATACAATCAGATGGGAAATAAGATGTTTTCATAGTAAAATAAATAAATAACTTGTTAGAATGTTATAATGTATGTGAATTGAAATAGAATTTTAAGATTATTTATTATCCTCTGATTTGACTGGTGGTAATAATATCTTCCATATCTCTGACAACTGCATTCTCTGTGGTTGCTGAGGTCAGCTACATAGTTCAAACTAGTAGATCGGACGGGGGTAGTTAGATTATCAGAACATAAGAATTTAGCTTTGTGTGGAATGACTGACCCCACGATGATAAGTAATTTAGAAAAACAAACTCAGCATTTGCACTGCATGTATTAACACACGACTACACATTAGAGTGGGTGGGACATAGTCGAAATTCTAAAAAGTAATATAGGTAGTTAGAAGGAGAGATTGACTACCGAATCCTGGATCATCCAGTCTACCTACACCCAACACATAGTACAATAGAAGTGATTTAACGCAAATACCAGAGATATGGAAGATATTATTACCACCAGTCAAATCAGAGGATAATAAATAATCTTAAAATTCTATTTCAATTCACATACATTATAACATTCTAACAAGTTATTTATTTATTTTACTATGAAAACATCTTATTTCCCATCTGATTGTCTTTTATTGATAACACTCATATTATTATTTCTGAATGTACATTATCTCATATTGATTTTATTCAAATGTCTAATCATCAATTTTTACCCATGTATATAAATGAAGCAGGAAATTTATGTGAGTGTCTGTGCCTTGATATGATTTTGAGTATAAATAATTTGTGCTCGAAACGTGATCATCAGTAAATATTTCTCATAACACCACTGTGAGATTTTATCAAAACAAATTTGGATCCATAATGGGGTTATCCTCTATCAAACTGTCCAAGTTTTATCCTTATATCAATAATTTGTAATAACTACACCCTCCACATCCTTCATTCATGACGTAGCGTCATTCTAAATCAGGATAAGTTAGGTGAAAATCCGCACAGTCATGCACGAAGGTTGTTTCACACTTGTTTTTGAACATCATCCTTTTATTGACACTTGATCTATCGAAGTAATCCATAACTAATTGAAACTGTATTTCATACATTTGGTTCCCTTGATAAATTTCAATAAAGAAAGGAAGACGAAATTTGCAGTATAAAATGATATCATCATTCTATTTCACAGGTTCTCATCATCTGTAGACTACCTGAAATTACAATGGTTATATAAATGATAATAACATACTTTAATGTTTGAGTGGTAGTAGAGAAGGGATAAAATTGACGCATTCAAAAGAGAATGAAAGCATTACAATTTTTAGTTTAAGATTTTATCATCAATTTATACGCTTTTAAAGTTGAAAAGAGGGAGGGAGAATTAAGACAGAAAACAGAAAAAAATTAACAAAACAAACAGCGTTAGCTTGTAGGTTCAGTGAGTTGAGATCACTGAATTAGATGACTAATTATTGTTATCAAAATCAAAATTCAGTTACCAAGGGAGTGAGAGGGTAATCACACTCTTTCTGTATGCATAAATCTGGTTTAAATCTTTTGGTTGCGATCGCTTCGGCAAATCGTAATAAGTTTGCTGTCCTTTGTTTATATAATATTTTGAAAGATTTAGAAATGTCTACAAGATGTCCGGTATCAACAATATGTCTGGTACTTACACTCTGATAATATTTGCTTCCTTTCAGGCACAGGTTTCTTGAAAGATGTAAAATATGTGATAATGAAACTGTATTATTGATTTGCTATCGATTTTCACTTTATTTTTTCTAACAGGTATTACAATTTCTATAGATCTGAGTAGTCGTAAATCAAAGCGAGTGATACGGGCTATTCAACCGCTTTGTGCATTATCAATTTGTATCGGTAAGTTTCATTAGTTGTTCGACTGATGGTCATTTATTAATGCATAAAAAACCAAAAACTTGATATACAAACGCAATCTATTAAAGTGCTTGGTCCACAGAGCAAGAGAGATTTGCTCGGATGATGATGATCTTGGCAGCCAGTAGATTTGTACTAGCCACAGTCAAATACCAGCTTATTAACCTACCAGCCACAAAATCAGACTGGTAATAACTGCAGCAATGTGTTAAGCTGTCTAGTATCCGAGTTTTAAAAAACGGCTGGTAGGGATGTATTCTTAATTTCAAAAGTCATCGTTTCTGACCCTTCAGTGATGAAGATTTCCATTTCAACATCATTCATGATAATCTTATCTAAAGCTGTACTGCTAAATCTATTTTGCTTACATCTTTAAATGGAATTGAATCTTCACGAATCTTTATTAGGCATATTCAACAGCTGTATGATAATGTCATGGCAAAGCCTTTGAAATGAATACAGGAGTAATACAAGGCCTCCCACTACTATAAGCGACGATATTCCTAATTGTGGTGGATTAGATTATGCGTCATACTGTGGTGGGATTGAGAAGACAGGAATAGGCTAGATCGATAGGAAGACTCTAGGAGATTTGAACTTTGTGGATGACTAAGGTCTAGTGCCGCACAAATTAGAAGACCTACTGGCTGGAAACAACAGACTGGTAGAGGAGGCTGGCAACTAAGGCAGGACTTCAAGTGAACACAGAGAAGACGGTGGTGATGAAGATAACCAACCAACCAATCAACCAACAGCAACAAAAACGACCAGCACCAATCACCATCACTTATCTAGGAAGCATCGTTTCAACAACAGGCAGTTGGACAGCATGGATGAAGACGTTCAAGTCAGAATCAGAAAGTCAAGATTCGCCTTCACCAACCTTGCTGCGTAAAACGTTCTTCGTATACTCCTGGTGTAACAACAGAAAACAAGGGCCAGACAACAGAACGTTTATTACGGAAAATCAACACATATTTAAAGATTTTGATGTACATTATTGCAGATTATTGTTAGTAGAAAATACAGTCTGTTGATTGGTTGTTTCTCACACAAAGTTAACCTTGCATCTTTTGTGGCTGTGTCAGTTCATCTATATGTTAACGGTATCTGCCTGTCCATCTTGACCTTGTTTTCACATGACTAACATTGACCTCAATTACTGTCAACCAATTTGGCTAGCAACCATCTCTCACCACACTGGAAAGTCATTCTCTAGCCTAATCTTTCTAATAGACTTCGTATTCGCCTACTGCACACCGCTGAGGCGATATGCATTGGAAATATTAAACCTAAACTATGCATTCAAAAGAAGAAGTTCGTACACAGCCATTATCCCTCCCTTGTTGGCCTATTAAGACATAACCAACTGATGACTTCTCCACTACCCCACCTTACATATATTTTCAACCTCTCTCTTGTCATCATCCCTTAGTCGTATTATCACATCTTCATTAAAAACGTGTTTCATTCACTTCCCTTACAATCAATCTAGCATTACGTAATCAGTTCATTTGTTTTTCATAGCCTTTATCGACTACTACGTTCACCTGAACATTTGCTTGTTTAATCATGCTGTTTTTCATTGTTCGTATTAACCCACACTGCCTCACTTTTTCATCTGTACGATCTTGTTATCCTATACACAAAACTCCATGATCGGTTAATATTTGAATTTTATTCGTAAAGTTATGTATACATGTTAGATTCCTTTATGGGTAAATTTTGTTTTGATAAAGTCTCACAGTGTTATACAGTAATATTTACTGATGACGTTTCGAGCACAGTTTATTGCTCATAATCATATCAAGGACTTCCTATCATATCACGACTTCCTAAATTCATTTATATAGTTCCGTTGTTTTTCACTTGATTTGATTGGTAGTAATATTTTCCATATTTCGGGTATAAGTGATGAATCATTCCTATTACAATCTGACTACCCCTAACCTACTAGTTTGACAGGGACAAGCTCTGTAGGTTAAAGGACCCAGTGGACCTAATTAGACAAAATAATATAATTTACAAAATACCCTGCAATGACTGTGAGTTAAGTCAACTACATAGGTCAAACTAGTAGGTCAGGGGTAGTCAGACTGTCAGAACATAAGAATTTAGCTAAGGTAAGAATGGTTGACCCAGAGAAGATAAGTAACTTAGGAAAAAGCTCAGCAATTGCAATGCGTGCATTAGCACACAACCACACAATAGGGTGGGAGAGGGTTGCAATTCTAAAATGTAATCTAGGTAGGTGGAGAGAGATGTTGATTACTGAATCCTTGTTCATCGAATCTACACCCAACACATGTAATAGGAATGATTCATCACTTATACCCGAAATATGGAAAATATTACTACCAATCAAATCAAGTGAAAAACAACGGAACTATATAAATGAATTTAGGAAGTCGTGATATGATAGGAAGTCCTTGATATGATTATGAGCAATAAATTGTGCTCGAAACGTCATCAGTAAACATTACTGTATAACACTGTGAGAATTTATCAAAACAAAATTTACCCATAATGGAATCTAACATGCCTACATAACTTTACGAATAAAATTCAAATATTAACCGATCATGGAGTTTTGTCTATAGGATAATAAGATCGTACAGATAAATTGTGCAATTAGTCATAATAGTAGTAATGATAATAATGGTTCTATCAATAAGAAGGATGAAAAAGTGAGGCAGTGTGGGATAACACGAATAATGAAAAACAGAATGATTAAACAAACAAGCAAATGTTGAGGTAGACGTAGTAGTCGATAGAAGCTAAGAAAAACAAATGAACCGAATAAGTAATGCTTTATTGAATGTAAGGGAAGTAAGTGAAACACGTTTTTAAAGAAGATGTGATAATACGATTAAGGGATGATAAGAGAGGGGTTGAAAATATAAGTAAGGTGGGGTGGTGGAGAAGTCATCAGTTGGTTATGTCTTAATAGACCAACAAGGGAGGGATAATGGCTGTAAGAACTTCTTTCGAATGCATAGTTTAGGTTCAATAATTCGAATGCCTATCGCCTCAGCGGTGTGCAATAGACGAATACGAAGTCAATCGGAAAGATTCGGTGGGATGCATTGAATTACTTTGAAAGCTTTCATTTTCTCCCCTACATGACCACCATTATCAACTAAATGTGGCAAAATGGAGCTACGGATTATTATTGTCTGTCCTTTGCCAAACCACCACGATTGGAGATGTTCACTAACACGTTAGCTTAGCTGTTCAATAGTACGCCCAACATAACTGTCACCACAGGTACAATTGAAGTGATAAATGCACATAGATCCGGCAAAAATGTCTCGCTTATCCTTAGCTTGCGTCTCAATCATTCGTCGGTTAGAGAATGACAAACGTAGGTTTGCTACGGAAAACATTCTTCGTATGCTTGATATAAGAATAAAACTTGGGCACTGTGGTAGAGTGTAATTCCATTATGGGTAAATTTTATTTTGATAGAGTCTCACAGTGTTATACAGTAATATTTACTGATGACGTTTCGAGCACAATTTATTGCTCATAATCATATCACCTTGATATGATTATGAGCAATAAATTGTGCTCGAAACGTCATCAGTAAATATTACTGTATAACACTGTGAGACTCTATCAAAATAAAATTTACCCATAATGGAATTCTTCGTATGCTCCTGGAAAGTCATTCTCTAGCCAAATCTATCTAACAGACTTCATATTCGTCTTCTGCACACATCTGAGGTAATAGGAATTCTAATTATTAAACCTAAACTATGCATTCAAAAGAAGTTCGTACAGCCATTCTCCTTCCCTTGGTCTATTAAGACATAACCAACTGGTGACTTCTCCACCACCCCACCTTACTTATATTTTCAACCCCTCTCTTATCATCCCTTAATCGTATTATCACATCTTCTTTAAAAACGTGTTTCACTTACTTCCCTTACATTCAATAAAGCATTACTTATTCGGTTCATTTGTTTTTCTTAGCCTCTATCGACTACTACGTCTACCTCAACATTTGCTTGTTTGTTTAATCATTCTGTTTTTCATTTTTCGTGTTATCCCACACTACTTCACTTTTTCATCCTTCTTATTGATAGAACCTTTATTCATATTGTTATTATCGTTACTATTATTATGACTAATTGCACAATCTATCTGCACGATCTTATTATCCTTTAGACAAAACACCGTGATGATTGGTTTATAATTGAATTTTTATTTGTCAAGTTATGTAGGTATATTAGACTTAACCCTGATGATGAGATCCAATTGAAAGCACACTATTTGTAAGCGCAATATCGCTTGAAATTAAGTCACGTGTAGATAAAGGCTATCCCGGTCCAGATCAAACAAGAAGCCGGTCACTGTTTCTATGGTACTATTAATAAACAAATCAATTAATATATATACAACAAACCTTAACGGTTTCAAGAGTACAATACACAATGCTTAACAGAAAGCAAGGAACCGCTTTCAGAGCGAAATAACGTTAAAGCCAAAATTACGAACTAGCCGGATCAGACACGACCGTTCAGGTAAGCAGTCAGTAGAAGAATGAACCCAAGTAAGAGGTAGACAGAGCATAGGCACACAGATAGAATTTAATTGGCTACTTAACCAATCAATAAATAAGATAAACTCAACAGAATAGTACAAAGTAAGACATGGGGCAGCAAAATAACAGTTCACAAAAATACTCTGATTGGGTCATGAGTTCAACTGTCTGACTAAACGGATCGAAGTAAAAACACACATACACAGTTCATTAAACAAGGTGGGATAGACACGTTAGGCATGGATAATTGTGTTGCAACAATTCTAGGCTGATCCGGGACAGGTTGACTTGATTAAAGGATGGAAAATGAATCTATCTTACACTATTATTAGCGCCTAAATGTTTTGTTTAAAATTTTACTACGGGAATATTTAAAATTTTCAGATATGTCCCAACAAGTGCAAGACCTAAGTTTACTAACTTTCCAGTTATCCGTTTTTAACTAACAAACTCACTTCTACTGATAAATAAATGTTTTTTATTCTGTCAAACACAGACCTTCCTAATGACAAAATATGCTGTCGCACATCGACACTGTCAACACATAACTGAATATTAATTCACTTGATGACATTTAGTGTGTTAACTCTGACGACATACACTTTTATGATGGCGTCATTAAATACTGCCATATATATATGTATATATATATATATATCGTAGTCATATCTATCTTTATGTTAAACTCACTGGTGAAAAACATTTTTTGCAGACTAATGCTCAACTAAATTACACAAAAAAAAACCTGATTCTAATCAACAGATGACTCTGTCATGAGTAGACATGACATCATGAGCATAACTGGGTGCGGGGGGGAAATAAAGAGGAAAATAAAAAGGCAGCATAACACATATAACAATCAGTGAAGTAGAAACAGAATGAATTTTTAATTTTTCGCTAATCACGTGCTTACAAATAAGCATTACAAAACAAAAATATTTTCAATATAAGTTTGCCAAATATTGTTTTGTAGCTGAGGCTATCAAGTGTTACTATGCAGAGATTTGATTGGTGGCTACAGGTTGGATCAGAAGATGACATCGATTAGAGAATCATTAGAAGTAAGGAAGTACTGGATTGTTATTTCATCCTAGTCACCAGCTGGAGTATTGTCGAGGTGAACAAAGAGAAGACAGAGGTGATGAAGATTCCCGGGCAACACCGCCACCAACAGCAACAACAACAACAACAGACAACAATCAGCATGAATGGGAGGAACCTGAAAGAAACAACAACCTCTTTTACCTACCTGGGAAGCATCGTTTCAACTACAGGCCAACGGAACTGACGAGGATATCAAAGCAAGAATCGGTAAAGCAAGACAAGCTTCCACCACTCTCAAGTCTGTGTGGAGGTCAACAGCTCTCAGCATCAAAAATAAGATCCAAATTTTCAACTCCAATGGGAAGTCAGTGCTACTATACGGATCAGAGACTTGACCAGCGCGTCATGAAGAGCATCTCAAACAAACTACAGACCTTCATTAACAGTTGTCTTCGCTCGATACTCAAGATCAGATGATCAGAAAACATCAGCAACAGTGATCTCTGGGGGATACCCAACCAGGAACCGATTGTGAGACAAATAGACAGGAAGAAATGGAGATGGATTGGCCATACTCTCAGGAAACCATCAAGTGACACTACTAGACAAGCCATTGCTCGAGTGGAATCCGAAAGGAAAGCGGCGAGTTGGTCGTCAGTGCGATGGTGGGTGACTTGGAGGAGGTCATGTGAAGAGGAGATGAAAACGTGTGGGTGGCAGACATGGAGCCAGGTGAAGACTCTAGCAGAGAACCGAACGCAATTGAGACGCACGGCTGAAGCCCTATGTTCCTGTAGGAATTAAAGGATACAATAATAATAATAATTTAGTCTCTTGATCAGTATGTATCAGTGACTTTCATGAGGACAACTAGATTACATTATGAGCTCACAAGCCAATCAGTCACTGCAACCCGATTCAATGGTTCATGAATTTCAACAGCCAGCCATCATTATCGGCAATTAACTGTTCTCTTACTTGACTTGACGGACCCGCCCGTGTTCGGACATCGGTGGTTGCGTACTGACAAGGATTCTAAAAATAGGACAGAATAGCTAACTAGTACTTCACTGTTTCCCAGTGGTTCTCTAAATGAAGTCCACTAGTGATCAAATCTGCAAATGAAACTAGTAAAGTTGTGTAAAAATTCGGAGAGCATCTGTGAACAAAAAAATAACTCAAGAATTTCCACTAACTTACTCCTAATGTCTAATATGAATAGATCAGCTTGCTGAAAAACTAAAATTTTCAATAGTTGGTTTGTAAGGATTAGATTTGTTTTTACGAGCCTGACCACGGATTAATATCAGTTAGAGAACGATTGGAAACCAGGGAGTACTGAACAGCTTTTTCATCCTAGTTTGGGATGGATTTCCCGCTGATGACATTGATTGGCGGTCGCAATAAATCACAAATTCGCAGAAGTTAGAATTCATGGAGTGGCCATTGAATCAGGTTCCAGCAGTGGCTGAATGGTATATGAGCTAGCTTGCCTTGTAACCGGAAGGTCCTGGGTTCGAACCATAGCAGTGGGTGCGTACTGCCAATGAGTCCCAAACTAGCATAGATGAAAAAACTGTCCAGTACTCCGGTGCTGGTTTTCAGTGGTTCTCTAACTGACATTAGTCCGCGGTCAAACTAGTAAGAACGACTAAAAGACAGTTCATTAAACATAAAATGACGCACACTAAAGCGGATGACCTAAAAAATCACCTTGAACAAACACTCACAACTCTCAAATGAAACCGGAGTGGATGGTTTGCTGAATGGTATATATAGTAGAGAAGATTTGTAGCTCAGGTGGATGATTTGCAATTAACAGTGTTCTCTGAGCTGGTTGGTTTAGTTGCGAAGCTTTCGTCGTCCTTCTGGACAACATCTTCAGCGCCATATTTACCAACAAGAAACCATCATCAAAGACCACAAGAAAATTCATTCTACCATACATGAGGAATATCTCTGAAATAACAGTCAGAATACTGAAACCGTTAGATATAGATATAGCACACAAACCAGTAAAATCGCTTAATTCGATATTATGCAAACCGAAAGATCCAACAGAAAAAGTGGATAAAATTATTGCCATTTACAAAATAAATTGTATGAACTGCAGCAAACATTACATCTGCCAAAGTGGGCGTCCCCTTCGAATCAGAATCCAAGAACACAAATCAGCAGTGAAAAGACATGATATGTATTTTTTAGTATCAATCCATTCAGACAACTATGGTCATCAATTTGATTAGGATAATGTCAAAATCTTAGACAGAGGAAACATCAACCAGGGAATTCCTAGAAGCCTGATACTCAAACGAATGTGCGATTAACAAACACGTTAATATAGATGAAATATACCAACTAATAAAAAGTAAATCAGGTGACTAGAAAGTTTGAAATCCACGTCAATAGAAAATGGTCAATAAATATGTAAAGATGGTTACCAGGAGACGCAATTCTATTACTCACTCATGAAGAAATTTAAATCATTTCACTTTGTGCTAAATATGGCGCTGAAGATTTTGTCCAGAAGGACGACGAAAGCTTCGCAACTAAACCAACCAGCTCAGAGAACACTGTTAATTGCGAATGGTATATATATATATCCGACAGAAGCTTGTTGTGAGGTTTCTCTTCACTTGTCTTTATTTACGGTAACTCTGGATCTTACTAGATAATCAATAATCTGTAACAAGACACATAAGCTCCTGTTCTCAATACTCTCGATGAATATTTTCTTCCTTCTTTTGTGTCCATGTACCTAAATCTGATTGGCTATTCTATAACGACGATTGTTTTGGAGTCTAGTTAAAACCATTTCATTTACGTGAACAAGCTGGAACAGGTTTTATTGTATTTACCTCAGTCAAGGCAGTAAGCTTTTCTCCTTCCTATACTAGATCAAGAATGAGAACAGCAACATAATTCCTATTTAACATCCATATTGATAGAACAGGAATATTATCTGTTGTTCAAAGTAATTTGGTAGATTTCCCTTTTGGGTTTTGATATTTTTCCTACAGTGACCCAGATAGGTCATACTGACAGACTTTAATTTAAAGTGCTATTATGAGGAGTTTTAATTCATGTGTAATCGATTTCCAACCCAGTAAACGAATGCTAATCTACCAGCCAAATGATCTAGGAGTTCCCTTGATTTCTAATGAAATCGTGAGTGCGCATCCCTAATGAATCAAAGACTAGAATGATGCGGCTATCAAGTACTCCCTGATTTTCAAGGAGTTATCTGAATGATTCCGATTGGTGACGAGACCAAGGTTGACACATACTACTATCATTCCTTTTGATTCTGAGTGGAACAAAGGGTTTCAGAAAAACATCGACATCTCATTGTGACCTCTGCAGATTCCTCTACTTGGTTCCGTCACTAAACGTAAGCTATCACTTCCTCCTCACACGATCCTCTCTCTGTAACGAGTGGACCCATACACAGCTCGTCGTTTCCCATCCAGTTTCTACTTGAGGGACTGACAAGCGATGTGACTCAACAGTCTATATATATCCAATCTAGGAATATTTCCTTTGATACATATTTGTTGAGCAGTGAATTCTCAGTTGATTCTCTGCTTCACCGAGTTCCTATTCACTTATCCTAACCAGTTATGTCATCTTCAGTGCAAAGCGAAGGCAGTTGTTGGTGAAATCAGCAGTAGGAAGTTGGAAATGCTCCTGGTGGCAAGCCGAGTCTCTAAACTAAATAGAAGGTAGTGGTCGACTTGACGTTAGTATTCAAGATCTGGATCTTGTCTTTTATACTGAGTAAATTAGATTTCCACACTGATTTGAAGGTGTGTCTTGCATTTAGTTACTCTTTTTAGATGCTTCATTGTTGCCTATGACTAAGGATACCTTCCAATCTAGTTAATAAGCTTTTTCATTATATTCCTGACTGCACAAAACTGTATTAACTACTATTGTAACAGCAAAAGGCAAAACACGGATGCTAAGGTATATTTTCATTGATCAAACCACTGTTTATATATCTACGCAGTTAACATTCTTTAGCCAAGAAAGTACGTTGCACTAATCAAGGCGCTCTACTCAAACCCACGTAGCCATGTAAAGGCTTATGGGGAATTGTCGTCTGAATTGATAACAACCAGTGGTGTCAGTCAAGGATGTCCACTTTCCCCTTTTCTGTTTAACTTCATCATAGATATGCTAATGGAAGTATCATTAACTGAAATTAACGACTTAAGAATCTACTTGGTACCAGGGAATAGTCTTATGGACTTAGAATATGCAGATGATATAGTCCTGTTAGGGGAGGATGCTGACGAAATGCAGAGTCTTCTGAACACCTCGAGCAGCAATCTTCGTATGTATGCGATTCGCCCCTGTAAAATTTAAGATGCTGCTACAGGACTGGACTACGTCAGCTCCTAGCTAAGTGATAGGGAGTGAAGTGAAAGAACATGTTGACCACTTCACCTATTTGGGAAGTTGTATCAGCACCAACGGATTGATTGGTGACGAAATCTCAGCACAGATCCATAAAGCTCGGGCTCCTTTCGCTAACTTACACCGTCTCTGGCGTAGGCGTGACATCCGGCTATCAACCAAGGGACGGTTTTTGATCATAGATGTTTACGATCTCTTTCTCACGTTAGGCGGCATAATAAGGTAAGTAGTGTTGACGTTAGACGTAGAGTGTTGGGCAAAGAGGGAAAATCAATCGAAGAGGCCTCCCCCGACGGGCATTACTAGCTGATATAGGTGCAGGTTGGAAAAGAGTAAGTGGTGGCCAAACAAAAACATGGCATCAATCCATGAAATACCCGACAATTAAACTGAGTCAGGTAGGGAGATGCAAACTTCTGGGTTGGGGCCCGCCCTGGGGACTCTAAGAATCAATGGCTGGAGACAATAGGTGACATGGCTCAAAATCGTTGTCAATGGCTTACGCAGATGTATTCAGTCTCTGTAATCTTTCATATTCCTTTCTACCATTACTCATTCTGTTTCACTCTTATACTTGTCAAAACTCTATTGATTCTCTCCACTCATTTTCTTGTCTACCTTTGTGTGGTATTTGGAACGTGGCAACTGAAACTGCTGCACTTCGGTGCCAAGTTCTATGTTGAATCCAGCAGCAGCAACCGATCACTAAGCGTGTGATTTTGGTTAACACTAAACGACATGAAATAGGATGTTCAAATAGATATATAGTATTCTGTTGATAATACCGAATTGAACTATGGGAATATATGAGAATTATATTCTGCTGACACATATTGTCTGTGTCACACCACCGCACTTGTCACCCGTCAAATACTTTAGACTGAAGTCGGTTCGGTCTTCTTGTTGCTGTCACCTTTTGTTTGCTTGTCTTACTGTGTCCATTTCTGGAGCTCGCTTGCGTTCACCTGCTTCTCTTTGTTTGCATTTCTGATGGTATATATGTGACCCCAGCACACTGTGACTGTGTATGCTCCTTTATAATTTGAAAGCAGTTCTCCTGACCCTGACGCGTATTCACCAGTGTTTTGCCTCACACTATCATATGTTGCCTTCGCCGGACCTCTCAGCAGCATTCCAAGTAAAAGCCTCATCGCCACCGGATCTTGAACGCCACTCAACTGCGTAACAGCCTCGAAGTCCTACCAGAAGATCCACATGTCTCCTTCAAAAAGTGCAGGGCATAGGCTTTCCATTTTTCGACTGGCAGCAACACTAAATGCAACAGCAAAGTCAAGACATGGAAGCCAAGTTATATTTTCAAGTGATTGAACCGCTATTTGAATATGTACAGTTTATATTCAATAAGGAATCGCTGAGCGTGAGCTTTCGGCTCACATTAAACGACATGAAATAAAATGTTCAAATATACATAGTATTCTGTTGCTAATGCAGTATATAACTGTTGGAATATGTGGGAATAATACACCGTTGAAGTACATTATCCGTATCATACCACCACACTCAAAATGAGCAAGACATAGGTCAACTGTGAACTGCAAAATCAAGTGAATCTCCCACACCACGATAAAAAAGATACTAAACTTGTTATATCTGCATTGCTAATTGTTATACTGGGTAATGAACTCGACTGGTATGCTAATGCGCCTATCCGTCTGCTGTACCTTCTGATCCACTGAGCCAAGCAAATAAAAAAGTACAGAGGCTGGCCTGTGTGACTGTAAGATACTGCATCTTTATTAGGCGAATAACACGTCATATTTATACGTTGTCTTTACCACAAGAAAGTCAGCTCACAACCGTGAGAAATGAGTGATGGTCAAACAATCAATCACACTATGCATTAGAAAGGATGATATACTATTTCAAACTGGTTCCTATCATAACTAACGACTCTAAGCAGAGAAATCGCAGACATTCGAGCAAAACCCAATTTTATTTTGTTAGACTGTTGACAAATTATCCTCATAATAGGGAAGGTTTGTAGCTCAGATGGATGATTTGCAATTATTAGTGTTCTCTGAGCTGGTTGGTTTACTTGGGGAGCTTTCGTCGTCCCCCTGCTGGAAAACATCTTCAGCGCAATATTTAGCATAAAGTGAAATGATTTAAATTTTTTCCATGAGTGAGTGATATAATTGCGTATCCTGGTAACCATCTTTACATATGTATTGACCATTTTCTATTGACTTGGATTTTAAACTTTCTGGTCACCTGATTTACTTTTTATTAGTTGGTATATTTCGTCTATATTAACGTGTTTGTTAATTGCATATTCGTTTGAGTACCAGGCTTCTAGGAATTCCCTGGTTGATGTTTCCTCTGTCTAAGATTTCGACATTATCCCAATCAAATTGATAACCATAATTGTCTATATGCATTGATACTAAAGAATAAATATCATGCATTTTCACTGCTGATTTGTGTTCCTGGATTCTGATTCGAAGGGGACGCCCACTTTGGCCGATGTAATGTCTGTTACAGTTCATACAGTTTATTTTGTAAATGGCAATAATTTTATCTCTCATAATCATATCAAGTTGATATGATTATGATCAATAGTTTGTGCTCGAAACGTCATCAGTAAATATTAATGTATAACACTGTGAGACTCTATCAAAATAAAAATTTACCCATAATGGAATTACACTCTACCACAGTGCCCAAGTTTTATTCTTATATCAATGACTCACTACTGTTATTATTATTATTATTTTCCTAATAGCTTATGAATTATTTTGGACACATCAAAAATTTATCATGTCCTCTGTGCAAATTTCAAGTTTAGTACTCATTACTATTGCTTGCCTATTGAATGCTTTTCCAACGAGTTGGCAAAAGGTAAACATTTTTATTTTGGTCATTTATTTTGTTCCAATACGCTTTTATTAATTTTAATTACTTTGTTCGTAAAGTGTACTCTGAGTAAGATTCTCACAACTGAAAGCTTTCTCTGTGAGGATGTTGAGTAAATTTTACGCGGTGATAGAAACGCGATAGATTATCAGCTCAGTTTGTTAACACAGTGTGAGTTATTGCATGTAACAATTATGGCATATTCACGGAAAGTACCCATCCAGACATGAATATAAGAACAACAAAGTTCAGCGAAGAGTCTCTTTTCGGAGGCGAATTTATTCACTTAGCTGTACAATCGCATTTATATATAATTATTTTGTATGTGTGTGTGTTTCTACATTAGGATTGTCAGACAAAAATAAAAATTAGTTGGGGTTACTGTTAACGTCATCAAAGTGTTTCTAAAATGTGATGAGTAATCAAGTGTGTAACTAGCAGGGCTGAGGATTAGTAAGTACTGCCAGGGTTTGCGTAATATGAAATAGGATGTTAATGGAAACACATATCCAAAAAATAAATTATGTAATAGGTAACTTTTGATTGTATCATATTATTATTATTGTATCCTGGCACTTTCCTTCCTTTGGAGTTGAATCTGGCGGTTATTATCCTGGGCGAGATCGCCTCCCATTGCATAAGAGCCTTCGTTGCCGCTGGTGACATCATGATAGCCACGCCCTCGGTGTGCGAGTGGTTATCTTCTGGGTGACCGGAGTAGATCACTGACTCACCCGTCGACAATTCGGTGATTCCATTCCCGTTCCATCTGCTTTCACATATTCCCAGTACTTGAATTCTGTATCTTTTCATTTCGTTTGCGATCTGAGCAGCTTTGCCAATCTCGTACATAGTACGGACATTCCATGTCCCCACAAAGACTTTTTCTTTTGTCTCAAAGAGAGTCATCGTGCTGGTTACTGTAGCAGGTTTGTTTACAGGGTGGGGTTGCTAGCCTCACGCCTGAGAAAGGGGGATTGTTAAATTAAATTATAATTTAGAGAGAAGCAACCTTGTGGGTTGCTCCCCTTAAAACCAGGAAAACAGGGAATAAAACAAGCAAAACAACACCAGCACAGGAAAATAATTCACAACAAGAAGGGTAACAATAACAATAATAACATCACAGTCAAGGACACTCAACCAAAATGATACCAAAATCATAGACTCACTGACTTGAGCCAACTTGAACATGTAAATCTATCAATATATATACAATTATAGGTATTAGTTAGTGTTAAACAAGCACAGAGTGGCAAATAGATAGTAATAGGTATAATTGATATACAATATTATATCCAAAGATTCAGTGTTTCAAAGTCAAATAATTGTAATAGTTTTTTGCAACTTTTTGACAAGATATTACACAAAAATCAGAGTTTTATGTAACTATGCAAATGTAGCGCAGTAATCGAAAAGCGCGCTGTATTCATCCTTTGATTGGACACTTGTTAATAAGCAGTGTCATATATCTGCTCCTTTTTTTAGTGTACAGTGAGTTCTATCAGTCATGTTCGCAAAATATCCACTAGAGACAAACATGAGATGAATCGTGAGCGCGAATAGCTCAGTGGTAAAGTTTCCCACTGCAGCACTAGGTAGCAAGAGTTCAAATATTGAGAGAGAGATATGAATTTTTTCAAGGTTGAGGGCCCACCTTGCTTACTGGTGAGTGCCAAAAAGCATGGAACCTAGGTTCAAGACATCATGCCGACTGCTTTTAACCATCTAATAGCAGTTTTATATATCATCAATAAGGCTGTTGGGGATTTTATTTGGTACTGAGCAACGTTATCTGACATTGAATTAGGGTGGAAAACAGCTAGGAGTGGTCAGACAGACGTAACTTGTAAACTACTTCAACACTACAGCGTACCTCAAGTCTTTATTAACTACATTCAATAGCTATGTGACATTGGCACGTGTCAGGTGATCCACAACGGAAAACTCAGTGAGGCGTTTGACGTGCATACAAGAGTAAAACAGAGCCCCTGCCTACTGTCACTGATGATATTCTTAATTGTGATGCGTCAGACTGTGTGTTGCAAGCGAGGAGTTAGGAATTCGCTGGACGATCGATAAGAAGTTTCAATAAGATCTGGATTTCACACGCGAATGATATATGTCTAATGTCACACAAACTCAAAGACGTGCAAGCGAAAATCAACAAACTGGCTGAAGAAGCAGCCAGTGAAGACAGGACCCCAGGTGAACACTGGGAAGACGGAGGTGATGACGATAACCAGGCAACAACAGAAACAACAACCAGCACCAATCAACATCAACGGGAGAGATCTAACAGAGGTCACCTCCATCTTTATTTATCTACAAAGCATGGTTTCAACCACAGGAAGCTGGAACGGATGAAGGTATCAAGGCAGGTCAGAATCCAAAGGGCGTGATATGTCTTCATCAACCTGAAACCAGTTTGGAAATCTTCTGCACGCCACTTCAGTATGAGGAAAAAAACTCGGATTTTCAACATTGATGTCAAATTAGTCCTTAAAGATTACTTCTCGCTAGAATCTGTGATTCTGTTAGGCAGCAACGACATAAAAGATGGATACTGAACAAAGAATACTCTTTTCGATAAATTCATGATCAGGTTCTACAATTACTTATACATTATAATGAATTAGTGTTATGAACGACATTAATGTTGTTTAAATAACATCAAATCAATAATATTGATAAATTACAGCTGAACAGCATCAACATAAAATAAACTGAATGTCACAAGAATTAGGAATGAATTTATACTTTCTATTGAGGGCCAGGGCAGTAGTAGGGGCTGGACTTGTTTCTTTTGAACACAGAGCACTGGTTGTTTGAGGCGAATTGCAGTAGCCTTTGCTGTTTGAAGCATGCGGTCCTTCGACGATTTTGGTAATTTGTTAGGCACCCGGTATATTTTAGAGAAGGATTCTTCTACGCTGGCTTTGTGACCCGTTTGCACCAGATGGTCTAATATCGAGCTGTTAATAGTTTTAACTACACCTTTACTTAGCCATAGTGGGATATGTTCTCAGGCACGGAAAATCAAGTTCCTAGAGAAACGGCCAATGGAACTCGCTCCACAAGCGCAGTTGAATTGATAAATACAATTTGAAGTGGCTAGTCTAGGTACTTCATCTTTCAGTCGAGGTAGCACCATCGGTCTTGTAGAGAATAATACGTGTAGTTCGCCAGAATTCAAAGTTCTTCGAACTTATTTTCTTAATTTCTTCGTAATTATCTCGCTTGGTATATCGCCCATGAATTGTTGTTGTATATATAAAGGCCTCTTGCTTACAGACAGTGAGTAGTCTTTTTCCGCTTTCTTTGTCATGTTTTGCTCGATAAATTTGTCGGGATAGCCATTTTCGAACAAAGTATCTTATAAATGCTCAATTCATCGTCATCTCTAACTGACTTCGACAGTACTGTTAGATGACTCCACAGTCCCGTCTAAGTACAAAACGTGTACATGGAATCAAGTAGAATGTTACCGCCAAGTCGGAATCAAAAACTCTGTCAACAAGAATCACACACCAATACCTCCTAAGAGCAGCCCAAGGACAGAATTACCTTCATTCACCCAGACAAAATCACATTGTAAAACAACACGCTATCAATTTATCACAAAACTAACCATTAAGAGATGCATTAAAATTATAGACTATTTATAGATTGTTCGAGAGGGATTTTCTAAGTAATTTTTCCATCATAAGATCTAACACTTTTTGGGGAGACAAGTAGGTGTGTGACCACACACCAGGCAAACCCTTGAGTGGAATTCGGGTGGGAAACGTCCTTCTAAAGATGAAATATAAGGGATTATGTGAAGAGAAAATGAAGTCTCCCGGGTAACCGTTGGAGCTGCTTATAAGGACGGAAGGGAACAGGAAAAAATGGAGATCTTTCACTCGGATCCCATAGGAAAATAGAAAATATATCCTTAATTTACCTGAATATTTGGTTTTCCAAATTATAGTGTATCTACAAAGGTTGTTAAATGGGCTATCTAATTTGACAAAACTTAAGATGAAGTGATGAAGTATATACCTCACGGAAAAGCTTTTTTCAAGAAAGGCTGAACAAACTGTGAGCCAGTACTTATGCAACTGTGTTACGTTCATAGTAAATGAAGCCAAGCGGGCTGACGCTTTCATAAATGAGTCTAGTGAGAGTGCATCAAAAGATGATTGGTTGGAGGATTTCATCATGAGCTAACATCAGTTAGAGAACCAGTGGAAAATCTGCAGAACGTACTGAACAGCTGTTTCGCCAGGCTAGTTTGGGACTCTTCAGCAGTGTGCACCCACCATGGGACTCGAACCCAGGACTTTCTGGCTACAAGGCAAGCTAGTAGATCACTAAGCCACTGGGATCACATCCAGTAGCCAGCCAATGAATTCTAACTTCTGCCAATTCATGACATTCGGCAGTCACTTTGCAATGTCTTCTTCGATGAGGTACTACCTCACCTTCAACCTGCTGCACTCTAGTGGTCACTGCTTCCCACTTCAACCTCAGGTCACTGTCTGAATAGGTCATGAATTGGCAGTAGTTAGAATTCATGGATTGACCACTGGATCGGGTTCCAGTGGCTTAATAATCTGTGATCTCACCTTGTGACTAGAAGGTCCTGGGTTCGAAACTTGGGGGGTGCGTACTTCCTATGAGTCCCGAACTATGACGAAACAGTTATTCAGTACTCCAATGCTGGTTTTCCAATGGTTCTCTAACTGATTTCAGCTCATGATGAAATCCTCCAAACGACCATCTAATTGTTTAGAAATATCAAACACTCTCGGTATTCACTAACCTGAATTCTCATTCTGTTCTTCCTTCTCATGTTTTGTTCAATTTTAGCATATTGCAAAACTTCTTAGAAAGAATCGTTCCCCAAAATCTCAACCAACCACCAGTAAACGTTCAATAACTTTAGCCCAACGAAGTAAAACCTCTGTGGTAATGCAATCCACTGGAAGTACACCAGTATCCAGCATACAACGAACATCTTTAGTTACACCAAGCTCTACAACAATGCAAACTGGTGTTCATAACACTGTCGTATCGACTACAAGTATACGACCGTTAAGTGCTGAATCAATTCAACGTGGAAGTATTATTCATCTGATAAAAGGAAAAAGTTGATGTAAATTATTGCTGAATTTATGAAATAACTGCCCCTCCCCCCCGCAGCTACATTAATGTGCTAAAACAGCGATAGAAAGATTTCCCTCAACCCTGTATTTTTCTTTTCAAGATATCAAGGTTTATATCAATCACAAAGAAGCAAAGCTCTAGGAAGGAACATCGATCTGTTAATGGAGAAGGAGTATTACTGGTTTATTTGTTTTGTACGCGAAGTTTTGTCTTATTGAATATAAATATATATGCTGTTCTGAATAAAATGTCCTTCTTTGAAACAGTAAACAAATGGCTGGCAGGTATTCACTGATATCTGTTGGTTTCACTGTAATATCAGAGGAATAATACCACTTAGATGTGTGCTGCAAAAAAAGAATTCGTGGCCTGGAAACGTATTCCCCAAAAATATAAACTTTAAAAAAAGACTTGGATTATGAATTCCTATCGTGATATGAGTTCATATCAACATCAAACTAGTGCTTCTTAAACTTGAACCCTCCCTTAAAAGTTTTGAAGACCCCAGACAATTTGCATATAGATAGGGTAGAAGCACCTTAGATGCTGCAGCCGTCCTACAAAACAGTATCGTTGCATCATTAGATTATTATTATTATTGTTCCCTTGGGTTCCTAGTGGAACATACGCCTTCAACTGCACATCTCCACTTTTTTCTGTCTTCTGCTGTACTTTTCACCTGTGTCCATGTTAATCCATACTGTTTCAACTCTTCTTCACACGATCTCCTCCATGTCAACCTTGAACGTCCCACTCGCCGCTTCCCTTTCAGGTTCCACTCGAGCTATGGTCTGACACGCGATGTCACCCAGCAGGCCTTCTCAGCGAGTGTCCAATCCATCGCCACTTTCTCCTGCATATTTGTTGAGCGATTGGTTCTTGTTTTGTTTCTTCCCATAGCTTCTTGTTAGTGATTCTTTCCGGCCATCTGATCTTCAGTATAGAACGAAGACAGTTGTTGATAAAGGTCTGCAGCCTGTTGAAAATATTCTTTGTGACCCGCCAAGTTTCTGATCCGTATAGCAAAACTGACTTGACGTTTGTATTAAAAATCCGAATCATTTTGTTGTTGATGCAGGCTGAGTGACGAAGATTTCCAGATTGGTTTCATGTGGATGAATGTGTTTCTCGCCTTCCCGATTCTCGATTTGACATCCTCGTCCGTTCCTCCTGTAGTTTAGACAATGCTCCCTAGATAGGTGAAAGAAGTAACCTCTTTTAAATCCCTTCCGTTGATGGTGATTGGCGCTGGATGTTGCTGTTGTTGTTGTTGTTGTTGGTTGGTTATTTTCATAACCTCCGTCTAGTCTTTGTTCACCTGGAGTCCTGTCTTCTATGGCTGCTTCTTCGACCAGTTTGTCGGTTTTCGCTTGTAAGTCTTCGATTTTGTGTGACATCAAACATAAATAATCCACGCGCGAAATCCAGGTCTTCTAGGTTCTTCACGTCGGTCCAGGATATCCCTGTCTTCTCGTTTCCCACTGTCTGACGCATAATCCAGTCCACCACAATTAGGAATATCATTGGTGATAATAAGCACCCTTGTCTGACTCCTGTGTTTACTTTGAACGCCTCACTGAGTTTTCTGTTGTGGATCACTTGGCATGTGCCGTTGTCGTACAGCTGTTGAATAAGGTTGATGAATATTTGGGGTACGCCGTAGTACTCGAGTAGTTTCCAAATTACTTCACGGCCAACGCTGTCAAAGGCCTTCTCAAAGTCTATGAAGTTGAGGTAGAGATTTGATTGCCATTCCATGCTTTGTTCGATGATAATGCGTAGAGTTTCAATTTGGTCAGAACATGATTTGCCTTTCCTGAATCCAGCTTGTTCTGGTCGGAGTTCTGTATCCAGTGCGTCCTTTATTCTCTCCAGGATGATGCGACTCAGGATTTTATTTGGCGTCGACAGGAGCATGATTCCTCGCCAGTTCTTGCAGAGTCCCAGGTCGCCCTTCTTTGGTAGCGTCACGAGGTAACCTTTCCTCCAGTCAGTAGGCACCTTTCCCTCTTTCCAGATCTTTTGCAGTAATGGGGTCAGCATATCTGCTGTCGTCTCTGGGTCCGCTTTCAGTGCTTCAGGGGGTATTCCATCTGGTCCAGCTGCTTTTCCAGCTTTCAGAAGCTTGATTGCATTCATGACTTCAGTTTTCGTCTGGGGATTGGTGTCAACTTGCAGTTGTGTACGTGCTGTTGTTGGTATTCCTGGACGGGTTGTAGGTGGTGGTCGGTTCAAGAGTCCTTTGAAGTGGTCCGCCCACTGTTTAATCTGTCTTTCTTCTTTGGTGATTGGGTTCCCTTGGCTGTCTTTTATAGGTTTCACGTGTATTGATCTCTTCCCGGATAGAGACTTGGTTATCTGATATAGTGTCCTTAGGTCCCTTTTGTCTGCTGCATTCTCAGCTTCAGTAGCCAGATTGTCGTCGAATTGTCTTTTGTCCTTCCGGGCACTCTTCTTCACTTCTTTGTCCAGTGCTGTAAAAGTTGAGCTCGGCGTCTCTTTCTCTTGTCCGTCCTTGCATTTAATCATTTTCTCTTTCACCTTTCTCCTCTCCTCTATTAGCTTCCAAGTGTCCGTTGAGAGCCATTCCTTCTCTTGTTTCTTCTTTCTTCCTAAAACCGTTTAACACGTTTCGTTGAAAATCACCTTCAGAAAGTTCCAATGGTCTTCCTCGCATGATTCCTCATTGTTCCATGAAGTGTTTCCTACTCTGCTCTGACCGTTGCAGTGGAAATGTCCTTTGTGATTGTGTCTATCAGTTTTTGCGTGTTGAACTTGCATTGTGGCCTATCCCCAGTTATCCCCGAGGCTTTCAGCTTCACCTTGAAAGTCCCTTGTACTAGATAGTGGTCTGAACCCACATCTGCTCCTCTCCTCGACCTTGTGTCCAGTAGGCTCCGTCTCCACTTCCTTGAGATTGGAATGAAGTCTATCTGGTTTTTGGTGTGTCCATCTGGTGAAATCCATGTCGCCTTATGTATATCCCTGTGTTTGAACATACTGCCACCAATCACCAAATCATTGAACGCGCAGAAGTCTGAGAAGAGTTCACCATTTTCGTTCATTTCACCGAGGGCCTCACGACCCATGGTGAGTTCTCTTCCTATATTGTCTCCTCCCAGTTTCGCATTCATGTCACCCATCAGGATTTTGATATCGCTCTTTGGGACGTTGTCCATTACTGTTTGTAGTTGACTGTAGAAATCCTCCTTCTTCTTTTTTTCTGAGACGTTTGTAGGTGCATAGCATTGAATGATTGTAACCTTTTTTCCTTTTGAGTTGAACGTGGCTGTCATTATTCTGGAGGAGATTGGTTCCCACTGCATGAGAGCTTTAGCCGCTGTTGGTGACATCATGATGGCTACTCCCTCAGTGTGCTCGTGATCGTCCTCTGGGTGACAGGAGTAGATTATTGTCTCTCCAGTTGGTAGTTGGCTCCTTCCGCATCCGTTCCATCTGCTCTCGCAGATTCTCAACACTTCTATTTTATATCTCCTCATTTCTGCGGCTACCTGAGCAGCCTTTCCGCTTTCGTACATTGTACGAATATTCCACGTCCCCATCCTTATTTTTGCTCTCATCGAAAGAAGGCACATCGGCTGACTGGCTTCCCGAAGGCTTTCACAAGCCTGCGTCATTTCACTTCCCCGATTCCAGAGAGAAGTAAGGTCATTGTTAGTATTTTTAGAATTTTGAATATATTTGTGCGTTGAAGTTTTAGTAGCAATTTGGTTAAGTTTTGGGGGTGGAGTTGCTAGCATCACGCCCCAACCCTCCCTCTTTATCCGGGCTTGGGACCGGCTAGAATACTAGTGACCTAGTAATCTAGGCGAGTTTTTCATCATTAGATAAAGGTGCCTAATACGTTCGTTGCACGTTTCTCGACTTCACTTCTGCTTTTGAATCTGTACCTAGATGTCTTTCGCTAAATAAGCTCTCGATGACACAAACTGAGTCCTGGGTCACTAACCGGTTGCATTCCTATTTGTCAAACAGAATGCAGTACACTGTATACAAAGGTAAATACTCCTCTGCTGTGCTCATTGAAGCTGGTGTCCCCCAAGGTGCTGTACTCTCCCCACTTCTCTTCTCTTTCTTTCTACATGACTCAACATCTTCAAATGACATTAATTTTTTTATATACGCTAACGATCTGTGAAAGTGACTGCTCCAAACTAAATGGCTTTTTATCAGAAATCAGCCAGTGGTCCAAGGAAAACGGTCTAGCCTCAAACCCCTCTAAATGTCAAATAGTCAATTTCACCTTGAGACATAAATCCGACCTAAACAAACTGGTTGGCTCTCACGAGGTATGCAACATAGATGGCACTGAAATAGAAACCAAGTCGGAAATTAAATACCTAGGCGTCATTCTATCTGGTGATCTCTCCTGGTCGTCTCATACCTTGGCGATTTCTAAGAAAATATTCCGTCTTACCTTCCACATCAAGAAGTTATGACATTCTGGAATAACCCAACCCTTACTCTTACGATTCGTTAGCTCTTGCATCCTGCCTATTATTCTCTATTGTTCCCCCTTAGTTTTACCAAGGCTTTTGAAGGAGGACTATATCTCATTACGTACGGTGTTAAAGGTTGTTAGTAGGGTAGGCAATGTGCCACTTAACCAGCTTGTTAATATTCTGGTCGACAGGCACATGGACTTATGTGAAAAATGGGCTAAATCCATTCTATCCAACTGACACCACCCTCTTCATTCACAACTCTCCCCGTGTATCTCATCAAGCAAAACCAGAAGCCCATATAGAAAACTATATGCTCGCATTAACAAGTAAAAAAACTCAACCAAACCCCTTACTTGGCTCGTGTTCTGTGCAATAAAGAAAGCATTAGGAGTGAAACTTATAACTTATTAAATAGTCAATAGAACAATTGGATCTCGTCTTTCCAACTCATATCATTTATAGGTGCAACGTTCTCTTTCTCTTTCTTCGTTTTCTTCTTTTTTAGTTTTTGTTTCTTTGTTTTTATTATCTTGACCTTTTGTTACCGCTTACGCCAGCAAATATGCTAGTATCTACTTTCCTAACACTTTCAAACATTCTATTCACTTTTGGCTTTGCTACCGATATGCTAATATGTCACTGTTAACATTAACTGTGACTACCCATAATCTATTTAGAATTTTATTTATTGTTAATGTATGAACTGGATGCGATACTGTAGTGAAATGCTGAGAATTCCATTTTGTTTCACAAGTACTGTTTTGGAATAAAGTAAATTATTATTATTATTATCAGTGGGAAAATCATTGAAAACTAGAGAACATAGGACAGTTGGAAACTGTTGAAATTTTCTACAAAAATGCATGAATAAAATATCAGTCTTTAGCTCATTGTCTTCTACTAAATGGATGTTATGAAGCTGTTCTGAGAAGCTGTAGTCAATGGAATCCACAGTTTCATTGTGAAGTGGACAGTCGTCGATGGCTATAACACGAATTGACTAGGTTAGAATTCATGGGTTACTCATTTCTGGTTCAATGGGCTGTCTAGTACTCCCTCATGGTTATCCATAGGTTCTCAAACTGACATTGATTTCAGATGAAATTTATATTCAGTAAGGTATGCTGCGTGTCAAGTAATCCACAATGGGAAACTCACAGATTCCTTCGAAGTGAAGACAAAAGTAAGACAAGGAAGGCGGGTTGGCTGCCTCTTATCTTCAATTATTCTCCTAATTGCAGTGGACTGGATAATGCGGCAGACAGTGGCGGGCAACAGCGAGACAGGCATAAAGGGGACTCACACAAAAAACGTGGAGGACCTGGATTTTACGGATGTGACATACGTCTGATTTCCAACAAACTGGGAGATATGCTGATGAAAAGTAACAAGTTGGTGAAAGGAGAAGCATCCAGAGAAGATACGCCTTCAGGTTAACATAGAGAAAACAAAGGTAGGTGGTGAAGATTCCTGGCCAACAGCAACAGCCACAACAACATCGACAACACACAACAATCAGCATAAATGGGAGGATTCTGAAAGAAGCAAACTCTTACACCTACCTACGAAATGGGGAAGCATTGTTTCAACTACAGACGGAAGGAACTGATGAGGATATCAAAGCGAGGATCGGGAAAGTAAGACAAGATTTCACTACTCTCAAGTCTATGTTGAGGTTAGCGGTATTTAGCATGAAAAATAATTCGTTCCATTCCTGCGTAACTTTTGTCTCTAAGCCTCTTGTAATTCATATCAAATTGAAAATAATTATCACCTTTTATTCGCCTTTATAATTGTTTCTATATTAATACTTGCAAACTTTCATATCAAGTTGAAAATTGTTATCTCCTTCGTTATTATGTGGAATTAAACAAATAATAATTGTATCCATGTAAACTAATCTATATAAATGCGATTGTACAGCTGCTTTTGAGAATGAAATCGCAGGAAAGATGTCTTTGCTGAACTTCTTGTTCTTTTCAATCTAATGTGCCGATGGGTATTTTCCATGATTTGAAAAATAAGATCCGGATTTCCAACTACAATGTAAAGTCAGTGCTACTTACTACAAGTATCAAAGACTTCGCACTGCGCCGAATCCCGAAGGCCACTTTGAACAAACTACAGACCTTCATCAACAGCTGTTTTCGCTCTATACCACTCAAGAGCAGATGGTCGGACAGAAAAGATCAGTAACACGGATCTCTGACAATGAACGAACCAACTCAGCATGAACCAATTGTGGAACAATTATGCAGGAAGAAATGGAGGTGGATTGGACACACTCTGAGAAAACAAACCATCATCAAGTGAGTGCTATCACAAGCCAGGCCATCGCTCTCGTGGAACCCGACCGATTGGGAAGTGGCGAGTTAGTTGGTCGTCAGTGTGAGGGTGACACGGAGGAGGAGGGGGTAATGCGAAGAGGAGATGAAATCATGTGGACAGACCTGGAATCAGATGGTGAAAACCTTGGTGGAGAACCGAAGGCAATGGAGACGTGCTGCTGAAGCCCTTAGTTCCTTAAGGAACCAAATAAGACAATAGTAATATAATAATAAGATATACCCATGAACATTTAGCACTGTCTATACAATTCAACACAAAGCCAGTATTGATCCGTAGAAAATTTCTATTGAAAGCAACATATATTTTTAAGCGAATGAACAAAATTTTGTAGAAAACTGCATATTGACTAAGTAATTAGACAAATCACGCATTAGTTCAATATATTATTAGCTAGCCAGCCTTTTAAACGCTGTTAGTTTATTATTATTATTATCAACCTTGAGACTGTATACAAACAGATTGTAAATGGCGCAGTTTCTTATCAGTTTAATGAAAATGATACACGCAGTTCAGTGAAGAGGCTACATTCGACGAATTCTTTTTTCTTCTTTATCTGCATATTCGCATTTAATATACAATCTCTTTTTTGTGAAAGAGGGTAGTCACAAAAGTGATGAGTTGTCACAACCACAGTTTTTAATATTAATCAACGAAAGAAAAAATCCTGAATGCTTTCAAGCTACTGAATTCGGGGAAGGCAGCAGGACTTACACCTCTACATAACTCGTGTGGAATAATTCTTTTGTCTACGCCAAATGAAATACTAACTCGCATCATCCTGGAGAGAATAAAAGACGTACTCGATACAGAACTCCGTCACCAACCGAAACAAGCTGGATTGAGGAAAGGCAAATCATGTGCTGATCAAATTACAACCCTACGCATCATTATCAAACAAAGCATACAGTGGCAGTCAACTCTCTCTACACCTCAGCTTCATCGACTTCGAAAAGGCCTTCGACAGCCAGCGTTGACCGAGAAGTAATTTGGAAACCACTTCAACACTACGGCGTGCCTCAAGGATTTGTCAACCTCATTCAACAACTGGCTATATGACAGTGCCATGTGTCAGTTGATCCACAGTGGAAAACTCAGGGGGGGTTGGAAGTGAATACAGGAGTAAGACAATGGTGGCTGCCTATTATCACCCACAATGATATTCTCAATTCCAGTGGACTGGATTATGCGTCAGACTGTTGGGGGCCAGGAGTCAGGAATACACTGGACCACCGATACGATGACTCTAGAAGATCTGGATTTCGCAGATGATATATGTCTAATATCACACAAACTAGAAGAGTCACAGGTAAAAACCAGCAAACTGGCTGAAGAGACTGTCAGAGAAGACAGGACTGCAGGTGAACATAGAGAAGACGAAGGTGATGAAGATAACCAACGAACCGCAACAACGACCAGCACCAATTACCATCAACGGGAGAGATTTAACAGAGGTTGTCTCCTTCACTTATCTATCCAGAAAGCATGGTTTCAACCACAGGAAGTCGGACAGCACGGATAAAGATTTTAAAGTCAGTCAGAATAGGAAGGGCAAGATACTCCCTCATCAACCTGAAACCAGTTTGAATATCTTCCGCACTCAGGATAAGGAACAAGATTCGTATTTTCAACAACAATGTTCTTCTATACGGGACAGAAACTTGCACTGTGTGTCACGAAAAGGATTTCTAACAGCCTGTTGCAGACTTCCATCAACAGCTACCGGCTTAGTTGGCTCCATACTGAACATCAAATGTCAGGCCAGAAGGAATAAGCAACAAGAAACTCTGGCTGGGAACAATCCAACAGGCAAGAGCCGATCGCTCAAAAAATATATAGGAGAAAGTGGAGATGGATCTGGCATACATTGAGGAGGCCGCTGAATGACATGGCACGCCAGGCCCTCGAGTGGAAGCCTCATTTGGAAGCGACGAGTGGGTCGTCAATGTGAAGGTGACACGGAGGAGATCGTGTGAGTTGGAAGAGATGAGAGAGTTTGGTCAATCGTGGACCCAGCTGAAAAGGACGGCAGAAAACAGAGAAAACTGGAGATGTGTTGTTGAAGCCCTATGTTCCATTTGGAACGCAAGGGAATGATAATAATTTATAATGCGTGAAAGAAGTTGAATGAGTTTTAATTAGGATGCACATACAAGCAAAGTAAAATACCAAATAGTGTAACAGTTCTAAAGAAATAAAAGAGATATAAGGATTTTGAAAAATAAGCAAACAAAAATCAAGTCAGTAAGAATCAACGAAGCTAGTTAATTAAGCAAATTTAAAAAGACAGTTGCAGCCTAGAAAATGTTCTTTTAGATGAAGTCATCAACTAGGCTGTACATTCGTATATTTATAGGAAATGCGTGAATGAGTCCCGGAACTATTTCCGGTTGAGGGTCGAATTACGAAGAACAGAAAGACTGCGACTAGGGATCAAATGACTATGTATAACAGAATAAACCGGAAGTCCGGGTAGCAAACAGTTGGATAATGATCATTGAGAAAACTGACCATGGTTTATGAGGACCATGGTAAAGGCGAAGGCTGCACAGTAATACTATATTATCATTATTCTCTTGGTCTCCGAGTGGAGCATAGGGTTTCAACAACATATTTCCACTTTATTCTATTTTCTGCCGTCCTCTTCAGCTGGCAAGCTGCACGTTTGACCACAGTCTCTCATCTTCTCCGCATCGACGACCCACTTCTTGCTTCGTATCGAGATTCCACTCGAACACTGACCTGGACTGCTTGCTCTGTTATTCGACGGCTTCTTCAGCGTATGCCCGATCCATTTCCACTTTCTCCTTCATATCTGTTGAGCAATCAGCTCTTGGTTGCTCTGTTGCCAACCAGAGTTTGTTGTTGCCAATTCTTTTTGGTCAACTGGCTGGCCATTTGATCTTCAGTTTGGAGCCAGAGAAGGTGGCAGATGTTTATGTTAGTCTGCAACTTGTTGGAAGTGCTTTCTGTGACACGCAGTGCAAGTTCCCGACTCGTATAGAAGAAGTAACTTGACATTGGTGTTGAAAATTCGAATCTTGTTCTTTATGCTATGTTATAACACCGTTGTCAATTTGTTATAACTGAACTGAATTGAATACATCCGTTTGCTAATTTGTTATGTCTGCGCCAGTTAATTACTATATCGGTAATGTACTCAACTTGCACACATATACGTCTACTCGTCCATTGTAGCTTCCGATTTAACTGAGCTACACAAATACCCCAAGACAAAGGTCACCCTGTGACTTTAAGATACTTTATCTTTATTAGGCAAAGAACATATAATATTCACCATTATGAAGTCGGCTAACAACCGTGGGAATGTACTGTTCTTATTGGTTGGAAATATCTATCCTAATCGGTTGATGGTCCGACAAAGACCAAGGTGAGATGAAAGACGATGAACTGATCACACACTAAATCACAATATGCATGAGAAATCATACATTCACATAGTAACTGTATCACAAGAAAAATCGCACGATTAGTCAGAAAGGATGATATGCTACTTTATGCTGAGTCCTTTCATGCTGTCTAAGTGCAGGGGATTTCCAAATTGGTTTCAGGTTGATGATGGCATATCTTTGCTTTCTAGTACTTGGGTTTACGTGGCGTTGTCATACAGCCAGGTGTTGAATAAGGTTCATAAAGATTTGAGCATTGCATGCTGTAATTTTAATGCACTATCCAAATCAATTCTCGGTCAATACTATCTATCGAAGGCCTTCTCAAAGTCGATGAATTTGAGGTGGAGGTTTGACTGCCATTTTATGCTTTGTTCAATGACGATATGTAGAGTTGTAATTTGATCAGAACATGATTTGCCTTTCCTAAATCCAGCTTGTTCTGGTCGGTGGGGCGGAGTTATGCATCCAATGCATTTTGATTCTCTCCAGGATGACGCAACTCAGTTTTTTTACATGGCATAAACAACAGCATAACTCCATGCCAGTCAGTTCTTGCAGAGTGAGGCGTAAGTCATTTTCATTTTTTTTCATTTTGATTTACAGCTTGATTCCACACCGTATTTTCAGTACAAGTATGGAATTTTCAGCATGGATATCGGTAGCCCAAATTCAGGCCGACCATAGATATCGGGTGTGCGCCGGCAGGGGTTCGAACCCCGGACCATGTGCATGGTCGGCGAGAGTCGCCTTCTTCTGTAGCTTGACAAGGTAGTCAGCCTTTCTTCGAATCGACAAGGACCTTTGCTGCCTTCCTTCCTTCCAAGCCTTTTGTAGCAATGGCGTGAGCACATATCCATCAGTCTCTTGGTCCGTTTTCAGTGCTTCGGGGGGAATTTCGTCTGGCTCTACTGCCTTCCCAACTGGACTTCAGTAGCTTGATTGCATTCAAGATTTATCCTTCATTGGAGAATTGGTGTCCACCGGCAGGCAGTTCTGTAAGTGCTGTTGTTGCTAGTATTTCTGGCGAGTTGCATGTGATCATTGATTCAAAATCCTTTGAAGTAATCAGCCGATTGTTTTATCTGTTTCTCCTCCTTGGCGATTGTGTTTCCTTGGACATGTTTTATAAGTCTCATCATGTGCTTTTATCTCCTCCAGGATAGAGACTTGGTTATCTGACATAATATTCTGAGATTTCTTTTACTTGGATAAATAGAGTTGACTTGAATTTGAAGATCACTGGTGCTTCAGATGTGTAGAGATCTCTGGATCTCAGTCTCTTTTAAAGTTTTGATCAGATCTTGTAAAGGAATTTGAAGGACTTTCCAAATGGAACTGAGTGTCCTGATGTCAACAGACGGTCTTTTGCTGAACTAGCTTAGTGATAGGGAGTGAAGTGATAGAACATGTCGACCACTTCACCTATTTGGGAAGTTGTATCAGCACCAACGGATTGATTGGTGACAAAATCTCAGCACGGATCCAGGGACGTGTGTACTGCTCAGCAGTTCGCTCCGTCCTTCTCTATGGCGGTGAGACATGGCCATTGACAGCGGAAGACATGAAGAGATTGTCTGTTCTTGACCACAGATGTTTACGATCTCTTTCTCACGTTAGGTGGTATAATAAAATAAGTAATGTTGACGTTAGGCGTAGAGTGTTGGGCAAAGAGGGAAAATCAATCGAAGAGGCTATGAAGTTACATAGATTGAGATGACTAGGTCACGTGCTGCGCATGCCTAACCATCGTCTCCCCCGACGGGCATTACTAGCTGATATAGGTGCAGATTGGAAAAGAATAAGTGGTGGCCAAACAAAAATATGGCCTCATCAATCCATGAAATCCCTGACAGTTAAACTGAGTCAGGTAGGGTGATGCAGACTTCCGGGTTGGGGCCCTCCCTGGGGACTCTAAGAATCAATGGCTGGAGACAATAGGTGACATGGCTCAAAATCGTTGTCAATGGCTTACGCAGATGTATTCAGTCTCTGTAATCTTTCATATTCCTTTCTACCATTACTCATTCTGTTTCACTCTTATACTTATCTAAATTCTATTGATTCTCTTCTCTCATTTTCCTATCTACCTTTGTGTGGTATTTGGAACGTGGCAACTCGAACTGCTGCACTTCGGTGCCAAGTTCTATGTTGAATCCAGCAGCAGCAGCTTTTGCTGAACTATAAACACACTTACGTTCTTTCTTTGCTAGGTGGTCTGGATAGTGTTCCAAAGTGCACTGTTGTCGTGCTGATAGTATTGCATTTCTAAGAAGCATAATCATTGATTTCACGCATCTTCGTGATTATTGATTTAAATTACTGAATTCCCAGGGTTTGTTAATATTTTTAAAATGTGACATTGATTTTTCTAACTGTATAAATACGGAGTTGTTGTTTAACATTTTCGACTGTTGTTTGAGACAGTAAAAGCTCTCATATCAACGTCCAGTCTTCTCTTTTATTTGTCTTGCGTGCCCGGCGGTATTATTGTTGTTGTTGTTGACGTGCGATTAAGACAGATTAGCCAGCGCATTAGTTAGATTCGCTCGTAGTCTACAAGGTCCTCATATTCACATACATAACATTTATCTAATGAAAACGAAACACGCGTAGTTCAGCGAAGAGTCTCTTCTCGCCGGTGAATTGATCCACGTAGATGGACAGTCGGAATTATATATACTTATTTTTATTTCTATGTGTACATTAGCCTAGTCCAATAAGATTGAAAATAAGTTAGGGTTGTTGTTGTCAAGACATTCCAGAAATGTGATGAATAATGAAACTGTACCTAGGGGGGTGAATATTGCTAAGACGGTAGTTGCGGTCAAATTAACATAGTTAAAATAAGTAGAATAAGCGTAATTCACTTACGTAATAACATGAATAGTTTAATGAGTGAGTAGTGATTAGAGTATACATGGAAACAAAAGGAAATATGGAACCATGTGAAGAAATACAAGAGTTATAAAGAGTTAGAAAAGCTGGCGCACAAACATCAAGTCAGTAGAAATCAATACGGTCGTTTCCATGATCGTAGAAGTGATTGAATAACTTCCTTTTGTATCCACTACGCTTCGTAGAGGCCAATAGCAAATTACGTGGAAGAAATACGAAGATTGAAGAGGTAGCTAAAAGGGTATTGCATCTAAACTTAGAATTTAGGGGTGACACTATGAGCGAGATACTTAAAACTCGGCCACTTTACGAATAACCTACTCTAGCCATCCACTGGTACACCTTATTGTCAAGGAAATGTAACCTCCATTGTCTAATTCCATGTGTGTTTATATGTTCACCCGCCCTTGTAGATCTACGTACATAGGACGTTCGTCGAGAAACATGTCCCACCGCCAAGTTCGAGAGCACTTCACAGTTTAGTTGAATATATATTGTGGATACTGACCACCACGCAGCATCTGACACATCGTTCATTGTAGTCTACAAAATCCAACAAACTTTGCCGAAAGAGACACGAGCGCATTTGCTTTCAGGAGCAGAAGCTTTGGCAACACAGAACACATAAAGCCAGAATTTTATGTGCAAAAACAATTTGAACGATCTATTTCGTTGCTCCACGTTCTGCATTTTACTATGTGATTCACATTAAAAAAACTTTCTTATCCTCCTTTATTCCATGTTCCAGTTTTGTTTCATTTCATTTTACTTTGTGTTATCATATTCCAACATTCTGTCTGGTCTGCTATTTTGACAACATTTCACTCATCCATCTATGGCTCCATCATGTTATATTCACATATTCACATATCCGCACGTAGTTTATTGTCCGGTCGCCTACTTCACACTCGTCTATTGAACTTTAGGTTGAGCTGTATTTATTTAGTTATTCATCCATGTATCTAGTCTGTTTGTGACCCGTAATTCTAAACACCAATATTATTATAGCATTTGAGTATTTCCACTCACTGTCAAACTTTACCACACAAACACACACACAATAAAACTGTCATTTTCAATATTTGGTTTATAAGGATTAGATCTGTATTGACAAGTTGATCACGGATTGATATCAGTTAGAGAACCATTGAAAACCAGCACCGAAGCACTGTACAGCTGTTTCATCCTAGTTTCTGAAACATTGGTAGCATGGAACCACACCACGGGGGTTCGAACTCAGGACCTTCCGGTTACAAGGCTAGCTCGTATACCATTCAGTCACTGCGACCCGATTTAATGGATAGTACATGAATCGCAACTTCTACCAATTCGTGATTTAGCGCGACTGGCATTAAACAATGTCATCGTCGAGAAATCCATCTTCAATCCCGACTGGATGGATCTCACTGGTCATGACTTCTCACTAGAATTCCAGGAAATTCTGTTATGTAGCAAGTGACTAGCGAGCATCAGATTAATTTTCAGTAGTTGGTTTGTAAGGATTAGATTTGTTTTCATGAGTTAGTAGTTAGAAGTTAGAATTCAAGGACTGGCCATTGAATCGGGTCCCAGTGGCTGAATGATCTACGAGCTTGCCTTCTAACAGGACGGCCCTGGGTTCGAACCCTGGTGGCGGGTGCGTAATGCCGATGATTCGCAAACTAGGATGGAATAGCTGGCTGTCCAGTACTCTAACTGATATCAATCCGGGATCAACTCGTCAAAACAAATTTAAACTTTACAAAGCGACTATTGAATGATCACTTGACCAAATAAGAGAGCCAATAGTACATCTGCTCTGGCTAGTATCAAAACAAAGTTTACCAAGGAAGGTTTAGTGTAATGACGAATTGTTGCTTTGAACGTATAAAGGTGGTTTAAACTTCCTAACTGCCAGCTGGGGTTTCCACAAACTTTAGGATACGCCCCAAACATGTTTCATAGATACGTTTAAAAGACGTGTAAACATCAATTTTATGTCCTTCACCATTGAGGAGCTAAGTCTCCTGTTCTCACCACTGATGGTGTCTGGGGATTCTATTTGCTTCTGGAGAAATTTAAGAATCCCCTGCTTGCAGAGACCGGAAAGTCTTCCCTATGTATGTGTGGATATACCGGCTTCATATTCTCAATTATTATGATATTAGCTGCATAAAAAGTCTTTTTAACCGCAGCGTTCAATCTCTGCTGAATTACCAAGCCGCTATGATCACCCATATATAGGATAGCTTGGTGTATACGTCTTTATTAGCAGTGAGTTGGAGAGTTGGTCTTTATGTTCTGAATACTTTATATCTCTTAATCAACTTATCTGGATAGTTATGATCAACCAGAGTTCGTGTCAACTTTCCTTATTCCCCATCAGGTGTGTCATCTTTGCATATTCGTTTGATTCTACTACTAACCTTCTTCTTTGGTTTAGTGATCTTCATTGTTATTTTAACCTTCAGTGTGTCCTTTTAACTTGACTTAATTTGTCTATTTTCTCACCTTTTAACTCCTTATTAATTTCATATATATATATATACATATATATTTGAGCCAGAATCCAATGTTCCATGGATAAAGACAGATTGACAGATATACACGTAAACCAGGTTAATTTAATTCTGTACTTAAATAAATACTAAGTGGAAAGTATGGCCACTGGGTTCGAGTTTTGGTGGGAATAGTATCCACTACCCACTAAGAAATGCAGGTAAATCCAGTGATGAATCCAAAATAAGACGAAATAGGCGTATTGGATTCCACTGCTAGTCACCAACCACCAGCTGCGTTTTATCTATCCTGCAGCTTACTGTGTCCTTAAGATATATTTTCATATATCGACATCGAATTACTTTTATCCAGCACTTTAAGATGGTGTCTGACTTCTATCATCCTTAAAATTCCAAATGCAGCCCAAACTACAGCAATTGATGAGGATAAAAACACTCTGCAGCACAAGTCTGTATATTCCACAGGTGATTACGTCATATCCCTTATTGTTTGTCACTTCACATGTGTACATACACATAGATAGTCAGAAGTAATAATTGGAGTTTGCAAGTAACGATAGGGGAAAGTCTACCCAAGTGGCTTGAAAACTTATACATAATGGAGAAGATTTGTAGCTCAAGTGGATGATTTTAAGGTAGTTGTGTTCTCTGAGCTGGATGGTTCATAGTTGCGAAGCTTTCATCGCCCCACTATACAACATCTTCCGCGCATACACTTTAATTCGACAACCAATCACGTTCAAAGCCACCAGGAGAGATGACTAATAAACTTGTGGAGAAACTTAAAAGCTCGCTTCAAACTGAAGTATGTGGTGAAGATATTGCCTAGTAGGGCTATGAAAACGTCGCAGCTATAAACCATACAGCTCAGAGAAAACAACTACATCAAGAAAAGGCTTGATAACTATTTGAACTCTAGAATTTCAACAAACGCAGACAGAAATCTACCAGCCCCATCTTTAATAAAAAAACATAACACATCAGCCAAAGTGGGCGTCTCCTTCGAATCAGAATTTAAGAACACAAATCAGCCGTGAAAGGACACAATATGTATTCTTTAGTATCAATGCATATAGACAATTATGGACTATAATTTTGATTGGGATAATGTCAAAATCTTAGACAGAGGAAACACCAAAAGTGCAGTCAGGGAATTCCTAGAAGCATGGTACTCAAACGAAAATGCAATTAACAAACACGTTAATATAGACGAAATATACCAACTAATAAAAAGTAAATCAGGTGACCAGAGAGTTTAAAATCCAAGTCAATAGAAAATGGTCAATACATATGTGAAGATGGTTATCAGGAGACGCAATTATATCACTCATGAAGAAATTTAAATCATTTCACTCTTTGCTAAATATGGCGCTGAAGATGTTGTCCAGCAGGGGGACGACAGAAGCTTCGCAACTAAACCAACCAGCTCAGAGAACACTATTAATTACAAATCATCCACCTGAGCTACAAATATTCTCTATTATTTCATAACTGATAGTATTCATCAGGTCAACGTAAAGACAACTTCCGAGAATACATATGTGAAAACTAAGACGGGTGCATACTAGAATATGCTGAAGAGACAGCCATCTGTGAATTTAAGCCCCACTGGTGTGTAAGAAAAGCAATAAATTGTTATACTCAGTCTACCCTAATAATCCTTTAACAGATTATATCAAAAGGCATGGAGACTATTGTCATCATCTCGCTTAATCCAATATCTTCTAACATTTTGCTAATTCAGACTGACTTTTCATTTCTATCTGAATTAAACTGAAAAGTAAATGTGTGATTAGACTGTTGGCAAAGTATTATTTTATTGATTAATTTATTGTTCTCTTGGGTTCTTCTAAATTCCTATGACATGTACGTGTGTGGTCATCACATTAATCGAAATACATTGCCCTAAACAGATAAATTACGTCTTCTTATTGTTTCGTGGATATTATGTTAAGGGATAGCCTACCTCAGTTTAAAGTGTAAAGATTTTTGTTCAACAGGAAGTTACTGGGTACCTATTCGAACACAAGCCTTCAAGCTTTTCGGAGTTTTTCTATTATGAGATGTGGTCGCTAGCCTCACATGAAACGTTCCCTTTCCTCTAGACTTAATATCGGCTTGTAAATTAGGTGAGATTTGGAAGTGCATCGGCTGAAAAGCTAAATCTGCATCTTATACGCGACTAGCGTGCATCCTCCAATAGAATCACCAATCCACAAAGGACTAGCAACAATTGATATTCCCAGTGACTCACACATGCAAGTACTTTCAGAGACTAACGAAGCTTAACTCCGGCGATCAGATGAGAACCGGGGTTTTTAACATTGTATAGTAACTGATGTATAGTGTCAATCGCGAAGATGTTATTTCCTGAAACGATCAAGCATCAAAACAAACAGAATAACCAATTATTTCTATCCTTATTCTGAACTACAAATTCTCTTCTATTATTTCGGATGCCTCGTAATGAATACACCTATAAAATGTGTCTCTGAATGGTTTAGAGACTTGACTCACGACGAAAATCACTACCAACGTGTTACTTCAAACTTCCCTCAACAGCTGCCTTTGCTGGCTCCATAGTGAAGATCAGATGGCTATCTGGATTGGATAAGCGACAAGGGTGTTCAGAAGACTGCATTTTGTCAGCGTCCTCACCTAGAAGAACTATGTCGTCCGCATATTCTAAGTCGACGAGATTATTCGCTGGTAGCAAGCCAATTCCTGAGTCGCTGAAGTGAGTTAGGGTTAAGTCCATTAGTACGTCTATGATGAAGTTGAATAGGAATGGGGATAATGGGTATCCTTGACGGACGCCACTAGTCGTCACCACTTCAGATGACAACTCGCCGTAAGCCCTCACCTGGCTGCATGAGTTCGAGTAGAGTGCCTTAATCAGTGCAATGTATTTTCTTGGCATTCCCTTTACAGCCAAGCATCGCCAGAGAACCTCCCGCTCGACAGAATCGAATGCCGCCTTTAGGTCAAGAAATATAATGATTGTCGGACGCCGGTAGGAATGCCTATGTTCTAGAATCTGTCGGAGTGTGGTGAACTGAACTGCCGCACATATGTGCAAAGTTCTGTATCGAAAACAGATAGACAGACAGACAGACTCTGGCAACGAAGCAAGTGAGAGCCTATCGCCCAACAAATACGCTGAAGGTGTTGCAGATGGACTGTCAATACACTTTTGAGACTGACCAGTCTATCGAATGGGGAAACGACGAGTTGGGCACTGGCCCTAATGAGACATATAGGAGATATTGTGGTCAGGAAATGAAAGTTAATGGTCAGTTGTGGAGCCGCCGAAAAATAGAGTGAAATGGAGACATGTTACTAAACTCTGGGCTCTATCTAGCCGGAACAGACTTAATTCATGGAAGCTATTAGGTATGATTACAAGTGGTGAACTCAATCCAACAGTCAGAATAAATGGGATGAATCTTAAAGAAACAACCTTCTTTAACTACTAACCTGGGAAGCATCGTTTCAACTACAGGCTGATTGAACTGATGAGGATATCAAAGCAGTAAGGATCGGGAAAGCAAAGCAACCTTCCATTACTCTCAAGTCTGTGTGTAAGTCAACAGCACTCAGCATGAAAATGAAAATAAGATCCGGACTTACAACTCCAATGTGAAGTTAGTGCTACTCTAGACGGAATAGAGACTTGGCGCGTTATAAAGAGCACGTCAAACAAGCTTCAGGCCCTCATCAACAGCTGTTTTTGCTCAATACTACTCAAGATCAGATGGCCAGTAGAATAGATCAGCAATAGAGATCTCTGGCAATGAACGAACCAACCCAGCAGGAACCAATTGTGCAACATATATGCAGGAAGAAATGGAGGTGGATTGGCCATACTCAAAGGAAAACATCAGGTGACATCACTAGACAGGCCATCGCTCAAGTGGAACCTGATCGAATGGAAATTGGCGAATTGATCGTCCAAGGTTGACTTGGAGAAGGTGATGCGAAGAGGAGATGAAAGCATGTGGGCGGACGTGCAGCGAGGTGAAAACGTTGGTGGAGATCCCCTAGGAACTAAAGAGAACAGTATTAATTATAATAAATAACTTAACCCCTTAGGATTTATTGTGGCGAATTAATAATAAGATCATCAGCATCACATGACCCTGCAGTAGTCGAAAAATTAATAAGTACTAATTGTGATCGACAATAGAAGAATGTTGGTTTCAACAAAGAGCAAAGGATATACATATATGTATATAAGTTCTTAACACTTCAAGCCTCTTGAAGGTCACAGAGGATATCATATTCATACATTTGAAACCCGATTTAGGTATTCAAAAGAAGCCAGTGTAAGTCTCTGTGTTTGTCTAGGTAACATCCGTCTTGATCTTTATTATTCCCTTTGGATGTTGGGTGGAATATATGACTTCAACAGCATACCTTCACTTAGTGCTATTCTCTGAAGTTGTCAATATTGGTAAACATTGAATAGTTTGTTTATTCGAACTGGTGTCCATTTGGCGGGAGACAAGAATTCTGTCATCGCTTAATTGTGTACTGCATGGCAGAAAATTGAACAAATACGAATAGAAGTATTCTTGTATATCATATTAACGTTTATTTACAGACTTCGGCACTGATTAACCACTGTAAATCTGTTTTGCTGTCGCTTGAAGAATAAATAATCGTGTTGCCCTAAATTTTTCTGTTGTTCCGCGTCGGTTACAGTGCAGAAATTTCTCCGTACGAAGCCTAATGTTTTGAAACCAGCGGAAGGTCCAGGATCTCAGCGATCTGGATATTTGACAGAGGTTTTGTACAGTTGGCCTCAAAAGTGCCGAAAGTCACTGATCTCCCCCTCACACAATCTCTCCCATGTCATCCTTGGACACAAGCCCAGCTATTTGTTTCCTATTCGAGTTTCAGCCGAGCGATGACCTTGTGTACTTCAGATCCATCTCCATTTGCTTCGGAATATTTGTTGACTAATGGCTTCTGGATTAGTTCGCTCGCACAGTTAGTTGTTGCTAGTCTCTTCTGGCCATTCGATCTTCAATATGGAGTCACTATAGGCAGCTGTTGATGGAACTCTGCAGTAGAGTGTTAGAAAGGCTTTTCGTGGTGAGTCAAGTTTCAGACGCATATGAAACAATTGACTTAATGGAGCTGTTGAAAATTCAAATTCTGTTCTCTGTGTTCAGTGCAGAAGATTTCCAAACTGATCTCGAATTGAGGAGCGTCAAAGATTTGACTTCAGGTGAACATAGAGATGATGAAGATTCCTGGCCAACAGCAACAACGACAACAACAACAGACATCAGTCAACGTGAATGGAAAAAATCTGGAAGAAGCAACCTCCTTCACCTACCCACCTACCTGAGAAGCACCGTTTCAATTACAGGCTTAGTGAACTAATAAGGATATCAAAGCAGTGAGGAACGGAAAAGCCAGCCAAGCTTCCATTAATCTCAAGTCTGTGTGCAAGTCAACAGCACTAATCAACATGAAAATTAAAATAAGATCTGCACTTTCAACTCCAATGGAAAGTCAGTGCTACTCTAAATGGGTCAGAGAATTCGCACCGCGCCGTATCACGAAGGTCACTTCAGACAAACTACAGACTTTCATCAACAGCTGTCTTCGCTCTATACTACTCTGGATTAGATGGCTGGCAAGAAAACATCAGAAACAGGGATCTCTGGCAATGATATGGAGATCCGTAAATGTCCAAAATAGGGCGCAACAGAAGTTACCATTTGTGGGTTTTGGTTAGTCCGTATAGTTGGTTTATTACTGAACCGGTTGATCGGATGCTTTCGTAGACTTTTTCAGAGATACGTCGATCACTTTTAAGCTTTCTCAATATCCTAGTGAGTTGAATTTCTGTTATTTCTGTTTTGTCTTTCTCTGTGTCACGTGCAGCGAACTTGTTTTTGTCTGAAAGAATTGCTACCATCTTATCAATACAGTCCTTTCTATCCATTAGGACTACGTCAGAACCTTTATTGGGGCGTGTGGTCAGCAATTCCTTGTTACGTCTCAGCTGGTTGAGCTGTTCTCTGTGTTCTGTAGTCAATATATTATTGCGCTGAGACTTTGTATTGAGGTTGGCTTGAGTCTAGAAATGTTGACTTAAAATGTTTTATCACCTCTTCAGAGACTGGGGAAAGGTCACTAGTCTGATTGGTCAAATTTTCTCACACTACATATGCATGAAGCTCGCTAATGTTTTGGTTCATGTCGCAGAATTTTGACCCTACAGACAAGGTCTCCAGCTGCATACGAGATAAAGTTACTGAAGAGTGATCGAGCACAAAATTAGCAGGATCTTCCGGAAATTCACGTCGCATTTCAGTGTCTTTTAGGCTACTTAATAGGTTTGAATGGACGGCTCTTGTGTACCTCTCTGTAACTATACTCATACACTCAGTGAAATCTTGGCGTTCATCACTTTTCAGTTCAAACAACACAGGGACTCCTTGTGCTATGTTTCTCTCCAGTTCTGGGGCGCGCGAAAGAATGGAATCAATGTGGTCCAAAGTGTGATGTTTCAGAGGTTTATAGGTATGTTAAATATGATTGCGACGAAGAGCTTTCCATTAACACTCTGAATCCATGGTTATTTATGCAATCTCTGAGAAAATCGGTCTTCGCATTGACTTCTGCAAGCATGACACAATAGCGCAGAAACCCATTAAGTTCGTCCTTCGCTGTCAAAGGTTCCTGGCTAATTTTTAATTCATAAAAAATCCCCATTCGAACATTTATAGACAGAAGACCAGTAGTTCAGCGAAGAGTCTATGTGTATATATCAGTTCACCTGCTGCTGTGGAGCCAGCCAGGTACATCGGTCGTTCGGCGCGAATCCTGTCAAAACATGTCAAAAAACACTATCCAGCTTGGCTACAGAAAGGAAGTAGTAACCACATAAAGAGTGCAATAATCGAACATCTCGTCACCATTACAGGTCATTCTATCTCAACAAACGCCTCCTTTGAAGTAATGTACAAAGTGAAGAACAACCTGCCAAAGACAATACGTTTCCGTCTTCTTTATATTGCAAAAGCCCTAGCCATTCAGTTTGAAGAACCAGAACTATGCATACAAATGAAAAATTACTCAACCACTTCTACTATCGTGGTAACAACTCTGTTGATCTGACTTAACTTTTGCTTGTTTGCTTAAAACTCTTATGTAATTCCGTATTTTATTTTGTTTCCATGTACACCCTGAGTACAATTCTTTCATCAAACTATTCATGTTATTATGTAAATCTTCTTTAACAATCGTTTATGACAACTCACCACTTTTGTTACTACCCTCTTATATCAACATCCAATTCGTTTGAACGCCTTTTGTATTACGTAACTCCACCAAAAAACTTACTAATTGAATTTTCGTTAGACAAATTTAATGTTCACACACACATACAAAACAACCACATATATTTGCGATTGTACAGCAATGAAAATGAATTCGTCGCCGAAGAAAGGAGACTCTTCGCTGAACTACACCTGGTCTTCTGTCTATTAATTTTTATTTCACGGATAATACCCATATTAATGTCTGAATAGGTATTTTCCGTGATTATTAGAAGAAAAAAAATATTTTCCAACCTTTTGAAAACTACTCTGCAATTATAGCCACTTCTTAGACAATAATTGTCTGGAGAATTGGTCATACCGGAAGGATTTTACTTTCTCACGTTGAACCTTTTATTTCTAGGTTTTTTCTTTCACAATTAACTGTCTGAGAAAATGGACACTTGATAAATTTGACGGCAGACATGCCCTAGAGACTTCCGTAAGACTAGAAAACAGACTTTAACCAAATGAAAATGGCATACAATCATAAAAATACTTGAATGTGTTTCAAAACAAGCTACTTTAATACAATTCAATATTCAATGTGTATAAAAACCAGTGATGGAAAGGCGGTTTTTTCGTTTTTTGTGTTTGTTTGTTTTTCTATGGAAATTGCTAGTAAACACTTTCAGATGTCAAGTTTTCCCAAATTCTCTGAAATCTTTGTCTTCTTGCATCTTTATTGCAATTTCTATGAGGAGAAGAAACAAAAAAGATGAAGAGGATTTGGGGAAATATTGGTGAAGTTTTAAGTATAGTTCTTGATGAATAAGTTGATCACATTTATAAGAATTAATTCCAATGGTATAATTCAACAGCTTCTCTGTTATGGCGTCTTTGTGGTAATCTATAGAAAATCAAAACAAGTGGTGATTCAGCGAAGAGACTCTTTTCAACGAATTTATCATCAAGCTGTACAATAGTATATATATGGCTACTTTTAAGAAGTTATATCCGGTGAGGGAATTGAAACATAGGTGTGAATGCATAAAATAATAATAATATGAAATGCAATTAAAACTAAAATGTTTGTGATTATAATCGTAGTTAAATGTCAAGTGGCAAAGCAAATTAATGTCATATGTAGAATAATTCATAGGGTGGATAGAACTTGAAAAAAGTGTGCAATTTTAAGATTAGTAGACAAATCGAATAAAATAAAAACGTTATGTAGTATTGTGTGAAATTTAATAGCATAGAATTTAATGTTGCATAAAGGAATTGATTTAGAATGACAACTGGAACAAGTGAAATAATACCGGGGACAATTAAAAGTGAGAGCAGTAATAGTAACAATTGACTGAATAAGGAAGAGTATACAAATTGAATAGACAAAAATGAAAAAATGAAGAATTGGTAGAGCTAAAATATGATTGGGGATTACCATACTTTAGCACAGAGGGATTAAGACCATGAAAGTTGGAGGGGTTGAACGAACTTTTTCTGTACACAGAGATCTGGCTTTTCTGTTTCGATAGATGAGTCGGGTACGCAGGGATTTCGGTAAATTACTTTATGCCTTGTAGATGACTTTAAAGGCGGAGGCTATAGAGATAGGGTGATCATTACCGACCAGATGTTCAATGATCGCGCTTCTTATTGCTCCACTTCCACCTTTCCGTAACCCTGCAGGATATTGTTTTGGCACCCTCTTGGACAAAACTCGCGTCAAACGACCGATATACCTAGCTCCACACGAGCAGGTGAATTGATAAACACACATAGAGTTGGTCAACAGCGGGATCTTGTCCTTCAGGTTATTGAACAATAATGGTCGACTAGTGAAGGCTGTTCTCAGGGATGCAGCAGGGACATTAATTTGCTTTGCCACTTGACATTTAACTACGATTATAATCACAAACATTTTAGTTTTAATTGCATTTCATATTATTATTATTTTATGCATTCACACCTATGTTTCAATTCCCTCACCGGATATAACTTCTTAAAAACCCTGTACTTATACGACTGTACAGCTTGATAATAAATTCTTTGAAAAGAGTCTCTTCGCTGAGTCATTTGTTTTGATTTTTTATATGTTACAATGGGAATTTTCCATGATTTGTGGTAATCATCCACAGAGACTTGAAGTTACATGGTGGATAGTGACTAGAAGTGGAATCCACCAGAACTCGCATTTCATCCAATCGGGGACTCGTCGTCTATGTGTACCAGCATTCCCCAGTGTGTGAGTAAGTGATTGTGTTCCCCCCCGACGATCGAAACCAGTACCCATGGTTTCAAACGCCAAAGCATTATCCACTAAACCCCTTGGGCCAAGAGAGCTACCTCTTCCTTGTGGAACTGGTCTCATTATTTATTTAACTAAATTTTAGATTTTCCCGTATATTGATTGGACTGAAGTGTTCCGTCTCAGGTACAGGTGCTTCGACGATGTCTGGTCATGTAACTTAAATCAGAAGGAAAAGAGTAGATAATAATAATAGCTTTATTCCAAACAGTACTTGTGGTAGATGTATGGAATTTTCAGCGTGCATTACAATATTGCATCTAATTACCTCATAAATTTTTATAAGATTTTAAAAATAAAAAGCAACAACAACAAAAATTAAAAGAGGTAAATAAAAGAAATAAGAAGAACAGCATTGCATCCACATATTTAAACAATACACCACAGGATATGAAATATAAAATTAGTGTGTAATAGAATGTGTGAGCAACAATATAATAGTAACGAAGAAAGGAGAACAAAAGCTAATGGGAACTATTTTTTTAGAGTGCCGCAGTAAGTTGATCGTGTCATACCTAACGGATTTCTCATCACATAACAGCTGTGGCAGATAAGGTATTGTGGAGATTTTTGTACTTGGTAGTCCTAGCATATAGCCTCCCATAGTTGCTTCTAGTTCTACCAGATGAAATACAAGGAGAGAGCTGCGTATAGAGAGGATGCTCGGGGTTTGACAATATAGTATTCGCTAGTTTCTTACGTGACATTATATGTCTATCCACAACGGTGTTAACCAGTTGGTTTAACGAAATCCCACTTGCCCTACTAACAGATTTTAGTGCCATTCTCAGCGAAGCAAAGTCTTTCTTAAGTAGTCCAGGAAAGATTAATGGGGAGCAGTAAAGAGGGATGGTTAGAATACAAGAATTGACAAACTGAGAAAGCAAAGACTGCTTTATACCAGACTGCCTTAACTTCTTAACATAGAACGTTAAGCGAAACATCTTTCTAGTAACTAGCAAGATGTGAGAGGACCAGGAAGGATCTGAGGAAATACTAATACATTAGATGTAATTTCAACCTGTATGCCTTCAATGATAGTGGGACCATGTGAGCTAGCTAGTTGTTGTAGGTCACGTTTTCATCTGAAAGTGAAATTTACTACCTGACATTTAGACGGATTCAGCTTAAGACCGCTTGAAGAGGACCACTGACTAATTTCCGACAGAAAGTTATTTAATTTGGAACAATCTGACTCAGAGTTGACAGGCATAGAGACAAAGAGGTCATCAGCATACTTGACAAAATTGGCTACATCAGAATGGGGCAAGTCATGTAAGAAAAAAGAAAACAGAAAAGGAGAAAAAACAGCACCTTGAGGAACACCAGCTAAAGTAAGTGAGATAGTGGAGGAATTTCCATTGTGCACGGTGTACTGCTTCCTATCAGAAAAATAGGAATGCAACCACTTATTTGTCCAGCTCTCAATCTGTGTTGCAGCAAGCTTACTTAACAAGAGAGACCTAGGTACAGAGTCAAATGCAGATATGTAATCAAGGAAGGCACACCGAACATATTTAGCTCCTCAGTCTAAACTAGAGACTGTATTATGATATAGAACTACAGCGGCATCTAAGGTACACCTACTCTGTTTATAGGCAAACTGGTTGGGGTCGTTAAAAGGCTTTAAAGAGGGTTCAAGATTAAGTAAAATAAGTCTTTCCATAACTTTAAAAAAATGGTTAGATAATAGCAATCGGTCGAAACTTAACAATAGGTCCACTTGTTGATTTAGGCACTGGAACAACCTTGATATTTTTCCATGAGTCAGGAATAATACTTCTAGAAAAAGATTCATTGAAAATGTCGGTTAATGGGTAACATAAAATGTCAGCACACTTCCTAAGGATAACAGCAGGAACTCCATCAGTACCAAGGGACTAAGTAGGTTTGAGAGATTAAAGACACTTGAGGACATCATTCGTGTTAAAACATGAGAAGCAGTCATTATTTATACTATTAGATTTGGGAATCATAACATCTGCAGGGATACATATGAAGGATTTATTAAGCATATCAACATCAACAGAAGTATCATTCATTATTTGCTTACCACCTGTGATTTCCTTTAATAGCTTAAACATATTAGATGAGGATTTACATGAAAGAAAGATTGATAATTGATAATAAAACTTCCTGAGATGGTCTTGAGTTAATGACCCAGATTTTCATTCTATCCTCAATTATCACTAATCACATCAATAACAATCTGCCAACCCAAGATTCGCTTTAGGCTCTCAAGAGGAACCCGAATGGGAGACAACGAGTTGGGCATAAGTCCGAGGGTGTAACTCGGAGGAAATATCTAAACTGAATTAAACAATAACTAAGACCCACTGTACAAGAAAGAGGTGGCTCTCGTGGCCAAATTGAAACTATGGGCACTGGATTCCAGCTTCAATGGGAACACAATCACTCGCTCACTATAGAATGCAGATACGCTTAGATGACGAGTTCCAAATTGGACGAAATGCGCATCGTGGTGGATTCCACTCCTAGTCATTATCCACCGACTGACTTCAAGTTATACGACCAGAAATCTTTGAAGCATCTCCATAAGGAGCTGACATGTCCACCTGAGACCAAGCACTTCGGTCCAATCAATCGCCGGGAAAATCTAAACTAAGTAAAGGCTACAAAGACTGTATAAAAACCAGATATTGAGATCAAAGGCTAACTAACTAATCAACGTGAACTGTTACACATAAACTCATATATTTAATGCCTGAAGAAAGCATACTTAAATGAAGATAACAGAAACTTAGTCCACGCCAAGTAAAATACCATCTTGGAGGGAATAAAAGATGTATTGGATACAGAACTCTGCCAGCCGGAAGAAGTCGGATTCAGGAAAGGCAAATCCTGTGCTGATCGATTTGAAACTTTTCGCATCGTCATCACAGAACAAAGCATAGAATGACGGTCAAACCACACTCCACCTCGATGTCATCGACTTTGAAAATGCCTTCGACAGCGTAGACCAAGAAGTAATTTGTAAACTATTTCAACACTACAGTGGACCTCAAGTGTTTGTGAACCTCATTCAACAGCAGACTGTATCACAATGCTTGTCACATGTCAGGTGATCCACAACGAGAAACTTGATGAAGTTATTGCAAACAACTGCTCGCTTCTCTGGCTTCATAATGAAGGTTAAATGGTCAAAACGAATAAGCAACAAGAAATTATGGGAACAAACCAACAGTCAAGAGCCTAGAAGAAAGCGGAGATGGATCGGGCATACGTTGAGGAGGCCGTCGAGTGACATCTCAGACCAGACAATGCCTCGAGTGGAATTCCGATGGGAAGCGACGAGTGGGTTGTCAGTGCTAAAGTGACATGGAGGAGATTGAGTGAGCTGGAAGAGATAACAGAGTTTGGACAGTCGTCGATCCAACTGAAGAGGATGGCAGAAAATAGAACAAAGTGTAGATGTGCTCAAGCTGAAGCCTTATGTTCCACTGGAAACGCAAGGGAATAATAATAGTGTTGAGACTGGAATGAGGAGATCTTTAGTTTAAGTATTATTATCAGTATTTCCTTAGGTTCAGAGTGTAACAAAGAGGCTTCAGAAGAACATCTACACTTTACACTTTTTTGTCTACAGTCTCTTTCAGCTGGCTTGAAGATTGACCATAAGCTTCTATCTTCACCTCACACGATCTCCTTCATGTCACTCTCGGACCCATATCCTACCCCATTTGGGGTTCAACTCGAGAGCCTAGCGCGAATCTTGGTTCAGCAGATTGTTATTCATGTGATCAGTGATAATTGATGATAGAATGCAAATCTAGGTCAGTAACCCAAGATCATATCAGCAAGTTTTGTTACCAACCAACAACCTACTCTTCTCCTTCTGATTCAATGTAGTTAGGAGTGACATAAAGAGGTCTGGCTAGTGTGCTGACAGTAACATATCGCAAATTCAGATGGCGACTGAGCATTACTGCTGTTGTTGATTTCAGTAAATAGTAAATGTGGTCAGTGGTCGAGTGTTTCATCTTAACTGGTAGAAGTAATTTGGAGGACGCCACTGGTTTAAGTTCCCCATTAGGAGGACACTAATACAATGCAAGGAATAATATAGGCAGGAATGTATGATGAATACATTTAGAACTTGAAGGGTAGTGAAAATTAAATGGGTCTTCACTACTATGAACAACTCAGAGTCATCTCAGAGAGAGCCACTAAGATACATTTCTTTGCATTTTTTTGATGTGGTTGTGTTCTCTGAGCTGGATAGTTAATTTGCGAAGCTTTCATCACCCTACTGAGTGACATCTTCAGCGCATACTTCAATTTGAAGTGAGCTTTTAGATTTCTCCACGAGTTCGTTGGTAATCTCTCCTGGTGACCACCTTGAACGTGATTGGTTGTTTTTGTGTGTTTTCACACCTTCTAGGTTACTTGTATTGTCACTCATTGTTTCTTTTACTTGAACTTTGACCCTTTGTGTGTGAGGTTTCTTTCTTATCGGTTGATCAATTTTGTCAATCTCGATGTGTCTACTGATTGATGATTCACTGGAATGCCAAGCTTCTAAAAGTTCTCTTTTTTTGTTGTTTCCTCTCTTCCAAAAGAATAGGTATCCACGGAGTTTTATCAAAAGTCATATACCCCCAAGCCAATCTATCAAACCAAAAGCCCTCAAGGAAAGCACAAAGAAAGTCGCCCTGTCATATATAAAGGATCTATCAGAAATCAATGCAAGACTCATCAAACCTTTAGGAATTGACGTCTCACACAAACCAACAAAGTCACTTCACTCAGTTCTACGTCAAACAAAAGACTCAACAGCGAAAGAAGATAAAACCAACATCATCTACAAAATAAATTGTAACATCTGCGAAGAACACTACATTGGCCAAAGTGGACGTCCCTGCTCTTCTTCTTCGTATCCACGAACATAAGCTAGCCGTCAAAAGACATGACATCCACTCCTTCATATCACTACTTACAGACAACCACGAATATCAATTCGATTGGGACAACGTTCAAATATTAGACCGAGGAAACAACAAGAATTCTAGAGAATTTTAAGAAGCTTGGCGTTCCAGTGAATCATCAATCAATAGACACATCGAGATTGACAATATTTATCAACCGATAAGAAAGAAACCTCACACACCAACTAGCACGAAACCTAGGTCAGTTAGGGCTTCCTGCCGACTGCCTCCAACAATCTAATATCATCGAATCAATGTGCACCGTGATGGCGAGCTGCCTAGAATGGTGGCCACATTACAAACCTGAGTGATAGAATTCAGTCCACAGCAAAGAAAGGACTAGACACATCAGACCAGTTACTAGTGTGTCCAGTCAAAATATTTTGTTTGCCTACTAATCATATCGTACTAAGACGAACAGCTTTCTAACAGTAGTCAGCAAATAGTCTTTGTCTAATGGTTTGTCTTAAACTAAGTCCTTCAAATTGTCAGATTGTTTATTTCAGTTTCCGATGTAAAAGAAAGTTAAACGATGAAGCTGTTGATTCCCATGACCGTTGTAAAATTAATGATATTTATATAGAAATCAGTTTAGACGCAGAATATCTTGGACTTATTCTTTCTTCTGATCTATCGTGGTCATCCCATATCTTAGCGATTCCTAGTAAAATACTCCGTCTGAAATTCTGCACTAAGAAGTTAAGGCACTCAAGTATAACTCAACCCCCCCCCTCTTACAGTTTGTCACCTCTAGCATCTTGCATATTCTTCTCTACTGCCCACCCTTATTCTTCCTTTGGTTGCTTAAAACAGACTATTTCATACTTCGTAGAACTTTGAAGACTGTCAGTAGGGTGGGTAGTGTCCAGTTGGGCCATATCGTTGACATCATCATCATCAACAGGCACTTGATTTCATGCAATAAACTTGCGAAAGGGATTTTATCAGACTGTGAGCATCCACTTTACCCGTGGCTGTCACCTTGAATCGCATCTTCAGCCAGATTAGGCAATCATTTAAAATTACTCTCTGCGAAAACGTCTAAGTAATCCACAACGGGAATCCTTCGAAGTGAGGACAGGAGTAAGACAAGCTGGCTGCCTACTATCGACAATGATTTTCCTGATTACAGCAGATTGGATAATGCGACAAACAGCGGGCAATGAGGAAACAGGCATAAAATGTACTCACACAAAAAACTTGGAGGATGATATATGTCTGATTTCCCATCCAACCATCCAGAGGAGATAGGACTTCAGGTGAACATAGAGAAAACAGAGGTGATGAAGATTCCTAGGCAACACCATCAACAGCAACAACAGCAACAGACAGCAATCAGCATAAATGGAAGGAACCTGTAAGGAACAACCTCTTTTACCTACCTGGGAAGCATCGTTTCAACTACAGGCGGAACTGACGAGGATATCAAAGCAACAATCGGGAAAGCAAGACAAGCTTTCACTACACTCAGCTTCAAAAATACGATATGGATTTTCAACTCCAATGTAAAGTCAGTGCTACTATACGGGTCAGAGACTTGCACTGTGCGTCATGAAGAGCATCTCAAACAAACTACAAACCTTCATTAACAGTTGTCTTCGCTCAATACTCAAGATTAGATGGCCAGAAAAGATCAGCAACAGGGATCTCCGGGAGCGAACCAACCAGGAAGCGACTGTGCAACAAATAAGCAGGAAGAAATGTAGATGAATTGTCCATACTCTGAGAAAACAAATCATCAAGTGACATCACAAGACAGGCCATCGCTCGAGTGGAACCCGAAAGGGAAGCGGCGAGTTGGTCATCAGTGCAAGGATGACTTGGAGGAGGTCATGTGAAGAGGAGATGAAAGCATGTAGGCAGACGTGGAGCCAGGTGAAGACTCTAGCAGAGAATCGAACGCAATGGAGACGTGCAGCTGAAGCCCTATGTTCCCCTAGGAATTAAAGGAAACAATAATAATAATACAAAATTCCACGATACCATTTTTGGCGCACATTTTATGTGATGAAAATAGTGTCAGACATGAATTAACTAACCTTCTTTCCATTAGTAAATAAAAAAATCTTCTCCATCCTTATACCAATAAGCTATACTGTTATTATTATTATTCTTATATTAACAACCCTCTCACTTGTTTTTGTTTATTTTCTCATAAATGTAAACATCATTTGAGCCCTGTAATAATTGTTTTATTTTTTATTTTTCCCGTCACCATGCTATATGTGAAGAGAACATTAGATTCAATATTACACTATAACATGCTAAATTTTCCATACTGTATTGACAATACTGTTTTTGAAACAAACCCACTGTTATTATCATTGCTATAGTTATTATTCTCAGTTTGTACTTTGCACATTTCTGACATTATTCCTACTGTAAATGTGGAAAAGTTCCTGTGGATAATTTTATTTATATTTTGAGTAAATTAGATGCTGAGAACTCCATGCTGCATTATAAGTACTGCTTTTAGGAAAAAGAGCAGGTCACTCAAAATAATTATTATTACTGTTGATTTTACATCCCTCCGCAAGATGTCTACATTCTATGAACTATTTCGTATATGGCATTACTTGTTTTGTCGCTCAATACGGAACTATGATGATGTGGAAAGAAGGCAAAGTACCCGAGGATTGGAAGAAAATATACTTATTCAAACTACCAAAGAAAGGAGACTTAAGTCAATGCAAGAACTGGCGCAGGATTATACTCCTGTCCATCACAAGCAAAATACTAAGCCGCATCATCCTGGAGAGAATCAAACACGCCAACCTGGATGAAAAACTTCGACCGGAATAGGGTGGATTCAGGAGAAACAAGTCATGTATTGATCAGATCGCCACATTACGGATCATCATTGAACAAAGCTTGGAATGGCAGTCACCTCTCTATCTCAACTTCATCGACTTTGAAAAGGCCTTTGACAGCGTCGATCGAGAGGTGATTTGGCAACTACTTCGCTACTACGGGGTGCCACCGACAATTGTACATCTCATCCAACAGTTGTATGACAACGCTGCATGCCAAGTAATCCGCAACGGGAAGCTCACGGAATCCTTCAAAGTGAAGACAGGAGTAAGACAAGACTGCCTACCATCGCCAATGATTTTCCTGATTGCAGTAGACTGGATAATGCGACAAAGAGCGGGCAATGAGGAAAGAGGCATAAAATGGACTCACACAAAAAACTTGGACTTCGCCGATGTGATACATGTCTTTTTTCCCACAAACTGGAAGATATGCAAGTGAAGAGCAACAAGTTAGCAGAAGAAGCATCAAAGATAGGACTTCAGGTGAACATAAATAAAACAGAGGGGATGAAGATTCCTGGCCGACAACAGCCGCGAGAGCAACTACAATAGACAACAGAAAACAATCAACATAAATGGAAGGAATCTGAAAGAAGAAAACTCCTTCACCTACCTAGCTACTTGGGAGGCATTGTTTCAACTACATGCGGAACTGATGAGGATATCAAAGCAGTGGGGACTGGGAAAGCAATGTAAACTTCCATTACGCTCAACTCTGTGTGGAGATCAACAGCACTCAGCATGAAAATGAAAATAAGGCCCGGATTTCCAGCTTTAATGTGAGGTCACTGCTACTTACAATACAGATCAGAGACTTGGCGCAGCGCCGCGTCACGAAGGCCACTGCGAACAAACTACGGAGTTTCATCAACAGCTGTCTTCCCTCAGTACTACTCAAGATCAGCAACAGGGACCTCTGGGAGGGAACCAACCAGGAACCGACTGTGCAACAAATAAGCAAGAAGAAATGGAGGTGGATTGTCCATACTCTGAGAAAACAAATCATCAAGTGGCATCACTAGACAGGCCCTCGAGTGGAACCCGATAGGGAAGTGGTGAGTTGGTCATCAGTGCGCGGGTGACACGGAGGAGGTGATGTGGGCAGAAAGGTTGGCAGGTGAAAACGTTGGCAGAGAACCGAACGCAATGGAGACGTGCGGCTGAAGCCCTTTGTTCCTCTAGAAACTAAAGGAAACAATAACAATAATAAACTTTATAAGTTTCTAGACTGTAGATGTTACAAATTTCTTGAATAATTTGAGCGCCGAGTCAGATAGATTTATTTTAAATAATTTATAATATTCTAACATCTGTTTAAATTTCCTCACGGAATATAGTTTTCTGAATATCATATTTATACCTTGATAATAAATTGATTGAAAAGAGTCTCGTCGCTGAATATTGTGTTCTTATTTCTGAAGAATTTGGAAATCTCAACAAAATGACCCGTATTCACAAGGTGTTCGGTAATTGCACTTTTTAAATATCTGCTTCCTTTTAAGCATAGGTTTCTTGTCAAGTTTCTAGTTTGATGAACTTTCACCTTCTTGAGTTGCCATGTTGACGTACAAGCTAACACTGTGTTCTTATTGTTACATATGCATAGAATATTTATGCTGTTTCGGAAGTAGGTGTTCGGAAAGTGTCTCAATGATTGCACCATTCCTTTCTAAGATTCAGGTTCATCTGCAGAAGATCGAGGAAGCAGTGAATCTAGTTGAGCCGCAGAAATAATATCACGAACGATCCCTTTGTGCATCTCTGCTGGTTGGAGATGATAGAAGATAGATCGCGAACAATCGGTTGCAATGTATTGAGTTCGTGTATTCTAACAAAAGATCCATCCACCGGAAAGGTAAATGGAACGAACAACTAACTAATTTTTATAGTTGGGTGCCTATCTCCAGGAAAAGGAACCTAATTCATTTACTGTGCTTTAGGATAAGAAACATTTGTAGTTCTGATTGCGTCGACTCAGAACTTGCCTTCCCAAAAGCCACGCTCGCAGAAAACGGTTACCCAAACCGATTTATTGGCAATAACACGAAAGATAAACATTGTAAAGTGGTCATCGACTCAGTTCCAAAGAAAGCCTTATTCATGAACTTGGAATTCAAAGGTGATCAAGCTTCAGATATGCTCAAAAACCATCTCTCTAAAGCAGTCAGTAAGACATTGCTTGCAGCGAAATTACAAATGACGTTCACCAGCTGTAAGTTGTTCTCCATCTCTGTAAAGCATAAGCTCCTTCGCATGGCTGCCTCCATGTGCATCTATCAGTTCACTTGCTCTTGTGGAGAAAAATACATTGGCCGTAGTCAGAGGACACTTTCCACACGGATACGAGAATATATTCCAGCAGCATGGTTTTACAAGGGGGAAAGAAAGTGTGTGCGAAGCTCTATTCTAGAACACCTGATTAACTCCTGTCACTCTGCCAACCCTGATCATGATTTTAAGATCATCTACCAAATCCATGCTAACTTACCGGCCGCGTTTTCTTCGTTACAAACTTCTAAAGACAGCTGAGGCCTTGACAACTCATGTCTCTAAGCCAGACCTTTGTGTACAAAAGAAGTATGTGCAATTCCTACGTCTGCCTTGGCCGTCGAGGGATAGACATTTATTCATTTACTTTGTTTATTTAGTTATTCTATATGCCTTTCCCTTATTCCTACGATTATTATTATTATTACTATTCTCACTCTGAATTGTTTCCGCTTGTCCCACCTCTCATTCTAAATCCAAAATTATTATTATTTTTACAATATTGAATTCTATCTTAGCAAATTTCACACCATATTATGTAACATTTTTTAATCGCCTACTAATCCTACAATTATGCACCCCTCACCAACATCTATAAACCTTATGTGTTATTCCATACATGACATTAATTGTTTTTCTACTTGACATTTAACTATGATTATAATCACAAGCAGTTTAATTTTAATTGCATTTCATAATACTACTATTATTATTTCTTCATTAACAGCAATCTTCGCTCGATACTCAAGACCAGATGGCCAAAAAAGATCAACAACGGAGATCTCTGGGAGCGAACCAACGAGGAACCGATTTTGAGACAAATAAGCAGGAAAACATCAAGTGACATCACAAGACAAGCCATTGCTCGAGTGGAACCCGACCGAATAGCAAGCGGCGAGTTGGTCGTCAGTGCAAGGGTGACTTGGAGGAGGTCATGTGAAGAGGAGATGAAATTATGTGTGCAGACGTGGGGCCAGGTGAAAACTTTAGCAGAGAAGCGAACGCAATGGAGACATGCGGCTGAAGCCCTATGTTCCTCTAGGAATTAAAGGGAACAATAATACTATTATTTTTTCATGTATTCACACCTTTGATATAATTCCCTCACCGGATATAATTTCTTAAAAACCATATATAAACGATAGAACAGCTTGATAATAAATTCGTTGTTGGAAAGAGTCTCTTCGCTGAATATTGTGTTTTTATTCTTATAAACTCCAGGTACTCCCCTTCCTAAATTCATTCCAGAACAGACGCAAGTGTTACATTCCCTTCTCAATAGCCGGGAGATGTTAAGGGTAGCCTGGCGACCAAGATATAGTTAGGGTAAGGTTAATGAGTCTTTGACCAAATCGTTGGCAAAAAATACTCCTCTGAAAGTCCGTACACTTAGGCTGTTCAGTTAGGATAGTCACACATAGTTAAATGCAAATTCTATCTGGTATTCGGTTTAACATGCATGCCTACCTGCTTTGTAGTAATTTATTGGAATGAATTTGTATTGGTTCGCAGTAAACATCCTCATTCGCTTCTTCAATATTCATCTCAAATGGACGATCCAAAGATTCACTTTGTGCAAACCTTCCAACATAATAACAAACAAAGTTAATGTGGAAAGAATGGCAAGGTGGAAAAATATTTATCAAACAGAATAATATTTTACAAGTTTGAAGCACCTGTAAATATCACATTCAAAATCGAATAGGACAGATTTCAAATTGCAGCTTTCAGGATCACTGATAACCACAAAACACTAGAAAGATGTCTCACCATACTTTGAGACTGTTCAGAGCCGTGAATCTATAACCCAAAATGCAGATCAAGTTAATTCCACTCAGTGATGTTTAGCGAAGTGACAAGTTCTCTCTCTCTCTATTATGGATAAGATTTTATTTTGATAAAGTCACACAGTAGTGCTATACAGTAAGTAATATTAACTGATGACCACGTTTCGAGCACAAACTATTGCTGTTCATAATCACATCAAGACACTACTCACACAACTTTCCTGCTTCGTTTGTATATATGAATGAAAATTGATGATTAGACATTTGAATAAAAATCAATATAAGATAAAGTACCTTCCGAAATAATAATATTAGTGTTATCAATCAAATACAATCAGATGGGAAATAGGATGTTTTTATAGTCAAAATAAATAAATAACTTGTTGGAATGTTATAATGTGAACTGAACTGAATACATTTTAACATTATTCATCTTCCATATCTCTGGTATTTGCGTTGAGTCACTTCTATTGCATGTGTCGGGTGTGTAGACTCGATGAACAAGGATTCAGTAATCAACCTCTCTCTCCACCTACCTATTTTACTCCTTAGATTTTCAACTCTATCCCACCCACTCTATTGTGTGGTTGTGTTTGAATGAATGCAGTGCAAGGCAGTACTGAGGTTTTTTCTAAATTACTTATCTTCGTGAGATCAATCATTCTAACCTTAGCTAAATTCTTATGTTCTGATAATTTCACTACCCCTGATCTACTAGCTTGACCTATTTAGTCGACTTCACCAACAGTCATTGCAAGGTATTTTGTAAATTATATTATTCTGCTTAATTGGGTCAACGGGTTCCTTAAACCTACAGAGCTTTTCCTACCTGAGTGAGTTTAAAGGTTTAAATGCCACTCTAATTGCTGCTTTATTGAGGATCCCAACCACGTAGAGTCTCAGATGTCTCCTCCTTATATGATAAAACTGTAGATGCCTTATATTCTTTCTTATTTATGTTATCACTATTAGTTTCACCGTTATTTTTATTTTGCCTTTGACCTTTTTCGGTGTTCCTAATGAATGTTATTGGATATTTAGTTAATTAACACCAACCAGCTATTCTTCTATCAGTTTCATTTCATCGTTTAGGTTTTTTGTTGTACTACTTAGTGATTACATTGTTAGGTTTGTTAGACACTTAACAACTAAACCGGCCTTTACAAAAAACGTCATCGGTAAATATTACTTACTGTGTAACAACACAGTGTGTGACAGTTTATCAGAATAAAATCTTATCCATAATGGAGTTATACTCTACTACCACAGTGCCCAAGTTTCATACTTATATCGACTAGTTCTCTCCTTCTTTGAAACAATTTCTTATGGATAAAACTCCAAAATATGCCGTTTTCTGTCACTCATACATACCTGTCTGTATTCATTAATTATGATCCGAAAAATTCTCAAAGATCCGCAATAGGTTGTTTGTTTTTAAAATAGCATCACTGATAAAGACAAACAGTTTTTATTTAAAAGGAATTCATTCGCATAACTTTACCATAGTATTTGTTTACCATTTTTAATAGCATGGTATATCGGTCTCTTGACGTAAGTGTTATGAAAACAGGCGAAGAAACATCATCCGACATGGTTGCAAAATTGTAACAGTGGATCAATTAGAGATGCCTTTATTGAACAGATCCTCAAAACCTAAGCAGTGTCTAAAACAGCCATTTCACTGAAGATTATTTATAAAGTAAGGCAACATCTCCTGAACTTGACAGGCATCTGTATCCTTTGTACTGCTAAGACACTAGTCACACACCTACACACATTCAGAAATTCACTCAATGCATGCGAAACTCACTTACTTTTACTTTACTTCGGCTATCTCCTACGGGAGGATGAGCCGGCTTCATGAACATCTCGAATCATCGCTGCCCAGGCGCGGCGATCTGGTTTGTAAGAGAGTTCATGAAGTTTCATGGGAATTTGTTAAGAGTGATGTCCCCAGAATCGCTCGGCCTTTTGTTTGAGAGTGCAGCTCTAGCCTTTACACAACCAAGTGTGACCTGCAAGGCAGTAGGAGTGGAGTAGGGAGTCCACTATCCATTGGCAGCCGGTGACCGGAGTTCGGTTCATACGCCTTTTTGAATGGGGCCAAACATCCAGGACATCCAACAATCCCTTTGTCCATGCGTCTGCCGGTCAGCTCCAGTGAGCTTCATACGCCAGTCGTTGGAGGTTTGGAATCAGGGTTTAGCCATCTCCCCTAGACTGTCATCCAATGGACAGTCAACCCGTTGAAGAGCGCCGGGCACCCGCTTTCGCCCTCTCACTTTGGTGAAAAACACCTCCGCCACGTGAAGACAGTCAGTAGGACTTCCTCAGGAGAGGCTATGTAAGACGCCCGGTCATATGGGAGCATTTCAAGAGGTGTGCGGAGGGGTGGCCAACCCGCAGCGCAACGCACCCACCCCTGACCATCCTGAGACTTTGGAGGCATGCGAAACGGATCAATCTAACCACTTCTTCTGCCCATAAATTGATAGCAGTTAGAATTTATTAGTGACTGAGTCAGGTCTCAGTGGCAGAATGGTATCTGAGCTTGCCTTGCAGCCGGAAAGTCCTGGGTACGAGCTTTAGTGGGTATATGTTGCTAATGAGTCCTAAACTAGGACAAAACAGCTGTTCAGTACTTCCTGGTTTGCGATAGTTCGCTAACTGATAATAATTAGTGATCAAACTTGAAAAAAATTAAATCCTCACAAACTAACCCATTTAACTTTCAATCAATTTATACCGAGAATTACAATTTGAGTTTTTCTATTCGTTGAAATAGTAGAATAACCGCTTTAATTAACACATTAAATACGCTTGCCGTCAAAATTCCCATTCAAATATGATTGTATAGCTACGTAAATGAAGTTGATGAAAATAAATTCTTTTCAATAATACCCAATCTTCTGTGGTGAATGTCCTGATGACAGGTATCCTTCGTAAATATCATTGTTATTAATTCCTCGCGTTTTGTATGAAACATAGGTCCTATCCGGCACCTGAACATTACACTGCATTTGCCCACATCACTTCTAACTGTCTCTGCAAATGCCTAGAAGCCCTTACCTAGTCTTCACATGGTCTTCTTCGTATTATCCTTGAATACCTAATTAATTTTTCGCCAATTTCGGTTTCACTGAAGAGGCTGGCGTCTTAAGTCAGTTAAATGTCTTCTCAGTGTATTTCCAATCCATCTTTATTTTTTTCAGCATATTTGCTGGCTGATAGGTTGCTGGTCCGTTCAGAGTGAGGGTTCCTGCATTCATAACCTTCCTAGTCATTTCACAAACGTACTTTGTCGAAATACTTCTCTATCTAACGCATTGTGTTAAGCTGACTACAACGGTTTTCTTATCAAAAATCAAAATATTCAGATCATGATTTGTGATCTGTTTGATACTACAAGTGGAAAGTAAGAAAGCAAGTGAGTGGTGAGCCGTTGCAAATTATTCACATCAAACAGTACAGCTTTGTAGCTAAACTGCAGTGATCTCAACACTGAACGACTGTTTTGCCAATCAGCAGTGTACTCCGTTAAGTGTTAATCATTTCAAAACATTCAAATTCTAATCAGTGAGATGTCAGCATTTATTGTAAGCCGTCACTCAGATGTGAGTGAATCTGAGTAAAATGCTTCTGAATGGGATCATTATGACAAAAAGGGATCTCAATTCAACTGATTACTAACCTTGCCTAGTTAACTAGCTCACTAGTTTTCTAGCCGGTCTCAAGCCCGGGTAAACAAGGAGGGTTGGGTGTATGTCTAGCAACCCCACACCACTAAACCTATCAAACCGCTGGAGAAACACAAAAAATTCAAAGAATGATCTAATTCGCCTCTGGAATTGGGGAGGAGAAATGACACAGTGGGATGGTGAAAACCAACCTGCGGGAAGCTAGTTAGCCAGACGATGTGTCTTTTCCCGATGAAAGCAAGAATAAGAAAAGTGACTTGGAATGTCCATACAATGTACGAGGCTGGGTGGGAAGGCTACCCAAGTGGCCAACGAAACTCGAAGATAAGGCATAGAAGTACTGGGTATCTGCGAAAGCAAATGGAATGGATGTGGACTATACAAATTGTCAACTGGTGGGTCAATAATCTACTCCGGTCACCCAGATGACAAATACGAGCACATTGAGACAGTGATTGGTTATCATGATGTCACCAGTGGAAGCCAGAGCCCTAATGCAGTAGGAGCAGATTTTAACTTGAAGACTTGCGGGCGAAAATCATCAGGCTGGCTGAAGAACCAGGCAGCGAAGACAGGAATTCCAGTGAACATAGAGCAAGAGCAACAACAACCAGCATCAATCATCGTCAACGGGAGAGATTTAATATAGGTTTCTTTATGCCTTCACTTATCTAGGAAGCACGGTTTCAACCACAGGCAGTCGGACAGCACGGATAAAGATGTCAAAACCAGCTAACCAGAATCGTAAAGGCAAGATACGCTTTCATCCAACTGAAAACAGTTTAGAAATCTTCTGTACTCAGCATGAGGAGCAACATTCAGATTTTCAACACCGTTGTCAAGTCCGTCCTTGGCGCGTAACGAAGAGGACTTCTAACAGTTTACAGACTTTTATCAAAAGCTACCACCTTCGCTGGCTCCATACTGAAGATCAAATGGCCAGCTGGCCAGGAAGAATTAGCAACAAGAAACTATGTGAACAAACCAACAGGCGAGAGCCGATAGCTCAACAAATATATTGGAGAAAGTGGAGATGGATCAGGCATACATTGAGGAGACCGTCGAATGAAATCGCGCTCAATGCAGGCCAGTGCTGGAATGGAATGTCAATGAGAAGCGACGAGTGGGTCTTCAGTGTGAAGGTGACATGAAGGATATCATGTGGCTAGTTGGAGGAGGAGATAAGAGATTGTAGGCGATCGTAGTCCAAGCTGAAGAGGACAACAGTACACAGGACAAAGCGGAGATGTGCTCAGGTTGAAGCCCTATGTTCCACTTGGAGCTTCAGAGAATAATAATAATAATCAACTGATTAATTCAATTATTCAAACTGCTTACTTCAAAGTAGTACGGAATAGCTTAGTGTGAATTTTATCTTCATCCTTTTTCTTTCCTGTAATGAGAAAAAAACAATAAATTACTGTTAATTTCAAATAATAAAAACGATGTTGAAAGATTATTTAAACAATTAGGCAGTGGATCTTTTCATGCATCTGATTACTTTCAAAGTATGCTAAACCATAAAGCCGCATTAGTTACAAAAGTAGTGAAAATATCAAGCTGTTTCAGATGGGAACTCTTATAACGAACCCACTGACAACATGGTTGGAAATCAGACTCAAAATCTTTAGGAGGACACCCTGCTACTCGACCAGTAAGACGGAATTCAGTAGTCTGAAATTCTAAACTTTTGTTTACTTAGAATACAGAATACTGAATTCTACATAACTAACCCTTACAAACCAAACTATAGAAAATTAATATGATGCTCGCTAGTCACTTGCTACACGTTGGAGCTTCCTGGAGTTCTAGTGAGAAGTCGTGACCAGTGAGGTCTATTCAGATGTCACGTGTGATGATGGATGTCCCACCTACGACACTGGTTGTCGTCGCGCTAAACCACGAATGGGTAGAAGTTGGAATTCATGGACAGGCCACTGAATGGGTCCCAGATGTGGCTGAATGGTATACGAGCTTGCTTTGTAACCGGAAGGTCCTGGGTTCGAATCCCAGTGGGTGCGTACTGCCGATGATTCCCGAACTAGGATGAAACAGCAGCTATCCAGTACTTCACTGCTGGTTTTCAATGGTTCTCTGACTGATATCAATCCGTGATCGACTCGTAAAAACCCTTACAAACCAAACTATAGAAAACAGTGCTACTGTATTTGAAGATTCTCACAGTCAAGAATTTTCACTGGAGTTTAGTGGAATTCATCTCAAGAAAATTATTTTATTATCACTGAACTAATATTGATACTGTACTTTCTAAATGCAAGTATTGTTTTGCTGTGACTTCGTTGTTTTTAAGATTAATTTCGAATTGAATTCAGTCAGAGAACCAATGTAAATCAAGGAGTATTGGACAGCTGATTCGTCTTTGTTTAACACTACTCAGTAGTACGTCTGAGCTATGCTTAACACACCGGAAATCGAACTCCGGACCTTCAGTTTACAAGGCGATCTCGTAGACCACTCAACTAATATTTGAAAATTAATCTAATTCCGACTTGTGATTAAATGCAGACTGAAGTTGCCTGAATATCTAGTAGGCGGTCATGACCAGCAGGCTCACCAAGTTGGGTGTGAAGACAAATACTCGCTGATGACACTAGCTGGTTGACCCACTATATATCACGAACTGGACGAACGTGCAGTTCATATGTCGGCCAGTGGATTTCGTCTCAGTGTCTGAGTTGTCTACCAGCTCAACCCATAACATGAATCTCCTGATTTTGATCCCCGATGGAGTCATGGGTGCGTACTGATGAAGAGAACCGAACGAGGACGATTCAGCTGCTCATTACTGCAGGTTTTCAATGAATAACTAAATGAAGTCAATTTGTCATTCATCTTGCATAAATTCAAGTGGTGGGCTCGATCCCTCAATAACTGCCGATGGGATACCAAATGGGTAATTTAACACAAGTATCCAAAATAAACAAAGTGGCACTTTGCTATACACCTCAAGCTAGCAGTCAGAACACCTAAAAACAGAGGAGATACTTCATTCTCTTTATCCCTAACCTGCTTCATAGCTACATATTACTTCAACTAACAATGTTAACTCATAAATAGCACTGAACTCGTACTCGCAGCACATATTTCAGCCATCTAATCAATCAGTTTCTCTCCTTCAGTTTTCATTTAATATTTAACATTTAACATCACGCAATTCATCGTTTCATCATAACTGGACAGTGAAACATTGATATCTATGAATGAGAACGTGAAAACTTATTTCTTTTAAAATTCAAAATACTTGCTCAAAGTCGATTTACGAAATCTGATGAAAAATTAACAGAGTTAACTCACAACAGACATCATGAATAATAAGCCAACATAAGCCTCAATGAACTGATCACTGGAAATATCTCAGCATCTGCCCAGTTACATCATCTTCTGCGTGGAGATGATATCCGCCCATCAGTCAAATGGAGTGTAGATATGATAGAGAAGATTTGTAGCTCAAGTGGATGGTTTTGGTGTGGTTGTGTTCTCTGAGCTGGATAGTTAATTTGCGAAGCTTTCATCTTCCTATTAGGTGACATCTTCAACGCGTACTTCAATTTGAAGTGACCTATTAGATTTCGCCACGAGTTTATCAAACATCTCTCCCAATGACGTTGGGCGTGATTGGTTGCTTTTGTGTGTTTTCACACCTTCCAGGCTACTTGTATTGGAACTGGTTGTTCCCTTGACTTGAACTTTGACCCTCTGTGTGTGAGATTTCTTTCTTATCGGTTGATAAATTTTGTCGATTTCGATGTGTCTATTGATTGATGATTCACTGGAATACCAGGTGGGCTTCTAAAAATTCTCTAGCATTTTTGTTGTTTCCTCTGTCCAACATTTGAACGTTGTCCCAATCGAATTGATGTCCTTGGTTGTCTGTATGTAGTGATATGACGGAGTGGATATCATGTCTTTTGACAGCTAGCTTATGTTCGTGGATACGAAGACGAAGGGGACGTCCACGTTGGCCAATATAGTGTTTTTCGCAGTTGATACAATCTATTTTGTAGATGATGTTGGTTTTATCTTCTTTCTCTGTTGAGTCTTTTGGTTGACATAGAACTGAGTGAAGTAGCTTCGTTGGTTTGTGTACGACGTCAATTCCTAAAGGTTTGAAGAGTCTTGGAGTGACTTCTGAGATGTCTTTTATATATGGTAAGGCGATTTTCTTTGTGAATCATCAATGAATGGACACATCGAGATAGACAAAATTTATCAACCGATAAGTAGGAAATCTCACACACACAGGGTCAAAGTTCAAGCCAAAGAAACAATGAATTACAATACAAGTAACTCAGAAGGTGTGAAAACACAAAAAAACAGCCAATCACATCCAAGGTTACCGGGAGAGATGAGTAATAAACTCGTGGAGAAATCTAAGAGCTCACTTCAAATGGAAGTATGCGCTGAAGATATCGCCTAGTAGGATGATGAAAGCTTCACAAATTAACTATCCGGCTCAGAGAACACAACCACATCAAAATGGCGTGCATAGTGCATAACCGTTCCCTCTGACCTCCTTTGTGGTTGTGAGGCATGACCATTTCTAGTGGAAGGCATGAAAAGACTAAGTGTCTTTGACCACAAATGTTTGCTTTCTATTTTCCATGTTAAGTGGTATAATATGGTTATTAATACTGATTTATAAAGACTAGATTTGTTTTTACGAGTTGATCACGGATTAATGTCAGTTGGAGAACCATTGAAAACCAGCAACGGAATACTAGACAGCCAGCTATTCCATCCTAGTTTGGGAATCATCGGCAGTATGCACCCACCACAAGGGTTCGCACCGAGGACCTTCCGGTAACAAGGCAAGCTCGTATATCATTCAGCCACTGGGACCCATTTCGAAGGCTCATGGATTCCAACTTCTACCAATTTGTGATTTAGCGCTACTGGCATCAACCAATGTCATCGGTGGGATTTCCATCCTCATACTTGACTGGGTGGGTGGGTACTGCCGATGATTCACAGACTGGGATGAAGCAGCCGTCCACTACTCCCTGGTTTTCATTGGTTCTGTGGTATCAATCCGTGATCAACACGTAGAAACATATTAATCCTGAGACAAAGCGTCCAGTGTGAGGTAATGAAGGTAGGTCATAGATGACGCTGTGAAGCTGGATTGACTGAGATGATTAGGGCAGGTGTTACAGTTGCCGAGTTATCCCCTTCCTCGATAAGCAATATTGGCCAACATAGAGGTAGATGGGAGAAATTTTAGAAGGGTCAAGTGAAAATCTAGAATCAGCCCACAAAATCTTTGGTAGTCAGTTTTAGCCACGTAGGGAGTTTCATGGTTCCCTGATTAGGTAGGGTCCTCACGATGCTACTGTGGTGAGAGCTGTCTACTAGCCAAATTGTTAGACAGTAATTTTCGTCAATGTTTACTTTCCCAAGATTTGTCGTGAGAAAATGTGAACAAAGATTGATTCAAAACCGACCACAGCAGACTTTGCGTAGGCGGATGCAGTTAAGATATAGAGGATTCGACATTCAAGAAACAGTCACAAAAAGATGAAAGATTAACTTTACGTGAGAAACAACCAGTCGGAAGACTGTGTTTGTTTACTTAAATATCCATAGTAATGTACATGAAAATATATAAATATGCGTTGATTTCCTTAATAAATGATCTGTTGCCTGACTCTTGCCTTCTGTCGTTACACTACGAACTAATGGTTGGAGAGTATTGCTGATATGTCTCAAATCCATATTCAGTGGAGCGGATACATTTATTCTTCGTGACTACGCAAATCGACTAAACCGTCACTGGTTTTCCATGTCACTATTTTTTCCCGTCTCAGGTTTCTACCTTAGTGTGCTACATAGAGTGTGACAAGTTAAGCTGCCGTTCTTCAATACGAAGCTCTATGTTGAAGTTCACTCAATCATTCCAAACATTTAGAAAGATTGCTTCATTGAAGAGCAATCGAATCACTGTGAACGAATAGCGAGAAGCTACGCTGAACACTACCAGGTGGCATAGCGGTCAGGAAGCTCGCCGTTCATGCACATGGTCTGGGGTTTGATCCCCTCGCTAAGCCAGAACTAAAACTGGTGAAGAGGAAAGGTTGAGCATGAGGCTAGCAACCCCATCCTGTAAAAATAAACTCTGCTACAGAAACTTCAAGCCTCTAGCTTGAAGCCCTATGTTCCACTGGGAACGTGAAGGAATAAAAAAACACATCCAAGGTGTAATTAAGCCCACCATGTTGACAGATTCCATCAATGTATAATTTCACCTACCTCTAATCCATAAGTGATAGGCATTCAGTGTGTCCTTCTCTCCTTCGTCATTCATGACTCGACCAGTGTTACCATCGTCATAAATGTCCGTATCCGATATTCGTTGGATAGAAGTTAAAGATAATTGGTTAAATAATTCCATATTATCAATCCATTTTTCATTCATCTCTGGAAATAAGCTAACAGTTCCTGTGTTCAAGTTAATTTCATATGGATTAGGCAGGCTAATGTGAATAGTATTCTGTAAAAGTCTCACGTTTGTACTCGTGTCTGCCTGTTGAAATGGTCGATTTTCATTGATACATTCATCTAACGACTGATTGAGTTTATCCTCTTGATTATCATGGAGAGTAGAGTTCACTGGGAAGATCAACAAATCTTTTGTTGACATTAGACAGACAATAATCTAGTTGTAATAAGAAGACACACAAGCAGATTGATGATGAAAATAAGATAAGGTAGATGAAGATTGAAAGATGATTTAATGAGAGTTCCTCCCATAAATAAAAAATATTTTTGTTTTGACTACTGAGAGAGAAAAATAGTACAGCGAGGGGATATTTGTCAACAAGAAGACTTCTTTTTCGTTATGCTTGTGTTTTTCAGGACGTTTATCAATGGATATCTAAATAAAGAGACGAATTTCCAAGTATTGGTTTTTTTACAGGGATTTTGTTTAATTGATTGGAAGATTTCATGAGCCATTGGATCAGATCCCAGTGGTTGCTGAATGGTCTCCGAGCTCGCCTTGTAACCACAAGGTACTGGGTTCGAACCCTCGCAGTGGGTGCGTACTGTTGAACAGTCCCGAACTAGGACAAAACAGCTAGCTATCCAGTACTCCCAGCAGGTTCTCCGAAGGTTCTCTAACTGATGTCAGGTACTGATGAAACCCTCCAACAAAAGAAACGGATTACTGAAGGATGATTTCAAGTCCGATGATAAGGCCAGCTTACTATGGGATCGAAGTAGCTGTATATAATAGTAAGGACTTTTACTTGGTGGACAATGCCGAGCACTGTTTGACATTTCGTCCTCTCTCTGGGACTCGTTACTCTGGTGTACCATGTGCGTCGGTGGTTCATTGGTAAAATCCTCACCAACCATTCATATATTCGGGAGTTCAATTCTCTGCCGGTGAACGCTTCTACCTTCCTTAGACGGTTGTAAGTCTGACAAGGAGGAATAAAACTATTGAAACTTCAAAGTTTCTACTTCAAAGCGTATATTCCCCTCGGGAAGCAAAGGTACAAAATGTATACATGCATTTGATGTACTTGCAATCCCCTGTGAGTCACGTTGTTCCCAGTGACAGACTCGAACACCATACCTACCATTTTAAACGCCAAAATGATTAACGACTAGGTCATGTGGGCCACGATAACCATCTTTTGTGCAGGGTGCATTAGTTATTATTGATTTAAGTTTAACTGGTAGCCCCCGTTGATTGATTATTACTTGACTGTGAAATGTGCATCTGTGTTGACATTTCGGCACCCTATTATGGAAGCTTTGAAAATGTCTTTCGATTAAACATGCTACTGTTTTGATGGATAAATAATAATGGCTGTCATGTGTTAGGTTGTAGGGATTCGATTTCTTTTAAGCTTGATCACGGATTAATAAAATTTAGGGCATCACTGAAGACCAGGGAGTACTGGACAGCTGTTTCATCTTAGCTTGGGACACCGCAGTAGTACTCATCCACAAACTTACCAAGGGTCAAAATCGGGACCTTCGGGTTATAAGACGAAGTTCGTTGACCATCTAGCCACTTAGCTGTTGGTCGCGTTAAAATCCCTTAAATTACAATTCATGGTAGAGTATACTTAATACAGTGGGGAAATTCCGAGAATAAGTACTTTTCGAGTTTATATTAACTGTGAAAAGACTGTGTATTGTGGAATGGATCACCGGATCCTGACAGTTACATTTCTGGAAATTAAAAATCTCCGTAGTGTAATCAGAAAAGGGATGATTTCGAGTGAATAATTGTTTTCAATCAAATTCTTCCTCAGGCTTCGCAGTTATAAATCCATGAATCCATTATAATACAAATAGCCATTAAAGGTATGGGAAAATTTTGTCGGAAACTGTATTGTTGGGGTTCATGTATAATATGGAGTGATAGTTCGTTATTTAACACTGTCAAATGAACTTATATAGAAAAAATGTGCAGTCGTTCGGAGCATAAGATAAATTGTGTAGAGACAATAGTGTGACATAATAATGTATTTAAAGTCAACATTGGAGGGTGGGGGGTGAGTTATCTTCACTGGTGTACGAGGAAAATGATTACCACACAAGACATACAAACAAACACCAACAAAAAATGAGGGACATTAGACGTAAGTTCAAGGGCTGATAGATAACAGTTGTGATTATAAGATTTAAGAGGTTAGATTGTGAGCTGCAGTCAAATACTACAGACATGATAAGCTCAATGTGAATTACAAAAGGTTGACATTTTTTATGAAGGTATTAATGGAATAAAGTGAACTAGGTGAAAAGGAATAAGAAAGGCATAATATGACGTGAAAATATGGATGATTGTATCTCTGTTGACGCTATAGTAAGCCAGGGTGAACAAAGACGATGAATGTGATTCCTTTGCACAAGTACGTCAGGTTTTTTCGTATTGATCTCTATAGCTTAAGTTGTAGCTAAGAGACGTATTCCTGTGCCACTTGACTTCGAAAACTCACTTTTATGGTTTTCTTTGTTCTCTCCTATTTGTCATCGTTGGGGTAGTAGGATTTTCCAGATATCCAGGTGGACACGTATTGAATCATTCCTATTACACGTATTTACCGTTGATTCGATAAACAAAGCTTCCGTTATTAATTTCTCCCTTCACCCTGTGACATTAGATTTTTAAACTGTCATCTTATCCAATCCTATTGTATGGTTGAGTGCAATTACATGTAGTGAGTGCTATAGCTGCTGAACTATTCTCTATATTTCTTATCTTGTTCGGGTCAACTAATCTAGATTTAGCTGCTTGGTTTTTATGCTCGGCTAGTTTGACTGCTCCTGTTCTACTAGTTTGACCTATGTATTTGACCTAGCAATTATTGCAGACAGGGTGTTAGATAAACTAAATTGTTTTGTTATTTATTTGCCTCACAGGCAGGATCCTTTTACCGACACAGCTTGTTTCTAATTGAGTTTTTGTGTTTGAATGTCAACCACTTTTACTACTGCACTGTTCAGAATTCTCCCCCGTAAGTTTTCCGAGGTTCCTTCTTTGTATGGAAGTACTAATGACGATTTATATTTCTTATTTTTGATGTTGTCATTATCTTGCCAACACATCAACTCGAAGGTTGAAGCAATTCAATTTACTTATGAATTGGAAACTCAGGAAGGGGAACTGCCAATGTTAGATTGTAATGTAAAAAGGAAAGAAGATAAGAAGGTCAACACTAGTGTATGTTTACAGGAAACCCACATATTCAAACAGATATCTGGACTTCCGATCATCCTATCCTATGTCAGTGAAAATAGCTTTGGTGAAATGTTTAAGTGACAATAACTAAGTAGTACCAAAGAAAATCTAAGGTAGAAAGTGAGACATATAAGAGAAGAGTTGAAAATTAATAATTACCTTGATAAATTAGTCATAAAGTATGTAGGGAAATGTAAAAATAAAATAAATAGTGGTATTAGTGATAGTGAAAATAATAATAATAGTAGTATTATTGACGACATACGTGTCAAATATGCGCAAGACAACACCAACGATAAGGCATCTAAGTCATCAGTAGTAATTCCATACAAGGAAGGAACCTCGGAAACCTTACGGCTGAAAATTCTGAACAATGCAACAGATCATCTCTTGAAAACATATTTTTAGTTTTTATTATAATGTTTCCTTGGGCTCCAAGGACAAAATAGGGTTTCAACAGCACATTTACATCTCAGCCTCTCCCCCTCACTCCTCTTTGTTTGAATCCATGATTGTCAATAGATTGTCATCTCCTCCTCACATAATCTCCATTATGTCACCTTCAAACACTCAACTCACCGTTCCCCATTCTGCTCCCAATCAAGGGATTGCCTAGCGCGCGATATCATTCAACTGTCTTATAAGAAAAACAAAGTTGGGTAAAATAAATTCCGGTCGGTTACCACTTGCATCTGGCGTATATGCAGCCCTCATACTATTGAGGATGAGTTTAATCTTTTGAGGAAAATCCCGATAGAAAATGGATTTCCACCACATTTTATAGACTAGAATATACAGTCAAATCCTATGAATCCAATGAATACCCAAGAAAATAATACGCATGAGTTTGTAATTCAAAGGGGACTTAGCTTCCGATATCATTAAAAGAGGGATTTCACAGTCTCTGAAAAGAACATTCCCTTCTGCATCCTTGAGTATACCCTTTACCAGTGTAACATTACTGTTCGATAACCTGAAGGACAAGATCCCACAGTTGACCAACTCTATATGAGTTTATCAATTCACCTGCTCGGTTGTTCGACTCAAGTTTTGTCCAAGAGGGTGCAAGAACACTATCCTGCATGGTTACGAAAAGGTGGTAGTGGAGCAATAAGAAGGGCGATCACTGAACATCTGGTCGATAATGATCACCCTCTCTCTATAGCCTCCGCCTTTACAGTCATCTACAGGGCGAAAAGTTATCTGCCCGGATCACTACCTACTCCACTCATCTGTATTGCTAAAGCTTTGGCTATCGAAACAGGAAAGGCAGATCTTTGTATACAGAAAATGTTCGTTCAACCACTCCCATCCCAATTTCATGATCTTAATCCCTCTACGCTGAAGTATGGTAATCCTTAATCACATTTTGGCTCTACCTGTCTTTCGTTTCGTTTATTCAATTTGTACGTCAATTGTTAGTATTACTATTCTCACTTTGAACAGTCCCCGGTATCATTTCGCTTGTTCAACTTGTCATTAAAAATCAATTTTGTTTTGCAATGTTAAATGCTATGTTATCGAATTCCACACAGTATCACGTAACGTTTTCATTCTATTCGATTTGCCTACTAAAATAAAACTCGTCATCAACATGTGAAGTCATCAACTAGCAGTTTATTACCTTCTATGAGTTCTTCGTATTCTAAGAATCGGTGGTTTTTAGATTAACGACGACGCAGCTTAAAATGGCCCGTATCGACATGAGCTTACTTGATCCACATCCTACAATAATGCGTCGGTGGCACGGCGGTAGAATCCCGGCTGACCACGCAGGTGGTCCGGTGTTCGATCCTCAGCCGGCGCACTCCTTTACCTTCCTAAGCCAGTAATAAGACTGGTAAAGATGGAAAATTGGGCATGGAGCTGGCTAGCGCCCCCATCTTGTAAAAATAAACACCATAGCTACCGAAACCTCAAGCCTCCAGCTTGAAGGTGGTCTATTTTCCACTGGGAACGCAAATAAATAAAAAACTTTTTAAAAATTTTTTTATGTTCAGTATCGTACTTTGTTCATTCTAAACTAATAAAATTCCTATCCTTTTTTTCTTGGCTTTTAGAGCCTATAACTCATCACCGAAAATAATGGAAGATGCCATTAAAAACCCTCAGAGTTTTAAAATAACATGGAGTGAGCTGTGTTAGGGCCAGAGAGAAATACACATATGAGTATTTTGTCAAATGTTTACAGTCAACAATGCATGACACCTTAATTTAGGTACATTCAACCCACAAAAAATAGCAAATAAAAACAGGAAAAAATTTAAAAATCTTGGTTATAGACGATAGCAATTCTACATCGAAAGGACACAGCTGAACAACTTCAAAGACTACTTGCAGAATATAATACTAAAGTCTATTTCAAGCCTATGATGGATAAAATTTTATTTTGATAAAATCACATAGTGCTCTACAGTAATATCTATTGATGACCACGTTTCGAGAACAAATTATTGATCATAATCTAATCATGGCGCTCCAACATATAAGGAGGTGACACATGAGCCCTATTTTCGACTAGGAACGTAAAGGAATTTACAAGCAGATGGCAACGACATATATAGGAAAACTACACATTTTAGGAGATTCCTTGATGGTCACCTAGATCATCCACTCCTGGTAAGACGAGGATTAATACAATGTCTTGCAGTTAGAATGCGTAGACTTACAACAACACCGAATGTCTAACGAAAAGAAATAAACTTCCTATTCAAAATGCTACTCGAAAACAACTACCCAAAAGAATTTATAAAAGATAATATAAAAAACGATTGCCAAATAATGGTTACAATACCGTAGAAAATCAGTACATCACAGGCAATTCGAAGAAACCTCACAAAAAATTTTGGGATTAGCAACACGTTTAAACCGACGAATTTAATTAAAAATGAAATAAATCAACTGAAAGATCCCATAAAAACGATGGATAAAAGTTGTAATGTAATTTACAAACAGATATATTGTGACGAGTGTCTAATTAAATATGTGGATCAAACGTCTAGATCATTCAAAATAAGAGTGAATGAACATAAACGCCTAACCAAAGGTCAACCAACAGGAACGCAAGCTTACAAGAATCATGAAAAAATTCATCGATAGCTGCACACGCATGTGAAAAAAACACTATATCGGTTGGAACAATGTGTGTAATCTAAAAACTAACATGAACAATTGGAAAGAAAGACTTATAACAGAATGGATATTCATTCAAGTCACACCGGATACATGTAACATGGGTGACTCAGTACAACTGTCAGCAACTTGGAATATAATTCTGGATACACAAAAATGAATGAACAAAAAAATGAACGATATAGATGAGTACAAATCATAAATGTGTGAATTAAAAAACAAAACAATTCCAACAGTTGGTGTGATGATCACGGGTAGTAATTATGCTAGAAATATTACCAAAAAACAAAAAACCTATCATTGTGTGTAAACCCATGAAATATAATTATACGAGTCACTATCCACCGATTAACTTCTAATTACATGTCCAGACATCATCGAAGCATCTGCACAAGAAGCCGACATGTCAACCTGAGACCAAGCACTTCGGTCCAGCCAATCAACGGGAAAATCTGAAATTCAATTAAAAAATTAATATGACCCGTTACACAAGAGAAAGGTGGCTCTCATGGCCCAAGTGGTCTAGTGGATAATGCTTTGACGTTTAAGAGTATGGGCACTGGGTTCCAGCCTCGGGGGGAACACCATCGCTCACTCACTACGGAATGCAGGTACACCCAGATGACGAGTCCTAGACAGGACGAAGTGCGCATCCTGGTGGATTCCACTGCTAGTCACCACCCACCAATCAACTTTTAATTATACTTCATTTGAACTGACTTCAATTTATGCAATTTTCGACTACATACCTTAATGCTGGTTAATGAAATGTGAATAATTCTGCTGAAGAAGCTCTGGCTTACAACACAGCAAAACGTATAGAGAAATCTTGTTTTGATGTTTTGTTCTTAAACACGCTGGGATTATTATTTTAAATAACTTATAAAGAATTCTCATTGTCATCAGTAAAACAATGTGAACACTTACCGTGAAGTTGTCATCCGTGTTCAGTACAGTGATTGCCCGACAACGAAAATTATCCAGTCTCCTAGTTCAGTTGAATAAAGGGGGGTGAAAGGAGACATGAATTATAATAATATTGATCATAAAGTACAAGAATGATGAAGCTAAATGGAATGTTCATTTGGACAAATTATAAAAATAATTCAATGATATAATCAAACCTGAATTCATCTATTTCTAAATAATATTGCCTCTTTTGTACTAGAAGCATTTGGTTATTCAATGACTGTTACTTACTTACTTCTCTTTGTCATTCTATCCGCCTTTCTTGTTTTTATTCTGCAGTATAAGACATCACATACGATATGTTTTCAGTGCGGTTTGAAATTTCTTCCATGGGGTGAGATGGCTGACCTCATAATGCATCTTTCGTCTTTTCTGAAATAAGGACCGGCCTGTAAACACCAGTCACTATATGATTATTAGTATTCCTTCGGGTTCCAACTGAAACAAAGGGCTTCAATCTGAGCAGATCTCCACTTTTTTCTACTTTCGGCTGTCCTCTTCAGCTGGCTAGCTCCATGATTGACCACAATCTCTCTTCTCACCCTAGCAATGACAACCCATTTGTCGCTTTCCATTGGGATTCCACTCACCTACTGGCCTGCTATGCACGCTATGTCATTCGACGGCCTCCTCAATGTATGCCTAGTCCATCTCCATTTTCACTTACATATTTATTGAGCAATCGGCCCTTGCTTATTGGTTTGTTCCCAGTCAGAGTTTCTTATTACTAATTCTTTCTGGCCATTCGATCTTCAGTATGGAGTCAGCTAGATGGAAGCTGTTGATAAAAATCTGCAGTAGTCTCTTGAAAATCCCTTTCGTGACATGTAGTGCAAGTTTCTGTCCCGTGTTGAAGAATTGATTGACTTCACATTGGTGTTGAACAGAATCCGAATCTTGTTGTTTATGCTACTTGAGTTCAGTGCAGAAGATTTCCAAAATGATTTGAGATTGATGAATGCGTATCTTGCATTTCCGATTCTGACATTGACATCTTCCTCCATCCCGTGTGCCTGTAATTGAAACGATGCTTCCCAAATAAGTGAAGGAGACAACCTGTGTTAAATCTCTTCAGCTGATGTTGATTGATGCTGGTTGTTGTTAATGTCACGGTTCATTGGTTATCTTCATCACCATCTCCTCTATGTTCACCTGGAGTCCTGTATTCTGTGACTGCTTCTTCTGTCAGTTTCCTGGTTTTCCCCTCTAGATCTTCAAATTTGTGTGAAATTAAGCACAAATCATCCACAAGCAAATTCCAGATCTTCTAGAGTCTTCTTATCGGTCGTCCAGAGTATTCCTGTCTCCTCACTACCAAGCACAGTCTGACACATAATCCAGTCGACCACAATTGAGAATATCATCGGTGATGATAAGCAGCCAGCCTTGTCTAACCTCTGTATTCACTTCGAACGCCTCGCTGCGTTTTTCCTTGTGGATCACCTGACAATAATAATAATAATAATTTTTGCTTTATTCCAAAAACAGTATTAATGATACAGCAAGGAATTTTCAGCATTCAGTACAATATTGCATCTAATTTACTCAAAAACGACAACAACAAAAAATAGATAAACGAAATAATTAATACATAATAATGATAACAAAACGTTTTTATACGAGCTATGTAGCAATTACAGTATACGATAAGGAGAAGAATACGCATAAAGTATAAAATTATAGTAATAATAGTAATAACAACTAAAATAAAAATAGCAAAGTTATAATTAAACGATAGAAAGGGTGACACCATAGAATTACAGAAAGATGAACAATGAGAGGGTCGATTCACTATGGCATTGTCATATGGCCAGCTGTTGAATGAGGATGATAATGACTTGAGCACTGCACGCCGTGGTGTTGAATTAGTTTCCAAATCACTTCACGGTTAACGCTGTCAAAGTCGATGAAGTTAAGGTATAGATTTGGCTGCCATTCTATGGTTCCCTCGATGATGGTGTCTGGAGTTACAATTTGATCGGCACATGATTTACTTTTCCTGAATCCAGCTTGTTCTGGTCGGTGTGGTAGAGTTCTGCATGCAGTACATCTTTTATTCTCTCCTAGATGATGTGACTTAGTATTTTACCTGGCGTGAACAAGATCATAATTCCACGGCAGTCAGTTCTCGCAGAGTGAGGGCTAGGTTACCCTTCTCTGGCAGCTTGACACAATAACCTTTCTTCCAATCGGTGTATACCTTTCCTTCTTTCCAAAGCTTTTGCAATAATGGCGTGAGCACATTTGCTACTGCTTCTGGTTTCGTTCTCAATGCTTCGGCGAATTCCGTCTTGTCCTGCTGCCTTTCCAACTGGTTATCAGTAGCTTGACTGCATGCAAGACTTTCGCTTTTTTTGGAGGATTGGTATCCACTGGCAGACAGTCCTCTGTGTTCTAATTAGGTTATCAGTCACCATAAATGAAAGAAATCTATCTATCCAACTACCTGGGTAACATTATTCTGATAAAAGGTGATACTGATCAAGATTTCAAAGATAGCCAGGATGAAGAAAAATAAAGGCAGGAGTTTACTACTCTGAAATAAGTTCAGAGATCCACAACAATCAGCACAGAAAACGACATTAATGTCACGTCAGTGATTCTTTAGAGTTTCAGATACCTGAAGCGTGTATAATCAAACGAATTTCTAACAAGGCACTGCAAACGTTCAACAACACCTGTCCTTATTCGACCTCAGAAGATCAGATGGACGACCAGAAAGGATAAGCAATAAGCAAAATGTGACTTCCAGTCAACCAGCTGACAAACTACTGCCCAGAAATATGTAGAAGGAAGTTTTTTATTTATTTTATTCCTTTGCGTTCCCAGTTGAACATGGGGCTTCAAGACAGAGCTTTGAAGTTTCGGTATCAGTGGTCTCATTTTAACAGGGTGGGATTGCTAGTCTCAGGCCTAACCTCCCATCTTTGCCTGCCTTATTACCAGCAAAGGGAGCTTTGGGAGTGCGTTGGCATGGAATCGAATCCCGGACCTCCTGAGTACCTGCAGAGCTCCACCGACGCACGTAGAAGGAAACAGAGGTGCGAAAAAAGTATAAACTAAGGAGACAGTTGAATGATACGCTTTATCAGGCCATCATGTGAGACTCCAATGAGAAAGAACGGGTCGAGTGGGGGCCCAAACGTGAAACGACATACATCATGTGAAGAATGCACTCACGCTTCAAATGCCTATTTACGAAATTATCAAACATTCGGTGAAAATAATACGTTATTATTTACTCAGTGCGTTTCGAGTAGAATGTATCAAACTCTGCCAAACAGCATTGATTCCCTCACTTCATGATCATCCCCATCTCACACAGATTTCCATCAACTACTAATAATGCGGTCTCACTCAGTGATCTTCTCCTTCTATATATTTGTTGTTAGCTGATATGCTTCCTGTCAGAGTTTCATTTTCCTTATATTTTCTCACCGATCATCTGAGTTTTAGTACCAGAGCAGCAGAGACAGTATATGCTGGTGAAAGTCCAGTTTCCGTGATGTGCACTCTAAGTCTCTCTGAATCAGTCATACAGAAATAGTGAAGCGAACGATAGTATTAAAAATTCAGATCATCTTTGATATGCTAAATGCTATGGATCTCCACACAGATTTCAGAGTAATGAAGTTATACATATACATATATGTACATATTCGACAGCGTAGACCGAGAAGTAATTTGATAACTACTTCAATACTTCGGCGTGCGGTGCCCAAGTCATTATCAACCTCATTCAACAACTGGCTATATGACAATGCCACGTGTCAGGTGATCCACAACGGGAAACTCAGCAAGGCGTTCAAAGTGAATACAGGATTAAGACAAGTTTGGCTGTCTGCTATTATCACCGATGATATTCTTAATTGTGGTAGACTGGATTATGTGTCAGACTGTGCTTGGGAACGAGAAGTCAGGAATACGCTGGACCACCGATGAGAAGACTCTAAAAGATCTGAATTTCGCAGATGATATATGTTTAATGTCACACAAAATCAATGATCTATAGGAGAAAACCACAAACTGGCAGAAGAAGCAGTCAGAGAAGACAGGACTGCAGGCGAACATACAGAAGACGATGATAAAGATAACCAATCAACAGCAAAAACAACTACCAGCAATCACCATCAACCGGAGAAAATTGACAGACATCAGTTCCTTCACTTATCTAGGAGGCATCGTTTCAATTACAGGCACACGGCAAGGATGAAGATGTCAAAGCCAGTCAAGATGCAAGATGCGCCTTCATCAATCTGAAGTCAGTTTGAAAATCCTCTGCACTGAACTCAAGTAACATAAGGAACAAGATTCGGATTCTGTTCAACACCACTGTCAAGTCGGTTTTTCTATACAGGTTAGAAACTCACACTGCGTGTCACGAAAGGGATTTCTAACAGCCTGTTGCAGACTTTCATCAACAGCTTCCACCTTCGCTGGCTCCCTATTCAAGATCAGTTGGCCAGCTGGCCAGCCAGAAAGAATTAGCAACAAGAAACTCTGGCTGAGAACAGATCAACACGCAAGAGATGATCGCTCAACAAATATGTCGGAGAAAGTGGAAATGGATCGGACACACACCGAGGAGGCCGCTGAATGACATCGCACTCCAGGCCATCGCTCGAGTGGAATCCTAATGGGAAGTGACAAGTGTGTCGTCAGTGAGAGAATGACATGGAGGAGATCATGTTAAGATGAGATGAGAGAGTCTGGTCAGTCGCGGACCCACCTGAAGAGTATGGCGGAAAGTAGAACAAAATGGAGATGTGTTGTTGATGCCTTATGTTCCACTCGAAACGCAAGGGAATAATTAAAAAATAAAAAGTAAATATTCCACTTTCTAAGAAAATATAAATCTCCTCGTATAAAGATGGAAATTATTCTATATGAGGCGTAAACTATTCATGAAATAAGTAGCAGTCACTTACATAGCATTAGCTCTTTTCCAGTCAAACTGACTTTTTTCTAAATTGTAAATATCAAATGTGTACTTGTTATACAACTTCAAACTCTCCTCCATTTCAGAATGTATACTTCCTTTTTTATTCAAACAGCAGGCAGTAATCAAGGTAATTGAGTTAGTGTCACTCTTCAAACCAACGTCTACTATTGGTCCCAAACTTGTTTGAACTATTGGTAAATATCGGTCTAAATATCAAAATTTAGAAAAAATAAATGAAAAAGTGGATATTATGAGAACAGGAGTAGGTTACTCAATATTAGAAATTCTTTCAGTTGATGAGCCTCTATAAACGACGTAGTGCGGTCAAGAGAGGGTAAACTTTGGCCCTTCTCTCGAAATCCTCTCTTGTGGCCATGCATTCACAGCCTCTGCTCGATAAATCCCACTCACTGCGTTCATACGTCATGAAATGTTCCTCGCAAAGTGAAAGACCGGAGGTGAACATCAGGTACTTACAACCAGACTGTTAGACACACTGGTCTACCTAGGACAGCTGTAAAACCCTAATAACCAAACTTGTAGTTTACACGGACTCCAGAACCTGAACCGATGAACCCCTTTGGGTTGTCGGAAACCATGGAAACATAACTTCTGGTACTGTCCAACTGTCTTCTGGATTAGGCTTCAATTTGAAGGCTCAGGGCTGGCCCCTTAAGACAACCTTCAGCTTTTGTCTGGGCTTAGGAGCAGTATCCTATCTACTACACAAGCTATGGCATTTTGTGTGGTACGTCTCTTAATGCCCAAAACTTGTGTTTTAATAAGAATAATCAATCCCCAGCCGACGCACTCTTAAGCATCTCTTACCTAATGATGATCCCGGCAAAGAGGGAAGTTTGGGCGTGAGACTAGCACTCAGACCCAATAAAAGATGAAACCACTGCTACAAAAACTGTAAAGCTTTTGCTTGAAACCCCATGTTCCCCTGGGAACGCAAAGGAATAAAATTTTTTTAAATAATAAATAATCAATTGATCAATCTATTTAGTACAAACCTTCAACATAAAACACGTAAGCTAATGAACAACTGTTATCACGTTTATGTCATATACAAAAATGAGTCGGAGAAATTAATAAAAAGGCTCCTGTCGAATGGATAATGCGTCAGACAGCGATAGGAACGAGGAGATAGGTATAAAATAGACCCCTCCAAAATCTTTGCGAATCTGAACTTCGCCAATGTGAAATATGTCTGATTTCCCACAAACTAGAAGACATGCAAATTAAAAGCAACAAGTTGGTGATAGAATAAGCATCAGAGATAAGCCTTCAGGTGAATACACAGAAAAAAGAGGTAGATGATGAAGATTCCTGGCCAACAGCAGCAGCAACATCAACAGACACCAATCAGCATAAATGAGGAGAAACTGAAAGACGCAACCTCCTTCACCTACCCACCTACCTACCTGGGAAGCATCATTTCAACCACAGGCCGACGGAACTGATGACGGTGTCAAAGTGCGAGGATTGAGAAGGCGAGGCAAGCTTTCGTTTCTCTCAAGTCTGTGTGGAGGTCAACAACACTACTCAGTATGAAAATGAAAATAAGATCCGTATTTTAAACTCCAATGTGAAGTCAGTGCTACTATACGGATCAGAGACTTCGCGCTGTGCCGCATCACGAAGGCCACTTAGAACAAACTAAACACCTTCAACAACAGCTGTCTTCGCTCAATGTAACTCAAGATCAGATGGACGGCCAGAAAACATCTGCAACAGGGATCTCTCTGAGACTTGGACTTTAGCTCGTTGACATGGCACACAGGCACGTGCCCAGATACGCACCTCGCGATTTATACAAGGCCAGAAAAATCTAGCTGACACTAGTTTGTCCGTTGCCCGGATACCTGGGTGGGAAAGGTTGTGGATGCTATCGAATACCGTACGGCACAATGAAGGTGGAACGATGGGTCTCGGGGTACCGGTGGACAGATCGCAGAGGATGGTACCCTCGCTATTAACAAGCGGTATACGCTTGATATGCAACGAGGTATTTAACGAGAGCTTATCGAGATCTAACTCTGTAAGCTGACGTTGCGCCATTTGTTTCAGGTCAATGGTTGGCGGCGCCGACATGGTACATATCCTAGACAAGGCGTCCGCCACAGCATTGTCAACCCCCGAAATATGTCGAATGTCCGAAGTGAATTGTGAGATATAGTCCAAGTGACGCAATTCGCGCGGAGTATATCTATCTGTAGTAGTGTGGAGGGCGTACGTCAGGGGCTTGTGGTCTGTGAACACAGTGAATTGTCGGCCCTCCACGAAATGGCGAAAGTGCTTGACAGTGGCATAAACAGCGATAAGTTCTCTACCGAAAGTGCTCTACCTAGATTCACATGCAGTCAGTTTACGAGAAAAGAAAGCAATAGGTGACACGTTGTTATAGGACAGCTCCAATCACATTGTTAGAGGCACTGATGGAAATGCTGAGCGGCAGCTGGACGTCCATGTGAACTAACACTGTGGCATCAGCAATAGCCTTCTTGATAGTTACAAAGGCTGTCAAGGCTTCCTCGGAGAACACGATGGACTTACCTTTCCCCTTAAGCATATAGGTCAAGGTGGTCAAGATGTGGGCGCATTGGGGAATAAAGCGACGGTAGTAGCTAACCTGATATATACACAGGTGACTCATTAATATTCATTATTTATTTCCCACACTTGCATAATCATTGATTTCCCGCATCTGCGTGATTATTGATTTTAATTACTGAATTCCCATGGTTTGTTAATATTTTTAAAATGTGACATTGATTTTCCTAACTGTATAAATACGGAGTTGTTGTTTAACATTTCGACTGCTGTTAGAGACAGTAAAAGCTCTCGTATCAACGTCCAGTCTGCTTCCTTTGCTTTGCGTGCCCGGCGGTATTGTTGTTGTTGTTGACGTGCGATTAGGACAGATTAGCCAGCGCATTTGTTGGATTCGCTCGTAGTCCACAAGGTCCTCATATCTCATACATAACATAACCATTCCCAGAATGGTGCGTAATGCTTTGAGGGATGTGGGTAGAGGAAAGTTTTGGATAGCCTCTACCCGTTCAGATAACGGATAGATCCCATCCTTATCTATCTTGTGTCCCAAAAAATTCAAAGACGTGACCCCTATCTCACACTTTGTTAAGCTGAGTGTGAGGGAGTGTGTTGTAAGCCTTTGGAAGACGGCCTGCAAGTGAAGACGATGTGTTGCCTCATCTGGACTAGCTACCAAAATATCATCCAGATAGGTATACGCGCAATCCAATCCGCACAAAACATCATGAATGAATCGCTGGAATGTTTGTGCGGCGTTGCGGAGACCGAACGGCATTGGAAGGAATTCGAAAAGACCAAAAGGGGTGATCACTGCCGTTTTAGGAATATCGTCTGGATGAACTGGAATCTGATGATAGGCTCTTGTTAAGTCCAGTTTGCTGAATACGGTGGCACCTTTTAGTGACGATGTAAGGTCATGTATATGTGTTACGGGGTAGCGATCTGGCGCGGTCTGTGCATTAAGCCTGCGGTAGTCGCCACAAGGCCTCCAGTCTATCCCGTTATTCTTTGGCACCACATGTAAAGGGGAAGACCACGGGCTACTGGATGGACGGATTATCCCCATGTCTAACATATGTTCGAATTCGGCCTTCACAGCTTGTAGTTTTTCTGGGGACAATCGCCATGGCTTTGCAAATACCGGTGGACCAGTTGTCACGATATGATGAGTGACAGTAGAAGTCACACAGGGAAGTTTGGAAACCGGTTTGAACAGGTTCGTAAAGGACTGGAGAACATCAGCGTAAGGGCCGTTAGAGGCAGGGGTTGAATATACTGGACTTAATGAAGGTGTGTGCGTCACAACACCGGAGATCGGAAGGTTTGTAGCTGAATCGATCAATTTGTGGTTGCCAGTATCTACCAGTAGCTGATAACATTGCAAGAGATCCATGCTAATAATACCGGTAGTTACATCTGCCACAAGGAAAACCCAGCGAAATGATCTACGTTAGCCTATGTTAAGATCTAAGAACCTATTACTGTACGTTATTACTGGCGAACCGTTCGCGGCACGAAGGTGTAAGGAAAGTGGCTTCTGGCGCTCTTCAGGTGTTGGTGGAATCACGCTAACTTCCGCCCCAGTGTCAACCAGGAAGCGTGTCCCAGTGTTACGGTCAGCAACATAGAAGAGGCGCCATGGAAGTGGTTCGCAAGTGGCGTTAGTCGCCAATACGTGCTGGCTTACTGGTTTCCCTTTTGCTGGACATCAAAGGTGCAAGGGCGAGTACACTTTTGGGCCTTGTCACCATAACGCCGCTGATACCAGCACACTCCAAGTTATGTAGGCCACCACATCTAATTTTGATGACCCCTCGGCAGAGTTCTTAGTCTGCGTGGGATTGGCGGTTACAGCCATCCTGCGAACGGGACGATATATTAATAAAATGATAACAAATATGATAACAAAAAATATGAGTAAAAACAAGGCAAGTAAAATTTTATAACTCTGTGTGAAAAACAAATTGCCAATATGAAAAAGGACTATTTACACGTTAAGCTATTAAGTAGGTAAACGGTGAAAACACGGGCTCACCACTTGTTAGAGTTAGACTTGGGTTAACTTAGACCTAAATTAGCCACTCTTACAAAAACTCCTTCACCGCTTTATAACCTTAATAGTACTCTGCCTAATGCGCAAATACTAACGAACTGAATCAAGGTAAAAGACTTGAGATAACTAGCGTGACTGGAACAGAGTTATATTTACCCAAAAGCAATATGAGATTTGATAAAGAACAAGAGGGTATACACTTATCTGCAGTTGAGACGGTGGTAAGCTCGGAGAGTGTGCTAGGTGAAAGCACAGCGAGAGAGCGAAACCGTACAGGAGATTCACGAATACCAAGAGAAAGTGGTGTTAAAGGTCAGGTGAGTTCGTTCAAACAAAAGTTCGAAGGTAAAATGTACACTACAGAACCAACTCAGCAGCAACCAATTGTGCAACAAATATGCAGGAAGAAATGAAGGTGAATTGGCCATCTAGTGACATCACACCCCAGGCCATCGCTCGAGTGGAACCCAAACGGGAGGCGTTGAGTCGGTCGTCAGTGAGAGGGTGACATGGAGGAGGAGGAGTTGATGCGAAGAGGAGACGAAAGCATGTAGTCAGACGTGGAACCAGATGATGAAAACGTTTGCAGAGAGCCGAACACAATGAAGAGGTGCGGCTGAAGCCCTGCTATAACTCACAATTCTGTAACTCAAATAGAAAAGACGAAACTGAAGATAAGGCCAAAATAAGACGCATTAGTAAATTAAGAAATATGATGCTAAAATTAGCATAAAGCAGGGACAAGATAAGAAATAGACTTGTGTGTGTGTGTTAAGCCGCAAATGAACCAAAGCCTTTTTTCATGATGCAATCACTAATCACACTTTGTTATGTCTTACTTCATATAATAACAGATATATGTTTGACTGCATATGAAAGTAAGCTGTTTTAAGATAAAATAGAATTGAGAATTATAGTGACATTCGTATGACTTGTAAGGAGTATGTATTCTTGAAAAATAGCCCTGTGTAACTCATTAACATTATCACAATAATTTCTGTTGGATTCCAGTGGGAACAATCGGTAAAACGAGCATTCATGGCTAGTGAATTATGCTGTGTCTTCGAAACCACCCCTAGATTGCATTCGTGAGTGAAAGATAAACTACCTAAATTCTCCTCTCCTATGGGTATCCGCCAATTTCACTTCTCCTGTAGAGTGAGCCAGTTACATAGGCCGTAAAATTAGGCATGTTTATCGTCAGATCTCCGAACATCACTGCAACTCAAGGCAATTTCATCCTATATTAAGTCAGTCGTGAATTTTGGAATAATTTTCAGGTGTTATTTTGTACAGATTTGGTTCATTTCATTCAGAGCACCCCTGAAAATCAGAGAGTACTGGACAGCTGTTTTATATTTGTTTGAGAATCGTCAGTAGCACGTATGCATGACTCCGCTGAGGACATGTTCCCATACCTCAAAGTAGTACATAGAGAAGAAATCACAGTGCAGAAAGGAGTCAGAGAAGGGAGAGGATAATCAACTGAAACTTAAAGTCAAAACGTCCGCATTATTATTTCCGGTGGTGTGTGGAATCACTGAAGTTTTATAAAGATAATGACACGGATTAATTTGGGCAGCATCAACTGCATAAACTTGACTTCTATGCACATCTCAAAAGAGAAGTGAATCGCTTTATGAAGTCATATCATGGTCACACTTAGGCATCCATAGATCTACTTCTCCTAATCTCAATTCAAAATGGGTAATCTGTGACGTAATGCAGCTAGTTCACAAAGCTGGATACTTAAATAAGATTATCTACAAATTCATTGGTCCAGAGTTTAATATTGCTCTGAATTATTCCAACCGAAAACACTCAGCTATCCGTTCAATCAGGAATGAGTAACACTGACAAAAATTGACGTCGTATGAAAAGCACTTTTTTAGCAGCTTTTTATTTGAAAAACTTCTAATTTACTAATTCTAGAAACGAAAAAAGCAATGGACTGATCACTTTAAACGACTCTTAGATTGAACATCACCTGTAACTCCCCCATACTTACCACAACCACCAATAGCACGCACGGAACTGCCAGTGGATACCACTCCTCTAACGAGATCCAAAAATCTAAATGCGATCAAGCTACTGAAATTCGGAAAGGCAGCAAGACCAGACGGAATTCCCACCGAAGATTTGAAAACGGACCCACAGACTGCAGCAGATATGCTCACGCCATTATTGCAAAAGGCTTGGAAGAAAGTAAAGGTACACACTGATTGGAAGAAAGGCTACCTCGTCAAGCTGCCAGAGAAGGGCGACTCAGGCTTCACTTTGCAAAAACTAACTGACGTGGAATAATGCTCTTGTCCACGCCAAGTAAAATACTAAGTCGCATCATCCTGGAGAGAATAAAGGATGTGCTTGATACAGAACTCCACAAGCTTCATCTGAACAAGCTGGATTCAGCAAAGGCAAATTATGTGCTGATTAAATTGCAACCCTATGCATAGCCATCACAGAACAAAGCATAGAATGGCAGTCAAACCTGTCTCTACCTCACCTTCATCGACTTTGAAAAGGCCTTCGATAGCGTCTACTGAGTAGCAATTTGGAAACTACTTCAGCACTAAGGTGTACAGTGCTCAGGTCTTTATCAACCTCATTCAACAGCTGACTATATGACAATGCCACGTGTCAGATGATCCACAATAGAAATCTCAGTGAGGCTTTCAAAGTGAATACAGGAGTAAGACAATCTGGCAGCGTATTATCGCCGATGATATTCTTAATTGTGGTCGACTGGATTATGCTTCAGACTTCGCGTTGGCATTGAGAATACAGGACTAAGCTGGACCAGTTAGAAGACTATAGAAGACCTGAATTTCTGGCGGGGATGATTTGTGTTTAGTGTCACACACAAATTCGAAGACTTGCAGGCGAAAACCAACAAACTGGTAGAATAAACGAGGCTGGCATCGAGGACAGGACTTCAGGTGAACACACAGAAGACGGTGATAAAGATAACCAATCAATAGCAACAACAACCAGCATCAGTCACCATCAACAGGAGAGATTTGACACAGGTTACTTCCTTACATTATCAAGGAGGCATCGTTTCAACCACAGATGGACAGCACAGTTGTGTATGTCAAAGCCAGCCAACCAGAATCGGAAAGGCAAGGTAGGCCTTCCTCAAGTTGAAACCATCTTGGAAATCTTCTACACTCACTCAGCATAAGGAACAAGATTCGGATTTTGTTCAACGCCAATGTGAAGTCAGTCAGTTCTTCAATACGGGACAGAAACTTGCACTGCGTGTCATGAAAGGGATTTCCAACAGACTACTGCATACTTTAATCCACAGTTGTCTTCCTCGCTGGTTCCATACTGAAGATCAAATAGCCAGAAAGAATAAGTAACAAGAAACTATGGGAACAAACCAACAGACAAGAGCTGATCACTCAACGAATATGTAGGAGAAATTGGAGATGGATAGAACACACATCGAGGGGCCGCCGAATGATTTCGCAAGCAGTACAGGCCAGTTTGAAAGTGCAATCCCGATGGGAAGCGAAAAGTGGGTCGACAGTGCGAGGAGATGTGACATGGAGGAGATCGTGTGAGGTGGAACAGATGAGAGAGTTTGGGCAGTCGTGGACCCAGCTGAAGGGCGTAGCAGAAAACAAGACAATGTGGAGATGTGCTCAGGTCCCACTCGGAAAGCAAGGGAATAATAATATAATAACAATATTGTCTCCATTAGACAGATTGTATATTTAACACAATCCATAATCAATTGGAACCTACCACCAGATATCACGACAGGAAGAATAATTACATTCAAAACCAGCGACTTAATGAAGCTGAGATATTACCGAGAATTCGTATATTTATTCCCTTTAATTAATTTGAATAAATCAAGAACAACAGCGGTTCTTGCAGAATAAAATGGTACCATCATTGTTTATTTCGTTGGCTTCTCATCAGCTGCTTACAGGTTGAAGTCATTATTAAGTATGTGTACAGAAACAATTTTAACATACTTGCGCACAGAATTCATGTCTAAACAAAAATCAATCAATATTTGCATAGAATCGGCGAGAGTTATAACCGCTATGCCACCGACGCATAAATAATATATATAGTAACTAACACCTTATTCCAAACAATAATAATCATACGCAATGGAAACTTTTGGCGTTATGTAATTAGACGAAAGAGAGGATGAAAACATCCGGTTACCAGGATGAGCAAGGAAGGACTAATAACCACTTCTTTCTGAACGCATAAATCATGCGCCTGATGGAGATTGCTTCGGCAAACTCAAGGAGGATTGAGCTATTTCGTCTATTAATAATTTTGAATGATCTTGCATTGCCAATTCACAACCCATGTCAAGGAGATGCTTGGGGGTGGCACTTTTTAAAGCATTTGTTTCCTTTAGAGATACTCTTTTTGGTATAAGTTGAGAAAATCGGAGATATACCCTTCTTTCTGTTCAAATCAAACTGTTCAATTTACAAACGACTTTATGCATTACCAATTAGCTAGACGTAATTAGAGTTATTCAAAGTGATCTGGCGCTTTGATCTGAATGAATCTGACGACACCGCTGATTAACTCATCTCCAAGACAGCGAGACCAATGTGAGCTGGTTAGATGACTTCAAACTGGCTAGCAAGCACTATCTGTTGATGTTAGTAGCGTCCAGCTACTCAAATCAGTTACCAGTAATATAGTGTTATATAAATTTCCTAACGAAGTTTGCTTATAGTTTCGTCATCACATCTTTCAATTCTTCAGGCGTATATTATCGCTTTCTATGTTTATAAAAGTTAAATATGCTCCTTTACTCTTTGTTTAAATGATTAGATTAATTTAAAACAATTAGTTCTCTCTATGATTTAAGATGAAGCAATAAGAAGACGTAATTTGTCTGAACCGTGTAATGTTGTATTTACACAACACAATACTAACAAGAGGTGAGAAAGTAGACTTTGGTCAAGTTAAGACGACTTACTGAGGGTCAAAATAACAATGAAGATCACTAAACCAAATGACAGAGGTAAAGTACATTTACTCTGACTGGTATCAGAGCAAAGTTTACGAAGGAAGGTTTAGTGTGATGGCTTTGAACGCATAAAGGTGGTTTGAACTTCGTAAATGCCAGCTAAGGCTCCCACAAACTTTAGGATACGCCCCAAACATGTTTCATAGATAGGTGTAAAAGACGTGTAAACATCAATTTTATGTCCTGTCTCTATAATATATGTTTCGCAATAGAAAAGCTAGGTCGTCGGCTGTTCTCACCACTGATGGTATCTGGGGATTCTATTTACTTCTGGAGCCACTTGAGAATTCCCTGGGATGTGACACCATTTTTCACAAATTCAAAGGCCTTAGATGGATGTATCGGCTTCATATTCTCAATTATTATGACTTTAGCTACATAAAAGGTCTTTTTAACACTGCGTTCAATCTTTGTCTAGTTATCAAGCTGCTATGATGCCCCGTATAGGGTAGCTTGATGTACACGTCTTTCTTAGTGCCAAGTTGGAGAATGGGTCTTTATATCTCCTGATGAACATGTCTGGTTAAATTTTATCAACCAGAGTTTGTGTCAACTTTCTTTCTTCCTCATCAAGTGTGTCTTCAGTGCATATTCGTTGGATTCTACTGAAGAGGTACCTTACTAAAGCTCTTTTGTATCGAAGAGGGCAGTAACTGTGATAGTTAAGATACTATCATGTCCAGGTAGGTTTTCTATAAATAGGTAGTTTTATTGACCCATCAAGCCGTCGACTACACAATATGTCTGGGAAAGATAAACAATTATCTTCCTCTTCTACAAACGTAAGTGATATGCTATTCCGATCTTCATTCATTCAATTTCAAATTGAGGAGGCAGAATCAGGCTTATCACTTATGATTACAATATCACCTACAAACCTTCTATAAATTGGCACATTTTCGATTAAATCCTCCGATAAACTGTCAATATACGACATGATGATATCTGCTAAAAGGGGCTATAACGGATTAAAAATTTCAAAAATTTCGACTTAATGTTTTCGCGGTTATTTTTTCCCCTTAGATAGGTCCTACTTATTTATCTTACTACAGAATCTGTAAATCTTACACAGTGCAACAATTAAATAGTATGGAGAGGAAACTTTAGTTTATTTATTTTCTCCTAAACAGATTATGTCAGTTAAACTTAGTACAAGACTGATGACGAGCTGGCGTCAGCTAGAGGACCATTAGAAAACCCGGGAGTACTGAACAGTTGTCTCACCCCAGTCTGGAACTCTTCAACGATACGCACCCACCACAGGGGTCGGAACACAGGACCTTTCGGTTGCAAGGAGAGCTCATATACCATTCAGCCATTGGGACCCAACTCAATGGTCCATGAAATATAACTTCGGCCAATTCTTGATATATATATATATACACTTAGCGCACAAATGGGAGAAATCTGAAAGAAGCAACCTCCTTCACGTACCTACCAACCTGGGAAGCATTGTTTTAACTACAAGCTGAGTGAAGTGATGAGGATAAGAAAGCGGGGATAGGGAAAGCATTGCAAGGTTTCATTACTCTCAGGTCTGTTTGGAGATTTTCAACTCTGATGTGAAGTCAGTGCTACTATACAGATAGGAAACTTGATGCGTCATGAAGGCCACTTTGAACAAAATACACACCTTCAACAACAGCTTTCTTTGCTCAGTATCACTCAAGATCAGACGGCCGGCCAGGAAACATCAGCAGTAGGGAGGGATCTCTACCAATGAACGAAACAACTCAGCAGGAACCAAATGTGCAACAAATATGCAGGAAGAAGGTGAGGTGGATTGGCCATACTCTGAGAAAACCATCAAGTGACATCACACGACAAGCCATCGCTCGAGTGAAACCCGGCCGAAAAGGGAGCGACGAGTTGGTCGTTAGTGCGAGGGTGACATGGAGGAGGTAATGCGAAGAAGAGATGAAAGTATGTGGGCAGATGTGGAGCCAGATGAAAACGTTGGCAGAGAACCGAAGGCAATGGAGAAGTGCTGGTGAAGCCCTATGTTCCTCTAGGAATTAAAGGAAACAATAATAATAAAATAATAATATAAACTAACTTGACTGTAGCTGTTTGATGACAACTATTCCAGACTGAAGACCAACCAATAGATAATAATTCTCCGAATTGATTAAATTTGACCTATTTGATGACTGCTCTCTGCTGCCTGCAGTGTTAACAGAATTCATGATGAATGGTTTAATAGAAATATGTGTGATACATGAACCAAAATAGGCGACCTCTTCCGGTACACCTTCACCAGCTACAATCAATAAAATAATCAATTAAAATTAAGTTGAATATCAGACCGAATTCAGTTTAAAAATAAAGTGAGTAAGTGAAATGTTTCAAAGGAAATGAAAGATATCCTCAGGAGGAAGGATTCGACAAAATTCAATTATTGTTAGTTTGCAGGGATTTCATCATGAACTGACATCGGTTGGAGTACCATTGGAAAACCATCCACAGAGAGTACTAGACACCCAGCTGTTTCGTCAGGCTAGTTTGGGACTCTTCATTAGTGCGCATTCACTGAATTTCGAATCCAGGACCTTCTGGTAACAAGGCTAGCGAGCCTGTAGACAATTAAGCCACTGGGACCCAATCCATTGGCCAACCCATGAATTCCAGCTTCTGCCAATTCATGATATGGAATGACAACTAGAGAATGTCATCGGCGAGTATTCGTCCCCACAGTCGACCTGCTGTACTCCATTGGTCACGACTTCCCACTAGAACGCAGGTAAGTACCCACCTGAATAGAAGCAGGTTGTTATTCAGAAAGTACTTATCGATCGATTTGTTTCAAAAGAATGGATACTGAACAAAGAGTATTCTTTTCGATAAATTCATCATCAGGCTCTACAGTTATATATACATTATAGTGAATGAATGAATTAGTGTTATGAACAACAATAATGTTGTTTAAATAACATCAAATCAATAATATTGATAGATTACAGCTCAGTAGCGTCAACATAAAATAAGCTGAATGTCAGAAAAGTTAGAAAAGATAATATTACAAATTCATTCATTTATAGTCTCTACTGAAGGCTGGCCAGAGCAGTAGTAGGGGCTGGACTTGCTTCTTTTCCACACAAAGCACTGGTTGTTTCACGCGGGTTGAGATAGCCTCTGTTGTTTGGAGTATGCGGTGCCTGGATGTTTGGCAATTTTAATGGATACCCGGTAGATGATAGAGAAGGATTCTTCAATGCTCTAGCTGCTCTGTGGCCGGTTTGGACCAGGTGGTTCTTACTACACCTTTACTGAGCCACACTGATAGATGTTTCTGAGTGAGCACAAAAAATCAAGTTCTTAGAGCAACGACTTATATAACACGCTCCACCACAAGCAGAGCTGAATTGGTAGATAAAATAAGATGTAGCTAGTCTAGGTTCTTCATCTTTCAGTTGAGGTAGCACCATTGGTCATGTAGAGAATACGACTTGTAGTCTGCCAGCATTCAAAGTTCTTTGAACTGATTTTCTTAACTTCTTCGTAATTATTTCACTTGGTATATCGCCCATGAATTGTAGTCGTATATAAAGTAGCTTCTTGTTTAGGGATAATGAATAGTCCTTTTCCGCTTTCTTTGTCATGTGTTTCTTGACAAATTTTTCAGGATAGCTAATTTCGATCAAAGTATCATACAAATGCTTAGTTCATCTTCAATTACTTCTTCTGAGCATATAGCTCTAACTCTGTGGCTAAGGGTCTTCGCTTAATTTCTTTTGTACTTGATAGAAACGAAGCTGTAAAAATGTGTAAATTGTCCTATCCATGTACTTTTCCTATGCAAATTTCTTTTTATGCTACCGTCTGGTTTTCTTGTAAGTAGGACATCCAGGAAGGCAATTCTGTCTTGGGATTCCTCTTCGCATGTGAATTTCATGGCCGAATGTACTTCATTTAATTCAGTAATTATTGTACTCTTATCAGATCCATTATCACAAAGAATGAAGTTATCATCCATATATCGGCAATAAAATGAGAGCTTACTGATAAGGTTGTTCAGAGGTCCATTTTCTAGCTTACTTAGAAAGAAATCAGCCAGAATGGGGCGTTCTCTGGGACATAAACATATTACTGTTCGCTTGGGTTTCGAGTGGAAAGTACGGCTTCAGCAGTACATCTGTATCTCATCCTGTTCTACGCAATCCTATTAAGCTGGTTCCACGATTGTCCCTAATCTGTCATTTCCTTCTCATTTGACATCTTCTACGTAACTGTCTGACCCATGCCCACCTTGTTGCTTTCTATCCAGGTTCCATTCGAGAGCCCAGCAAGTGAAATCACTCAGTGATCTTCTCAGTTTTTTGTCCGGTCCATCTCCATTTTCTTCGGGATATTTGCTGAGCAACTGGTTCTCGGTTGGTTCGTTCCCAGAGTTTCTTCTTGTTAATTCTTTCTGCTCACCTGATCTTCAGCATGGTGTGAAGTCTGCATCAGCTTGTTGGTGCTGCTTTTTGTGATGCGTGAGCCAAGTTTCTGACTCATATAGAAGAGCTGACTGACTTAACATTGATGTTGAAAGTCCGAATTTTGTTAATATATGTATAAAACTTGGACACTGTGGTAGTAAGTAATCCCATATTAGTTTGTTTGTTAGATATATCACACAGTGAAACAGTATTATTTACTGGACGACAAAGTTTCGAACAAAATTTATTACTGTTCATAATCATTTCATCAATTATAATCACACAACTTCCAAACTTGAGTTTATAGTTTTCTTCGTTCTCTTCGATTTGTCATCGTTGGGGTAGTCGAATTTTCTCGCTGGACAGGTGTTGAATCATTCCTATTACACGTGTTTGCAGTTGATTCGATAAACAAAGCTTCTGTTATCAATCTCTCCCTCCACTTTGTGACATTAGATTTTAAAACTGTCATCTTATCCCATTCCATCCTATTGTATGATTGTGTGTAATTTCATGTATTTAGTGGTATAGCTGAAATATTCTCCAGATTTCTTATCTTATTCAGGTCAACCAATCTAGATTTTGCCAGCTTTTTAAGTTCGGCCAGTCTGACTGCCCTTGTTCTACCAGTTTGACCTATGTATTTGACCTGAACGTCATCGCAGGCAGAGTATTAGATAAACTAGATTGTTTTGTTTTAAAGGCTCCACAAGCAGGATCATTTAACCGACAAAGCTTGTTTCGAATTGAGTTTGTGGGTTTGAATATCAGCCACTTTTATTCCTGCCTCCATTGTTAAGAATTCTGCGTAAGCTGGTTTCCTAGGTTTCTTCCTTGTATGGAAGTACTACTGATGATTAAAATTCCTTATTGTTGGTGTTGCCTTGCGCACATTTGACATGCATGTCGTCATTAATTTTACTATTATTATTATCACTATCACTACTATAATTATTTATTTGATTTTTACATTTCCCTACATACTTTTTGACTAATTTATCAGGTTAATTATTAATTTTCGAAGCTTCTCTTATATGCGTCACTACCTGTTTTAGATTTTCCTTGGTATTACTTAGTTTTGTGCTCTGTCACTTAAACATTTCACCAATGCTGTTTTCACAAACATAGGATTGGATGAACGGAAGTCCAAATACCTATTTGAATGTGTGGATTTCCTGTAGACACTAGTGTTTAGCTTCACATATTCTTTCCTTTTTACGCTACAATCTAACATTTGTTGTTTATGCTGATTAGAGTGGATTTCAGAGTGATGAACGTCCAGCTTACCTTTCCGATTCCGCTTTTGACATCCTCATCTATTCTGTCGCCTGTAGTTTAAGCGATGTTACCCAGATAAGTGAAGGAATTGGCCTCTTTCAAATTTATTTCTTTGATACCGATTGGTGATTTTTGCTGTTGGTTGGGTGGTCGGTTATCTTCATCACCTTCATCTTCTCTAATCGTATGACAGACAGAAACTATCAACTTTTGTGGTCAACAGTTTATCCTTTCAAAAATGAAATGTTACTAGTAGACAGTAACTGTCTTTCAGGCTCATCTGTCATAGGAAGTATCTTCATGACACTAATTACTCCTGGTAAAATATTCATCATTATTTCAGGTAAGACTACAGATTGATATCAGTTAGAGAACCACTGAGAGCCACCAAGGAGTATTGGACAGCCGTTTCGTCCTAGCCAGGGATTCATCATCAGTACGCACACACTGCCAGGGTTTGGAACCGGGACCTTCCGATTACAAGGTAAGCTCGCACAGCATTCAGTCACTGGGACCCGATTCAGTGGCCCATGAATTTTAACTTCTACCAATTCATGATTTAGTGCGACCACCAACAAATGTCATCGGCAGGAAACCCATCCTCAATCCCGACTGGATGGACCTCATTGATCACGACTCCGGGAAACTCCGTCCTGTAGCAAGTCACTAGAGAGCTTCAGGTTAATTATCAAGAATTATTTTGTAAGGATTTTATATGTTTCTGATTTTACCACGGATTGATATCTGTTAGAGAACCACTGAAAACCAAGGAGTACTGGATAGCCGACAGGAGTGAGGATGGAGTTCCCACCTATGACACTGGCTGGTGGTAGCGATTAATCATGAATTGGTTGAATTTATAATTCATGGACCATCGAATCGGCTCCCAATGACTGAATGGTATGCGAGCTTGCCTTGTAATCGGAAGGTCCTGAGTTCGAACCCTGGTAGTGAGTGCGTACTACCGACGAGTCCCAGACTAGGACGAAACAGCCGTCCACTACTCCCTGGTGACTTTCAGTGGTTCTCTAACTGATATAAATCCGTAGTCTAACTTGAAACAAGTAGAATCCCTATAAACTAATTCTTGATAATTCCTTATTATGCCTTATATTCTTCAGATCTATCTTACATGAAGTGATGCATTAATTATCCTGTGAAACGACATTTCAGTATTCTTTGTCTCCTGTTGGTTATCAAATAAAATATTTTAAAAACAACCATTCCTGAGCGTGTATCCCATCTATCTCCATTTCCTTGGGCGTATTTGTTGGGCAATAAGGTCTTGGTTGGTTTGTTCCCAGACTACCCTGTTGCTTCTCTTTTCTGGCTATCTTATCTCCAATAACCACTGAGAATAATAATGACACTTTATATTTCACAAACAACGAAGATCCCAGAGATCACTGCCAAATTAACCTAAATCTCCGTTAAACTACCTGACTTCTATGACGTGGAATCGACTAACACGTAGACTGGGAACAGAGTCTTTCTTACCAAGTCATCCTAAGTGGTTAAGTAAAAGACAAACAAAATCCATTCAAAGCCATATTCTATCTCTTCTCGTGGATGGACACAGAACACAAGATTGATGTTAACGAAGCGGCTTTCAAAGTCATCTACCGCATACGAACTAATCTTAACTTTACCTTAAGGGTTCATCTTCTACATAGGGCTGAGGCTGGTTGTTGGAGACTACATTGAGAAACCTAACTTATGTATGTATCCAAAAGAAGAAGTTGGTCCAGACACTGTTCCTACTTTCCTTGGCTGTCAAGGTTTCAATGATCCTCAGTTTGTTGTGGAAACTTCTTTAATTTTATTTGATGTTCTATTTGCTATTGCATTTTTATGCTCAGTATAATTTATGCATCTATAATGGACTGTAATTTCGTTGATCTTATTTATTATTATTATATTATTGTTCCCTTGGGTTCCTAGTGGAACATAGGGACTCAACTACACGTCTCCACTTACTTCTGTCTTCTGCTGTACTTTTCACCTGCATCCATGTTAGTTCATACTGTTTCAACTCTTCTTCATACGATCTCCTCCATGTCACCCTTGGACATCCCACTCGCCGCTTCCCTTTCGGGTTCCACTCTAGCACTGGCCTGACACGCGATGTCACCCAACGGCCTCCTCAGCGAGTGTCCAATCCATCTCCACTTTCTCCTGTATATTTTTTGGGCGATTGGTTCTTGTTTTGTTTGTTCCCATAGTTCCTCGTTGGTGATTCTTTCCGGCGGCCATCTGATCTTCAGGATAGAGCCAGCGAAGACAGTTGTTGATAAAGGTCTGCAACAGGCTGTTGGAAATATTCTTGGTGACCCGCCAAGTTTCTGATCCATATAGCAAAACTGACTTGACGTTTGTATTGAAAATCCGAATTTCGTTGTTGATGCTGAGTGACGAAGATTTCCAGATTGGTTTCAGGTTGATGAATGTGTTTCTCGCTTTCCCGATTCTCGATTTGACATCCTCGTCCGTCCGTTCCTCCTGTAGTTGAGACAATGCTCCCTAGATAAATGAATGAAGTAACCTCTTTCAAATCCGTCCCGTTGATGGTGGTTGGCGCTGGATGTTGCTGCTGTTGTTCTTGTTGTTTGGTTATTTTCTTCTCTTGTTTTGAGACGTTAATCTTACTTAGCAAATCGATATTACTTAAAAAACACCAATATTGCTAATGGCGACTATTCTAGAATATTCTATGTGTATAAACATGTATATAATTACAGAGCCAGAAGAGGAAATTATCGAAAAGGATATTCTTTGCTCAATTTTTTGACCTTTTTTTATAAATGTCCGAATGAATATTTTCGATATATTCATCTTTGAAAATTTCATCACCAAGTTTGAAGTATCTTCGAACTGAAAGCTAACTGATCAGTGTGCTCACACCAAAGCCCCAAGAATGCCGCATTAATTATTCTTAACTACTGGTATCTCAATGGCTGAGTACTATACTTTGATTGGTCACTAGTAACTAGGTTTGCAATGTGACCACCATTCTAGATAGCTCGCCATCACTGTACACATTGATTTGATGATACTAGATGGTTGGAGGCAATCGGCCACAGGAAGCCTTGCATGACCTGGGTTTTGTGTTAGTTGGCACCCACCAGTCAGTCAGCAAGGCGTATCTGCAACTGCCTTGAAGGAGTTCATGTCACTTCTGAGATTCGAACCTACGTCACCCAGTGAGTGCTGCAGTCAGAGATGTTACCACTTAGCTATTCGGGCTAGCGATTGACCTCCTGTAGGCGTTTACTGGATAGTTATATTGGACAGCAGTAACTAGTGTGATGGGGGAATACTATACTTTATTCTAATCAGCCCAAGTAATTTTATCAACCTTATTCTAATCCTGTCAAAATATCTTGGTGGTGGTTAATGGTGTTGACCATCAGTGGAATCGAGAATGCGCATTTCATCCCATTTAAGACTCATCATCTGGATGTCCTTCAACACGCAGTCAGTAATGGTGTTCTCAATAAGACAAGGGGAAATACACATCGACTTCAATCAATCACACTGTTACTCTTACCTTTTGTGAATTTATCCAAAAAATAGAAGAACAGTTGACATGATCCAGACCAGTAAACACAAATAGAACTGGAAGATCCTATAAGAAAACCGAAATAAGAGACAAAAAGTTTATTTCAACTAAAAAAATCCTTTCATTTCGTTCGATTTAAACACTCCCGTTGATTCAATTACACTGAAATGTTCTGCCTGTGTTAACATGTCAACTCTTTGTATGGCCGCTACTAAGATATCTGAGAGTCTTACTTGAAGTATCTTGGTGAACGGTGACTAGCAGCTACAGAGTTCGCAGAATTTGCACCCCGGACACCATAGAATATGGACTGGATAACCTCAAGAGAATCCTCATCGAGAATTGCTATCCAGAAAGATTTATTGCAAAATCTATGAACCCTAGACCAGAAAAGCCGCCCATACTTAGCGTTAAGAAGAAACTACTCTACATGAACCTTCAATTCAGTGGAGATTTATCTGCGGAAACACTAAAAAATCGACTGTCGCGCTCACTTAAGAAGACCTTCTTCGCAGCTGAACTACTACCAACCTTCTCCACAAAACCTGTGATTCATGTGAACGTGAAGGATAAGCTACCGCTGCTGGCCTCATCAATGTGCATTTATCAATTCACCTGCTCGTATGGAGCCAGGTATGTCGGCCGTACCCAGCGCTCGCTTTCCAAACGTATCACAGAGCACTTACCAACATGGTTTTACAAAGAAGAAAATCGATGCCCCCACAGTTCCATTTTAGAACATCTGATAGAATCCGGACACCAAGCTACACAGTAAACAAACTTCAAAGTCGTCTACAGAGTAAGAAGTAGTCTCCCTAAAGGTGTACGAAACAGACTTCTTCAAACTGCAGAAGCAATGGCGATTCACTTGCTAAGTCCTGAACTCTGCATACAGAAGAAGTTCGTTCAATCACTACACTTGCAATGGACGTAATATATCTTATTAGCCGACATGTAAATTCTACCCAATCTTTTCTTCTGTCTCTTCATTAGTATTATTTTGTCTTCTCAATTGTAAGATTTTACATTTTCAACTTTCTTGTTTTCTACCCCCACCCGATTCAATTTCTACACCTCACTACCACTGTTACTGACTTGAACAACGCTCAGTTTCTAGTCATTCATGTTACGTCATCCAACTTATTCACTCAATTTCACTTCTACTTAGTCTCTACCTGTAATTACCTCTGTTGCAGCCCTGATCTAAGTTGAAACATTTTAGCCAATTATATTACGTCATCTAACTTACTAACTCAGTCTTACTTTAGTTACTGTCTAATTAACCTTGTTTCCATATTAGATCATTCTTGTATTACCTGAGTAATTATCTAAACTTGACAAACCTCATGTACACATACACACGCAAATAATTATATATAAATGCGATTGTACAGCTATGTGAATGAATTCGCCGAAAAGAGTCTCTTCGCTAAACGTCTTCTCTTTTTCATATGACAATTAAATAATAACTAAGACGCGTCGCACAAGAGGTGGCTGTCTTATCCGAAGTGTTCTAGTGGACAACGCATCGGTATTGGAATTGATGGGTACTAGGTCCGAGCCTCATTGGGAACAACATCACTCAAGTGCATTCAGATGACAAGTGCCGAATAGGGCGAAATGCGTATCCCGGATTCTACTGCTAATCATCATCTACCAAATTACCTAAAGTTAATAAATACTTTGACTGTTTACAGTGTTACAGAATGTTTCATTACTCTTGAAAATTCAATACAGAGAGTTACAGATATACACCATTAAAAAGACGGTTGCTGAGAAGAAAATTTTCTTTTCAACGAAGTCACCATCAACTAGGCTGTATATTCGTGTATTTATAGTAAAATGTGTGAGAAAGTCTCAGAATTATTTTCGTTAGAAGGTCAGATTAATAAAATTACTAAGTGCAATGACGAGAAGATAGGTGGTAGTACTGTAACGACAGAAGACAAGAGCCAGGCAACAGATCTTTCACTGAGAAAATCAACAGATATTTATAGATTTTTATGTACATTATTATAAGCGTTATTGTTGCCAGAGAAGCATTGTCTTCTGATTGTTTATTTTCTTGCTGAAGGTTATTCTGTACTGCATGTGAACGTTTCTTAGAAAGTTAAACCATACATCTGCGAGTCATATTTGCACACGTTAACTCTGTTGTGATTGGTTGATGAGTTTCTCAAGGTTAGGCTTTCTTCTCGTTTTGTCTAGGCGTAAACATAGACATAAATTGTTGTCTACAATTTTGGCTTGCAGACAGCTCTCACCACAGTATTAACAAAATAGGTAGTAAGTTAGAACATATTTTTAAAAACAGTAACCAAATCTAGTAATGCAGATAGGAATCAGAGACGTAAAAATAACAGAAATAAATGGAAGGGTTGGATAAGAAATGTAATAAAGTAGCTTTTTATTGATGGGACTAACTTTTCATGGTGGCCACGGTAGGGACAACAATTGGACGTATTTCTTTCGAAAACATGGCGTGGGCTTGAGTTTTTGGATCGCTAGTGCCTCAGCTATTCCCTGATGTTTTGATTTCACTCCCCTTGAGAGGTTTGATTGGATCTTGTATATGACTTCGAAGAACTTTTCAAATAGAGCTGAATGTCCCGAGTTCACGAGATATTCTGTTACCGAAATGTAGACAACCTTGAGTTCTCCCTTTGTTAACCACGCTGGACAGTGTTACCGAGGGCGTTTTACAAGCAGACGCGAAAACAAACAAACAAACTGGTAGGAGAGGCGAGGCTGACAGCGAAGACAGGACTCCAGGTGAATATGGAGAAAACGGAGGTTATGAAGACAACCAATCAAATGTAACAACAACCAGCACTAGTCACCATCAACTGGAGAGATTTGACGCAGGTTACTTCCTTCAATTGTCTAAGAAGCATAGTTTCAACTACAGGCGGACGGCACGGCTGAGAATGTCAAAGCCCGCTAGTCAGAATCGGAAAGACAAGATACGCCTTCATCAACCTGAAATAAGTTTAGAAATCTTCTACTGTCACTCAACCGGCATAAAGAACAAGATTCAAATTCTGTTCAACACAAATGAGAAGTCAATCAGTGATTTCTTCTATTCGGGACAAAAGCTTTCACTTAGTGTCACAAAAAGGATTTCCAACAGGCTTTCATCAACAGTTGCCTTCGCTCTATACTGAAGATGAAATGGCCAGAAAGAATAAGCAACAATAAAGTATGGAAACAAACCAAAAAGCGAGAGCCAATCGCTCAACAAATATGCAGGAGAAAATGGAGGAATCGGGCAGACATTGAGGTAGCCACCAAATGACATCTCATACCAAGCAGTGCCTCGAGTGGAATCCGAATGGGAAGCGACGAATGGGGTTTCAGTGGTGGGGTGAAATGGAGGAGATCGTGTGAGTTGGAAGAGATGAGAGAGTTTGCTCAATCGTGGAGCTAAGCCAGCTGAAGAGGACATTAGAAAACAGAACAAAGTGGAGATGTGCTCAAGTTGAGGCCCTATGCTCCACTTGGAACGCATGAGAATACTAATAATAACGATAATAATTGTCATAGAACTGTAGGATAAGATGAAGAGACGGTTATCGAATGGAATATTCTTTGTTCAATCATTCTTTTAAATTTCTGATAGGCATCTTACATCATTTATGACTTCTCAGTGCTATCAATGTTAGGATTTACGAACACTACTTATATATATTCAAATTGCTTTAATGAGCAATAAGTGAACAGACAGTCTCTTATTTAAGACAAATTGATAGACAGGAGTCAAGAACCACGTAATACAAATGTCACTCACAGTTTCCGGAATGTTAATAGAAAATTCAAATGCTTAAGAATAGTTGTTTCACTGACGTCAATTCAAGTGAAGTCAACTCAACTGAAGTGACGGCTTCTATTCATCTTTGATAGTCAAACAAATTACTGGATGATAAACTTAAAGGGGAATGAAGGTTATTGTCGCAAAAGCAACTATGAAAGTGAAATATGGAGTCTAGAATTATTAAGTTGAGCGTTTCTTACATAAAAAAGCTGCTAAACTACGTGCTTTTTATACCATTTTAATGTTTGTCAATGTTACTCATTCCTGATTGAACGGATAGCTGGGTGTTTCCTGTTGGAATAATTAGGAGCGTAACGACAGAAGACAAGGGCCAGGCAACAGATCGTCTATTGAGAAAACTAAGAGATATTTATAGATTTTTATGTACATTATTATTAGCGTTATTGTTGGTAGAGAAGCAACGTCTTCTGATTGGTTGTTTTCTTGCTAGAGGTTATTCTGTACAGCTTGTGGCCGCTGCTTACAAAGTTATCTATACATCGGTGGATCGTATTTGCACACACTGAGTCTGCTGTGATTGGTTGTTGAGTTCCTCAAGGTTAGGCCTTGTTCTTGTTTCCTCTCATGACCCCGATTCAGGACGTAAACACAGACGTAAATTTGCAATCAATAGTGTTCTCTGAGCAGGTTGGTTTAGTTGCGGACCTTTCATCGTCCTTCTGGAAAACATCCACAGCGCAGTTTTTAGCAAAAAGAATGATTGTCCGCAAAATTTCATCAAAAAGTGTTTAAAAGTGAATCACAACACCGACAAGAAACCATTATCAAAGAACACAAGAAAATTCTCTGGAATAACAGCTAGAATATTGAAACCGTTTGATACAGACATCGCACACAAGCCAGTGAAATCCTTAATTCGATATTGTGCAAACCGAAAGATCCAGCAGAAAAGGGAGATAAAATTAATACCATCTACAAAATAAATTGCATGTGTGAACTGTAACAGGCATTACATCGGCCAAAGTGGGCGTCCCCTTCGAAACAGAATCCAAGAACATAAATCAGCCGTGAAAAGACATGATATGTATTCTTTAGTATCAATGCATGCAGACAATTATGGTCATCAGTTTGATTGGGATCATGTCAAAATCTTAAACAGAGGAAACACGAAAGTGCCAGGGAATTCCTATAAGCCTGGTACTCGAACGAAAATGCGATTAACAAACACATTAATAAAGACCAAATATACCAACTAATAAAAAGTAAATCATGTGACGAGAAAGTCTGAAATCCAAATCAATAGAAAATGATCAATACATATATAAAGATGGTTACCGAGAGACGCAATTATATCACTCATGAAGAAATTTAAATCATTTCACTTTATTCTAAAAATTGCGCTGAAGATGTTGTCCAGCAGGGGGCCGACAAAAGCTCCGCAAGTAAACCAACCAGCTCAGAGAACACTATTAATTTGCAAATCATCCACCTGAGCTACAAATCTTCTCTATAGACGTAAATTGTTGTTTACAATGTTGGCTTGCAGACAGCTCTCACCACAAGAGTAATAACAGACTCTGGATTATTAAATATGTGGATGACCTTATTTAGTTGGTTGGAGGATTTCACCGTGAGCTGACATCAGTTACAGAACCATTGGAAAACCAGCTCTTGAGTAATGAACAGCTGTTTCGTCCTAGTTTGGGACTTTTCAGTAATATGAAACAGCTGTCCAATCCTTTCTGAATTGAGATTATGGCGAGTAAATCTACGGGTCCCTTGAGTGAGACAATAAGGTCAATTCATGAAGTAACTGACTGTTGTTCAGAATATACGATTTCTGGGGATTTGGGGTTAGTTTCAGTTGTTAGATTTGAATTTCATCCTAAGTGGCTGAATGGTTACCAATCTTGGTCTCGTAACCTGAAATTCCGTGGTTCAATCCCTTATGGGATCGTGGATTCACAAACTTCAGTAATACCCCCCACTTTCAAGAGCAATAATGCGAACGTCTTTTCTCCAAGTCTCAGCTCGTCATTAACCCTCTTCTCCGATTCCTTCTAAATACTATTTTAAGGTGTAGAGACTTGTCCTTGCTGAGGTCATGAATGTGTACCTCTAGAAGGTTCCAAACTAGGATGAAACGGTGTCCAATATTCTCTGGTTTTCAATGCTCGGTTCTCTAACTCACGTCAGCAAGGTGTCCTAAATTGAACTCAATGAAATCCCGACAAAAGGACACTTGAAAATCATTCTTATCCTCACTAATGACTGAATTCGGGATGAAGTTACGTGAAGTCCAAGTCGAAAGTCATCAACAGTGGGGTCCATCAGGTTGGGTTTGAGGACAAATACTCACCTGTTGCATTTGGTTAGATATCGCACTATTTATCTCAAACTGACAGAAGTGAGACTTCATGGGTCATTCTATTCCTTATCAATCAATGACCAAACTGTCGAACATCCCGCCTCGTAACTTGATGATCTTGAGTTAGATCTCCAGTGAGGTCATTGGTGAGTACTACTGAAGAGTTCATTTTCCCTTTGGACAATGTCCTGTACACTAACTCCAATATCAAGTTGCCCTTAAAAATTCCCTATGGATGAAATACTCTTTTCTCTTTGTGACTTTCACTGTGATTAGTTGTTCAAGCAGATTTTCGTACAACTGTTATCCCATGTATTGATAGTGATCCTCTCTTATCGACCTGATATTTGACTTTTCACTTGTGTAATCTAATTATTGACTGGGAAATTTGATCTTTATATTGTCCCAAATGAACCCTTATCCTTAAATGTCCATGGGAAACTAATACATGTCACGTCTTTTGAGTACCATTTTGTCATCGTGGATACGAAGTTGAAAACGACGTCCATCAGTATTGGTGAACATTGAGTGAGAAAAAACGCATGGGTTGTTTATTCGGACGGACCTCCATCTTGGCAAAAGGCAACAATGGCAGCTGTGGTCTAGTCTCTAGCTGTTTGGAAGAAGACTGGAGAACAATAACCATAAATATTCCTGTGATTTATGCTGATGTTTATTCATAGATATAAGTATAAAACTTGTGTACTGTGGTGGAGTGAAATTCCATTATGGGTAAATTTTATTTTGATTAATCACACAGTGTTGTACAGTTAAATTAACTGATGACGTTTCGAGTACAAACTATTGCTCATAATCATATCATTGCTCATTGCTCATATCATATCATATCAACTTGATATGATATTGAGCAATAGTTTGTGCTCGAAACGTCATCAGTTAATTTAACTGTACAACACTGTGATTTATTAAAATAAAATCTTATCCATTATGGAGTTATACTCTACCACAGTGCCCAAGTTTTATACTTATATGAGATAATGTGCATTCAGAAATAATAGTACGAGTGTTATTGATCCATTACAATTAGATGGGAAATAAGATAAGTGTTTTTATAGTTATAATAAGTTATTTGTTAGAACACATTCAAATAGATATTTAGACTTTAATTCGTCTCATCCTTTAACTGTTAAGGCAGGCTTAGTGTCTGACAAACCGAGCCATAGCACTAAGTAGCACAAAAAAGACTTAAATGACGAAATAAAACATATAGAAGAAGCGTTGATGTTGAATAATTATCCTATAAAATTCATTAGGAAGATTGAAAAACGCCAAAATAAAAATAATTGTGTAACTAGTAGTGATAACATAAATAAGGAAGAATATAAGTCATCTACTGTTATACCACATAAGGAAGGGACATCTGAGGCCGTACGTAGGATTCTCAATAAAGCAGGAATTAGGGTGGCATTCAAACCTACAAACTCACTCAGAGACAAGCACTGAAGATTGAAAGACCCGGTGGACCCAATTAAACAAAATACCCTGCAATGACTGTGAAGTCAACTACATAGGTCAAACTAGTAGGTCAGGGATAGTCAGATTATCAGAACATAAGAATTTAGCTAAGGGAAGAATCGTTGACCCTGAAAAGATAAGTAATTTGGAAAAAAGCTCAGCTATTGCGCTTTACGCATTAACAAACAACCACACAATAGGGTGGGATTGGGTTAAAATTCTAAAAAGTAATATAGGTAGGTGTAGAGAGAGGTTGATTACGGAATCCTTATTCATCGAGTCTACACCCAACACATGAAACAGAAATGACTCAATGCAAATACCAGAAATATGGAAGATATTATTACCGCCGGTCAAATCAGAAGAGGATAATAAATAATCTTAAAATTCTATTTCAATTCAAACACATCACTGATATAAGTATAAAACTTGGGCACTGTGGTAGAGTATAATTCCATAATGGATAAGAATTTATTTTTAAATCATACAGTGTAGTACAGTTATATTAACTGATGACGTTTCGAGCACAAACTATTGCTCATAATCATATCAAGTTGATATGATATGATATGAGCAATGAGCAATGATATGATTATGAGCAATAGTTTGTGCTCGAGACGTCATCAGTTAATTTAACTGTACAACACTGTGTGATTTATTAAAATAAATTCTTATCCATTATGGAATCAAACACATCACAACATTCTAACAAATAACTTATGACTATAAAAACACTCGTCGTATTTCCCATCTAATTGTAATGGATTAATAACACTCGTACTATTATTTCTGAATGTACATTATCTCACATTGATTTTTAATCCAATACCTAATACATTCCACACATGTATATAAATGAAGGAAGAAAAGTTGTGTGATTGACTTGATATGATTATGAGTGACAATAGTTTGTGCTCGAAACGTGGTCATCAGTTAATTTAACTGTACAACACTGTGTGATTTATCAAAATAAAATCTTATCCATAATGGAGTTTATTCATAGACTTTTTGCTCAGTAACCTCGTAGTCCTGGTTTAATTGTCGAGCAGGAAATAATCAATCCTCGACTTACCAATCTTTTTTCTGATGTTTTTGAGTCAGGTTCAGGATCTTTCCCAATGTGGATGATTGACGGCGTCTGCTTTGCCTACCTAATAAATTAGTTTCACAGTTTATGAAGTGTAGGATGCTGGTTTTCTTCCCTCTTTTCCTGGTGTTATTTTCAACTCAAGTGATGACTGACATCTTCTGATGTAAAAACTTGTTTTTGCAGTATTTCTTCTCCCCGTATTTCCAAGTATAAGCAGTCTTGAATAACTATAGCAAGTTCATTCATGCATTAAGTCTTGCTTCTTGTCTTTTTTTGTTTTTAATTACATTATGCCGGTGTCAATTTCACTCACTTGAAGTTAATAATTTTGTTTTAAATTAATTAAACTGTGTGAATATGTTGGCTAAATTTGGTATTATAATTATTTTTTGTAAAAGTTTAGACCACAGATTGATATCAGTTAAAGAACCATTGGAAAACCAGCCACGGGGAGTACTGGACAGCCAACTGTTTCGTCCGGGTTTAGGACTCATCTACTGGGGTCCAAACCTAAGACCTTCTGGTTAGAAGACAAGCTCGTATACCAATCAGCCTTGTAACCGGAAGGCCCTGGGTTCGAAACTAAGCGAGTGAGTACTGCCGATGAGTCCCAAACTAGGACGAAACTGCTGGCTGTCCATTAATCCCCCGTTTTCAATGATTCCCTGATTGATATCAGTCCGCAGTCTAACCTGAAACACATAGAACCTCTACAAACTAATTCTTTAAAATTAGAATTATTTTCCAGTAAGCGATGGCAGTCCCATTTGACTGTCATCACTTGAGGCAAATTATTTCTTCATGTCAGCTTTAATTTTCCCATTAACTGACCAAAACAAAATATACGGCCTCTGCTGACGGACCTACTCCTAGTTAGGACGCTCCTGTGACTTCTGAGGATTAACATGAAATGATTTTGGTGGATGGTTACTCGTAGTGGAATTCAGGATGAACATTTCGTCAAATGTAAAATACAAAACTGACTCAAAAACAAATAATGCCTGATGCCTGTTGCAAAATAAGAAGCTGCCTTAGCCCAAGTGGTCTATTGGATAGCGATTTGCCGTTCGAAACGAAGGGTACTGTGTTTGAACCCCAGTGGGAACACCATCAGTCACTGGAGATAATGAAGATACATTTAGATGACTAATCCATATCCTGGACACCATTGCTAGTCACCATCCACCAAACTACTTCAAGGAAAGAGACTATTTGGTACAGTTCGCTTTAATATAAAAACCACCGACATTTTTCCCATAAATCGAAGGAACACGTGAATCAGAACTGTATACATGGTAACACTGTTCTGACTACCAAATTTTTATCATTATACCCCTGCGCTTCTGAATGAAACATAGGGATTCAGCAGGACATCTCCATTTCATCCTGTTATCTACAGTTGTCTTCATCTGGCCCCATAACTTACCATAAGCTCTAATCTCTTCCTCACACGATCTCCTGCATATCACCCTTGGACTCATACCTAACTGGCTGTTTCCTATTTAGGTTCCAGTCGAGAGGTGGCCCGGCACGCGACGTCATTTGATGGTCTCAGCGAGTTTCCAATCCATTCTAGTTTTCTTTGGAATATTTTTTGAGTAGTAGGCTCTCGGTTGGTTTGTTGCCAGAGTTTATCGCTGCAAATTCTTTCAAGGTTAGCCGTTTGACCTTCAGCATGCGAGATCGAAGGTAGGTGTCGATATAAATTTGTAGTAACCTCTTGAAAATGCTTTTCGTGGTTCACTCGCTAATTTTCTAACTCATATAGCAGAACTGACTTAACATTGGTGTTGAAAATCCCAACTTTGTCATTTATACTGAGTGCAGAATATTTCCCAACTGATTTCAGGGTGTTGAAGATATGCTCTGCCTTCCCCGTCCTGGTTTTCGCATCCTCAACAGTGTCGAATGCTTCGTGGACAAGTGAAGGAAGTAATCTCTTTCAAAATTTTTCCGTTGAAAGCGATCGGTGCATTTTGCTGTTGGCTGGTAGACAGTCTTCATCACCTTTATCTTCTCTATCTTCACTTGAAGTCCTGTCATTGCTGCTTTTCCCGCCAACTTGTTGCTTTTCGCCAAATGAGTACCGTTAATTAGAACTCAGCCATTCCAAACTTGATTTTACCGTACCAATGCTTATTCCATCTGCACTGCATTACTAAGAGGTATTACTTGATTTCCAACACTGATTAGGTTCTCTAAATAAGTTAGAGGCGAGAACCTATTGCCCAATAGATATGCAGAAGAAAATGGAGAAAGACCGAACATACACTGAGAAGATGGTTAAGTGACATCAGGCCCCAGGAAGACCCTCGAATAAAATCTGAGTGAGAAACGACGAGTTAGTCATCTTAAGATGACAAGAAGGTCGCAAAAGGAGGGGATGAAAGCACATGGTCAATTGTTAAGCCAGCTAAAGAATACCACAGAAAACAGAATGAAATACAGAAGTGTCGTTGAAGCCCTATATTTCACACAGAATCCAACTAAAACTTTGTATGTAATAATAAAAAAGTTGGACCAGTCATCAAAGAGTTGGGACTGTTGACATCTGCTGCGCCTAAAACCAAATTATTATGATCTGAACTCAGGAAATCGACCTCTGTGTCCTACTGCATGGCTTGCGCAATCACAGAACGCTCAAAAGACAGGAGAAACACGATTATTCTTCAATAGCTCTGTGGTTCCAATGAACAATAATAACAACAAAAACTCAGGATTACCTCACCGTTTGCCGTCAGGAAGTTATGCAGTCTAGTTCGACGACTAAACGAGTGCGTTAGAATCAAGTGGAATATTTCCAAAAACGTGGGGTCCACAAGAATCACACACCAATGATTCCCAAGGACAGTCCATGGTCAGGAAGTGACTTAGATTCACTCAAACAAAATTACATCGTACAACAGATTATCAATGAATCATACAACCGACCACAAAAGGAAGCATTAAAATTAGAGGCTAAACAGGAACAAAGAAAAATAATGAGGATCAAGTCAATATATGGTAGGCAAATGTCAGAACAGTAATATACAGTCTAGGAGAAAAACGGATATTTATTATAAAGTTAGTTGAATCATGTAAATATGTACCAATACTGCGATTCGATAGTTCAGGGGCAATTTTTTAAGTAATTTTTCCGTCAAATCAATCAGGAAAATCTTAGCATTTACTTTAAAACACCTTTTAATGCATTCTGTCATGACTCTGTGTCTTACGTCGGGGGTCCAGGAGTTACGGAAGTATGTCTGCATAACTCCACATCCCTGGCCTAAAATTACAAACCTCCAGCTCCATCATGAGGGCAAAGTTCATGTTCATCCCTTCTGCTCTTAAAATATTACAATTTCTCAGTAGTATCAGGAAGGTATTGTCATCATTATTTTTTGATTTGATCAACCTTCGCCAATAGCACTTGTTATAACAAATTGTCAAAGAGTATACAGTTAGTCGATGAAAGCACAAATCGCACATCTTAGATATAAAACAGAAGTCAACGTCCCCAGCCTACAGTATAACTATCTTATTTTCAGTTATTCATCTTACCAACATAAACGTCAGTTATGAGTTATTCAAATGTAAACTATATACGTAAACTACTTAGTCTTGGAGCAAAAATAGAGCGAACAACTGTCGCTTTCAATAAATTCTTCTTTTTCAGGCTCTACAATTATAAATCCATTAATTCAGTTTAAGCATACAATAGCCAAATGTGCTTCGGTGGCATAGCGGTTAGGACGCTCGCCAACCATGCACATGGTTCGGGTTCGATTCCCGGCCAACCCACTCCTTCACCTCGCTAAGCCAGCAATAATGCTGGTAAAGAGGAAAGGTTGAACATGAGGCTATCAACCCCATCCTGTAAAAATTAAACACTGCTACAGAAACTTCAAGCCACCAGCTTGAGGCCCTATGTTCCATTGGGAACGTGAAGGAAAAAAATACAATAGCCAGCCAGTAAGGGCAAATTACAATCATTTCCGAAGAGACTGTGGAACAAGTATAAGATGGGATTGAGCAATAGTCAGTTAGTTTTTTATTATTGTTTAGAATATGCATGGTCGATGACAACATGAGATTCAATGAGGTGAAATTACTCGATGATGTGTGCATATATATATATAAATATGTAGTCAATAAAAGTCAACTGTATATACAAATTTACATGTATCTGCGGGAGCAGTTACATTGGGAGAACGGAAAGAAGGGCATGTCTACTATTTTCTGAACATGCACCAAAACGTTTATGTCTAAAGGGAACAAATGCTATACACAGTGCCATTGGAAGGCATCTCTTCCACACTGGTCATGAGGTGAACGCCGAAAAGTCGTTCAAAATTATCAATAAGCAAAAGAGCTCAATTCTCCTTAATTTTGCTGAAGCCATCTCCACCAAGCGCCTCAAAACTGATTTATGCGTTCAGAAAGAAGCGGTTATCAGTCTTTCTTTGCCCTGCCTGGTAACTGGATATTTTTCATCTCTCTTTCATCTGAATACGTAATGCTGAAAAGTTTCCATTGTGTATTATTATTATTGTTCGGAATAGTGTTTAATATTGCATATATATGTATATATTATTATTGTATGTGTATACTGATCGATTGATTTTTAATTAAAATGAATTCTGTGCAAGTATGTTAAAATTGTTTTTTAGAAACATTTAATAATGTCTTTGACCTGTAAGCAGCTGACGAGAAGGCAACGAAATAAAAGATGGTACCACTCTATTCTGCTAAACTGTATTTCTTGCTTTGTTAAAATTCATTAAGGGGAGTAAGTGTATGAAATGTACAGGTTCCGAGGGTGAGTACAATCAATGGTGTGACAGGGACAATATGAATACCACAGAAAAATAGACCAACGAAAGGGATGAACTAGACGTAACTTCAAGGGTGACAAACAACAATATTAATTATTATTATTATATTATTATTGTTTCCTTTAATTCCTAGAGGAACATAGGGCTTCAGCCGTGAGTCTCCATTGCGTTTGGTTCTCTGCTAGAGTCTTTACCTGGCTCCAATAATATTAATAATGATAGTTAAATGATAACGATGATGTGATGTAAACTTAAAAGTACCGTCGGTGGGGGATTCTCAGTTAATAATAATGAACTAAGTGAACTGAAATGAACAAGATTCTGTAAATATAATAAGAAGATAGAAAAAAAGCATTACTTAAACCTAAGGTAATAGGAATCACAAGAATGGTCATGAAGTCGTAAAAGGTCAGAACTGAACGTTTGTCAATGGAACAAAGGAAAAGAAGAAAAGAAAAATTGCGAAAAGAATTTCAAGTGCTAATGTTTGTGGAGGATTTACCTTGACCTTATTGTAGGTCAAGGTAAACATAACATACTTGAACATACTTCTTCTGTATACCGAAATCAGGTCTTCTGGTATTGACTGTTATCGCTTCACCTACTAATACAAGACACAGTTAAGCTCCTCTATATAGGAAACGCTGTAAATAATTAAAAACGTCTGCTAAGGTTTTGTCGAGTGTCCAGTACCTACCAAGTGGGCTAAGACTGAACTGTTTACGCATTTGGCTACCCCTTTACTCAACCATAGAAGTACATGTTCACGTGCGCGCACGGATTAAGTCTTTTGAATACGGCCAATATAACTAGTTCTACATGAGCAGTTCAATCCATAGATAGACATTAATGAGGCCATCTTTGGTAATTTATCCTTGACTCGTTGTGTGAGTACTGGTTAAGCTGAGAAGTTGAGTACCAGTTTAGCTGCAGGAAGTGTTCTCTCTATTGTTCTATGAAGTCAACATATTAGAATGTCAGCTGCAATCGCCCCTTTGTAACTCAACTGAAGATACAGAGGCTTTTTACTGACAGTATCCACCTTTTACCCTATCTCTAGGTATGGACATATGCTTTCTTAAAAAGTTTTCTGGATATCTATTTTATTGCAGTGGGAGTTTCAGTTTACACATTTCTTTCTTAATGCATTCCTCTGAACATATGCGTTTTACTCTATAACTGAGAGACTTAACTAAGTTCCTTTTATATTGAACTGGTGTGAAGTTATGAAAATGGGTGTACTGAATGACCTGTCCAAGTCTTCTTTCTAAAGGAGGATGTCAAGGAAAGGTGTATTGTTATTTTCTTCTTTCCCACATGTAAACTATGAATAGCTGACTGACTGGCTGGTTTCAACACAGAACTTTGCACAGATGTGCAACTTGCCACACTCCCCCCTCCTTGTAGCACATAAAGCAAGAGATGAAAGTAAAAGGTAATGCAAAATAGAGACAGTAAACAGAGATTCGAGGCAAAAAGAATAGTAATATGGAAGAACAATATAGTTTCATTGGATATTATAAGTCAAAAGGAGTCGACGCCTAACCTCAATATTGCTCCATAATGGATAAGAATTTATTTTGATAAATCACACAGTGTAGTACAGTTATATTAACTGATGACGTTTCGAGCACAAACTATTGCTCATAATCATATCAAGTTACTCACACAACTTCTTTCCTTCATTTATATACATGTGTGGAATCGACTAGATATTGGAATAAAATTCAATATGAGATAATGTACATTCAGAAATAATAGTACGAGTGTTATTAATCCATTGTAATTAGATGGGAAATACAACGAGTGTTTTTATAATCATAATAAGTTGATTGTTAGAATGTTATGATGTGTTTGAATGGAAATAGAATACAATTTAAGATTATTTATTATCCGCTTCTGATTTGACTGGTGGCAATAATACGAGTGTTATTAATCCATTGCAATTAGATGGGAATTACGACGAGTGTTTTTATAATCATAATAAGTTGATTGTTAGAATGTTATGATGTGCTTGAATGGAAATAGAATTTTAAGACTATTTATCTTCTTCTGATTTGACTGGCGGTAATAATATCTTCCAAATTTCTGGTATTTGCATTGATTCACTTCTGTTGCATGTGTTGGGTGTAGACTCGATGAATAAGGATTCCGTAATCAACCTCTCTTTCCACCTACCTATATTACTTTTTAGAATTTTAACCCTATCCCACCCTATTGTGTGGTTGTTTGTTATTGCGTGAAGTGCAATAGCTGAGCTTTTTTCCAAATTACTTATCTTTTCAGGGTCAATCATTTTCCCCTTAGCTAAATTCTTATATTCTGATAATCTGACTATCCCTGACCTACTAGTTTGACCTATGTAGTTGACTTCACAGTCATTGCAAGGTATTTTATAAATTATATTATTTTGTTTAATGGGGTCCAACGGGTCCTTTAACCTACAAAGTTTGTCTCTGAGTGAGTTTGCTGGTTTGAATGCCACCCTAATTCCTGCTTTATTGAGAATCCTACGTATGGCCTCAGATGTCCCCTCCTTATATGGTATAACAGTAGAAGACTTATATTCTCTCTTATTTATGTTATTACTACTAGTTACACAATTATTTTTATTTTGTTTTTGGCGTTTACTGATCTTCTTAATGAATTTTATAGGATAATTATTCAACACCAACGCTTCTTCTATCTGTTTTATTTCGTTATTTAGGTCCTTTTTTGTGCTACTTAGTGCTATGGCTCGGTTTGTCAGACACTTAACCAAGCCTGCCTTAACAGTTGACGGATGAGATGAATTAAAGTCTAAATATCTATTAGAATGCGTTGGTTTTCTATAAACACTAGTGTGTAGTTCGCCTTCTTCTATTCGTTTTATCTTACAATCTAACATGGTTAATTCTCCTTGTTCATTTTCTGATTCAAATGTGAATTTTATTCCTTCTACTTGTGAGTTTATATGTGTTAAGAAGCTAGAGATATGTTCTGTTTTTAACACTGTGAATGTGTCATCTACATATCTCCACCATATTTTTGGCCTAGGATTAAATGTATTGAGAGCACTATTTTCCCAGCTGTCCATAAAGATGTCTGCTACAATAGGGGATATTGGTGATCCCATTGCTACACCTTCTGTTTGTCTATATATTTTGCCTTGGAACTTGAATATTGCTCACCTTATTATACCACTTCACACGGGAGGTAGAACGCAGGCACCTATGTTCAAAGACTGCTAGCTTTTTCATGTCTTCCACTCTCTATGGCCATGTCTCACAGTCATAAAGGAGGACGGAGCGGACTGCTGAGCAGTGCACCGGTCCTTTGGTCGATAGCCAGCCGAATATCACGTCTACGCCAGAAACGGCGTAAACTGGCATATGCGAAACCAGCCTTCTCTATCCATGCTGAGATTTCGTCAGAGATCAACCCGTTGGCGTTGGCTGATGCAACTTCCCACTTCACTCCCTATTTCTAAGCTAGGAGTCAATGCAGTCCAGTCCTGTAGCATCATCTTACATTTGGCGGGGACCAATCACATGCCAAACATTCGCAGATTGCATCTCAAGGTGTTCAGAAAACTCGGCATTTTGTCAGCGTCTTCACCTAGAAGGGAGGACTATATCATCTACATATTCTAAGTCAACGAGATTATATTCCCTGGTAAATAGCCGGGTGAACATTATTAACAGCATTCAAAAGCTCTTGTTGTTTATTAAGATTTCTATCACAAACAGTGAGGAAGGTATCATCCACGTATCGACAATAATAATCAAGGCTTTAATTAATGGATTTATAATTGTAGAGTTTGAAAAAGAATTTATTGAAACCACACTTGTTCACTCTAACTATTTTTTCGTCTGTGACCTGGTTTGAATAACTACTATCGATTTTTAGTTAATTAAATGACTTTTAGATGAGTACTTTTGTCACAATTTAGGCTAATCAGTTCAATCTATCAATAGACAGTTGAGTTGAGTAGAGTTGAGTAAATGTTTTTTTTTATTCATATCATCACAGACAATTACTTCATATGTCTAATTATCTAAATGTAATTACTCTTCATTGGATTATTAAGAATCCTCTTTCCTATACAGTGTACACGCATAAATGCATACTTGTATGTTCACAGCCGTCCATTAATTTCTCTCGATCACCATTAGCAACCGAGTAGACTCAAGGAATAAGCAAAGAACTATCGACGATGCTGCATCCCATTAAGCACAAATGATAGACAGGCATGGAACACATTAATAATTCGAAGACAATCAATACTAAATAAAAATTTTTTTTAAAACACAATTTAAGGCGTTTTCTCAATCTTCTTGTTCACATATACAAAAAAACAAAAAAAAACAACTAAAGATGATAATGACACCTTGAGAAATAAAGAAAGAATAACAAAAAACCATGACGACGTACACTACTACTGAATGACTGGAATAAGTAGTTGAAAGCCGTTTACGTTAAAAAGTTGTGCTTTGTAGTCAAGGTGGTAGAAGGCTCAGTCAAGACGAGGGCAAGAGTAAACAATAGACACCAAAGTCAAGTGACCTTGAGCCGACCAATCAGATCGTTCATCATTCATAATGGATGCTGTTCATGAAATTTGTCGCAAGTTTCACCCAGATTTGGGTTGATAGGGAGGTCCCAAACCTGCATATGCGGGTTGGATAATGACGCTAAAAAAGGGTATTGCGGGGCTATTGACAGCTGCGCATTTGGATGCAACCACTTTTATGTGAGGAAGTCTGTGCGAGTTGATAAGTCTCACATTATGGTGATTTTTTAGATACTTTCTTCTCCAAATCGAAGGTGTCTCTTAGTAAAATATTGCGTATATGCCATAACTGGCTAATAAAGCCACGAGTATCTGTTACGGCTGCAGAAACAGAGAATACAAAGATTTCAACAGTGCAGTAGTATCAGTACTGCCATGATATTGGGTTACAAAAGCTAAATGGGATTACCTTTGTACTTGGAGGAGTCGACATCGTCGTGGGTATTGACGAAACGGCACTTATTAAGCGAAAAATTAATCTTGGCAGGAGTAGAGCAAATCATGTTTGAGTGCTGGGACTTTACGACACAAATCTTCGTAAAAGGTTTGTAGAAGGCATCCCGAACAGAGGTGCTAATGTGTTAATACCAATTATACAACGACTAGTCCTCCCAGGAACTGCCATTCACACAGACGACGAGTGGAGAGGTTATTCTCAATTATCATCACTAGGTTATACTCATCACAAAGTCAACCATTCTTCTGCACTGGTAGATCCTGTAACAGGAACACATAAAATTCTGAAATAATAGAGAAGATTTGTAGCTCAGGTGAATAATTTGCAATTAATAGTGTTCTCTGAGCTGGTTGTTTTAGTTGCGAAGCTTTTGTCGTCCTTCTGGACAGCATCTTCAGAGCAACTTTTAGCAAAAAGAATGGTTATCCACAAAATTTCATCAAAAAGTGTTTAAAATCGAATCACAACACCAACAAGGAACCATCATCAAAGACCACAAGAAAATTCATCCTACCATACATGAAATAGATCTCTGAAATAACAGCTAAAATATCGAAACCATTTGATATAGATATAGCACACAAGCCAATCAAATCGCTTAATTCGATATTATGCAAACCGAAAGACACATCCAACAGAAAAAGGAGATAAAATTAATACCATTTACAAAATAAATTGTATGTGTGAACTGTAACAGACATTAACATCGACCAAAGTGGGCGTCCCCTTCGAATCAGGATCCAAGAACACAAGTCAGCTGTGAAAAGATACGATATATATTCTTTCATATCAATGCATATAGACAATTATGGACTATAATTTTGATTGGGATAATGTCGAAATCTTAGACAGAGGAAACACCAAAAGTACAGTCAGGGAATTCCTAGGAGCCTGGTACTCAAACGAAAATGCAATTAACAAACACGTTAACATAGACGAAATCTACCAACTAATAAAAAGTAAATCAGGTGACCAGAAAGTTGAAAATCCAAGTCAGCAGAAAATGATCAATACATATGTAAAGATGGTTATCGGGAGATGCAATTCTATCACTTATGGAAAATTTAAATTAGTTCCATTTTGCTAAAAATTGCGCTGAAAGGGGATGTTGTCCAGAAGGTGCACGACGAAAGCTCCGCAACTAAACCAACCAGCTCAGAGAACACTATTAATTACATACAAATTCTATTGAAGGATTTTGGGCCCACCTCAAAAAGCGTATCAGAATGGTAAATGTTTCCCGAAGTGATATGCTACATAGCCATTTAGATGCATCTTTCTATCGACATTGGTTTAACATGTCTATAACCACTCCTATGCATATTACAGACATTTATCCTATATAATTCATTTTTATTACACATACATATTATAAATACAGTTTTTTATTAATTTTATGTCACTTTCAATTGAAAGAATCTGATTGGTTGTTTCAAGGTCACCTGTTTTTTCCTTCACGTTCCCCAGTGGAATATAGGGCTTCAAGCTAGCGGCTTGAAGTTTTTGTAACAGTGTTTATTTTACAGAACGAGGTTGCTAGCCTAATGCCCAACCTTTCCTCTTCATCAGCATTATTTCTGGCTTAGCGAGGTAAAGGAGTGCATCGGGCGTCCTAAGCGCTATGCCACCGACGCGCAAGGTCGTCTGTAGTTGGTGTCTATTCTTTACTGTTGCCAAGATGAGACTTTTTATGAATATAGAGAAGACAAAGGTGATGAAGATACTTGACTAACAACAGGAAACACTAGTCACTATCAGTGGAAGAAATCTGAAGAAATTCATTTCATCTAGTTATCTAGGGAAAGCTTCGTTTCAACTGCACGCGGCACAGATGAGGATGTCAAAGTTAAACAGGATTGGATTAGGATGGAAAAATAGGCCTCTGCTGCCTTAGAAATTGAAGATCTACAGCACAGCATTGAGAACAAGTAAGAAAACCCCAATTTCGATAAAGAAAGGAAGGCGAAATTTGCAGTATAAAATGATATCATCATTCTGTTTCACAGGTTTTCATCATCTGCTATAGACTACCTGAAATAACAATGGTTACAAAGATAGGTGAAAATAACATACTTAACATAATGTTTAAGTGGTAGCAGAGAAGAAATACTATAAAATTGACGCATCCAAAATAAGAACAGCATTACAATTTTTTAGTTTAAGTTTTCATCATCAATTTATACTCTTTCAAAGTTGAAAAAAGGAGGGGAGGGGTAAGACAGAAAACAGAAAAAATTAACAAACAAACAGTGTTAGCTTGTAGGTTCACACAGCAACTCAAAAAACAAAAGCGGTTACAGTTTATAAGATTAAGATTTGTTCAGTGAGTTGAGATCACTGAATTAGATGACTAATTAATGTAATCAAAATCAAATTCAGTTACCAGTTTTGACACTGGTTGAAAATGATACCAAAGAAGTGAGTACAGTACAGATGTGCTACAGAGATCCTAGACGCAAATTCAAAGATCTATAGGCGTAAACCAGAAAGCTGGCAGAAGAAGCAGCGAAGGCATGGGTTCAGGTGAACATAGAAAGGACAAAGGTGATGAGAATACCCAACGAGTGACAACAGGGGCCAATCCCCATCAACGGGTTAGACATAAAGGAAGTTAACTCATCCGCCTATTTATTCAGAGCTAGTCAAACCTAGTCAGAATCGAAAAAGCAGAACAGGCCTTCATTACTCTGATATCTGTATGGAAATCTACTGCGCTTAACTTAAGGAACGAAATTCAGATCTTCGACACTGAAGTCGGGTCAATCATTGCTTCTAGATGATTCTTACACTTGGTGTGCCACCAAAAGCACTTCGAACAGGCTTCAAACTTTCATCAACAGCTGCCTGCGCTCCATATTGAAACGACTGCAAAATATGAAAAGCAAATATTTCTGGCGACATATCAACCAAGAAGAAAATGGAAATGGATCAGACACAATTTGAGGCGACCAGGCAGGCTTCAGACCAAAAAGAGGGTGTATTGATCATATCTTCACCCTTCGACAGATTCTAGAAAATAGGCATTCCTACCGGCGTCCAACAATCATTATATTTCTTGACCTAAAGGCGGCATTCGATTCTGTAGACCGGGAGGTACTCTGGCGATGCCTTTTTTGTAAAGGGAATGCCAAGGAAATGCATTGCACTGATCAAGGCACTCTACTCGTACTCATCCAGCCAGATGAGGGCTTATGGCGAGTTGTCATCTGAAGTGGTGATGACTAGTGGTATCCGTCAGGGATGTCCATTATCCCCATTTCTGTTCAGTTTCATCATAGATGTACTAATGAATTTAACCCTTACTCACTTCAGAGACTCAGGGATTGACTTGCTACCAATGAATTATCTCGTCGACTTAGAATATGCAGATGATATAGTCCATCAAGGTGAAGACAATGACAAAATGCAGAGTCTTCGGAACACCTTGAGATGCAATCTACGAATGTTTGGCACGCGATTCACTCCCGCGAAATGTAAGATGATTTTACAGGACTGGACTACACTGACTCCTAGTTTAGAAATAGGGAGTGAAGTAGTAGAGCACGTTGACTACTTCACTCATTTGGGAAGTTGCATCAGCCAACGCCAGCGGGGTTGATTCCTGACGAAATCTCAGAGCGGATAGAGAAAGCTGGTTTCGCATATGCCAGTTTATGCCGTCTCTGGCGTAGACGTGATATCCGGCTGGCTATCGGCCAAGGGGCGTGTGTACTGCTTAGCAGTCCGCTCCGTCCTCCTTTATGACTGTGAGACATGGCCACTGAGAGTGGAAGACATGAAAAGGCTAGCTAGCTGTCTTTGATCATAGGTGCCTGCGTTCTATCTCCCAGGTGTGTGAAGTGGTATGATAAGGTGAGCAATATTGAGGTTAGGTATCTGTCGTGTGCTAGGTAGGTGTAAGGGAAAATCAATCGACGAGGCTGTGAAGTTAAACCGATTGAGAGAGATGGTTAGGACATGTATTACGTATGCCTAGCCATCGCCTTCCTCGACAACGGGCAATGTTAGCTGATATAGGGTCAAGCTGGAAAAGAGCTAGCGTCGGTCAAACGAAAACATGGCACCAGTCAATGAAATCCACAACAGTCATTCTAAGCAAGCCACGTAGGAAGATGTAGACTTCCTGACTGGTTGGGGTCCTCGGGACGGTAAAACTCAATGGTTGGAAACAATTGATGACATGGCACAAAATTGTTCTCAATGGCGCAGATGCATCCACTCCTTGTGACTTATGATTTCCAATTAAACTGTTTTGTTCTTCGTTATTACTATTCCTTTGCCTCACACCTCTGTTTACTGTTTATATTATGCATTTCTCCTACTTTCTTCTCTTGCTTTGTGTGCTACATGGAGGGAGTGTGACGACTTGAATTGCCGCACATATGTGCAACGTTCTATGGCGAAAACAGACAGACAGACAGAATCTGAGGCGACCACTGAGTAACAACGCAAGCCAGGCTGTCAAGTGGAACCTTAATGGAAGACGACGAGTTGGACTTGGCTCCGAGTGTTCCATGGAAGAGACTGTATGGAAAGGAGATAGGAGACTACAGGTGCGGTCCTAAAGCCAGTTAAAGATAACTCCTGATAATAGGATGAAATGGAGATGGGCTGTTGAAATCCAATGCCCCACTCGGAACCAAAAGGAATAATAATAACAAACACATAGAAGCATTTCTGTATTAGGTAACTTACCGACAATTTTTGAAGACGAAGAGGTTTCCTGATTTCTACTGTCAGTATTCAAATTAACTGGTAAAAATTCGAAATAAGGATAACTGTATAAAAAGAAATATAAGTGAGGTGAGAGTTACTCTTGTTATTTCAAATAAAAAGTGCATAACAATATTGCATTTAATTACCTCATAAATTTTATAAGATTTTAAAATCAAAAAGCAACAACCAAAATAAATAAATAAAAAAGAACAGCGTTGCGTTTATAGTTTTTAAACAATGTGTGTAATTGAATATGTGAGCAACAATATAATAGTAACGAAGAAAGGAGAACAAAAACTAATGGGACTATTTGTTAGAGTGCCGCAGTAAGTTGATCGTGTCACACCTAACGGATTTCTCATCACATAATAGCTGTGCCAGATAAGGTATTGTGGAGTTTTTATACTTGGTAGTCATGGCATATAGCTTCCTATAGTTGCTTCTAGTTCTACCAGATGAAATGCAAGGAGAGAGGTGCGTATAGAGAGGATGATCGGGGTCTGACAATATAGAATTCGCTAGTTTCTTACATGACATTATATGTCTATCCACAATGGTGTTAACCAGTTGGTTTAACGAAATCCCACTTGCCCTACTAACAGCTTTTAGTGCCCTATGCAGCAAAGCAAAGTCTTTCTTAAGTAGTAAAGGAAAGATTAATGGAGAGCAGTAAAGAGGGATGGGTAGAATACAAGAATTGACAAACTGAGAAAGCAAAGACTGCTGTATACCAGACTGCCTTCCTAACAATATGAATGGACTGAGAGCTCATTCCACAAAATAATCCAGTAGAAATTGACACGTTAAAGCTTCAAATTGAACTGATAGATTTCATCGTACTTGGCATGGTTTTTGCATTATGAATCAGCATGAATTGAGGAGACATTATTATCCAAAGACCGCCGAATGATTGTTTAGTGTTATTTTATGACCCTTAGAGGATTCTCGTGAGACCTTTAGTCTTGAGATGGACATAATTTGTAAACTACGTCAACCTCATTCAACATCTGGCGATATGACAATGCCAAGTGTCAGGTGTTCCACAACGGAAAACTCAGTGAGGCCTACAAAGTGCATACAAGAGTAAGACAAGGTTGTCTACCTATTATCACAGATGATATTCTTAATTGCGGTGGACTGGATTCTGCCTCAGACTGTGAGTAGTAAGAAGACAAGAATACGTTGAATCACCGATAAGAAGACTCTAGAAGATCTGGATTTCGCTCGTGAATGATTCCTGTTTAATGTCACACAAACTAAAAGACTTGAAAGCCAAAACCAACAAACTGGCTGAAGAGGCTGGTAGCGAAGACAGTACTTGAGGTGAACATAGAAAAGGCGGAGGTGATGAAGATAACCAACGAACCACAACTACAATAGCAGCAGTCAGCACCAATCACCATCAACGAGAGGGATTTAACAGAGGTTAATTCCTTCATTTATCTAGGACGTGTGGTTTCAAACACAGGCTAGCTGAACGGATGAAGATGTCAAAGTCAGTCAGAATCGGAAAGGCAAGATACGCCTTCATTAGCCTGAAACCAATTTGGAAATCTTCTATCACTCACTCAGCAAGCATAAACAACAAGATTCGGACTTTAAACACCAATATCTATTCGGTCAGTGCTTCTACACAGGTAAGAAACTTGGTCACCGTGTCATGAGAAAGGTTTTCCAACAGATTGCTGCAGATTTTTATCAACAGCTGCCCCTTCACTGGCTCCATACTGAAGATCAAATGGCCACCTGGCCAGAAAGAACTAGCAACAAGAAATTCTGGCTGGGAACAAAATAACAGGCGAGAGCCGATTGCTGAACAAGTGAATATGTAGGAGAAAATGGAGATGGACTGATCAGGCATACATTGAGGAAGACGTCGAACGGCTTTGCGCTCAGTACAGGCCATCGTTCGAGTGGAGCCTCAATGGAAAGTGAGGACTGGTTCGTCCGTACTAGGGTGACATGGAGGAGATCGTGTGAGTTGGAGGCAGGGATGAGAGATTTTGGGCACTCATGGAGCCAGCCAGCTGAAGAGAACAGCAGAAAATAGAAGAAAGTGGAGATGTGCTTATGGTTGAAGCCTTATGTTCCACTCGAAACCCAAGGGAAAATAGCTAAACTGTGTAATTCATTTAGTTTTACCAGAGAGATGAGTATTGTTTATCAAAAACAAAAGGTTCATTCAGGGTAAATTAATTTGAAATGTATTCATCATTACCTTTTAGGCCTTGTTTCATTTAATTCACTGACCAACTGTTTTCTTATCTCTTCAAACTGTTGAGTTCTGTTGATATCTTCATCGACTTGTTCTGTCTCCTCTAACGTCAACGTCTTTATAACTGTTTCAATAGCTTGTTCATTTTCATGTTTCTTATTATTATTATTCTCATTATTGTTATTACTAATACTATCACTTTCTTTATTCGCTACAGGTTCAACTATTTCACTTGTAGACTGATTCTTATCACCTTTTTTCTTACGACTGCCTCCAGTACCACCTCCTGTGGGTTGTTGTATTGTTGTTACAGAATTGTCTTTACCAGCCGCTTTTCGTTTCGACGACTTTGCATTTCTTAGTTGACGTTTCGTTTGAACTGGTGAATTGGTTTCTGTTGGAGGTTCATTTACCGCTGTGCAAAATATGGTATAATAAAGACATACAACTAGCTGACATGTATGAATAATTATATTTTATATTAAATAAGTAATATAGGTATGAAAATTTTCGTGCTCGAGAACATTTCCCACTATGGCTAAGTAAAGGTGTAGTGAAAACCATTAATAGTTCGAAATTGGACCATCTGATGCAAACCGGCCACAAAGCCAGCCAGCGTGGAAGAATTCTTCTCTATCATCTACAGAGTGCCTAATAAACTGCCAAAATCATTGAAGCACCGCATACTCCAAACATCAGAGGCTATTGCAATTCGCCTCAAACAACCAGTGCTCTCTGTTCAAAAGAAGCAAGGCCAGACACTACTACTGCCCTGGCCTTCAGTAGAGACTATAAATTCATGAATTTGTAATATTATCTTTCCTAATTTTTCTGATATTCAGCTTATTTTATGTTGATGCTAGTGAGCTGTTGTCTATCAATATTACTGATTCGATGTTATTTAAACAGCATTAATGTTGTTGTTCATAACACTAATTCATTTATTTACTATAATGTTTATATAACTGTAGAGCCTGATGATGAAATTATCGAAAAGAGTACTCTTTGTTCCGTGTCCATTCTTTTGAAAACTTTAATGGGCACTTTTAGTCAGCTAAAGTTGGATTATTTACTAATTGATGTCAATGAGGCTTTCAAAGGCATTTACTGCATAACAGCAAATCTTAACTTCGCCTTAAAAGTTCGTTTACTAAATATCGCTGAGGCCGGTTGTTGGGATCCATATTAGGAAGCCTAATTTATTCGTCCGAAAGAAGTTAGTCCAGACATTGTCCTCACCTTGGCCATCTAGGTTCGAATGATCCTCAGTTTTTTGTAGAAATTTCCTTAATTTTAGTTAATATTCTATTTGCTATTACATCTTTATTATTATTATTATAAATTAAGCATCTTTAATGAACTGTAATTGAAGTATGCGTTGAAGATGTTGCCTAATGGGAGGGGTCAATGAAAGCTTTGCAACTATAAACCATCCGGAAGCTCAGAGAACACAACCACATCAAAATCATCCGCCTGAGCTGATATTTATACTTACTTATTTAAACTGAAGTAGGTGGAGCAAGACTCGAACATAGGAACCATTGACTGACAGTTGTAGGCTTATCTGTCGGAAACCATATCATCTAGAGAAACACTGGAAACGGAGAGTAACCGGATGTGTCTTCTGGCGGGTGAATTCACTCAATAGTCTTCTTTGTTTAGAACTTTATGGCAGTGCTTAACTGTCTTGTCTTCAAACTCACTCAGTCAATCTAGTGGTCTATAACTCGTATTTTCTAATTGTTCAAGATATGTTGTAACTAATATCGAATAAAAGTGGGAAGTAATGCTTATTACACTTGATTTGGTAGATGTCTTCAGACACAACTTTTCATTGGAATTGGGCGAAGTCAATCTCGAAGTTGTATGTAAGAATTTCCACATTTCAACGCTTCTTCAGGTATTTGTTAGTTTATAGTATAGTCTATTGAGAAATCAGTCAAATCCCTGCAGATACGACATCCTTGAATGTTTGACATGCTTTTCACTCTGTAGTATTTAAGTAGTAAAATATTAAAATCAAAGCAGCCCAAGGTACCAACAGTTCCAAAAAAGGTCTTATTCTTACAAACACAGTTCCTTGGAGACAACATCAGCAAGATGCTAACACAGCGCCTTAGAAATGCGGTAAAGCGAAGAGCATTCCCTGCTGCTGAATTACGCTGTGTCTTCAAAACCACTCCTCTTCTGAGTTCGGGAGTAAAAGACAAACTGCCTAATTTCGCCTCTTCCATGTGTTTCTACCAATTTAACTGCTCCTGTGCAGGCAGTTAGTTGCATAGACCGTACAATTAGGCGTGTTTCTCGTTGAATTTACGAACATCACCCTGCGTGGTTGGGTTAAGGACAAACAAAATCTAATCGCAGTCCTATTCTATCTCATCTTGTGGATAACAAACACAAGATTGACGTTAACCAGGCTTTCAGGGTCATTTACCGCATACCTACGAATCTCAATTTCGCCATAAGAGTTCGACTACTAAATATTGCTGAGGCTGTGGGGATCCATATTAAGAAGCCTAATTTGTGTATCCAAAAGAAGTTAGTTCAGACATTATCATTACCTTGACCATCTAGGTTTGAATGATCTTCAATTTTGTGGAATTTTTCTAATTTTAGTTGAAATTCTATTTGCTACTATATCTGTATTATTATTATTATTATAATTTAAGCATCTTTAATGAACTGTAACTGCATTGATCTTACTTTACAAATCGATATTATTTAAAAAACACTAATATCGTTACTGACTACTATTCTAGAATATTCTATTTATATAAACATACATATATATAATTGTAGATCCAGAAGAGGAATTTATCGAAGAGGATATTCTTTGCTCAATTATTTTGTCTTTTTATGTAGAACTGTCAGTTAATCAACAATAAAGAAGCTGCTTGACTTTATCATTATTATTATTATTACTGATTATTATTGTTCCCTTAGGTTCCGAGTGCTACACAGGGCTTTAGTAGCACATCTCAGTTTCACCATCTTCTCAGCAGTCTTCCAGCTCCAGAAATGACCACAGGCTTTCATGTTTTCCTTTCCCGATCTACACCATGTCAGCCTCGATGCCCAACTGGTTGTTTCCGATACAGGTTTCACAAGGGGTCTGGCACGCAATGTCACTACACGGTTTCCTCAGAGTGCATCGCATCTTTTTTGGAATATTTGATCGGGCAACACGTCGTTCGTTGGTTCGTTCCCAGAATTCCTTTTTGTTAATCTTTTCTAGTTATATCATCTTCTTACGAGTTGATCACGGATTGATATCAGTTAGAGAACCATTGAAAACCAGTAGTGGAGTACTAATTCGTGATTTAGCGCGACCACCATCTAGTGTCATCAGTGGGACATCTTTAGAAACCAACTATTAAAAACTGACCTGATGCTAGCTAGTGAATTGCTACAGGACGGAGTTTCCTGGAGTTCTAGTGAGAAGTCATGACCACCAGTGAGGTCCATTCAGTCAGGTGTGAGGATGGATGTCCCACTGACGACACTGGTTGGTGCCAGTCACGCTATGCCACGAATTGGTAGAAGTTAGGATTCATGAACTGGCCATTGAAGGGTCGGGTCTCAGTGGCTGAATGGTATACGAGCTTTCCTTGTAACCGGAAGGCCCTGGGTTTGAATCCCGATCAATGGGTGCGTACTCCCAATGATTCCCAAACTAGGATGAAACAGCTGGCTGTCCAGGACTCTCGGTGGCTGGTTTTCAATGGTTCTCTAAATGATTTCAATCCATGGTCAAGCTCGTAAAAACAAATCTTATCCTTATTATTATTATTGTTCCCTTGGGTTCCTAGTGGAACATAGGGCTTCAACTGCACGTCTCCACTTGCTTCTGTCTTCTGCAGTAATTTTCACCTGCATCCATGTTAATCCATACTGTTTCAATTCCTCTTCACACGATCTCCTCCATTCCACCCTTGGACATCCCACTCGCCGCTTCCCTTTCGGGTTCCACTCGAGCACTGGCCTGACGCGCGATGTCACCCAACGGCCTCCTCAGCGAGTGTCCAATCCATCTCCACTTTCTCCTGCATATTTGTTGAGCGATTGATTCTTGTTTTGTTAGTTCCCATAGTTTCTTGTTGGTTCTTGTTCTTTCCGGTCATCTGATCTTCAGTATAGAGCGAAGAGAGCTGTAGTTGATAAAGGTCTGCAACAGGCTGTTGGAAATATTCTTTGTGACACACTGGCCAAGTTTCTGATCCATCCGTATAGAAGAACTGACTGACTTGACGTTTGTATTGAAAATCTGAATTTTTTGTTGATGCAGGCTGAGTGACAAAGCTTTCCAGATTGGTTTCAGGTTGATGAATGTGTTTCTCGCCTTTCGGATTCTCGATTTGACATCCTCGTCCTTTCCTCCTGTAGTTGAAACAATACTCCCTAGATAATTGAATGAAGTAACCTCTTTCAAATCCCTCCCGTTGATGGTGATTGGCGCTGGATGTTGCTGTTGTTGTTGGTTGGTTGGCTATCTTCATAACCTCAGTCTTGTCTATGTTCACCTGCAGTCCTGTCTTCGCCGGCTGCTTCTTCGACCAGTTTGTCGGTTTTCGCTTGTAAGTCTTCGATTTTGTGTGACATCAAACATAAATCATCCGCGAAATCCAGGTCTTCTAGATTCTTCACGTCGGTCCAGGATATCCCTCTCTTCTCGTTTCCCACTGCCTGATGCATAATCCAGTCCACCACAATTAGGAATATCATTGGTGATAATAAGCAGCCTTGTCTGACTCCTGTATTTACTCCAAACGCCTCGCTGAGTTTTCCGTTGTGGATCACTTGACATGTGCCGTTGTCGTACAGCTGTTGAATAAGGTTGATGAATATTTGGGGTACGCCGTAGTACTCGAGTAGTTTCCAAATTACTTCGTGGCCAACGCTGTCAAAGGCCTTCTCAAAGTCTATGAAGTTGAGGTAGAGATTTGATTGCCATTCCATGCTTTGTTCGATGATGATGATGCGTAGAGTTGGAATTTGGTCAGAACATGATTTGCCTTTCCTGAATCCAGCTTGTTCTGGTCGGAATTCTGTATCCAGTGCGTTCTTTATTCTCTCCAGGATGATGCGACTCAGAATTTTACTTGGCGTTGACAGAAGCATGATTCCTTGCAAGTTCTTGCAGAGTCCTAAGTCGCCCTTCTTTGGTAGTTTCACAAGGTAACCCTTCCTCCAGTCAGTAGGTACCTTTCCCTCCTTCAAGACCCTTCGCAAAATCTTATACTTACAAACCAAATATTGAAAAGACAATTTACTCAGTGAAATGTGACACTGCTGTCACGAGAAGCTATGAATAGGCTTCCATCAATCCTAAGCGACCTCCATGACCTCAAGTGGCCAGAAAAACTTTGCATTCCATGTGAACCAATTTTAAATACTACTACGGATTAATCAATATAAGTCAACCAAACGAAAATCAATTGCTTACTAAAAGGTTACCTTTAAAAAATCATTTTTACTCTAAGATAAATTTAGTGTAGGTATTATGACTAGAATACTTACGTTTGGCAAGTTCAAGACTATTCACAGCTCCTTGAGTAGTAATCACATTAGCTCCTTCTTCTTCTGTTTCGACTACTTGAGCTTTAGGTGGATTTATCAAACACGATGGATACTTTCGATGCTCAATAAACGCTAGCTGACTTGCTTCAGAAATCGCATCAGTGTATAAATGAGTAGCGAAATTGGAATAATTAAGAAGACCAGTCTTTTCATTGGCTTGTTTCAGTGCAGCTGATATCGATTTGCAAGCTGGACCTAACCATAATGCATACCAAATCGAAAAAAAGAGTTTTCAGAAATAAGCTACTTTTATTTATTAAGTAGTTGATGTGTAAATGCTAAAAACCTTCAAATGAACAGAAATCAAGATTTGATCGAATGGTTCGAAAATAATTTGGCACCGAGTGAAAAGCAGACATTTGTAAAAATTATATTTGTAAAATCTCAAGGAAATTGAAATTAATAATTCTAACTTTTCGTTCGCCAATCTGGTCCGAACTTGTGCAAGGAAATTAGTCGAAATTAACATTACAGAGGTTTATAAATAAAAAAAGGTCATCTCTTGTTTTTAAAAACTTTTTCCAATCACAAGCATCAAAATGTATAATAAACAAAATTGTATGAACCGTGATCAAAATTTGACCTCAGACTTCTAGCAAATATTAGTCTACTCTTGTTAAACACTGTAAACACAGTGTACATTTTCATCAGAATTTTAGTGAGTTGATCACGGATTGATATCAGTTAGAGAACCATTGAAAGCCAGCCACAGGGAGTACTGGACAGCCACCTGTTTCATCCTAGTTTGGGAATCATTGGCAGTAGGCACCCACCAACAGGGTTCGAACCCACGACCTTCCAGTATACGAGCTTGCCTTGTAACCAGAAGGTCCTGGGTTCGAACCCTTACTGCTGATTATTCTCAAACTAGGATGAATTTGAACAAAGCAAGGACAATAATGGTTTGTGCAGAATAATATGGTACCATCATTTATTTCGTAGGCTTCTCATCAGCTGCCGAAGCAATCTCTATCAAACGCTTGAAACCAGATTTATGTGTTCACAAAGAAGCAGTTATTAGTCTTTACTTACCCTGGTAACTGAATGTCTTTGTTTTCTCATCTGATTACGTAATCTTTGTCTTTAACCTCACCCCCTTTTATAATCTGTAATTTTACTTGTCTCTTGTTTCTATGATTTGAGTTGAACTCAGTACATTGTTACCTAATTTATTAATCACTGTGTATCTAACGCATATTTCGTCTTTATTACGTAACTCTTTTACCATTGTATGCATACATTTACTTTGTTTAAACTTGAACTGCCTGTGTAAAAACTATATAAGCGCAATTTTCTGAGCACTGTTCACTTACTTTTGAACATTTTGCCAACTGACAACATGTAAATTTGCAAGTATGTTAAAACTTTTCTGTACGCAAACCTCATAATTTATTTAGGCTGTAAGCAGCTGATGAGAAGCCTACGAAATAAATGATGGTACCATATTATTCTGCACAAACCATTGTTGTTCTTGCTTTATTCAAATTCATCAAGGGGAATAAATGCATGAAGAAACTAGGATGAAACAGCTGTCCAGTACTCCCTGCCTTTCAATGGTTCTCTAACTGATATCAATCCGTGATCAACTCGTAAAAACAAACTAACACTTACAAACCAAACTATAGAGAATTTTAGTGATTATGTTCGACTAAAGTTCATGATCGTAGATAACTGAATATGAAAAATATGTATGTGTATATGTGTTATACAATGGTGTGTGTGCAATTGTGTGTACGCGGCAACAACTGTAAGCCATTTTTTAGCCTCTCGATAAGAAGATATTGACAATCGAGAATTTAGACCAATTATGATTGATTAGTGATACATGTCCATTTTTATTTATTAACCAGGAATTGCCATGCGTCAGCTAACATCACGCCTTCATGTTCGTTCCAACCTTTGGAATTCACCCATATATGTAGGACTTCTGCAAACAGTCTTTCTTTATAGAAACCAAAACCTTTCTCTAGAACATTAGTCCTATCAAAGTCGGTCTTGTGTCGCAATTCTATCGAGTGCAGTGCAATCACTGACCTGTTTTCTAGCTTCTTCAAGTCTACAGAGGTCTTTGGAACCACCTTTAGACATTGTTTATGCTCTTTCACTCTTATATTTACCTGTCTGGAAGTTTCTCCTTTATAATATGATGTCATTATTATTATTATTATTATTATTATTATATTGTTTCCTTTAATTCCTAGAGGAACATAGGGCTTCAGCCGTGCGTCTCCATTGCGTTTGATTCTCTGCTAGAGTGTTCACGTGGCTCCAAGTCTGCCCACATGCTTTCATCTCCCCTTCACATGACCTCCTCCAAGTCACCCTTAGATGACCAACTCGCCAATTCCCTTTCGGATTCCACTCCAGCAATGGCTTGTCTAGTGATGTCACTTGATAGTTTCTTTAGAGTATGGCTAATCCACCTCCATTTCTTCCTGCCTATTTGTTTCACAATCGGTTCCTGGTTAGTTCGCTCATTGCCAGAGATCCCTGTTGATCTTTTCTGACCGGCCATCTGATCTTGAGTGGTTTTGAGTGAAGACAACTGTTAATGAAGGTCTGTAGTTTGTTTGAGGTGCTCTTCATGACGCGCAGTGCAAGTCTCTGATCCATATAGTAGCACTGACTTCACATTGGAGTTGAACAGCCGGATCTTATTTTTGATGCTGAATGCTGTTGACCTCCACACAGACTTGAGAGTAGTGAAACCTTGTCTTGCTTTTCCGATTCTTGCTTTCATATCCTCGTCAGTTCCGCTGGCCTGTAGTTGAAACGATGCTTCCCAGGTAGTTAAAGGAGATGTCATAGTCCCCACAATTTATCTAGTACACACAATTCTGTTGGTGGTCTTCTTCTATTTTACTATCCTTAACCTTCACCAGTGGTAAGCGTAAGGTATCCGTTGCAAGAAAATACATGAGTGTTGAGGATTCACTTTATCTCATCCGATTTTCCTACGAGGTAAGAAATTACAACTCTACAGGTGTCAATTCATCCTTTTGATGATAAAGGCTTTGGAGAGGTTATCATTTGGTTCAATAGTAGATTGAACCAATTTTAGCTCCTTGTTGATCTCCACTCCCTCGGTAACTAGACGTTTGGCAGTGTTAATAGGATTATTTGCCACTATTGCTTTGGTGGTAAAGGGATGTGCTGAATAGTAGTAGTCTAGGTATCTGTCCGAATGCATTAGCTTTCATGACTCATATGATTGTACAAAGTTCTTAAAAACAAGAGACGTCCTTTTTATAAATAAACCTTTGAATAAGGCATTAAGAAGACAGGTGATCGAATCATATAGGAAATCCTATTGCGAGTAATCTGAATAGAAATCCAGCATCATCCACTGCAAAACACCTATTAAAGTCAGGTCACAAAATCAATATTAATTAATGACTGTTTCACAATTATTTCACAAAACTCTAATTCAAGGTTATTGAAGGTGATGGAAGCACTTTGGATTAATCACATACAGCCTAAACTGTGTGTACAAAAGTCAATAGACTTCAATCTTCGCCTACCCTCGACTACATGACCTATCTAAATATTTTCAAGTATTGTTTTGTAGGGATTTTGTTTGATTGCATGGAGAACTTCATCGTGAGCTGACATCAGTTAGAGAACCACTGGAAAACCTAAGAGTACTTGACAGCTGTTTCGTCCTATTTTGGGACTCTTCAGCGGTACGCACCCACCAGGATTCGAACCCAGGGCCTTCTGGTCACAAGGCGAGCTCGTAGACCATTGAGCCACTTGGACCCAATCCAGTGGTCCTTGAATTCTAACTTCTGCCAGTTAACCTGGGGTTCCAGTGGGAAGCCGTGACCGGTAGGGTACAGCAGGTTGAAGATGAGCCAGTAACTCATCTAAGAAGACATTGCGAAATGCTCGCGCTATGTCGTGAATTGGCAGAAGTAAGAATTCAAGGACCATTGGACCGGGTCCCAGTGGCTCAATGGTCTACGAGCTTGCCTTGAGACCAGAAGGCCCTGGGTTTTCCAGTGGTTCTCTAACTGATGTCAGCTCATGATGAAATCCTCCATGCTGTCTAAGTATGATTGGTCATTAGTATGTACTTTTGTTTTTTATTTAGCTGAGTAATTGTCATGATCTTTACTTTATTATTGTTAACCATGTTAGTTATAAAGCGGTTGTAAAGAAACTACGAAATGAAGATATCATCTCGCGAAATTTGTCTTCTTAATACCTTATTCAAATTTTTCAAAGGGACTAATATTTTCAATATAAACCTTTGTTATTTTAATTTCGATTACTTTTCTTGAAGGTGTTCAGACCAGTTTGACAAAAATGAAACGTTGGAATTACTCAATCCAATTTCCCTGAAATAATACAAATATAACTCTAACACTTGGCGTCAGTGGCACAGTGGTTAGGACGTTTGCCTACCACGCACGTGGCCCGGGGTTCACTCTCATGCCGGCGCAAACTTATTTTCAATGGCTGGCCTGCTAAATTTTCGCTACCGATATCGGACGCTGAAAATTCCACAGTAGTACCAAAAATACTCTGTGGAATCAAGCTATAATAAAATGAAAGCTTGCTTACAGATTTCATGCCATCAGATTAAACATCAGTCGTAATAACTAAAGTTGTCAAACTGGAAAGAACCAGGATCACCGGAAGGCTCCACTGTTTCAGGTAGGAGCTTGTAAGATACTTGTGCTAAGACATTCATAATGGCACAGTTTCGGACCTTCACTTTATGGTTCTTGTTCTCCCTGATTATGAGCAATAAATTGTGCTCGAAACGTCATCCAGTTATTTATTATTATTGTTATTCCCTTGGGTTCCTAGTGGAACATAGGGCTTCAACTGCACGTCTCCACTTGCTTCTGTCTTCTGCTGTACTTTTAACCTGTGTCCATGTTTGTCCACACTGTTTCAACTCCTCTTCACACGATCTCCTCCATTCCACCCTTGGACGTCCCACTCGCCGCTTCCCTTTCGGGTTCCACTCGAGAGAAGGCCTGACGCGCGAAGTCACCCAGAGGCCTCCTCAGCGAGTGTCCAATCTATCTCCACTTTATCCTGCATATTTGTTGGGCGATTGGTTCTTGTTTTGTTTGTTCCCATACTTTCTTGTTGGTGATTCTTTCCGGCCATCTGGTCTTCAGTATAGAGCCAGCGAAGACAATCGGTGATAAAGGTCTGCAACAGGCTGTTGGAAATATTCTTTGTGACCAGCCAAGTTTCTGATCCGTATGTATAGAAGAACTGACTGACTTGACGTTTGCATTGAAAATCCGAATTTCGTTGTTGATGCTGAGTGACGAAGATTTCCAGATTGGTTTCAGGTTGATGAATGTGTTTCTCGCCTTCCCGATTCTTGATTTGACATCCTCATCCGTTCCTCCCAGTTATTTATACTGTACCACTATGTGTTATGCCAGATAAACTCACCTAATATGGAATTACATTCTGCCATAGTGCTCAAGTTCTACAGTTGCATTAATTAACCTTGTTTTCCTTCCTAATTGCTGTAAGTGTAGTAGAATATTCCAGATGTTCTAGACAGCTAATTAATCGAACAATATTGTTTTCATTGGTCATTACAGGATATCATCATGAGTTGACATTGGTTAGAGAACCATTGGAAAACCACCTGGGAGTACTGGACAGCTGTTCCGTCAACCTAGTTTGGGACTCTTCAACAGAACTACAAACCAATACTTGAATATCAATGAGATGCTCACTGGCAACTGGCCCTATTCAGGTAGGTAGTTAGTTACCTGGGGTTCTAGTGGGAAGTCGTGACCAGTAGAGTGCAGTAGGTCGGGTGTGAGGACAAATACTCGCCACGGAAGACATTGTCTAGCGGTTGCGCTACATCGTGAATTGGCAGATGTTAGAATTCATGGACTGGCAATTGGATCGGGTCCCAGTGGCTTAGTGGCCTACGATCTCGCCTTGTAACCAGAAGGTCCTGAGTTCGAACCTCGGTGGGTGCGTACTGATGAAGAGTCCCTAACCACGGGAAGTGGAAAGATAATGATAGTTTAAATGAACATCATTAAAACACGAAGGAGATGGAAAATAAGAAAGGGTGGAAGAGTTTTAGTTAGACTTTAACTAGGCCAGGCTGGGGAGAGACAGATGTCGAACAAACTTCTTTTTTATGCAAAGGCATTAGGATTGTTCTCTCGAATCGATTCCCATAGTTTCGGCTGTGTGTGGAAGGTGGGTTCGAATTCCATTCGAAAAGTTCGATGGAATGAGATGGATAACCTTGAAAATGTTTCTTCTGTCTATTTGGTGACCGGTTTCAGTCAAATAAGTCAAAATAGAACTTCTTATAGATTTTATTCGATCTTTTGTAAAGCATGAAGGAAGATGCTCATTAATGCGTTGGTTGAGCCGTCTAGTTGTTCGCCCTATAAAGCTGTCTCCACAGGAGCAACTAAATTTGTAGATACACACAGAAGTGGCACAACTAGGTAACTTGTCTTGATTGCAATTATAATTGGCGGGCTCAAGTGAAAGACAAGCTTCAATTTACTTCATAATACTTTCAACCCCTTCTTTGTTTTGTTTTGTTTTTTCTTTCTTTCTTTCTTACCCACACCTTTGCGTCATCTCCCCACCCACCATTTGTGACCTTGACCTGTTCACAGTCTGACCTGTATTGTAATTATTCATGCCTCCTTGCCTTCTATAAAAACTGTGTATGACAAGTACTCGTATGTGTGATCAGAATGTTCGAAATGTGTTGCGCAAATACACAGTGCATTACACGTTTCAGATAAACTACGTCTTCTTCTTGTGTTGTTGAAATTCATAAAGGCGACTAATTGTTTTAAACTTTTGGAAATTAAAAGAAAAAAATGTCTCCACTTTAACTTGAAATATGACAAAGGTCAATAAGCGTTACAGTAACTTACCTGACGGTAAATTTGGATATCTGATTCTCCCGGCTAGTATGGGTGAACTAAGTTGTAAATGACTTTCATAATAAGCTTTACGTTCATTTAAATTAACAGTCATTTCCTAAAATAAAATAAAAATTTGATAAGATTTTATTTGTGGAATGAAATATTTGCAAAAAAAATCGATTATATTTAAAACAAGAAAGAAAGTAACTGGTAAAATATTCTGAGGCTGCCTATTAGCACCGACGATGATATTCTTAATTGTGATAGGCTGGATTATGCGTCAGACTGTGCGTTGAGAGAGAGATGAGTCAGGAATACGCTGTATCACCGATAAGAAGACTCTAGAAGATCTGGATTTCACACAAACTCGAAGACTTGCAGGCAAAACTAACAAACTGGCTGAAGAGGCGAAGTAGGCAGCGAAGACAGGACTCCAGGTGCACACTAAGAAGACGGAGGTGATGAAGATAACCAACGAACCTCAACAACAACAACAGCAACTAGTGTCAACGGGAGAGATTTAACAGCGGTTACCTCCTGCCTTCACTTATCTGTGTCGGTGGCACAGCGGTTAGGACTCTCGCCGACCATGCACATGGTTCGAGGTTCGATCCCCTGCCGACGCACACCCGATATCAGTGGTCGGCCTGCAAAACTTGGGCTACCGATATCACATGCTGAAAACTCCATACTTGTTTCAAAACTACGGTGTGGAATCAAGCTATAATAAAAAAAACTTCGTTTCAACTACAGGTAGTCAAACAGCACGGATGAAGATGCCAAGGCCAATCAGAATCAGAAAGGCTAGATACTCTTTCATCAACCTGAAATCAGTTTGTAAATCTTCTGCTTCACTCACTCAGCATAAGGAACAAGATTTGGATTCTGTTCAACACAAATATCAAATTGGTCTATCTATATGGGTCAGAAACTTGCACTGAGGGTTACGAAAAGGATTTCCAACAGGCCAATGCAGACTTTCATTTACAGCTACCATCTTCGCTGGCTCTATACTGAATATCAAATTGCCGGTAACAAGAAACTCTGGCTGGGAACAAACCAACAGGCAAGGGCCCATCGTTCAACAAATATGTAGGAGAAAAGGAAGATAAATCGGGCATACATTAAGGAAATCATCGAATGACACCGTGCTGAGTGCAGGCCGTCGCTCGACTGGAATCTAAACGGGAAGCGATGAGTGGGTCGTCGGTGCAAGGGTGACATTTAGGAGATCGTGTGAGGAAGAGATGACAGAGTTTGGGCAATCGTGGACCCAGCTGAAGAGAATGGCAGAGAATTGAAAAAGTGCTCAGGTTGAAGCCCTGTGTTCCACTCGGAGCCCAAGGGAACAATAATAATAACATATGCTAAATATCACATGTCCAAAAATGATAAGCATCGAGGAATTCTGGCAGCTAACCAAATAAGAATCTGTTGACCAATGAGTATATAAAAGGGAGTGGAGATGGACTGGACGCATGCTGAGGAGACCTCTGAGTGACATTGTGCCAGGCCCTTGAGTGGAACGGGAATTAAAAGCGACGACTCTAAGCATGGTTCCAAGGACAACATAGAGGATGTCGTGTAAACGGGGGATAAAAGCCTATAGGCGATGGCGGAACCAGCCGAAAAGGACTTCAGAGAAGCGTATTTAGAGGAGATGCGCTAATGAAGCCCCATGTTCTATTCTGAACCCAGGGAAACAATAATAATAACAATAGAGCACAAACCATATTATTCCTCCAGGCGATGATGTGGGGAGAAAGTGAAGACTGATTCATAAATGATAAGTTCTCTACAAGCAACCATATCAGCCATTTAATACGCCATCTATATATATGATCTTCACATCATTTAATTATCTGAGATGATGTGACTAACAGGTATAAGTTTACACAGTGTTAAGCATAGTACGCTTCAGCGCTACCTTAACTGTTCGAATATGAGAAGGCTGCTCAGACTGCAAGAGAAATGAGAAGATATTGTGCACTGACTGACGGACTGACTAACCGGTTTCAACATAGAACTTCGCACCGATGTGCAGCAGTTCGACTCGCCACACTCCCTACCTGTAGCACGCAAAGCAAGAGAAGAAAGTAAAAATGAATGCAAAATAGATATAGTAAACAGAGATATGAGGCAAAAAGAATAGAAATGTGGAAGAACAATATAGTTTTATTGGGTATTATGAGTCACAAGGAGTGGATGCATCTGCGCCAGCCATCGCTGAGAACGACTTTGAGCCATATCATAAATTGTCTCCAGCCTTCATTGGTGTTTACCGTCCCGAGGACCCCAACCAGGAAGTCTACACCTTCCTACGTGACTCAGGCTAACTGTTGTAGATTTCATTGACTGGTGACATGTTTTCGTTTGACCACCGCTAGCTAACTCCTTTCCAACCTGACCCTATGTCAGCTAACACTGCCCATCGAGGAAGGAGATGACTAGGCATACGTAATACATGTCCTAACCATCTCATTCGATGTAATTTCACAGCCTCGTCGATTGACTTCTCCTCTTTATCTAGCACTCGACGCCCAACCTCACTACTGCTCACCCTAATATACCACTTCGTGTGAGAGATAGAACGCAGGCACCTATGAACAAAGACAGCTAGCCTTTCCATGTCTTCCACTCTCAATGACCATGTCTCACAGCTATAAAGGAGGACGGAGCGAAGTGCTGAGCAGGATTTCTAGGAGTATGTATGAGCTAATGGGCTGGGTATGGACTGTCCAAGTCATTAACTGGAGTGTCAATAATCGACTTTCATCACTGAGATGACAACCACGAACACACTGAGGAAGTGGCTATATCATCAACAGCACCGAGCGTTCTTATGTGGTGGAAACCGACCTCCCTCAAAATAATTATAATGACTACACCATTCGACCAAAAGATCTAGTTCTTGGTACAAAAAAAGTCATTTATCATCAGTGCATAAAACTTCCGAGAAACTAACGTCAACCTTGAACATTACACAGTATTGTTTATCTATCAGTGGTACTTCACTTTTATAAATGAAGAGAAGAGAAGGAATTAGGGTTCTATCTATAGGCGCTCCTCTTTTCGCCAGGTGTTACAGTCATAATACGCCTTTAACTCTGACTTTTTGCATCCTATCCATAGTTATTCGTTGCTGGCTTCTCCGAACTACCTCGTAACCGCAAAATATTATCTACTTTAGTCTTTAAACAGTATAGTGACTGATTTTTCTTCCATTCCTTGTGTTCCCCGTAGAATTAGGGCTTCATCCACTGGAGTTTCTGTAGCAATGGCGTTATTTTTAAGGGGTACGATTACTAACCTCACACTGAATCTCCCCTCTCTTTACAGCCTTCCTATTGGCTGGCAAACTAGGCGATATTCAAGTATTGGTTTGTAGGGATTTGGTTGATTGGTTACAGGATTTCATCATGAGCTGACATAAGTTAGAGAACCATTGAAAAACCTGCAGGGAGTACTGGACAGCTGTTTCGTCCTAATTTGGGACCCCTCTTCAGTACTCACCCAATGGGGTTCGAAACCAGGACCTCCTGGTTACTAAGCGAGCTCACCTTGCACCCTGGTGGGTGCGTACTGATGAGGAGTCCCAAAATAGGACGAAATCTGCAGGTTTTCCAGTGGTTCTCTAACCAATTTCAGCTCAGGATGAAATCCTATAACCAAACTAGGTGGTATTTAGTCATGTGTGGGCCGGAAATCGAACGTAGTCCGTGTTCATTCTATCACTGAACCACCCATGAACACTATAATAACTGGCAGTTAGGTGGGTAGTAAAAGAAGACATTGCTCACCTTTATAGGAGCGACTTCATCATCAAGATTGGCTGTTCTTGCATTCTGAAATTCTTGAATGATAGGTGAAACTTCTTTCATCCAACTATCAACTGGTAATCGGTAGACTTCTAACCAAACTTTAGAATTAACAGAATCTGAAAAGTTTGAAATAATAGGTCATTAGAGAAATTTTTCATGCACTGAACTTTTAATGAAATACTGAAGTTTTGAATTAACAATGAGAATGTTTTAGATACTGTTTACAGTATATTTCTCTGAATAAACAGAGAAGAAATGACTCCAGGTGAACATTCAGAAAACGGAGGTGATGAAGATTCCTGGACAAGAAAAACAACAGAAACAACCTCTTTTACCTACCTGGGAAGCATCGTTTCAACTACAGGCCAGCGGAACTGACGAGAATATCAAAGCAAGAATCGGAAAAGCAAGACAAGCTTTCACTACTCTCAAGTCTATGTGGAGGTCAAAAACACTCAGCATCAAAAATAAGATCCGGCTTTTCAACTCCAATGTGAAGTCAGTCAGTGCTACTATACGGATCAGAGACTTGGCCAGCAAGTCATGAAGAGCACCTCAAACAAACTACAGACCTTCATCAACAGTTGTCTTCGCTCAATACTCAAGATCAGATGGCCAGAAAAGATCAGCAACAGAGATCTCTGACAATGAGCGAACCAACCAGGAACCGATTGTGAAACAAATAGGCAGGAAGAAATGGAGATGGATTGGCTGGCCATACTCTGAAGAAACCATCAAGTGACATCACTAGACCAGCCCTCGAGTGGAACCCGAAAAAGAAGTGGCGAGTTAGTCATCTAACGGTGACTTGGAGTATGTCATGTGAAGAGGAGATGAAAGCATGTGGGCAGGCTTGGAGCCACGTAAAAACTCTAGCAGAGAACTGAACGCAATGGAGACGCACGGCCGAAGCCATATGTTCCTCTAGGAATTAAAGGAAATGATAATAATAATAATAATAATACCACCTTCTCTGGCTCCATACTGAAGATCAAATGGCCAGCCAGCCGGCTACAAGCAATTAACAGAAAGAAACTCTGGCTGGGAACAAATCAACACACAAGTGCTGATTTCTCAACAAATATATAGGGGAAAATGAGGATGGATTGATCGGCCATACATTGAGGAGGCTATCGAATGACATCACTCTCAATACACGCCATCAGTCAAGTGGAATCCGAATTGGAAGTGACGAGTGGGTCGTCATTGCGAGGGTGACATGGAGGAGATCGTGTGAGTTGGAATAGGAGATGACAGATTATGGTCAGTCGTGGAGCTAGCCAGCTGAAGTGGACGGCAGAAAATAGAAGAAAGTGGAGATGTGCTCAAGTTGAAACCGTATGTTCCACTCGGAACCCAAGGGAATGATTATACAGTACATTTCAACCAAATAGAAGAATATTGAGATCTAAGGAGTATCAGACAATTTCTTCACCAGTCTATATGAATCTTCGGAGTTGTATAGCTCTAAATGTATGATCACCAAACTATAAAGCAATCAGTAACCATACTATCCACTTGCTGAGGAAATGTTACTCACCCCCTCCACCGCAATGGGACAGTTAAGATGGATGGTCACATAAATTGAATTAAAGTCGATGCAGACACTTATCTACACCTGCCTTCCCCCCCCTACCGAAGGTCAGATAACCATCCGAAAAGGATAAGCAACAAGGAACCCTCCCAGGTAACAAACCAAAGGAAATAGAGATGGATTGAACATGTGCTGAGCAGACCGTTGGGTAACATCACATGCCACACCCTCGAATGGAACCTTAATCGAAAACGACGAGCTGGACGTAGGTCTGAGTGTGACATGGGGGAGATTGAGTCAGCAAGAGATGAAAGCTTACAGTCAGTCGTGAAGCCAGTTAAAGTGGACTACAGAGGGCAGGATGAAGCGGAGATATGCTGCTGAATTCCCATGCTCCACTTGGAGCCCAAGGGAATAATAACAACGATTAAACAACAACAATATAATTTATATAAAGCAAAAATATTCATCCAAGGTCAGGATTTCCTATTTGTCGTAGGGGTAGTAGAATTTTCCAGATATCTGGCTGGACAGGTGTTGAATCATTCATTCCTATTACACGTAATTTCTGTCAGTTGATTTGATAAACAATAAACATTAAAAAACAAAACAATTTAGTTTATCTAATACCCTACCTGCAATGATTATCAGGTCAAATATCTAGGTCAAAGTAGTAGAACAGGGTCAGTCAGTCAGACTAGCAGAGCATAAAAACCTGGAAGCAAAATCTAGATTAGTTGACCTAAATAAAATAAGAAATCTTGAGAATAATTAAGCTATAGCACTCACTACGTGGAATTACACACACCTATACAACAACAGGATGGGATGGGATAAGATGACAGTTTTAAAATCTAATTTAAGAGCAGATTGAAGGGAGAGAGTGATAATGGAAGCTTTGTTTATCGAATCGACTGAGAGAGAACACGAGTAATAGGAATGATTCAACACCTGTCCAGCCAGATATCTGGAAAATTCTACTACCCCTACAACAAATAGGAGAGAACTAAGAAAACTATAAAACTCAAGTTTCGAAGTCGTGTGATTACAATTGATATGATTATAAACAATAAATTTTGTTCGAAACTTTGTCATCCAGTAAATAATACTGTTTCACTGTGTGATATACCTAATAAACAAACTAATATGGAATTACCGGTTATACTGAGTTCGGAGAAGTGATTTGCTTCAAAGCACACGAATTCTATCTGACTACCTACTTGGGCGAACTGCTAATACACTGAATACAACTCATATAGTCTGAGATAAAACTTCACCACACAATTTCCTTTGAAAATCAAAATTACTGAGATCTCAATATGTGATCTACTTGAACGTCATAGACAGTAATTAAGAAAGCAAGCATAAATGTATAGTGTTATATACTACTTATTAGTTTATATGAGTAGGTAGATACCACTCACACCAATAAGTAGGTCTTACTACCTAATACAATAATACAATATATGTATGCACATACCTTCATTTAATGATACGTAGAATTGTCCACATGGTGAAATTTTACCATTCAGCGCATGATACGGTTGATTTTCCGCCGATGATGATGATGATGATGAACTGATTGGCTTAACAGGTATGAACAGGCCTTCAACAAACATCAGCATAGTAGTCTGTCCTAATGTCGAAAAAAAGGGCATATACCCGAAATTTAAATTACAAAGAAAACTAAAAAATTCAGAGTGTTCAATAGACAGCACAAACTATCATGATTTTTCCTCTACTCAGCATTTAGGTAAACGTATTCCATTGGGGGAAAAGGACCTCTCGAGAGGTGACTACACAGGATGACATAACATGCTGTTCTGGTCTTTTAACAGGTTGAAATGAGTGTGTTCGGTTCTCCTAAAAAACTGTATAATTATCTAAACAATGGACTTGCAATCGTATGAAAATGTGGAAGTCACCATAGATAAGAAGACTCTACAAGTTCTGGATTTCGTGGGTGGATGATATTAATATAATCATCATTATAATTATTGTTCCCTTGGGTTCCTAGTGGAACATAGGGCTTCAACTGCACGTCTCCACTTGCTTCTGTATCCTGCTGTACTTTTCACTTCCATCCATGTTAATCCATACTGTTTCAACTCCTCTTCACACGATCTCCTCCATGTCACCCTTGGAAGTCCCACTCGTCACTTCCCTTTCGGGTTCTACTCGAGGACCTGAAGCGCGATGTCACCCAGCGGCCTCCTCACCGAGTGTCCAATCCATCTCCATTTTCTCCTGCATATTTGTTGGTTGGTGATTGGTTCTTGTTTTGTTTGTTCCCATAGTTTCTTGTTGGTGATTCTTTTCGGAGGCCATCTGATCTTGAGTATAGAGCCAGCGAAGACAGTTGTTGATAAAGGTCTGCAACAGGCTGTTGGAAATGTTCTTGGTGACCCACTGCCAAGTTTCTGATCCGTATAGAAGAACTGACTGACTTGACGTTTGTATTGAAAATCCGAATTTTGTTGTTGATGCTGAGTTGAGTGACGAATATTTCCAGATTGGTTTCAGGTGGATGAATGTGTTTTTCGCCTTCCCGATTCTCGATTTGACATCCTCGTCCGTCCGTTTCTCCTGTAGTTGAGACAATACTTCCTAGATAAGTGAATGAAGTAACCTCTTTCAAATCCCTCCCGTTGATGGTGATTGGCACTGGATGTTGCTGCTGCTGTTGTTACTGGTTGGTTGTTTGGTTATTTTCATAACCCCCGCCTTGTCTATGTTCACCTGCAGTCCTGTCTTTGCTGCTTCTTCGACCAGTTTGTCGGTTTTCGCTTGTAAGAGAAATAGTAAACGCGAAAAATTCAAAGTCTTATTAGAAGCCTAGTGTTAAGACGAATCTGTAATCAACGAACATAGAGACATAGGTAAGATTTATCAGTAATTCAAAGGAAGGTCACTTGGATGAAGCGTCAACTTTCAGTTTAACTAAATAATCAACATCAATACAAGTGAGCTAGAAGATGGGAAGATATCCAGAAACAATCAGTCACGATCAAGGTTACCAGGACAGATGGCTGATAAACTCATGACATTTTCACAGCTTCATTCCTCTCTAGTACAAAAGAAATTTAGTAAAGACCCTCCTCAGCCACAGGGTTAGAGCTATATGCTCAGGAGGAGTAAATGAAGATGAATTAAGCATTGTATATGATAGCTTGATTGAAAATATCTAGCTTCCCTGCCAAATTTATCAAGAAACAAATGATAAAGAAAGCAGAAAAGGACTACTCACTATCCGTAAACAAGAAACCTTCACACATACGACTGCAATTCCAGGGCGATATACCAAGCGAAATAATTAAGAAGAAGTTAAGAAAATCAGTTCAAAGAACTTTGAATGCTGGCAAACTACACGTCTTATTCTCTACACGACTGATGGTGCTATCTCGACTGAAAGATGAAGTACCTAAATTAGCTAGCCACCTCCAGTTGTATCTACCAATTCAACTGCTCTCCTGTGGAGAGAGTTATGTTGGTCATTGCTCGAAGAACTTGATTTCTCGTAGTCACGTGAGAACAGCTACCAATGTGACTAAATAAAGGTGTAGTGAGCAGCATAAACAGTTCCACATTAGACCACCTGACTCAAACCGGTCACAAAGTCAGCATTGAAGAATCCTTCTCTATAATCTACCAGGTACGAAATAAATTGCCAAAAACACCCAGGTACCGAATGCTCCGAACAACAGAGGTTATTGCAATTCGCGTGAAATGACCAGTGCTTTGTGTGCAAAAGAAGCAAGTCCAGACACTACTACTACCCTGGACTTCAGTAGAGACTATGAATTCATGAATTTGTGATATTATCTTTCCTAATTTTTCTGACATTCAGTTTATTGTTATGTTGATGCTACTGAACTGTAGTCCATTGATATTATTCATTCACTGTTATTTAAACAATATTAAGTGTTGTTCATATCACTAATTCATTCATTCACTATTATTATTATTGTTTCCTTTAATTCCTAGAGGAACATAGGGCTTCAGCCGTGCGTCTCCATTGCGTTCGGTTCTCTGCTAGAGTCTTCACCTTGCTCCATGTCTGCCCACACGTTTTCATCTTCTCTTCACATGACCTCCTCCAAGTCACCCTTGCACTGACGACCAACTCGCCGCTTCCCCTTCGGGTTCCACTCGAGCAATGGCTTGTCTAGTGATGTCACTTGACGGCTTGTTTCCTCAGAGTATGGCCAACCAATCCATCTCCATTTCTTCCTGTCTATTTGTTTCACAATCGGTTCCTGCTGGATTGGTTCACTCCAAGAGATCTCTGTTGCTGATCTTTTCTGGCCATCTGATCTTGAGTAGTGTTGTGCGAAGACAGCTGGTAATGAAGGTCTGTAGTTTGTTTGATGTGCTCTTTATGACGCGCAGTGCAAATCTCTGATCCGTATAGTAGCACTGACTTCACATTCGATTTGAAAATCCGGATCTTATTTTCATTTTCATGCTGAGTGTTGTTGACCTGCACACAGACTTGAGAGTAGTGAAAGCTTGTCTTGCTTTTCCGATTCTTGCTTTGATATCCTCGTCAGTTCCATCCGCGTGTAGTTGAAACGATGCTTCCCAGGTAAGTAAAAGAGGTTGTTTCTTTCAGGTTCCTCCCATTTATGCTGATTGTTGTCTGTTGTTGTTGCTGGTGGTGGTGTTGCCCAGGAATCTTCATCACCTCTGTTTTCTCTATGTTCACCTGAAGTCCTATCTTTGATGCTTCTTCTACCAACTTGTTGCTTTTCCCTTGCATATCTTCCAGTTTGTGGGAAATCAGGCATGTATCATCGGCGAAGTCCATATCCTCCAAGTTTTTTGTGTGAGTCCATTTTATGCCTGTTTCTTCATTGCCCGCTGTCTGTCGCATTATCCAATCTACTGCAATCAGAAAAATCATTGGCGATAGTAGGCAACCCTGTCTTACTCCTGTCTTCACTTCGAAGGATTCCGTGAGCTTCCCGTTGTGGATTACTTGGCATGCAGCGTTGTCATACAACTGTTGGATGAGATGTATTATTGTCGGTGGCACCCCGTAGTAGCGAAGTAGTTGCCAAATCACCTCTCGATCGACGCTGTCGAAGGCCTTTTCAAAGTCGATGAAGTTGAGATAGAGAGGTGACTGCTGTTCCAAGCTTTGTTCAATGATGATCCGTAATGTGGCAATCTGATCAATGCATGACTTGTTTTTCCTGAATCCAGCCTGTTCCGTATATATATGTTTATATATATAACTGTAGAACCTTATGAAAAGCAGCTTATCGAAAAAAGTATTCTTTGTTCAGTAACCACTCTCATACAGAATTCTATATTCTTACTTCAAACTGAGGTATCCGCTGAAGATGTTGTCTAGAAAAGGAGTAGTCAAAAGCTTCGCAGCTAAACTACTATCCAGTTCAGAGAAAAACAACTACACCAAAACTATCCACATGCATACATTAATAAAAATCTTATCTTACCTGAATCATCAATCAATACTTGAAATATAATATTCTTGTTCAATTCAATTGTTTTAAATGTACGAATTGAACTGTAACCGCTAGTTTCATTTGTATACATCCATTCTGATATAAATTGTAAACTGTCAACATTGTAAACACTAATTTGATTTTCATATATTTTAAACAAATACTCTCCAACAATACAATATAAATGAACACCTTCTACGCTATTCTATAAAAAATGAACAGTTTTAATTAGAAAACAACCAAGCCAGATGTTGAAAACTTACTAAACTTTTGTCTAATTCTTGTCGTTTCAACTGCTTCAAACTGAATGCTTTATCCTTATGGTGTTCTTTTAACTCGATTGTAGCCCATATATCGTCAAGTATTTCTTGTAATATCTTGTCTAACATTCTATACGGCATCGGCAGTTCATCATAGGCTGAATTTGGATCTGCAGTTGAAGTTTCACACAATAATGATGAATCCATCGGTGATATTGAGCAGTGAAGCAACCCGCGTTCAGACATGATTGTGTGCCTGGATTTCCCCAGAAATATGATCAGCTAGGCAGAAGTATTATTATTATTATTATTATTATTATTATTATTATTATTATTATTATTATAAGACAGCTTTTATTTATTCTTAAAGCTGCTTTCCTCTGGTTCCATAATTTGCCTTAAATAAAATTTATGATAACAAAAGGTACTACTTAAATATTTACAAGTAATGTATTGAAAATCTATGAATTAACACGTCAAGTTTGACCATGGGTTGGTATCAGAGTTAGAGAACCTTTGAAAACCAGCATCGAGTCCTAGAAAGCTGTGTGTTCCTAGCTAGAGAGTCATTGGCAGTATCCAAACACTACAGGGGGTCCTAAATGAGGGGCTTCCGATTACAAGTCAAGCTTGTAAACCATCCAGACACAGGGGCCCGACTCAATGACCAGTCCATGAACTCTAGCTTCCATCAATTCCTGATTTCAGCTTAACTGCCAGCCAATGTCATCAGCGAGTGTTTGTCCTCATTCCCAACCTGGTGGACTCCACTGCTCATGAATTCTCACTAGAACTCCAAGCAACTTCATCCTGCAGCCAGTCACCCAGTAAGCGCTTACTGCCGACGAGCCCCAAACTAGGACAAAACAGATATCTAGTACTCCATATTGGCTTTCGATGGCTCTCGATTCGATATCAAATCCCTACAAATAAATTTTTGAGAATTAACATTTATCAATATATCTGAAGTCAACTTGAAACTTTATATGTTTGATCCTATGAACTACAGCAGGATGACCCATTAAAGACAAAAATGAAATCTTCGGGATATTAGTGTAGCAAGATCCAAACCAACAGTCTTTGAGTTCATGCTTGATCACGAAGTGGCTCCAGTTACAGATCCATTGGACATCTGTTCCATCCTCGTTCCAGACTCTTTAGTAGTACACACTCATGACCCTTTCAGAGATCGGGCCCAGGAATTTGAGGTTACAACGGGATCTCATCGGTCATTTAGTCCAGCTTCCACCCCATGAATTCCAAAATTTTGCTAATTCATGAATTTTTGCACCAGCACCCGATTTGGTAAACACCACTAGTCATGACCTGTCACTAGAAATTCAGACGACTTCATCTTACAATCACTTATTGGTGAATAACTGCTGCTTCCCAAAGCAGTTTCTGTTCCACCCCAGATGGCTTCGTTCTACTTTTAAAGACAATTACTCAAATTTGGAGTAATTCTATTCTTAGAGGGAAAATATTCCTGAGATAATAATTTAGAATCTAGCAGCAATCCAAATTTTGTTTAAGCTTAGCTTAACGCCTCAACAAGCTGAAACCAAATTCGTATATGGTATATGTGGAGTTTGAAATCCTGATGCGTTTATTTCATTAACCCATGACTCAGTCAGCATAAATGGAAGGAACCTGAAGGAAACAACCTCTTTTACCTACCGACCCGGGAAGCATCGTTTCAACTACAGGCAAACGAAACCGACGAAAATATCAAAGCAAGAATCGGAAAAGCAAGACATGCTTTCACTACTCTCAAGTCTGTGTGGAGGTCAACAACACAGTATCAAAAATAAGAACCGGATTTTCAATTCCAATGTGAAGTCAGTGCTACTATACGGATGGATCAGAGACTTGCACTGCGTGTCATAAAGAGCATCTCAAACAAACTACAGACCTTCATTAACAGTTGTCTTCGCTCAGTACTCAAGATCAGATGGCCGGAAAACATCAGCAACAGGGAGGGATCTCTGGGAGCGAACCAACGAGGAACCGATTGTGAAACAAATAGGCAGGAAGAAATGGAGATGGATTGGCCATACTCTGAGGACACCATCAAGTGACATCACTAGACAAGCCATTGCTCGAGTGAAACCTGAAGGGGAAGCGGCGGTTTGGTCGTCAGTGCAAGGGTGACTTGGAGGAGGTCATGTGAAGAGGAGATGAAAACGTGTGGGCAGACATGGAGCAAGGTGAAGACTCTAGCAGAGAACCGAACACAATGGAGACGCATGGCTGAAGCCCTATATTCCTCTAGGAATTAAAGGAAATAATAATAAATCTTGGTGACCAGTATCAATCAAATGAGCCAAAATAGAACTTCTTATAGATTTTATTTTGCCTCTTCCGAATCATGAAGGAAGATGCTCATTAATGCGTTGGTTGAGCTGTCTAGTTTTTCGCCCTGTATAACTTTCTCCGCAGGAGCAACTAAATTTTCAGATAAACATAGAAGTGCCAAAACTAGGTAACTTGTCTTGACTGCAATTATAATTGGCCGGTTCACAAGCGAAAGATAAGCTGCCTAGCTATGCGACTTCTATGTGTATCTGAAAATGTAGTTGCTACTGCAGAGAAAGCTGTATAGGGCGAATAACTAGACAGCTTAATCAACACATTAATGAGCCTGAACTAAGTTGTAAATGACTAACATAATAACCTTTCCATTTATTTAAATTAACGGCTATTTCCTAAAATGAAATAGGATGTTAGAAGGATTTGATTTGTGGAATGGAATATCTGTAAAAACAAATCGATCATATTTAAAGGAAGAAAGAAAGTAACTGGTAAAGTATGACGAGGCTGTCTATTATCACCGACGATGATATTCTTAATTGTGACGGGCTGGATTATGCTTCAGACTGTGCGTTGGGAGTAACATCATTAAAACACGAAGGCCAGGCTAGGGAGAGACAAAGATAGAACAAACTTCTTTCGTATACAAAGACTAGGATTGTTCTCTCGAATCGATTCCCATAGCTTCAGCTATGTGTATAAGACCGGTTCGAATTCGCTGCTGTCAACCATTTATTTATTAATTCCTGTGATCTAGTGTGCATACTCCTAAGATTTCATAAAAAAGACTTTTCAATTTTCGAAAGCTTATTTAACCACTTTAGTTTATGTCGACTTCAGTCTACTATCCAATGAGACCTTTGAATATTCCACAAAAAGTATTTGAATTTAAGAGTAGTATAGTTCCTTTTTGTGACATTGCTTGACTTAGATAATGCAAACAGTTAGAATATTCCTAAAGTTACGGGGCAGTGCTTATTGGTTTGAACTAAAATAGTTCAGAATAGCACACACTCTCATATTTTAACGCTGTTTATTTTTTTATGTGGTATACTTCTGTAAGACGTCTTCCACTGATTTATTTCCCTATTAAGACTAAAAGTATAGGCACTTTCAAGTTGATAACCTTTAAATCTTGTTCTGAGGTTGGTGACCCCGACAGGTTTGAGTATTGGAGGTAGATACTAGTGGTTTTAGGCATATCTGAATATTTTGACTAAATTTTTTTTTCGACCATGTAGTGCATCTCTAAACTTTCTAAAATTATGTTTTAAAGTGTACACTATACTGATTGGCTTGAAAACCGCTTCTACCGTCTTCTCTTGTGTCATTAACTTGCGCATTCTCTGAATTCGTAATTCAGATACACTAGTTGGATGAGTCTGAAATCTTTTTCCCTCGATAACTTTGACTTTCTATTTTACTGATATATACACAACGGGAAACTTACGGAATCCTTCGAAGTGAGGACAGGAGTAAGACAAGCTGGCTGCCTACTATCTCCAATGATTTTCCTGATTGCAGTAGACTGGATAATGTGACAAACAGCGGGTAATGAGGAAACAGGCATAAAATGAACTCACACAAAAAGAGACTTGGAGGATCTGGACTTCGCCGATGATATATGTCTGATTTCCCACAAACTGGAAGATATGCAAGCGAAAAGCAACAAGTTGGCAGAAGTAGCATCCAGAGAAGACAGGACTTCAGGTTAACATAGAGAAGACAGCAGTAATGAAGATTCCTGGAGAAGAACAACAACATCAACAACAGACAACAATCAGCATAAATGGGAGGAACCTGAAAGAAACAACCTCCTTCACCTACCTACCTGGGAAGCATCGTTTCAACTACAGGCGGAACTGATGAGGATTTCAAAGCAAGGATCGGAAAAGCAAGACAAGCTTTCACTACTCTCAAGTCTGTGTGGATGTCAACAGCACTCAGCATCAAAAATAAGATCCGGCTGTTCAACTCCAATGTGAAGTCAGTCAGTGCTTCTATACGGATCAGAGACTTGCACTGCGCGTCATAAAGAGCATCTCAAACAAACTACAGACTTTTATTAACAGCCAGTTGTCTTCGTTCAATACTCAAGATCAGGTGGCCAGGAAAGATCAGCAACAGAGATCTCTGGCAATGAGCGAACCAACCAGGAACCGATTGTGAAACAAATAGACAGGAAGAAATGGGGATGGATTGGCCATACTCTGAGGAAACCATCAAGTGACATCACTAGACAAGCCATTGCTCGAGTGGAACCCGAAAGGGAAGCGGCCAGTTGGTCGTCAGTACAAGGGTGACTTGGAGGAGGTCATGTGAAGAGGAGATGAAAACGTGTGGGCAGACATGGAGCCAGGTGAACACTCTAGCAGAGAACCGGACTCAATGGAGACGCAAGACTGAAACCCTATTTTCCTCTAAGAATTAAAGGATACAATAATAATAATAATATGCTACTCATCAGAGCGCATTACCAATTAACTGAGTCTTTTCTTAATTTTTACTTTGTCGTTAGTACTTACTAGTTACATAGAGTACTGATTTGTTGGGTAATTATAAAAATTTAATTTAGTAACAGCTGTTGTAGTGTAGCTTATTACCAGTACCTTACAATCGTGTGTATAGATATTTCACACAAAACTTCAACTACTGTCACACCTTTATTTTGGAGCCGGAATGTCTAACCAAACGCCTGTTATACCTTATGTGATGCTTAATGTTTGCTTCATTTCTAAAGTTGTACCTCGTAAACATCCTTGAAAGCATAGATTTCAAACGAATCTACTTATCTGTACTTTTCTCGGATGCATGCATAGGCATATCTAGTTGAAAATTTCCTATTTTACTAGGTGATACACCTTACATTCAACAGCTTAATTGGGAATTTGGGTGTAAATGTGAAGAAAAAATTCCTCATGTGACCAACAGGAGTTAGCTCTATACAAATAATCGTCATATTATGCAGGCAAAATTTTTGTTCTCATGCTTCAACTTTATGTGAAGTTTGAAGTAAATAACATAACATCAAAGTTCATGCCCACAAACTTCTAATATGTTTAATAACAAATGAAAAGCCGCGTAAAAATTACAAACACACTGGAAACATTCAATTGTCTTCGGTATAACAAATATCTAACATTTATAAGAAACTGCATAAGGCTTGGATACCTGAGCAAGACAAGCTACAAAGAACTGTGCAAGGGTAACGAAAACCACTTATGGATTTATCATTTATATTCATTCAGCCAAACACCACAGGCGCCTAACGCACTGTCTTTTAGGAAGAACTGACGCATTTATTTGCTTCCCTTTAGTCTATAATATCAGAGCATATAGCCTTGATTTGACCGTGAGTGATATTAAAAAATTGAAACGTGGTACAGTGAATAATGCCGTATAATTTTACGTTCAGCTTTCTTCAACGTTATGCCTTAGAGCAAGGTTAATCGTTTACTTCCTCTAAAATTTTGAAACTATGATTTGATGACAAATATTGTATGATCCCCTTCCAATCCAGACACAGTAATTAGCGTGCTTTAAGGTTCAGAAAAATACAGTGTCACTAGATACATAGACAGTGACCTGCTTCTTCAGTCTCAAACGCGGAGGTTCATCTGAAAGTCTTACTGGCACACTGCCCAAAAAGCAATCAGGTTGGATCTCTAGTCGTCAATACCTCCTAAGGTTAACTGTTGCCATCCACATTTACTCGGCTAATAAAAGATATGAAACAAATGTCTTTCTAAATACACGGCTGTGAATTTGGAGCTACAGAAGATGGAGAGGTTTCTGATCAGAAACCTCACATAGGAATTTTGGAGCAGCTCACGAAACTAGAACTGTTTCCTCGAATTTCCTACAGTCTGACTGAAATTTATAAAATCCCATGCAATACACACAAAGTCTATTTCTGGCAGCAACCCATATACAGGTTAATAATGAACAGTATGCCGATCATCTTTTATAAATGTTTTTCTCTGACTTAATGAGTTGTCTTTTCAAGTAAGTCTATCAAGCTATATTGTAACTGTCTTCCACTTACATTAAATCACTGAAACTTTGCATTTTTATATTATTATTAAGGTACAAAATGCAAAAAGGAGTTAAAGAAGTTCTACTCAATACTAAATTTCCGCCATTTACTTTGATTACCTAAGTGTTCAGTAATACAACAATTTAACTAGTAAAAACAAAAAGTAAGAATTCAAATACACTTTTGTGTGATATAACTTTTTATGTGCTTTTCCGAATTATTGATAATTTCATTTTACAGTAGGAGGACAAACAGTCGGAAAAACATTTCATAAAAATTAACCCGATGAACAAAACAATATTAAGTTCCACTGTCTTCTATATGTTATGTGGTTGTGCGAATCGGTCGACAGTTTTCAAACAGTGACGCGAAATGTCTCTGGATTCCTAGCGAATTCCCTGGGCATTAATCTTGTCATCTGTTAGTGTTATCATTGACATGAGCCTAGGGCACTATTGTTCGAATGAATGAGCAGCTTTTACTGATCTATTAGAATTATCAGGTGGTCCAGTCATTCTAATGAGAGGACTCAATCCAGATTCCGACACGTATAGTAAATGCATGGTTATTCAACCAGACGCTTCATCTCAATTTCAGTAAATATGGTTGTATTTGAATTGACACATCACCAACTACTATCAAGCCGACCACTCAATCTACTTCTTTACCTAGATTCAAAAGGCCACTAACGTATGGCTCACACTCTCTAGGGGTCCTAAATTCTACCAGTAAGTTGCACTGCAGATTCGAAACTCCATGGCTCATCTACTATGCATGCTGGCTATCTTCCACAATCACGACTCCAGGCTACTTTCAAACACACCGTGCGTAAGGCAGTTATTAGATTACTGTTATTTTACCTTTGGTGATACCAGACAGTTGTAGGCGCCCAGAAAGTAGCCTTGCCTGACATGGGTTACGCGCTGGTTGACACTAAACAGCCAGTAGGGCGTATCTGCACCTTCGAAAGAATTCATTCCCGATAAGTTGCGGCCCGCTTTAATCACCGGGCTACTTAAATTTTCCGTCCACCTAAATGCACATTATTTACTCTGTTTCACATTGTTTTAATCGCAGAACTGTCACTATGATTCGCGATCCCTGCTCGCGCATAACTTCAAACAAGTTTCCAGCTGTCTCTAGGAATTTTTCGAAGGTAATAGATAAAGAACACCGTGAAGTATTACTGGAAAACGCTTTAGTGGAACTCATATTGCTTCAGACGACATATTAGCCGTTATCATGGCATTTGAAGACTCTGCACGAGGAATAAATACCTTGCTATGAAACTCGCTGAAAATTCCATGTGTACCCAGACGAACTTTTCAGAAAAAAGCCATTGTTATTATTATTGTTGTTGGTACATAAACAATGTCTGTAGTCTAAATAAGTAAGATATATTGTATCCCTTTTCTGGTAATCTAAAGGTTGTTTACGGCTTCCCTCATGAGATCCTGGAAGATGGATTCATGCACATTCACAGTGACCCTTATGGACCACAAAAATGGAACAATGCCCAGCGATTACTACTTAATGCTGACAAATGTGGCATCCCATAATTACAGAACTTCCTCCTTAATTTCAGGTTGCATCTAGGTGACTTCCTCCAAACTCTTATCTCAGTAAAAAATTTGTTCGATTTACTCACGTAACTTCATATCTACACAATATTCCCAGTCCAACGTTCCAAAGCACAGATGACTCTTAGGCCTGATGCAGAGAAAATTGTAAGCTACCGAGACTGAGAAGCGGTTACCAGAATTTCCTGGCCCCTATAAGTGGATATTTGTACCCTCTCTTTCATCTGATTACATGATAAAGAAAGTAACCTCGGTGTACGGTCATTAGTGTTTAAGATAAACTGTTTATTATATAGAAATAAATAAACTTATTCTCATAGTACAGTACATGAGGGACGCCAGTTTACAGGCATCATCAAATTGTTACAGAAATAGAACCATATAATTCAATCACAATTTACAGGTAGTAGCAAGATATGCTTTACATGTTCGCTGGAGATTATACATACACTTGATAAATATTAGTCCCAGTCGTATAAAACAGCCTTTTCACTTATATACAATCATTTCTGTGCACAGTTGGAAAAATCAGCTAGATTGTCAGTGAGTGCAACACATCAGGAAATACAGAAGTATTGTCTTCGCATTAACAAAACCAGGTCTTTGGTGGATGGATTATAAGTGCCTGGGAAAAAACAAAGCTTGAGGTCAATTTTCATACATAACTTTGTTGCGTGCAGAGTCCTCAAATTATAGTTCATTGATGTGTTATTTTGAAATCAGTGATATGTTTATCTCATTTGATCTTCAATGTCATTGTTGGGAGTAAGTACATAAGCTTCGGACGCATTAATTAATGGATTTCTACTGCTTGTGGGTATTTTCTTAGCGTTAGGAAGGTTTATGAGTTTCAGCTGTTCCGAGGGGAGTTGAGAATATTAACTGCTCAGCAACATTATGGATATAAGTTCATCACATTATCTAAGGAAAGGTGGGTTGCAGTTGGTGAGGGATATATGGTGCCCAACGAGCGTACATCTGTCCATGTGATGTTGTGGTGAGTTATACCCTTTTCATGTTGTCGGTTTATGTCCATTTTATTCCACTTATTGTGTTGGGTAGAACTTTCACAAACGAGATTTCTTGTCTGTTTGAGGGTACGTATCTTAACCGTTAATGTTTTATCTAAAATTACAGATATAGGCAAAAAACAACAGGTGTAGTATTTAAGCTCATACGTTAAATGGACCTATAATTTCGGAGGCTCTCAGATAGGAACTAGAACTACTGTCGTTTGCAAACTCTTGTAGTTTGTCATTAAGCACCTTTTTGAAGGAGGCCAATGTACTTGCTTGACGCATTTCCATTGGCAGTTTATTCCATATCTGTGCATACCTAATCAAGTAAAACTTTTGCCTGGTGGCTGTTTTACATTGTTCGATAGCTACTGTACCCTTAGTGTGTCTTAGTTTGTAGCCCTTGTCATCTGAAAGTCGAGTGCCATTAGTAGAGGTAAAAACTAAGTGGTTTAGAAGCTTATAGTAAAGTGTCAAGTTTAGTCTCAGGCGTCTTAGCCATAGTGTTTCTAGTCCTAGGGTATCACATCTAGTGGAGTAGTTCGTACCATTTTCAGTTCTGAGTAGTTTTAACGTGAAGTACCTCTGCACTCCCTCGACTTTCAATTTGTCCTCTATGCGTATGCTACTATACATGAATGGAGAGTAATCAAATAAAGGACACACACAAACCTTGTACAACAGAATTCTAGACTCATTTCTGTAGAAGTTCCTGAGTAGAAAGCCGATAAGTCTGCGTGACTTTGACACTTGTTTGGAGATATGTTCAGAAAATGATAAGTTATGTGAATATTTCAGCCCTAGGTCTAGTACAGATTCCAGTCGTTGAAGTGCATGGCCTTGAATTGTCAGGCCAAGTTCTAAATTGTTGCAACCTATGCAGAGCCAGCCACATTTTTCGACACTAAATTGGAGTTGCCAGGTGTCACACCATCTATCCATTTTTTCTAATTCTTGCCGTATGGCGTTTACTGCTATTCCAAGATCTATGTTCTTGCATTTATACGTCACTTTTAAGTCATCTGCATATAGTATTGGTTTACCTACACTAAAGCATTCACAGATACTGTTTATATATATTGTGAATAAGAGTGGGCCTAATGCACTTCCCTGGATTACACCACTACTTACTGGTTTAGGCCTTGAGATTATCGAGCCAACTTTCGTTGTCTGACTTCGGCCACAGAGAAATGATTTTATCCAGCTCAGGAGAGGGTCACACATCCCTAGTAAGCATAACCTGCTGACTAGCAGATTATGGGGAACTCTATCGAAGGCTTTTGTTATATCGAAATATAGTACAATTACTAGTTCTCTGTTGTCCCTACTTCGTGTAACTTCATTGAAAAAGTCTATGTGACAGGTCACACATGATCTTTTTTTGAGAAATCCGTGTTGTGATGGATTGATAAGTTCATGTTCTAGTAAGTTGTCTGACACTTGGTCTTTAACCACTTTCTCCATTATTCGGGATATTACCGGTGTTATATTGATAGGTCGATAGTTGCATACACTGGTTGTGTATGTTATTATTGTATGTATATGTTGACTGATATTTTGCTCAAAAATGAACTCTGCGCAAGTATGCTAAAACTGTTCCCGTATATGCACTTCATAATGGGCTGTAAGCAGGTGGCAAGAAGTCAGCGGAATAAACGATGATATTACAGCTTTATTGTGTAGAAGCTGTTGTTCCTGTTTAATTCAAACACAACATAGATGTCACTCTCGTGACAATATGCGAAATCTAATGAGCACGTTAAAAGATACAAAATGGGACTTATTTACCTAGAACGTTCTAAATAAGTCTTTCATGTCGTCCAACTGACATTCTGATCTTAAATGCTACGAGCGCTTTTCTGGTTTTAACTCAAATGATGTCTCCAAGTATCTCAAGTCCCTCAAACCTACCCAGTCCCTTGGTTCAGATGGCGTACCAGTTATTATCCTCAAAAATGCGCTGACATTTTATGTCATCCTCTCAGTGGTATCTTCAATGAATCGTTTTCCACCAATATTGTGATTACTTCTTGGAATGATTGCTGTTATCAGTATCTCAGCTTGAAAACTAAAGCCTAACGTCTCCTCACAAAAGAACACAGGCAACAACTCAAAGAACTACGAGACAATAAAGATTCAATAATCACATGTCCCGACAAAGGTTCAGCAGTGGTCCTAATGATATATATATTAATAGACTGATAACTCATATCAGATGACGACAAATTTGTCAAGCCCAACAACGAGAAAAATAGGTCAGAATCAATCGGAAAAGTACTAACAGATGTTCTCAGAAGAATGAATAACGACCGTTTGATAACTGACGACCTGTTCGATCGCCTGAAACCGAAAGGATCAACTATTTCTCAACTCTACGGCTTACCTGACTTGCCGCTTCGACCAATCCTAGACATGTCAGGGTCACCATACCATCCAATCGCCAAATGGCTGTCTGAAATGTTTCAGCCAGTAAGAAAACACCTTTGCAAGTACTTTATTCGTGAAACCCCTGAGTTCGTTGAATGCATAAAAGATTTAAATGTAAATGGTAAACGGAAGTTATCCCTAGATGTCGAATCTCTCAACCAGCGTGCCACTAACAGAAACAATTTGCTCCCTGTGCAATTATATGAAGAACTCAAATAATAGGCATTTCTATAGCCGGACACCTCTGAGCCAGAAACGAGCTCTCATCATCACATTAGAAACATCTGCGGCAGCGATTGCTTGGAAGAAGAGCTCCTATTACTCAAAAAAATCCTGACTCAAAATGGTTGCTCGGCAAGTTTTGCCAACAAGAACATGAAACCAAAACCAAAGGGGGAAGAATACAATTCAACGCCGAAGAAAACTCTGTATACGAAACTGAATTTCAGAGAAGATTTGGTAGCTGATACCCAAAAGAAGAGAATATCCAGCTCTTTAAAGAAGACCTCCCCTGCAGCAACACTAAGATTGACTCTCTCTAGCTATCCAATACTTCGGAACAACGCTAAAGACAAACGCTCGCACATGACCAATTCAATGTGCATATACCATTCACCTACTCATGTGCAGCTACGTACATAGGTCATTGTATGCGCGTCCTTTCAAAATGTGTTAGAGAAAATTGTCCAGTGTGGCTGCAGAGAGGAGGCACCGATTCAATCAAAAGTGCCATTATTAAACATCTGATGAACACCTCCCACAACCTCTCAACTGATTCATTCAAAGTAATTTACAAAGTCAACAGAAACCTACCAAAAGCAGTATGTTTCCGACTTCTCTGTACTGCAGAAGCCCTCTCAATATGCATCGAAAAGGCTGAGTTGCGCGTTCAAAAGAAATTAGTCCAACCTCCACAACTACCATGGACCTAGTTCGGTCTGTTCTCTTAGCCTCCCTTTCTTGTTTTGTTTTGACATCTTTCCTGTGATTCTTCTCTCTTTGTCTTCCTTTAATTCATCCCATTTCTGTTTTCAGTTATAATTAACAGTTATTTGTTTCCGTGCTTTTCATGCTCGCATTTATAATTCGTTTAAAATAACTATTTTGCAGTTGTATCCTAATCCTGTGTAATTTTTGTTTCTAAAACACTTGTAATCCATATTCACACCTCCTTACTTCCATTTCAAGTTGAAAATTATTATTTCAATTCGTTTACATACTCATTTTGAGCGCATATGTAATTCATCGTAATCCTGTGTAATTCTGCTTCTAAGCCTCTCGTAAACCATATATAGATGAAAATGATTATCACCTTTTATTCGCCTTCGTATTTATGAGGGATCAGGTAAAAATTGTATTCGTGTAAATTGATGTATTTAAATGCGATTGTACAGCTTCTGAAATTGAAATCACTGGAAAGATATCTTCGCTGAACTTCGTGTTCTTTCCTTTCTAATGTCCTAATGGGCATTTTCCACAATCTAAGGAAGTTAGGACGATCGGGTATCATTCTTTTTCTACTTGTGTAGTTTGTTAACCTTTGCATTCTGCTTATACTTCTTTACTGCTTCATTCCGCTTATTCTTTCCTGGGCTACTTAAGAAAAACCTTGTCATACTGTGAAGGGCACTAGAACCTGTCAGTGGGCGCGTGGAGTGTTGCTAAACCAGCTCTTCAATACCATCGTAGATACATATATGAAGTGCTGCAAGAAATTAGCAAATATTACCTTTTTAGACCCTGAGCACCCGCCCTATACACAACTCTCCTCGATTGCATCTCGTCGGGTAGAACTAGGAGCAACTATAGAAGACTGTATTCTAACGTGCAAAAGCTCAACAAAAACTTGTTTAGCACACATTTTATGTGATAAAAGTGTGAGACAGGAAATTACCAGCTTACTGAGGAACTCTAAGTAGACGGCATTGTTTGTTGTTCTCATTGTTACATTATTATATTCACTTGAATTAATCTTTTATTAGCTACTGACCCAAAAAATATTATTGATGTAAATGCTTTGCTTTAGTTATTTCCCTGAAATGAGAAAATTAGATGCAATATTGTAATACATATTTGTACCAAAAGTACTGTCTGGAGAAAAATGATAAGGCTTTCGTTACAGTAACACCTTTTGACATAGGGACGATTTCGAAGGGGTTTATTTCGGGATTGCTCCGAAGAAGTTGTTTGGCCCGAAGGGTTGCCTGAAATTTTATACTGTTCTGGAAAGCAGGTCCCTTGTTTTAGATAGCGTCTTTAAAAGCCAGGCGTTGAAGGGACCGATTCAGGGCTCAGTGTAGTGATGGTAAATGGAGTCTTGCAGCACAGCTGTGTTGAAGCCGCTCTGGAGTCAATTTTTTAGGTGGAATGGACACTGTGAGCACAAGCCAGGCTTTTACAGTCCCTAATTTACCTACACCCACCGAACAACCGCAACTGAAGGGCTACTGAAGGTCTGGAAACATCTGAAAGACGTTAAACGGTCGCCTTCTGATTGGTTACGATGATGCAGACACACGTCAGCTTTCGAAGCAACTGTTTGTAGGAAGGACGTAACTAGTCAGCAGGTTATGCTCACTAGGGATGTGTGACCCTCTCCTGAGCTGGATAAAATCATTTCTCTGTGGCCGAAGTCAGACAACGAAAGTTGGCTCGATAATCTCAAGGCCTAAACCAGTAAGTAGTGGTGTAATCCAGGGAAGTGTATTAGGCCCACTCTTATTCACAATATATATAAACAGTATCTGTGAATGCTTTAGTGTAGGTAAACCAATACTATATGCAGATGACTTAAAAGTGACGTATAAATGCAAGAACATAGATCTTGGAATAGCAGTAAACGCCATACGGCAAGAATTAGAAAAAATGGATAGATGGTGTGACACCTGGCAACTCCAATTTAGTGTCGAAAAATGTGGCTGGCTCTGCATAGGTTGCAACAATTTAGAACTTGGCCTGACAATTCAAGGCCATGCACTTCAACGACTGGAATCTGTACTAGACCTAGGGCTGAAATATTCACATAACTTATCATTTTCTGAACATATCTCCAAACAAGTGTCAAAGTCACGCAGACTTATCGGCTTTCTACTCAGGAACTTCTACAGAAATGAGTCTAGAATTCTGTTGTACAAGGTTTGTGTGTGTCCTTTATTTGATTACTCTCCATTCATGTATAGTAGCATACGCATAGAGGACAAATTGAAAGTCGAGGGAGTGCAGAGGTACTTCACGTTAAAACTACTCAGAACTGAAAATGGTACGAACTACTCCACTAGATGTGATACCCTAGGACTAGAAACACTATGGCTAAGACGCCTGAGACTAAACTTGACACTTTACTATAAGCTTCTAAACCACTTAGTTTTTACCTCTACTAATGGCACTCGACTTTCAGATGACAATGGCTACAAACTAAGACACACTAAGGGTACAGTAGCTATCGAACAATGTAAAACAGCCACCAGGCAAAAGTTTTACTTGATTAGGTATGCACAGATATGGAATAAACTGCCAATGGAAATGCGTCAAGCAAGTACATTGGCCTCCTTCAAAAAGGTGCTTAATGACAAACTACAAGAGTTTGCAAACGACAGTAGTTCTAGTTCCTATCTGAGAGCCTCCGAAATTATAGGTCCATTTAACGTATGAGCTTAAATACTACACCTGTTGTTTTTTGCCTATATCTGTAATTTTAGATAAAACATTAACGGTTAAGATACGTACCCTCAAACAGACAAGAAATCTCGTTTGTGAAAGTTCTACCCAACACAATAAGTGGAATAAAATGGACATAAACCGACAACATGAAAAGGGTATAACTCACCACAACATCACATGGACAGATGTACGCTCGTTGGGCACCATATATCCCTCACCAACTGCAACCCACCTTTCCTTAGATAATGTGATGAACTTATATCCATAATGTTGCTGAGCAGTTAATATTCTCAACTCCTGTCGGAACAGCTGAAACTCATAAACCTTCCTAACGCTAAGAAAATACCCACAAGCAGTAGAAATCCATTAATTAATGCGTTCGAAGCTTATGTACTTACTCCCAACAATGACATTGAAGATCAAATGAGATAAACATATCACTGATTTCAAAATAACACATCAATGAACTATAATTTGAGGACTCTGCACGCAACAAAGTTATGTATGAAAATTGACCTCAAGCTTTGTTTTTTCCCAGGCACTTATAATCCATCCACCAAAGACCTGGTTTTTGTTAATGCGAAGACAATACTTCTGTATTTCCTGATGTGTTGCACTCACTGACAATCTAGCTGATTTTTCCAACTGTGCACAGAAATGATTGTATATAAGTGAAAAGGCTGTTTTATACGACTGGGACTAATATTTATCAAGTGTATGTATAATCTCCAGCGAACATGTAAAGCATATCTTGCTACTACCTGTAAATTGTGATTGAATTATATGGTTCTATTTCTGTAACAATTTGATGATGCCTGTAAACTGGCGTCCCTCATGTACTGTACTATGAGAATAAGTTTATTTATTTCTATATAATAAACAGTTTATCTTAAACACTAATGACCGTACACCGAGGTTACTTTCTTTATCATGTAATCAGATGAAAGAGAGGGTACAAATATCCACTTATAGGGGCCAGGAAATTCTGGTAACCGCTTCTCAGTCTCGGTAGCTTACAATTTTCTCTGCATCAGGCCTAAGAGTCATCTGTGCTTTGGAACGTTGGACTGGGAATATTGTGTAGATATGAAGTTACGTGAGTAAATCGAACAAATTTTTTACTGAGATAAGAGTTTGGAGGAAGTCACCTAGATGCAACCTGAAATTAAGGAGGAAGTTCTGTAATTATGGGATGCCACATTTGTCAGCATTAAGTAGTAATCGCTGGGCATTGTTCCATTTTTGTGGTCCATAAGGGTCACTGTGAATGTGCATGAATCCATCTTCCAGGATCTCATGAGGGAAGCCGTAAACAACCTTTAGATTACCAGAAAAGGGATACAATATATCTTACTTATTTAGACTACAGACATTGTTTATGTACCAACAACAATAATAATAACAATGGCTTTTTTCTGAAAAGTTCGTCTGGGTACACATGGAATTTTCAGCGAGTTTCATAGCAAGGTATTTATTCCTCGTGCAGAGTCTTCAAATGCCATGATAACGGCTAATATGTCGTCTGAAGCAATATGAGTTCCACTAAAGCGTTTTCCAGTAATACTTCACGGTGTTCTTTATCTATTACCTTCGAAAAATTCCTAGAGACAGCTGGAAACTTGTTTGAAGTTATGCGCGAGCAGGGATCGCGAATCATAGTGACAGTTCTGCGATTAAAACAATGTGAAACAGAGTAAATAATGTGCATTTAGGTGGACGGAAAATTTAAGTAGCCCGGTGATTAAAGCGGGCCGCAACTTATCGGGAATGAATTCTTTCGAAGGTGCAGATACGCCCTACTGGCTGTTTAGTGTCAACCAGCGCGTAACCCATGTCAGGCAAGGCTACTTTCTGGGCGCCTACAACTGTCTGGTATCACCAAAGGTAAAATAACAGTAATCTAATAACTGCCTTACGCACGGTGTGTTTGAAAGTAGCCTGGAGTCGTGATTGTGGAAGATAGCCAGCATGCATAGTAGATGAGCCATGGAGTTTCGAATCTGCAGTGCAACTTACTGGTAGAATTTAGGACCCCTAGAGAGTGTGAGCCATACGTTAGTGGCCTTTTGAATCTAGGTAAAGAAGTAGATTGAGTGGTCGGCTTGATAGTAGTTGGTGATGTGTCAATTCAAATACAACCATATTTACTGAAATTGAGATGAAGCGTCTGGTTGAATAACCATGCATTTACTATACGTGTCGGAATCTGGATTGAGTCCTCTCATTAGAATGACTGGACCACCTGATAATTCTAATAGATCAGTAAAAGCTGCTCATTCATTCGAACAATAGTGCCCTAGGCTCATGTCAATGATAACACTAACAGATGACAAGATTAATGCCCAGGGAATTCGCTAGGAATCCAGAGACATTTCGCGTCACTGTTTGAAAACTGTCGACCGATTCGCACAACCACATAACATATAGGAGACAGTGGAACTTAATATTGTTTTGTTCATCGGGTTAATTTTTATGAAATGTTTTTCCGACTGTTTGTCCTCCTACTGTAAAATGAAATTATCAATAATTCGGAAAAGCACATAAAAAGTTATATCACACAAAAGTGTATTTGAATTCTTACTTTTTGTTTTTACTAGTTAAATTGTTGTATTACTGAACACTTAGGTAATCAAAGTAAATGGCGGAAATTTAGTATTGAGTAGAACTTCTTTAACTCCTTTTTGCATTTTGTACCTTAATAATAATATAAAAATGCAAAGTTTCAGTGATTTAATGTAAGTGGAAGACAGTTACAATATAGCTTGATAGACTTACTTGAAAAGACAACTCATTAAGTCAGAGAAAAACATTTATAAAAGACGATCGGCATACTGTTCATTATTAACCTGTATATGGGTTGCTGCCAGAAATAGACTTTGTGTGTATTGCATGGGATTTTATAAATTTCAGTCAGACTGTAGGAAATTCGAGGAAACAGTTCTAGTTTCGTGAGCTGCTCCAAAATTCCTATGTGAGGTTTCTGATCAGAAACCTCTCCATCTTCTGTAGCTCCAAATTCACAGCCGTGTATTTAGAAAGACATTTGTTTCATATCTTTTATTAGCCGAGTAAATGTGGATGGCAACAGTTAACCTTAGGAGGTATTGACGACTAGAGATCCAACCTGATTGCTTTTTGGGCAGTGTGCCAGTAAGACTTTCAGATGAACCTCCGCGTTTGAGACTGAAGAAGCAGGTCACTGTCTATGTATCTAGTGACACTGTATTTTTCTGAACCTTAAAGCACGCTAATTACTGTGTCTGGATTGGAAGGGGATCATACAATATTTGTCATCAAATCATAGTTTCAAAATTTTAGAGGAAGTAAACGATTAACCTTGCTCTAAGGCATAACGTTGAAGAAAGCTGAACGTAAAATTATACGGCATTATTCACTGTACCACGTTTCAATTTTTTAATATCACTCACGGTCAAATCAAGGCTATATGCTCTGATATTATAGACTAAAGGGAAGCAAATAAATGCGTCAGTTCTTCCTAAAAGACAGTGCGTTAGGCGCCTGTGGTGTTTGGCTGAATGAATATAAATGATAAATCCATAAGTGGTTTTCGTTACCCTTGCACAGTTCTTTGTAGCTTGTCTTGCTCAGGTATCCAAGCCTTATGCAGTTTCTTATAAATGTTAGATATTTGTTATACCGAAGACAATTGAATGTTTCCAGTGTGTTTGTAATTTTTACGCGGCTTTTCATTTGTTATTAAACATATTAGAAGTTTGTGGGCATGAACTTTGATGTTATGTTATTTACTTCAAACTTCACATAAAGTTGAAGCATGAGAACAAAAATTTTGCCTGCATAATATGACGATTATTTGTATAGAGCTAACTCCTGTTGGTCACATGAGGAATTTTTTCTTCACATTTACACCCAAATTCCCAATTAAGCTGTTGAATGTAAGGTGTATCACCTAGTAAAATAGGAAATTTTCAACTAGATATGCCTATGCATGCATCCGAGAAAAGTACAGATAAGTAGATTCGTTTGAAATCTATGCTTTCAAGGATGTTTACGAGGTACAACTTTAGAAATGAAGCAAACATTAAGCATCACATAAGGTATAACAGGCGTTTGGTTAGACATTCCGGCTCCAAAATAAAGGTGTGACAGTAGTTGAAGTTTTGTGTGAAATATCTATACACACGATTGTAAGGTACTGGTAATAAGCTACACTACAACAGCTGTTACTAAATTAAATTTTTATAATTACCCAACAAATCAGTACTCTATGTAACTAGTAAGTACTAACGACAAAGTAAAAATTAAGAAAAGACTCAGTTAATTGGTAATGCGCTCTGATGAGTAGCATATTATTATTATTGTATCCTTTAATTCTTAGAGGAAAATAGGGTTTCAGTCTTGCGTCTCCATTGAGTCCGGTTCTCTGCTAGAGTGTTCACCTGGCTCCATGTCTGCCCACACGTTTTCATCTCCTCTTCACATGACCTCCTCCAAGTCACCCTTGTACTGACGACCAACTGGCCGCTTCCCTTTCGGGTTCCACTCGAGCAATGGCTTGTCTAGTGATGTCACTTGATGGTTTCCTCAGAGTATGGCCAATCCATCCCCATTTCTTCCTGTCTATTTGTTTCACAATTCATCCATATGTTGATCATGATGACAAATGCAAATCGCTATCCATACAGCGCCAATAAACCTGGATATCTATGAAATAACAAAAATATGCTGGCAGCTGCATTTCAGATCACACTAACTCATTCGATGGTAATATTCTGCTCCTGCATGCTTCATTCTACATTTTGTATAGATTGGTTCGCAGTCATTCTGGTTCCAGACCGGTTGCTGAATCATTAATACTTCTCTGTATGTTTCACTGGATACTAACTGCTGTGGTCAGCCTCTTGCTGATTATATTGCTTAAACATCGTTTACGGTAAACTAACTAACGTTTTATAGACCATTTTTATACTTTTGTGAGTAGCCCACCATATCGACCAAATGTAACGCAACACTCAGTTGTTACACTCATTTTCGACAGATTCAAACAATAATGGTGCCTAGGATTATATCATATAAATTGTTTTAACTTATGCATAGCATGCCTGTTATCGCCTTTCCATTACCTTCCCTTGTATGTATATCCTGTGTCAGTGAAAAATTGTAAACATGCTTACTCCATGTATACATTATTATCATATTGATGATGCCTGTTAACTGGAGTCCCTCATGTGCGTAAAGTGAGAATATATTATTATAAGATGCATTTCATTCTTATATGAGGGAAATGACTTCAAGCTTCATTTTTCCTCAAGTATCTGTAATCCATCCAACACATACTTGGGGTTTTTCGCTAATGCGAAGTTAATATCTCTTTATTTCTTGATGTGGTCCATTGAATCACTAGTTATCAGATCGTTTCCACAAAATAAAGTCAAAAAGTCATCAACCATGTAATTTCACCGTGAACCAAATTTATGCAATTTAAATAATACTTATCCATGCCTGTACAACTGGTGTGTCCAACACAGGTAGGAATAAATATGTACCTTATTATATTATCATTACTAAATATGCTTACCAATCGTATGTGTAATTTACCATGTTGATGATATCTGTAAACTGGCGTCCCTCATGTACAAAAACGAGAATATATTATTATTATTTTTGACTTTATTCCTACTGTAAATGTGGACAAATTCCTGTGATCACACCTACTTATATTTTGAGTAAGTTAGATGCAGTATTGTGACAGATGCTGAGATTTCCTTGTTGTATTATAAGTACTTTTTTGGAATAAAACAGACTATTATTAAGTTCCTGTAAAAATTGACAGTTGGAAGACAAGCCACTGACCTAGCTGCGTGGTCGAATATAATCCAACTAATTTCCCAATGCACCCTTTCAACAAATGCTTGGCCATGACTTCTTCGTATCTATTTAATAAAATACTGTCTTTTGAGAAACGTCTTCCAAGACACTGTAGTCTATAACTCGCCACCCTGTTGCTGTCTGGCAGATTAGGACGTTATTACTCCCATAGCAGTCTTGCCTTAACGTGATCTTAGACGAGTCTAGAGGACTGAGTAGCAGTTTCCGGTGTTCTCTTGCTCTCTTCAGAATTTACAAACTTAGACCATCCATATCTTTAAACTCACTATCACACAACCAGTCACGACAGTCAGCATTTCTGAGGTATGGCAAAATAATGCATTAGGCACCGACTCGCTACCTTGTTTTGGCCTTGATATGACCCAACTCGAATTCGTTCTGATAGCAAATATATAGTAATAATAATAGTATATTCTCATTTTTGTACATGAGGGACGCCAGTTTACAGGCATCATCAATTCGATAAATTACACAAACGAATAGTAAATATAGTCACTAATGATAATATAAAAAGGTACATAATTATTCCTACAAATGCAGGACACACAAGTTGTAAAGCCATGGATAAGTATTATTTAAGTTACATATTTAAATTACAGGATTTACGGTTAAATAACATGGTTGCTGTCATTTTATCTTCAGTTTGTGGGAAAAATTGGATAACTGGTGATTCAATGGAACACACCAAGAAATATAGAGATATTGACTTCGCATTAACAAAAAACCCAAGTATGCGTTGGATGGATTACAGATACTTGGGAAAATAAATAAAGCTTGAAGTCAAGTCCCTCATAAAACAATAAATGCGTCTTACAATAATATATTCCCTCTTTAAGCACATGAATAAATAAATAAATTTATTCTCATAGTACAGTACATGAGGGACGCCAGTTTACAGGCATCATCAAATTGTTACAGAAATAGAACCATATAATTCAATCACAATTTACAGGTAGTAGCAAGATATGCTTTACATGTTCGCTGGAGATTATACATACACTTGATAAATATTAGTCCCAGTCGTATAAAACAGCCTTTTCACTTATATACAATCATTTCTGTGCACAGTTGGAAAAATCAGCTAGATTGTCAGTGAGTGCAACACATCAGGAAATACAGAAGTATTGTCTTCGCATTAACAAAAACCAGGTCTTTGGTGGATGGATTATAAGTGCCTGGGAAAAAACAAAGCTTGAGGTCAATTTTCATACATAACTTTGTTGCGTGCAGAGTCCTCAAATTATAGTTCATTGATGTGTTATTTTGAAATCAGTGATATGTTTATCTCATTTGATCTTCAATGTCATTGTTGGGAGTAAGTACATAAGCTTCGAACGCATTAATTAATGGATTTCTACTGCTTGTGGGTATTTTCTTAGCGTTAGGAAGGTTTATGAGTTTCAGCTGTTCCGACAGGAGTTGAGAATATTAACTGCTCAGCAACATTATGGATATAAGTTCATCACATTATCTAAGGAAAGGTGGGTTGCAGTTGGTGAGGGATATATGGTGCCCAACGAGCGTACATCTGTCCATGTGATGTTGTGGTGAGTTATACCCTTTTCATGTTGTCGGTTTATGTCCATTTTATTCCACTTATTGTGTTGGGTAGAACTTTCACAAACGAGATTTCTTGTCTGTTTGAGGGTACGTATCTTAACCGTTAATGTTTTATCTAAAATTACAGATATAGGCAAAAAACAACAGGTGTAGTATTTAAGCTCATACGTTAAATGGACCTATAATTTCGGAGGCTCTCAGATAGGAACTAGAACTACTGTCGTTTGCAAACTCTTGTAGTTTGTCATTAAGCACCTTTTTGAAGGAGGCCAATGTACTTGCTTGACGCATTTCCATTGGCAGTTTATTCCATATCTGTGCATACCTAATCAAGTAAAACTTTTGCCTGGTGGCTGTTTTACATTGTTCGATAGCTACTGTACCCTTAGTGTGTCTTAGTTTGTAGCCATTGTCATCTGAAAGTCGAGTGCCATTAGTAGAGGTAAAAACTAAGTGGTTTAGAAGCTTATAGTAAAGTGTCAAGTTTAGTCTCAGGCGTCTTAGCCATAGTGTTTCTAGTCCTAGGGTATCACATCTAGTGGAGTAGTTCGTACCATTTTCAGTTCTGAGTAGTTTTAACGTGAAGTACCTCTGCACTCCCTCGACTTTCAATTTGTCCTCTATGCGTATGCTACTATACATGAATGGAGAGTAATCAAATAAAGGACACACACAAACCTTGTACAACAGAATTCTAGACTCATTTCTGTAGAAGTTCCTGAGTAGAAAGCCGATAAGTCTGCGTGACTTTGACACTTGTTTGGAGATATGTTCAGAAAATGATAAGTTATGTGAATATTTCAGCCCTAGGTCTGGTACAGATTCCAGTCGTTGAAGTGCATGGCCTTGAATTGTCAGGCCAAGTTCTAAATTGTTGCAACCTATGCAGAGCCAGCCACATTTTTCGACACTAAATTGGAGTTGCCAGGTGTCACACCATCTATCCATTTTTTCTAATTCTTGCCGTATGGCGTTTACTGCTATTCCAAGATCTATGTTCTTGCATTTATACGTCACTTTTAAGTCATCTGCATATAGTATTGGTTTACCTACACTAAAGCATTCACAGATACTGTTTATATATATTGTGAATAAGAGTGGGCCTAATACACTTCCCTGGATTACACCACTACTTACTGGTTTAGGCCTTGAGATTATCGAGCCAACTTTCGTTGTCTGACTTCGGCCACAGAGAAATGATTTTATCCAGCTCAGGAGAGGGTCACACATCCCTAGTGAGCATAACCTGCTGACTAGTTACGTCCTTCCTACAAACAGTTGCTTCGAAAGCTGACGTGTGTCTGCATCATCGTAACCAATCAGAAGGCGACCGTTTAACGTCTTTCAGATGTTTCCAGACCTTCAGTAGCCCTTCAGTTGCGGTTGTTCGGTGGGTGTAGGTAAATTAGGGACTGTAAAAGCCTGGCTTGTGCTCACAGTGTCCATTCCACCTAAAAAATTGACTCCAGAGCGGCTTCAACACAGCTGTGCTGCAAGACTCCATTTACCATCACTACACTGAGCCCTGAATCGGTTCCTTCAACGCCTGGCTTTTAAAGACCCTATCTAAAACAAGGGACCTGCTTTCCAGAACAGTATAAAATTTCAGGCAACCCTTCGGGCCAAACAACTTCTTCGGAGCAATCCCGAAATAAACCCCTTCGAAATCGTCCCTATGTCAAAAGGTGTTACTGTAACGAAAGCCTTATCATTTTTCTCCAGACAGTACTTTTGGTACAAATATGTATTACAATATTGCATCTAATTTTCTCATTTCAGGGAAATAACTAAAGCAAAGCATTTACATCAATAATATTTTTTGGGTCAGTAGCTAATAAAAGATTAATTCAAGTGAATATAATAATGTAACAATGAGAACAACAAACAATGCCGTCTACTTAGAGTTCCTCAGTAAGCTGGTAATTTCCTGTCTCACACTTTTATCACATAAAATGTGTGCTAAACAAGTTTTTGTTGAGCTTTTGCACGTTAGAATACAGTCTTCTATAGTTGCTCCTAGTTCTACCCGACGAGATGCAATCGAGGAGAGTTGTGTATAGGGCGGGTGCTCAGGGTCTAAAAAGGTAATATTTGCTAATTTCTTGCAGCACTTCATATATGTATCTACGATGGTATTGAAGAGCTGGTTTAGCAACACTCCACGCGCCCACTGACAGGTTCTAGTGCCCTTCACAGTATGACAAGGTTTTTCTTAAGTAGCCCAGGAAAGAATAAGCGGAATGAAGCAGTAAAGAAGTATAAGCAGAATGCAAAGGTTAACAAACTACACAAGTAGAAAAAGAATGATACCCGATCGTCCTAACTTCCTTAGATTGTGGAAAATGCCCATTAGGACATTAGAAAGGAAAGAACACGAAGTTCAGCGAAGATATCTTTCCAGTGATTTCAATTTCAGAAGCTGTACAATCGCATTTAAATACATCAATTTACACGAATACAATTTTTACCTGATCCCTCATAAATACGAAGGCGAATAAAAGGTGATAATCATTTTCATCTATATATGGTTTACGAGAGGCTTAGAAGCAGAATTACACAGGATTACGATGAATTACATATGCGCTCAAAATGAGTATGTAAACGAATTGAAATAATAATTTTCAACTTGAAATGGAAGTAAGGAGGTGTGAATATGGATTACAAGTGTTTTAGAAACAAAAATTACACAGGATTAGGATACAACTGCAAAATAGTTATTTTAAACGAATTATAAATGCGAGCATGAAAAGCACGGAAACAAATAACTGTTAATTATAACTGAAAACAGAAATGGGATGAATTAAAGGAAGACAAAGAGAGAAGAATCACAGGAAAGATGTCAAAACAAAACAAGAAAGGGAGGCTAAGAGAACACACCGAACTAGGTCCATGGTAGTTGTGGAGGTTGGACTAATTTCTTTTGAACGCGCAACTCAGCCTTTTCGATGCATATTGAGAGGGCTTCTGCAGTACAGAGAAGTCGGAAACATACTGCTTTTGGTAGGTTTCTGTTGACTTTGTAAATTACTTTGAATGAATCAGTTGAGAGGTTGTGGGAGGTGTTCATCAGATGTTTAATAATGGCACTTTTGATTGAATCGGTGCCTCCTCTCTGCAGCCACACTGGACAATTTTCTCTAACACATTTTGAAAGGACGCGCATACAATGACCTATGTACGTAGCTGCACATGAGTAGGTGAATGGTATATGCACATTGAATTGGTCATGTGCGAGCGTTTGTCTTTAGCGTTGTTCCGAAGTATTGGATAGCTAGAGAGAGTCAATCTTAGTGTTGCTGCAGGGGAGGTCTTCTTTAAAGAGCTGGATATTCTCTTCTTTTGGGTATCAGCTACCAAATCTTCTCTGAAATTCAGTTTCGTATACAGAGTTTTCTTCGGCGTTGAATTGTATTCTTCCCCCTTTGGTTTTGGTTTCATGTTCTTGTTGGCAAAACTTGCCGAGCAACCATTTTGAGTCAGGATTTTTTTGAGTAATAGGAGCTCTTCTTCCAAGCAATCGCTGCCGCAGATGTTTCTAATGCGATGATGAGAGCTCGTTTCTGGCTCAGAGGTGTCCGGCTATAGAAATGCCTATTATTTGAGTTCTTCATATAATTGCACAGGGAGCAAATTGTTTCTGTTAGTGGCACGCTGGTTGAGAGATTCGACATCTAGGGATAACTTCCGTTTACCATTTACATTTAAATCTTTTATGCATTCAACGAACTCAGGGGTTTCACGAATAAAGTACTTGCAAAGGTGTTTTCTTACTGGCTGAAACATTTCAGACAGCCATTTGGCGATTGGATGGTATGGTGACCCTGACATGTCTAGGATTGGTCGAAGCGGCAAGTCAGGTAAGCCGTAGAGTTGAGAAATAGTTGATCCTTTCGGTTTCAGGCGATCGAACAGGTCGTCAGTTATCAAACGGTCGTTATTCATTCTTCTGAGAACATCTGTTAGTACTTTTCCGATTGATTCTGACCTATTTTTCTCGTTGTTGGGCTTGACAAATTTGTCGTCATCTGATATGAGTTATCAGTCTATTAATATATATATCATTAGGACCACTGCTGAACCTTTGTCGGGACATGTGATTATTGAATCTTTATTGTCTCGTAGTTCTTTGAGTTGTTGCCTGTGTTCTTTTGTGAGGAGACGTTAGGCTTTAGTTTTCAAGCTGAGATACTGATAACAGCAATCATTCCAAGAAGTAATCACAATATTGGTGGAAAACGATTCATTGAAGATACCACTGAGAGGATGACATAAAATGTCAGCGCATTTTTGAGGATAATAACTGGTACGCCATCTGAACCAAGGGACTGGGTAGGTTTGAGGGACTTGAGATACTTGGAGACATCATTTGAGTTAAAACCAGAAAAGCGCTCGTAGCATTTAAGATCAGAATGTCAGTTGGACGACATGAAAGACTTATTTAGAACGTTCTAGGTAAATAAGTCCCATTTTGTATCTTTTAACGTGCTCATTAGATTTCGCATATTGTCACGAGAGTGACATCTATGTTGTGTTTGAATTAAACAGGAACAACAGCTTCTACACAATAAAGCTGTAATATCATCGTTTATTCCGCTGACTTCTTGCCACCTGCTTACAGCCCATTATGAAGTGCATATACGGGAACAGTTTTAGCATACTTGCGCAGAGTTCATTTTTGAGCAAAATATCAGTCAACATATACATACAATAATAACATACACAACCAGTGTATGCAACTATCGACCTATCAATATAACACCGGTAATATCCCGAATAATGGAGAAAGTGGTTAAAGACCAAGTGTCAGACAACTTACTAGAACATGAACTTATCAATCCGTCACAACACGGATTTCTCAAAAAAAGATCATGTGTGACCTGTCACATAGACTTTTTCAATGAAGATACACGAAGTAGGGACAACAGAGAACTAGTAATTGTACTATATTTCGATATAACAAAAGCCTTCGATAGAGTTCCCCATAATCTGCTAGTCAGCAGGTTATGCTTACTAGGGATGTGTGACCCTCTCCTGAGCTGGATAAAATCATTTCTCTGTGGCCGAAGTCAGACAACGAAAGTTGGCTCGATAATCTCAAGGCCTAAACCAGTAAGTAGTGGTGTAATCCAGGGAAGTGCATTAGGCCCACTCTTATTCACAATATATATAAACAGTATCTGTGAATGCTTTAGTGTAGGTAAACCAATACTATATGCAGATGACTTAAAAGTGACGTATAAATGCAAGAACATAGATCTTGGAATAGCAGTAAACGCCATACGGCAAGAATTAGAAAAAATGGATAGATGGTGTGACACCTGGCAACTCCAATTTAGTGTCGAAAAATGTGGCTGGCTCTGCATAGGTTGCAACAATTTAGAACTTGGCCTGACAATTCAAGGCCATGCACTTCAACGACTGGAATCTGTACTAGACCTAGGGCTGAAATATTCACATAACTTATCATTTTCTGAACATATCTCCAAACAAGTGTCAAAGTCACGCAGACTTATCGGCTTTCTACTCAGGAACTTCTACAGAAATGAGTCTAGAATTCTGTTGTACAAGGTTTGTGTGTGTCCTTTATTTGATTACTCTCCATTCATGTATAGTAGCATACGCATAGAGGACAAATTGAAAGTCGAGGGAGTGCAGAGGTACTTCACGTTAAAACTACTCAGAACTGAAAATGGTACGAACTACTCCACTAGATGTGATACCCTAGGACTAGAAACACTATGGCTAAGACGCCTGAGACTAAACTTGACACTTTACTATAAGCTTCTAAACCACTTAGTTTTTACCTCTACTAATGGCACTCGACTTTCAGATGACAATGGCTACAAACTAAGACACACTAAGGGTACAGTAGCTATCGAACAATGTAAAACAGCCACCAGGCAAAAGTTTTACTTGATTAGGTATGCACAGATATGGAATAAACTGCCAATGGAAATGCGTCAAGCAAGTACATTGGCCTCCTTCAAAAAGGTGCTTAATGACAAACTACAAGAGTTTGCAAACGACAGTAGTTCTAGTTCCTATCTGAGAGCCTCCGAAATTATAGGTCCATTTAACGTATGAGCTTAAATACTACACCTGTTGTTTTTTGCCTATATCTGTAATTTTAGATAAAACATTAACGGTTAAGATACGTACCCTCAAACAGACAAGAAATCTCGTTTGTGAAAGTTCTACCCAACACAATAAGTGGAATAAAATGGACATAAACCGACAACATGAAAAGGGTATAACTCACCACAACATCACATGGACAGATGTACGCTCGTTGGGCACCATATATCCCTCACCAACTGCAACCCACCTTTCCTTAGATAATGTGATGAACTTATATCCATAATGTTGCTGAGCAGTTAATATTCTCAACTCCTGTCGGAACAGCTGAAACTCATAAACCTTCCTAACGCTAAGAAAATACCCACAAGCAGTAGAAATCCATTAATTAATGCGTTCGAAGCTTATGTACTTACTCCCAACAATGACATTGAAGATCAAATGAGATAAACATATCACTGATTTCAAAATAACACATCAATGAACTATAATTTGAGGACTCTGCACGCAACAAAGTTATGTATGAAAATTGACCTCAAGCTTTGTTTTTTCCCAGGCACTTATAATCCATCCACCAAAGACCTGGTTTTTGTTAATGCGAAGACAATACTTCTGTATTTCCTGATGTGTTGCACTCACTGACAATCTAGCTGATTTTTCCAACTGTGCACAGAAATGATTGTATATAAGTGAAAAGGCTGTTTTATACGACTGGGACTAATATTTATCAAGTGTATGTATAATCTCCAGCGAACATGTAAAGCATATCTTGCTACTACCTGTAAATTGTGATTGAATTATATGGTTCTATTTCTGTAACAATTTGATGATGCCTGTAAACTGGCGTCCCTCATGTACTGTACTATGAGAATAAATTTATTTATTTATTCATGTGCTTAAAGAGGGAATATATTATTGTAAGACGCATTTATTGTTTTATGAGGGACTTGACTTCAAGCTTTATTTATTTTCCCAAGTATCTGTAATCCATCCAACGCATACTTGGGTTTTTTGTTAATGCGAAGTCAATATCTCTATATTTCTTGGTGTGTTCCATTGAATCACCAGTTATCCAATTTTTCCCACAAACTGAAGATAAAATGACAGCAACCATGTTATTTAACCGTAAATCCTGTAATTTAAATATGTAACTTAAATAATACTTATCCATGGCTTTACAACTTGTGTGTCCTGCATTTGTAGGAATAATTATGTACCTTTTTATATTATCATTAGTGACTATATTTACTATTCGTTTGTGTAATTTATCGAATTGATGATGCCTGTAAACTGGCGTCCCTCATGTACAAAAATGAGAATATACTATTATTATTACTATATATTTGCTATCAGAACGAATTCGAGTTGGGTCATATCAAGGCCAAAACAAGGTAGCGAGTCGGTGCCTAATGCATTATTTTGCCATACCTCAGAAATGCTGACTGTCGTGACTGGTTGTGTGATAGTGAGTTTAAAGATATGGATGGTCTAAGTTTGTAAATTCTGAAGAGAGCAAGAGAACACCGGAAACTGCTACTCAGTCCTCTAGACTCGTCTAAGATCACGTTAAGGCAAGACTGCTATGGGAGTAATAACGTCCTAATCTGCCAGACAGCAACAGGGTGGCGAGTTATAGACTACAGTGTCTTGGAAGACGTTTCTCAAAAGACAGTATTTTATTAAATAGATACGAAGAAGTCATGGCCAAGCATTTGTTGAAAGGGTGCATTGGGAAATTAGTTGGATTATATTCGACCACGCAGCTAGGTCAGTGGCTTGTCTTCCAACTGTCAATTTTTACAGGAACTTAATAATAGTCTGTTTTATTCCAAAAAAGTACTTATAATACAACAAGGAAATCTCAGCATCTGTCACAATACTGCATCTAACTTACTCAAAATATAAGTAGGTGTGATCACAGGAATTTGTCCACATTTACAGTAGGAATAAAGTCAAAAATAATAATAATATATTCTCGTTTTTGTACATGAGGGACGCCAGTTTACAGATATCATCAACATGGTAAATTACACATACGATTGGTAAGCATATTTAGTAATGATAATATAATAAGGTACATATTTATTCCTACCTGTGTTGGACACACCAGTTGTACAGGCATGGATAAGTATTATTTAAATTGCATAAATTTGGTTCACGGTGAAATTACATGGTTGATGACTTTTTGACTTTATTTTGTGGAAACGATCTGATAACTAGTGATTCAATGGACCACATCAAGAAATAAAGAGATATTAACTTCGCATTAGCGAAAAACCCCAAGTATGTGTTGGATGGATTACAGATACTTGAGGAAAAATGAAGCTTGAAGTCATTTCCCTCATATAAGAATGAAATGCATCTTATAATAATATATTCTCACTTTACGCACATGAGGGACTCCAGTTAACAGGCATCATCAATATGATAATAATGTATACATGGAGTAAGCATGTTTACAATTTTTCACTGACACAGGATATACATACAAGGGAAGGTAATGGAAAGGCGATAACAGGCATGCTATGCATAAGTTAAAACAATTTATATGATATAATCCTAGGCACCATTATTGTTTGAATCTGTCGAAAATGAGTGTAACAACTGAGTGTTGCGTTACATTTGGTCGATATGGTGGGCTACTCACAAAAGTATAAAAATGGTCTATAAAACGTTAGTTAGTTTACCGTAAACGATGTTTAAGCAATATAATCAGCAAGAGGCTGACCACAGCAGTTAGTATCCAGTGAAACATACAGAGAAGTATTAATGATTCAGCAACCGGTCTGGAACCAGAATGACTGCGAACCAATCTATACAAAATGTAGAATGAAGCATGCAGGAGCAGAATATTACCATCGAATGAGTTAGTGTGATCTGAAATGCAGCTGCCAGCATATTTTTGTTATTTCATAGATATCCAGGTTTATTGGCGCTGTATGGATAGCGATTTGCATTTGTCATCATGATCAACATATGGATGAATATCCAGATGTGTTACAACTTGTTTGCCGTTCGGATTCAGTTAGTTACATCTCGTGTAGGGTTTGATTACTCTGCGATTTTGACATATTCCGCATTACTTCATTAAATACGTCAGTAAGAGAATGACACAGTACATCTGCAAATTTTTTAAGAATAACGCTAGGCACACCATCTAGACCTAGGTTACGGGAAGAGTTCAGTGATTGCAGACATTTTAGAACGACATTTGTGTTACAACCGAGAAAGCAGCTTCCATTAAAACTTGTGACACTAGAAAGTATGGGATTTGTGGCAGAATATAGGAGACTTTTTTAGGGTATACATATCAAATGGAGAACGAGTACTATCCATCTGCTTACCACCAGTAATTTCTTCGGAAAGTTTCCATATATTATAGGCGTTTTTATAAGATATGAACCTATGGTCATATATTGAATTCAACCTCTACATTTCAGCCTTGATTAAGGTGTAAATCCTTTTCACACCAATGTTATCCTTCATTTTATACGACTCTTCCTTTTCCCTGCGAAGTTAAGGGGAGAAGAAACTGAAAGACCTGATGAAAAGCGTTTCTCTGGAACAACAGATATGAAGAAAGAATTTGAGATAACATGTAATATTTGAGATAGGGTCATTAAACAAGTCCCACCTTGTGTCTTTGAGCATGCCCCTAAGATTCTGAACATTCTCCTTAGATTAACATCTATGTACAATTTTCTTGGTCGGGCGCAAAGAGGTCCTCTTGTGCAACTTTCCATAAAGTTTGAGTAAAACCCATACAATATAATGACAGAGGTTAAACAGTGGGGCTCTTTTACGAGCTTCATAAATTCCGGAGTCACTTATAAATACAAGATCAAGCAGTGTCTAATCGAGGGGAAAGTTAACGACAATTTTATGACCTGGCAATGTGAGAAAAATGCAGTCTCAAGAATTGAAATCGCCAGTAATTATGTGCAATGTGTTAGCAAGACACGTGGCAATAAAAACAGTGAATTCATCAGCAAACATGGATAGTTCTGAGGGACTATGAGGTGCGATATAGGCATTCCTGATAAAAATGAAGTTATACCTAGGAATTAAGGACGGCATTTAACAGTTATACAGTCAGTATTGTCATTTGAGAATTTAAAGCGGCAGACCGCTGAGAATAAATAAAAGTGGCGACACCACCTCGCTTCTTCAGGCGTATACGCCGGCCTTGTCTATACATAAAGAAACTGTTTAGGGAGACTAAACGGTCATCATATTAATCGTGAAACCAGGCTTCCTGAAGCGTTACTACACCTCTATGACAACGAAAATTCGAAGACAATTGAGCATGGAAGCAATTAATCTTGTTCGATGACGACCTGCAGTTTGTGCTTATAACCACGGGAACAGTCGTCTGGCATACTGGGGTACGCTTCAAGGATTGTTGCCACCCACCACGATGCTTTTTCTTAAGTTTATTGGAAACGCGCAAACCAGCCTGTAGAAAACATTTAGATCGTCCCTGAGAAGACTTCATCCAGTCTTATTAAATGACTTCGTTGTTGTAGGCGGTCGATTACAAAAATCATCCTGCCCCAGTGGAAGCAAAGACTCAGTGATATTACCTTCGACACGTCATGTCGTGGAATTGATTCTAAGATACTACCACAACAGAGAAGCGCACTAGCAACCGTTAGGGATAAGTTTCGGATATCACAGGAGGTTGTAGCAATGGGAAAGGTCATCCGAGATTGTACGCGCTGTGAGTCAAAGTGCCAGCTGGTGGGACTCATGTGAATGACTAGAAATGCGACTCATAGTCATCCTTTCTCTTCAGCAGATGCTGACTTTTATAACAGTGACATTAGGTAGGGGATTTGAAAATCGTCAAGGTTGTATTTTCACTAGCCTGAAATTTCTAGATATCTGTAGGTAGCGCACAACCTATCCACAGACCCCTTTATAATGCCTCTGGAGATGTTTGTTGGTTGGAGATGACATTCAACAGAAATGTTCGTTGACAGTGGTAACACTTTGGTAGACACGTTAAGGGAATCAGATAAATGCTGAAAGGAGTCACGGCGCTGGTCGAAGAAATGCTACCAAGTCATAACGACAACAAAAATGGGTGTGCAGGCCGAAAACTTGGTCATTGTATTATCAGACTTCATAGGTAGTAGTTAATGGCCGCTCGGGCTCGTGCAACAGTTGCTGATTAATAAAGATGGTTTAGTTAGATAGGTGCAGTAAAGACGGCTAGGGGAGTTCTGTTAAGAGATATTAGGAAAGTCTGCCATTTGGAAGCCACCTATGATAGGCTTCATCAGAAGGTTCTTTGGGTATACTGTTGTAAACTGTAGATACTAAAAATAAGCGGCTGAATTAGAGGGTTACAAGGCATACTATTGTAAGTCCTGGCAACAACTTAAGTAATATGTATGAGTTTAGTATGTGTAGTAATTTATGTGCATATAGTAAATATGCAAGGGATCCGGGATGCTCGTCAGACCAATAGAACATTCAGTGATCAACTTCATAATCTGTGTATGCTGGAACAAGGGGAGGATTATTTAATTTTGAAGGTACAAGAGTTCGTCATCTTCGTTGTGGTGCAACTGTGTATCTGTATAATCTATTCATATCATTAATAAATCCAACTCCCAGCAGCCGTAACTGTTATATTCTCTCTTCGCTAGTTCGCTTACCTGGCCACCAGGTTAGGTGGACCAAGCTAAATAGCCAGCAGTCAGATGGATGGCCAAACATCAATTGTGAGAGTTATTTCCGGTCGAATCCAAGTGGAAGCGACCCCGAAGTCGTTCAGGCAGACTGACTATGTGGTTTCCTAGGAATGTAGTTTAGTGTGTCTAGTAAGCAATTTTTCGGTAAATTTATGCGTATGCAAATTGGTGAAGTCACTGGCAAACTAATGGTCAGTGAAACTGCCCAGAACCGTCCTTGTCAAATTATAACACTGAGTTACTAGGATGATACATCGTGCTGAGGTCAACAACACTCAGCATCAAAAATAAGATCCGGATTTTCAACTCCAATGTGAAATAAGTGCTACTATACGGATCAGAGACCTGCACTGCGCGTCATGAAGAGCATCTCAAACAAACTACAGACCTTCATTAACAGTTGTCTTCGCTCAGTATTCAAGATCAGATGCCCGATCAGCAAAGATCAGCAATAGAGATCTCTGGGAGAGAACCAACCAGGAACCGATTGTGAAACAAATAGACAGAAAGAAATGGAGATGGATTGGCCATACTCTGAGGAAACCATCAAGTGAGTGACATCACTAGACAAGCCATTGCTCGAGTGGAACCCGAAAGGGAAGCGGCGAGTTGGTGGTCAGTGCGATGGTGGGTGACTTGGAGGAGGTCATGTGAAGAGGAGATGAAAACGTGTGGGCAGACATGGAGCCAGGTGAAGACTCTAGCAGAGAACAGAACGCAATGGAGACACACGGCTGAAGCCCTATGTTCCTGTAGGAATTAAAGGATACAATAATAATAATACTAGGATGAAGTCCAATGAGCTACAACCTGTGTCATTTTGAAGAATAGCGCTAGCACTATCCAGCGTCAATTGTAGGCATATTCCAGAGCACACAACTAGAAGGATATAATGGATTTCACTTCTATAATCTCACCTGTAGCCTCGCGGTTAATCAGCAGTAAACTTACAAGACTGATTTCATGACAGCTAGTGTTTAGAATTTCATCAAAGGAACAACGCTTCCTAGGATTTAGATTAAATTTTGACTTCATGAAGTTATATTGCGAATTCCTTACTGGTTCTTCTTTCCAAGTAAGGCTGGAGGAAATATTTGGATCAATAACTTCACATTGCGGTGGCTCTCAGCTTGTCTTTGTAGAATTTCGTGTTCACGCTATATAAGGCTTCATCTCGGTGGCCGAATTGTAACCAGCCTTCACTTTTAGTGTTTGATGCATGAAGAGGACATAGGCGTTTACTGTTCATCTTCCACTCCCCTGAGTTGGCATAAATTAGTTAAAAACCACCTTGAATATCTAGAAGAATCTCTACCACCTGCAGAATTTATCCAGGATATATTTAATCTTTTCGATAACGTAAAGTGAAAAAATAAGATTACACTCCACAATTTGAAACCACTTTTCTTACCATCAAGCATAAAAATCTGAGACTTCGTTTTATGTTATCAGGCCTCAAATCTTACTGAAGTAATTGAGCTATCAATTTCCAGATAATTCTCAGACTAGAAAGACGATCCGCAACGACAAAGATGGGTCAGTGCCCGAAACCAACCCAAAAGAACTGATAGCATGCTACATTTCCACAATCACTTCTAGCAAAACTGAAGATGTTTATTTTGGTCAGCTGTGTTTCTGTAGACTGAATGAACTTCAGTCTCTGCTGAGGAAGGAAAAAACCCAATACGAATTTCCATCTAGCACAATGCTACGGCTTGATGGCACGCGAAGTGCTGCGTATATGCAGGTTTTAGAGGTTGACGGTATCGACGTTCACGAATTGTACGGAGTATACTGACGCAAGATCTTATGCCAACAACTTCATAATATTCGTTTGTCGTGTACCAATGACAAAGCAAAATACCAAATTTAGTCGTCCAAAGTACATGATATATTTCGGGACCAAATAGTAAACCGTATCGAGTGAATGCTTAGCTTGCTAGTGATTGTGCACGACGGAGTACCATATGGCAAGGATGCTAGACCGGAAGCCTTCAGCTAAACAAGTCGGCTTAAACAGTTAGGGTCAGCATCTGATGTTCAGTGATGATTGCTGTGGTCAATAATTTTGGAGAATTATTTACCGCTACAAGGTAGTTTGTCATTACTTTCGACCGTCGAATAAACCCTGGTGTGGTCTGTGAAAAAGTCGGAAATTTAAGTCTCTTCCAATATCCTTAGCGTCTATTTCTCTGTTCAATTTTCTGGAATTTCTTCAAAAAGATTCACATGCTGTTGGAATGATGATTAATAATACTCAGATTCGCAAACAGAGTTGTTATTGATCTAGACTTGTTGCTAGAATTGGTTATAGCACGTCCCCCTGCTGGGACTTCGAATAATAAACTGGATTTTGGCTAAGAAATGTTACACGCAAGGCAACAGCCACAACCAACGGAAAGGAAGAAGACGAAGAGACGAGAGGGAGATGTTTATTTCAACCACGCCAGGCTTGAATTAACCGGGCACAAAGCTAATTATCATCATCTATAACAAGTCTGGACAAACGATCTTCCTCCTGTTCCAGTGAGGCCACGTCAGCGTTTCTTTCTGAAAAAAGGAGAAAAAGAAACTTATTTAGTGGCATTATGGTGGTTTTTATTTCATTACATCGCCTCCTCCCTTTTGGAGGCACTGTCCTCAGTGCCTGGTGGTGGTATAGGATGTGCACTGCCTCCATCTGTTGTACCTCGACGAAACTAGTAGCGGGCGGCGGTTGCGGGGATGGCGACGGCTTCTGGACGGCTGCTGGGTGATGTGGTTTCGGCTGGTTATAGTGTGCGGATATAAGGTTATCTTGAGGACGTCGCAAATTTCGCAGGACATACGTTGTGGGAGGTCGGTGCTGTACGATCTCATAAGGTCCTTGCCACGGGGCGTAGAATTTAGGACACGAACCGGCAGGTACGGATGGGCGATGAAGCCAGACAAAGTCACCAGGCGAATAAGTGGGGCCGCGGGGTGAAGCGGTCATGAATACTCTTCTGGTGTTCTGGCGAAGACTGGAGATGACGACGTGCCAGGTTGTAGGATATCCCCAGGTGGTGGCGAAGATGTTGGACATAGGGGATGCAGTCGATTTTCTCATACGGTAGCAGCGGCGTTTGGATCTCAACTGGGAGGCGGAGTTCATGCCCAAACAGAAGCAAAGCTGGGGAAAATCCCGTGGATGAATGGATGGAGGAGCGACACGCTAGTAGACACTGAGGTAGGACATCGTCCCAGGTGTTCTCCGGTGTATTGTGGAAAAAGGCACGGAGAAGATTCTTAATAGTCCGGTTAGTGCGTTCGACAAGTCCATTACCCTGTGGGTGGAATGATGTAGTACGAGTCTTCCGGATGCCAAAAGTATTGCAGATGTGAGCGATAAGATGACTCTCGAATGCGGCGCCCTGGTCAGAGTGTAGATAAAGAGGGGCACCAAAGTGGGACACCCAGTTGTCTAGGCATCTTGTTGTTGCAGGGGGACAGCTTCGCACCACTTCGTGAAGTAGTCGACCATGACGAGTATGTATCGATTACCACGTCTCGACGTTGTTATTGGCCCCATAACATCTACCCCAACTCGGTGGTTGGAAGCTTCCGTAAGCATAGGTACTAACGGTGCTCGGGAAGGTAGTTTGGGCTGTGTTATTTGTGCACATGTAGCACAGTTGCGGCAGAATTCAGTAACGTCGTGATGAAGAAGTGGCTACCAAAAACGTTGACGGACGGTGTGTTCGGTTTTTTGTTGGCCAGCGTGACCCAGCTGGTGGTGCACAAGGTGAATCACCTCCGGAACTTTCAACCGGGGAACAAGAAGACGGGGTGACGAGGATGCTTCCACTATATAAAAACATCGTCGATTAGTCGTAGCACGCCCCACTTGCCACAGATCCATCGTGTTGTGTCTGACAGACTCCGTAGTTCCTTATTCGATGGTTTATCGTTCCCATGGAGCTGTCGCGAGTAAACAGGTTGAATATCTGTATCAGCCGCCTGCAGTGCAGCACAATCCACATCGATACCCGTATTAAGTAAAGCATTCACTGAATCGTACGTCGGCAATCGGGAGAGGGCATCAGCGTTAGCATGCCGAGGCCCCGGACGATACTCACAAGTAAACTCGAACTCCTGTAACCGCTCTTGCCATCGAGCCACCTGACCTTCAGGTTCATGAAATGTTTGCAGCCATTGTAATGCACGATGGTCAGTGCGTACTCGAAAGGGGCGCCCAAGTAGATAGTGTCTAAAGTGTCTCAGAAAATACTCAAGGGTAAGCATCTCCCTTCGGGTTGTCGAGTACCGTGTTTCCCATTTATCTAGCTTGCGACTGGCATATGCAATAACGCGTTCTCGACCATCGGTTGCCACTTGGGAAAGGACAGCCCCTATAGCGCTAGCGCTTGCGTCCGTGTCCAGAATAAATGAACCAGATGACGGAGACGTCTCTGGGAACGCAAGGATGGGGGTTGACGTCAAGTTCGTCTTTAGCTTGTCGAACGCATGTTGGCATTCATTGGTCCACAGGAATTTGCGGCCCTTTTCTGTCAGGCGATGCAGGGGCGAGGCTAGGGTGGCAAACCCAGGCACGAAACGTCGGTAGTACGAAGCCGACCCTAGGAAGCTACGAACGTCTTTACAGACCTGGGGTGTAGGCCATTCTGAGATGAGGCGCGTTTTCTCTGGGTCTGTTTGAATGCCATCTGGTGAAATTCGATGCCCCAAAAATGTGATTGCTCTCTGTAAGAATGAACATTTAGCCGGCTTCAACTTTAAACCATTCGTTCTAAACCTTGTAAGAACAACCCGTAGGTTATCCATGTGCTCCTCTGGGGACTTCCCATGTACAATAATGTCGTCAAGATAGATGAGACATTTGTGCGGGACTAACCTGTCAAGGACTATTTGCATCAAGCGTTGAAATGTGGCGGGGGCATTGCATAGTCCGAAGGGCATTGTTCGGAATTCGTAGAGACCACTCGGGAGGATAAAGGCCATCTTCGGGCAATCGTCAGGGTGCACCTCTACCTGCCAGTAGCCTGACGCCAGATCTAACGTGGAGAACCACTGTGAGCCAGCAAGTGCGTCAAGGGTTGCATCGATACGGGGAATCGGGAAAGCGTCCCGTCTGGTTATAGCATTCAGTTTACGGTAGTCAATACACATTCGGAGGGAGCAGTCCTTCGTCTTGACTAAAACGATGGGTGACGCCCATGGGGAGGATGATGGTACGATGATCTTTTTATCCAACATATCTCGTATCAGGGCGTCCAGTTGGGGCTGGTAATGCACAGGGATCCGTCGGGGTGGTTGACGCACAGGCGGATGACTGCCCGTATCGATACGGTGCTGAACAACACCAGTGCGTCCCGGATTACCCCCATCATCGAACACATCAGCGTATTCATCAATCAATTTCAGCATTTGCCGTCGGAGGGGAGCAGGAGCAGATGGATCAACTGAAACTTGATTTATGATGGCAGACACTGATAGCTTTGACGCGGCAGACCGCGGTTGCTGAGGGCTATACAAGGGTATAGTGACAGAATCAATTGTGACTCGAGAATGGGTGATATCTATAAGAGTGTGGTGTGACATCAAGAAGTCTACCCCTAGGATGAGGTCCCATGTAATCTGGGCGCAGATAAGAAACTGATGGCGCACATCTAGGTCTCCAAGGCGCAGCTGTAGATCGGTAGCAGATCGGGCCTCCAGTTTAGCACCGTTAGCTGTCGTCAAGATGTTGTGAGTGGTTACTGGGGGTGAGTACTGGGGCAAGCGTCGAAGGAAGGAAGCCTTTACTAGAGAAACCGACGCGCCAGTATCTAAGAGGACTTTAGAGGGCACTCCATTAATATGTCCCCATAACATCAAAGGTTGCCGGGTACAAGAGTATGTAGACAAATTAAAAACAGGGGACTTACTGCGATCCGGCTGGCGATTGTGACCACACTTACGGGCCTTCTTCCCGAAACGTTGACAATAGTAGCAGCGACGGGTAGCGTCCCCATTTGAGCGTCGTTGGCTTCTTGAACGGTCGCGGCGAACGGGGGTCACGGCAGGTGCATTGGGTTTTGTTGATACTGGGCACATAGAGGTGCTGGGTGTCGACACGTGGTCGTTCTCGGCGTCCATGAAACGAAGAATAATCTTCTTTAACTTGGATGTGTTGGCCGGGAGCTGACGTCGGAGGTTTGTGCGCAGGTCACCAGGCATCATTCCCTCGACGAAGCGGGTGCATACCAATTGGTCTTTGCTGCCAGGGCTATCGTGATTGTCAAGTCCAGCTGCCAGTAGCTGGAGAGCGTTAAGATATTCCAGGAAACTCTCTCCTGGTAGTTGTCGGCGGGAGAGCAGTTGTAATAGGGTATGTTGAGAACCCAGCCTCAGGTCAAAACATTGATCTAGAATCTCCCAGTTCGTTTGCATGGAGTTGGTTTTACTGAACCCAGCAGCGTGTGCACGGGCGAATGCATCCTCTGATAGGTTGTTGAGGACGTGGACGAAATGGTGGGCTGCTGGGGCAACGTCCAGGAACGCCTGCATTCGTATCTTCCAGCGAGGATAATCTGATGATGGTTGCAGCAGTGGTGGGCGGGAAAGCGGTGGTACACTAGGCAATGATGAAGCACTATCCTGAGGAAACAACTTGGGAGGCTGGTCCTCTGGTCGATTTGCCATGTTAAGTGTAGATATCCCACCTCCGACACCAATTTGTTACACGCAAGGCAACAGCCACAACCAACGGAAAGGAAGAAGACGAAGAGACGAGAGGGAGATGTTTATTTCAACCACGCCAGGCTTGAATTAACCGGGCACAAAGCTAATTATCATCATTTATAACAAGTCTGGACAAACGATCTTCCTCCTGTTCCAGTGAGGCCACGTCAGCGTTTCTTTCTGAAAAAAGGAGAAAAAGAAACTTATTTAGTGGCATTATGGTGGTTTTTATTTCATTACAGAAACATATTTTCAAGTTTTTAAATGGAACCAGCAGCCTGTTATTTCAAAAGCAGCACGTTTGGACATTGAGCAATGCAAACCTATTTGGCGGGAGTACTTTCTGCTCTTGATCTCCGAGTTTGAGTTTATCGCAGGGTATTTATTTCTAATTGTATAATTCTAGACCTGTTTTACATGCATTGTTTGCACTTTTTTCTTTTTTTGGCAATAGAATCTGGGGTAGTTTATCCCCACTGGCACTAACTAGGACGTCCTAGAACAGTCATGCATGTACAACTGTAGTGTGATGGGAACATAAACCAGCCGACGTTAATGAAGTCATTTGATTACCGCTGCATGTTGAGTATTAAAATTAGATAGGTAACAGGAAAGGGCCTAGTTAAAGAGTGAACACACCAATGAGCACCTAGCGCTCAGTCGAACTAAGGTAGTGAGACCAGGTGAAAAAACATATTCACAGGATAATACTGAAAAAGAACAGGACGATTGGAGAAGATTGTTTTGTATTCTCATTTTGGCATTTAGAGCCTAGGGTATTTTCGATAACTTACTGATATGGCTCTTTAATTGTATGTGCATTTAATATTTAAAGGATAATTGTTATTGATAATATTTATGCTTTTTCAGTAATACAGAGTTGTTAACACCAGTGGAATTAAAGTCCGAAAGCCTTTTGAAGCAGTAAAAATGATGAAAACATAATATTAGACTAAATATCAGGTAAAATTAAGAAAACTTGTAGGACATTTAAAGCCGGTTAAAAGTGATGGCCAAGGTAGGGGAAGCGTCTGAACGAACTTCTGAACGCATAAGTTGGACTTCTTATAGTGCATTCCAATGGCTTCGTCTATATTCAGAAAACGAACTCGTAAGGTGAAACAGATTAATAGGAATACGGTAGGAAACATTAAGAACCTTGTAAACATCGACATTTGTGAGCTGAGATAGACCTGCCAATAGACCTTGTCTGTCCCTGGCTTAATCACGCAGGATGTTTAGAAAGCTGACGATGAACATGCCTAATTGGACGTGGGAGCAGTCAAACTGAGCACATTTAATTGCTCATGGTACAATTAGTTATTAATACAACATCACTGTGTTCAATCAGATAAATTAATATACTATGGAATTGTATTTGACCACAGTACCTATATTCTACTCTTACATTAATGAGCAGTCAGTTAAGATTATTGTGGTTTGTCGGTTGGAGTTTAACTTTTGGGGTATAATGAAAGAATTGTTTCATACAGTATTGGTGCACGTGTATTATTCTTGTGTAATTTGTTATTAAAATATATCACACATTATGTACAGTTCAACAGTGGCTCTAAACTTGATTTGAGTTCTACACCACATTTTTCTGGCTTTTTGCAGTCTGTATACAACCGGTCCCCTTGATTAGTTTGAAAAAAGAAAGAACGAATATGTGTAATACGTTCTACATCCATCCACATCAAAACTAATATATTTTATAAACGGACTTATTTACATAAGGTACCATGCTTACCTTGCTGAAGGCAATTTCAACACATGTCGTTTACGTCACTAGCATAGTGATGACTAAACACGTCTCTTTTCCTAGTGATTCTCTCATGACTATTTGTATCTGGGTCATTGTCAAAAGGTGCAAACCATTGGTAACATTGCCAAGATGTCATATTATGCTGCCTGCCTGCACCCGCCTTTACACCTAAGTTGGTGCGATTTCGGAAGTTATTGAATAAATCAATGCACTCAGACATGTAAATTTCTATTACCACCTAGTTGTGTTTTTAAGAAACATATCGAAAAAATTCCATAATAGTCATCTAATGTCTTCATAAGATTGTATTTAGTGAATCTATCTATCAAAACCCTGATTGTATCGAGTTCTTCGATCTAAAAAGGCAGTCTGCATATTCAAAACCGAGTTGTCAAATGCCTATACCTACCAGGTTGGTAGCGCTTCTCCAGGCCTCAAACCATGGCTATGGGGTAATTTCCTTTTTGAGGTATTCTAAGTAGTATTATTCTAACGGCCAATAGATACTAACTATCAGCTTCCCATTTGTCACATTAAGATTGATCTGGTAGGGTCAAGAAAATATCACCTAATATAGGGAATGTAAGACTTATTTCATCTAAATATTTCTTGTCTGTTTTGTCCTTGAAAACGAAATGGTAGTACACAAAAAAGCACTGTTAGTGAGTAACTGTTACGTCATCAGAAAACATTTTATTCCTTTACGTCCCGAGTGCAACATAGGGTTTCAGGCTAAAGCTTTAAAGTTTCAGTAGCACTGGAGCTTTTCTGTGGGGTATGGTTGCTAACCTCACGCCCAACCTCCCCTCTTTGCCCATCTTAGCGACGTTTTTAAGAGTGTGCCGGCCGACAATGAAACTCCGACCGACGTGCGTGGTTGGGGAACCTTCTACCGCTGAATCGCCGGTGCATATAGAAAAGAGGATGGTTTCCAAACTCCAATTGGGCTGTCACATGATCACCGTTCGCAGGCTCTATCCCGCTAGCGCACTTCGCGGGGACCTTCGCCCGCTGGGTTTCTCCCCTTGGGCCGGTCCGCGCCTCCCCAGTCGACCTGGACAACCCGTCCTCCGACATGTCGTCCATATCGGTGCCGTGCGTAGCCTGGACGCCCGAACAACATAAGCACCCATATATCGGAACTCTCGGGCCAGCGAAATTTCACTTCCTGGCCTCCGAGTAGCTAGATTACAGGCGAACACCACCACGCCCAGCCGAAAACTGTCTAGCAGCAGTTATTTAACTGTTAATAAAGAGAAAAGAATGAGCAGTAGAAACACCAGGATTTTTTCTAGCTTTTTCTAAAACTTATACTTTTCTAGAATATACACGTAGCGGAATTAACACGCTACTTAGTATGTTAAAAATCAAATGAAATAAGCTTAAACAAGCTTTGTAAGCTTAAAAGTAAATTGAGTTTTCTTTGTTACCACCCTTCTTATGAATCGCAAGGCAGTCGTAAAGGAGGTATGTTCTATTCCTTAGGCAAATACATATGTTGGGGGAAAATATAGTACATTTCCAGTATCAGCAATTCATACATTTATGTTGATCAGCCTGTATGTGTGAAAAACTTCCTATTTTCTTTAGAAAATTGTTTTTATTTTGTTCATCTTCACTTTGTGCTGCATAATTAATCGTTTATTTCAATATCTTTGTTATTTATTTTAGAGCTGACAAATGAGTGCTCCTAACATACCCAACAATACAATCAGGCATAATTTATTTGATGTATATCGTCCTGATTACCCTGTCACTGTTCCCATTATCTCTCAAGCACCAACGCTAGGCAGTGCTCCCAGAAATGTATTTACCACATACTCTTCAAATCCACAATCCAGAAGTGTACAAAAATCCACTGGTAAGAAAAGAAAAATAATTTAACCACTTATCATCGAATTTACTTTGTTCTATTTTTCTTCTTCTTCTTCTTTAGTCAATAATTCAATGTCAAACTTTTCCCTAGTCACTACAAGTAATATTACCCAACAGAATGCTAACAATACGGCCAATCATCCAACCTTCAATAATCTCTTTCAATCACTTTTAAGTGCGTCAACTTCTCAACAGGCATCTATGCCGCCTGCTAATGTAACAGGTTATGTGAATACAATAGCATCAGGGCAAAATGGAAATTTATTCACTAGTTTTCGACCTGCACAGTTAACTTATCAGTCGAATAATATACGTATTACTTTGCCTACAAGTGTTTCACTTGTATCTCCTCATGTCACAGTGAATTCAAATGCTTTAAGATCATCAAATCCTACTTCATCACATAATAATATGAATAATGGGACACAAAGTACAATAACAACTACAGCAGCAACAGCAGCAGCAACAACGACAACAAAAACAACAACTGCAACCACGACTGGTCGATTTAGCAAAGCAATGTCTACAGAATCATTGTTTGTTTCAACTAATCTTATTCCATGCAATGGGATGAAGAAGTTAGGCGCTATGACATTTCTTCGATGGGCAGCAGGTTTGTAATATCTCGTAGCTTTTTTTGTTTGTTTTGTTTTCATAGTTTTTTGTTTTTTGAACTGTCAGTTACTATTAACGTAAAAAAAGGCTACCTGCATTCTGGCATTTGTGTGTGTTCAGTGGTATAATACAGTGAGTAATATTGAGGTTAGGCGTAAAGTGTGTTAGGTAACTAAGGGAAATCAATCAATGAGGTTGTGAAGTTACATGGATTGAGATGCTTAGGACATGTATTACGCATGCCTAGTCAACGCCTTCCTCGACAACAGGCAATGTTAGCTGACTGACATAGGATAGATCATCAGGTTGGAAAAGAGTTAGCTAGTGGTGATGGTCAGACGAAAACATGGCTTCATCAGTCAATGGAATCCACAACAGTTAGTTTAAGCCAGCCAGCCACTTGGGAAGGTGTGCACTTCCTGTTTGTGTCCTCGGAGCGGTAAACACCAATAGAGGATGGAGACAATCGGTGATATGGCTCAAAGTGATCGTTGTCAATGACAGCGCAGATGCATCCACTCCTTGTGACTCATAACACCCAATAAAACCATATTGTTCTTCGATGTTGTTATTCCTTTTGCTTCATATTTCTGTTTATTGTCTCTGTTTCGCATTCCCTTTAACTTTCTTCTCTTGCTTTGTGTGCTACAAGGAGAGAGTGTAGCGACTTGAACTGTTGCACATTGGAGCAAAACTCTATGTTGAAACCAGTCAATCACAGCTTTCACAATACAATTGGAAATTACATCCATCTGGCTTCTAATGACACTCATATAACTGCTCTGATGTTTATGAACTTATCAACCATTTCTAATGATTCACTTGTAGGGGTGTTTTGCAGTTATAGGTAGCTCTTGATTACTGCTAGATAGATAGATCCTTTCCAAGCAGTACTTCGTTAAGTGTGTAGGGTATTGATGCTAACCATGGAACCATGGAACGCTGAATGATTATTAGTACTTTGAACCAGCTGGAATGTTTAATTTTCTTTTCATAAAGTACTTTACCCAATGTTCTAGACATCTTTGTATGTTGTTAGTTTGTTATCCCAGTTGTCTCAAAGATCGTCTTCCTGAAAGCATGCTTCTTACTGCTGGTGGTGGTGTGTGTGTATGTGTTTCGGATGTGCTGATGAAATACCTTCTAACTACTGACAGATTCACCTGTTGATTCCATCACATATACATCTTCCTGGTTGGCGTCCTCGGGACGGAATAAACCAATGGTTGGAAACAATTGGTGATATGGCTCAAAATCGTTCTCAATGGCCGGCGCAGATGTATCCACTCCTTGTGACTTATGATTTCCAATTAAACTGTTTTGTTCTCCGTTATTACTATTCCTTTGTCTCACACCTATGTTTACTGTCTATGTTATGCATTTCTTCTACTTTCTTCTCTTGCTTTGTGTGCTACATGGAGTGTGACGACTTGAACTGCCACACATATGTGCAAAGTTCTATGTCGAAAACCAACCGACCGACCGATCACATATACCGATTCTGACCGTCAGATCTGCGTTTGCAGGTGAATCAAATAAATCTCTATCATTAGAAATACTGTAGATGAATTTGGTTGGCTAAAGAGCTAGTTAATTTATTTTTCAAAATAATCTCCCCCCCCCCACTATTTGAAATGCATTTGTTTACTTGTATAGCTTCTGGCTGTGTATAACATTGACTTGAAAAGTAACAGTTTTCTCGTAGTTTATTGAATTATTTATTGATTAATTTCGTCTTAACAATAAGTACCCAATCACTATCAGTGGGAGTAATTTGAAGGAAGTTACCACTTTCATTTATCTAGATACAGCATCATTTCAACTACAGGTGGCTACAGAGATGAGATTGTCAAAGCCAGGTAGGATCGAAAAGGCCAGCCAGACGGAATAAGAATAAGCAACTAGGAGCATGGGTGATGAGTCTATCACCCAACAAATATTCTAAAAGATGGATCAGACGCACACTGAGTAGACACGTTGAGTAATATTTCTTGCCATGTCCTCGAGTGGAACCTGAATGGGTCCGAAAGTGATATGGAGGAGATTGTGTGACGAGGTGGGGAGGAGGAGAAGGGAAGGAAAGCCTGCGAGCAATTGTAGAGCCAGCAAAAAGATGACTGTGGATTTTTTAAA